>CM066031.1:48349556-48949556 GCA_033557465.1 Ichthyophis bannanicus
AATCCCTCCTCAAATAGCAACTTTTTTTTTTTTTTTGAAACTTTATTTATATATAAACCATCATATACATAACTTTCGACAGAAGCAAACAATATGTACAACACGCCGTAGCAGAGTGGGTTCTTATCTCCGCCACGGCACTAACCACAAACAGTCATGTATGTAAAACAGAGCTCAAATCGCCCGCAATTGTTATTCATTTTTAGATAGACATTTAATCTAGGGTGCCCCCCTTAACCTCCCCCACCACCCCCCTCTCCCTCCCCCCCCCCCACGTCGTCGCAACCCTTAATCCCACCCAGCTCAGTATCCTATATTCACAATTTCATTCCGGCAGCGGGGGCTTAAGCTCTGAATATAGGGTTCCCATATTAACATAAAGGTGGACCAACGCTTCACGGAGCCTCGGGCCCACCAACGCTCGGCCAGCTTCAGCTGATGGAGCCATTGCGCCACTCCAAGAACGTGGTGGGTTTGGATCCCTCCATCTGTGGAGAATCGGGCCCTTCCCCACCAGACAGGCTTTACGCACCAATAACCGCTCCCATTTCCCCACTGCAGGGTTGGGTGCAATTGATCTAGAATGACTAAAATGTTGGTCCACGGGAATCGTTGCTGCAGCAACTCCGTTAGGTATCTACGGATACGAAGACAGTAGGGAAGGATGCGCCTGCACTGCCACCACATGTGCGTCAGGGTGGCCAAAGGTAAAGAACATCGAGGACATGACCCGTCCTGTGTGATATGACTCCTCAGCGCTCGCCGAGGCGAAAAATGCACTCGTGTCAGGGCCTTATATTGAACTTCCTTCCACCTCGCTCCCCCTACCAGGGTTGTTATCCGCCCTACTGCTGCACAGATAGTGCCGGGGTCCACCACCCGCCCCAGTTCATCGGCCCACGCCTTCTCCACCCTCCATAATCCGGTTGTACCCCGAAACACTCTAACCGAGACTTCAGTCCCGCTTATCCGCTAGTGGCACCTCGCCCCCCAGGTCAAAAAATTCAAGGAGCTGCGCCGATCTGTCCCCCCCCAATTCCCCTTGGGGCAGCTGTGCCACGTAATGAGAGAGCTGGAGGTACGCAAAATATTGAGTAGGGGGTAAGTGAAACTCCTCCCGGATGGCGGAAAATGGCTTACATTTGCCCGTTAGGTCCACTACATGTCCTAGGGATTGTACTCCCTGTTGATACCATACCTGAAACGCTTTAGTGTCGGATCCCGGCAGAAAGTGCACGTTTCCCCGAATGGGGAGCCAGCTAGACACCTGCCAGTCCCTTCGCCAAAAACTATTTAATTGTCGCCACGTACGGCGCAACGCGTTTAACAAGACGTTTTGTGTAAGGCCTGTAGGCAGTCGTGCACTGTCCGCATGTAGGACCCCCATCAGGGAGAGGGGGTGCTACAAAAGGCCGCTTCAAGGCCCCGTGGCGTATAGACATCGTGTCTCCAAGATAGTCTCCCAAATGACGTGCCTGACACGCCAAAGCGTAAAGCCGTATATCTGGGAGCCCCAGACCCCCTCTGCTCCATTTACCTATCATACGGGATAGCGGAATCCGCGCCCTGGCCCCCTTCCACAGGAAACGCTGAATCTCCTTTTCCAACCTAAGCAGATCCCGCCGCAGTAACCACACGGGTAGAGTTTGCAACCAGTACAGTATACGAGGCAACACTACCATTTTAAATGCTGCAATTCTCCCCATCAGCGATAAAGGTAACGGATTCCACGCCCTCAGCTGGTTCCGTACCCCAGATAACACTCTCTCACAGTTAATTTTATAGAGATCCCGCGGTACTCTCGTCAAAATAACGCCTAAATATTTGAACGTCTGCTCCGCCCATTTCAGGGGGAAACCCTCCCCCCCCCAGTGTCCTCGCAACTGCCCCGAAACATCTAAAGCCTCTGATTTCTCTTCATTGATCCGGAGGCCCGCAAAACTACCAAATAGGCGGAATGCCAGTAACAGCCTAGGCAAAGATTCCCGGGGGGCTAGTAGATGTACCAGCATATCGTCGGCAAAGGCCGACATCTTAAACCCTTGGTGGCCAATCTCAATTCCACGAATGTGCGGGTCAAGTTCTATGCGCCTAATTAGGGGGTCTAAGGACAAAACAAACAAGAGAGGGGATAGTGGACAACCTTGCCGAGTACCCCTATACAGGGGAAAGGGAGCCGATAAAACCCCATTACAGAGCACTCTAGCCGTCGGTGTATCGTAAAGGCTCTTAACCATGTCACAAAAGGCCTGCCCCCAAACCGTACATCGGTAGCAGGTGGTGCAAGTATGTCCAGTTGACCCGGTCAAATGCCTTTTCAGCATCAAAACTCACCAGTAGGGACTGAAGCCGACGGCCATGCACCCATTCCAATGATGTCAAAATTCTACGAATGTTGCGGACCGCGTAGCGGCCCCGCACAAACCCCACCTGTGAGTCATGAACCAGATCCCCCAGTAATCCTGCTAGTCTGTCCGCCAAAACCTTGGCCATCAGCTTCATGTCAAAATTCAGCAGGGAAATCGGCCTATAAGAGGCCGCCAGCAGCAGGTCTTTGCCCGGCTTTGGTATCAACGTAATATACGCCTGATTTTCCCCCCATCGTCTACCCCTGCCGTCTATTCTTTGCCGGTAAGTGTCCACTAATAGAGGGCTAACCCAAGGCAACAGTAGTTTATAAAACTCAGCCCCATAACCGTCCGGTCCCGGTGCTTTATAGCAGCTGGCTTTCGTAATTACCGACTGCACCTCCTCTAAGGTTATCGGACGTCCCAACATGGCCCGTTGGTCGTCGGACGCCTTGGGGAGCCGCAGCCCCTGGAGGTAAGTCTCCATGGTAGCGGTGTCTGTCTCCCCCGCTGAGTACAGTTTCTGAAAGAAGCCCTTAAAAATCTCACTTATCCCGGCCCGCTGCTGCTGTAATTTCCCGCGGTCGTCCCGAAGCGCCGCCACCCCCCTCCCACCTCTCTGCCCTTTCAAACAGCGCCCTAATAATTTCCCCGGTTTATCGCCAAAACACTGTAAACGGTATTTATAATACATTATCGATTTCTTGGCTCTCTGATGGAGTAGTTCGTTTAAAGCAACCTGTAATTCCCATAATCGTTTTCTGTTGGGCACCGTGGGGGCCTGGCCACTAAGTACCCGCGCTTGCGACACCTGCTGTTCCAACCGTATAATGTGTTCTGCCATCAATCTCCGCTTCCGAGCCGCATACCCGATGATATCCCCGCGCAGCACCACTTTGGCAGCTTCCCAAACCAGCTCTGGGTCATCTTTGTGTACCAGGTGGTTTAATTCAAAGTCTTGCCAGCGCTGGCTCAGAAATTGTTGAAATTTATTATCCTGATATAACTCGGTAGGGAACCGCCATATGCGAGATGTTCCGGTCTCACACCCCCAATGTAACTCCAACCATACCATAGCATGGTCGGAGATTTCCAAGGGTCCTATCCGCGCCTCCTCCACTTGGGCAAAGGTGGACGTGGAGAGCAGAAGGTAATCTAATCGCGCGCTAGTCCCATGCGCCCGCGAAATATGTGTAAACTCTTTCTCAGAGGGGTGCAGCAGTCGCCATGGATCTACCAAGTGCAAGCGGGCCCGAAAGCGTTGCAGCAGTTGGGAGCCGAGCACCCTGTCTCTCAGCACCCTAACAGCAGAGGTATCTAACCGCACGTCGAAAACACCATTGAAGTCCCCCCCCACCAGCATAGGGACGTCCGGCAGTTGCTCAATTTTGGCTGCAATGCGGTTAAGAAAATCCCTATCTAATACATTGGGGCCGTAGACATCTCCTAGTATGATGTCCCGGTCTTCCAGTAGCCCATATAATAGCAGAAATTTCCCATTGGGATCGGCCCACTGACGGTGCAAAGTAAAGCGCACGCGTCTATGTATAAGTATGACCACCCCTCCTTTCTTTCCCAGTGCAGGCGCTCCCCATACCTGGCCCACCCAGTCCCGACACAGTTTAGCATGCTCTTCAGCCGTCTGATGGGTCCTCTTGGAGTAACGCAATATCACATCGCTGCCGAGCCAATGCCTTGAGCACTTTATAGCGCTTAATCGGGTTACCCAGTCCACAGACGTTCCAGGTTATTACTCTCAGAGAGTATTTGTTTGTGGATGCCCCCGCTGCCAGCTCTTCGTGCTCAAGGAGACCCTCCCAGCCCGGGGTCTCCCCAAGTTGTCACTACGATAATAGGAAATAGCCCTTTGCAGAGATTGTAGGGTGCGACGACCTTTCCCCCCTTCCCCCCCCCTAATCTTTTACCCCTTCCCCTATCCCACTTCCCAATGCCCCTCCCCCTACCCCTACCTTCCCCCCCCAACCATAAGTTCCCTCCCGCCATCCCTATTCCCCACCTTCTATCTGCCGGACTCTCTACTCCTACCCCCTCCTAGAAAGCCCTCCCGAGACCCCTCTGAGCTCATCCCCCAGTCCCCCCCAGACCCTCCGGCCCGTCCTACCGCTAGCACTCCCATCTATGATACCCCTTAGTTATAAATATTGGCCCCTCCCCCCTACCTTCCCCAGGCCCTCCCCCTTCCCTTTCCCAGCCAAGGTTCCGCTTCGGACTGAATCCGCCACCTAGGCCGGCCCACTGAAGGTGTTCCTTGCCCTACTATGAAAGCGGGCTCTCTCCTCCTCCGGGGCTTAGCACCTCCATTCCCCCATCACGGTTTACCACTAGCGGAAGCCGCCAGAGGAAGGGCATTCCCCCCCCCCCCCTTATTCTATAGCCCATATACAAAGGACATATATAATCAAATTTCGCATCATTTTGTTTGTAGCATCATAACCCACAGGCACTTTACGCATTACCACACTATGAAAAATACTAAATCACCCTACATACAGTACAAGTCATAATGAAAGACAGTCAACAAGAACTCTCGGGGGGGGGGGGGGATTTAACGGAGTGGATACCTTAGCCTCTCAGTGATTGATCCCAAGTTGCCCAGTGTAAGGTGTAGAGGACAGTAGCCTGTGCTTACTTCCCGGGAGCAATTCACAGGGTGGCCGGACAGGTACACAAGCCGCCTTAAACTTAAAAGGAAAATTAGATGGCTGCTAGTAATGCCCAGCTGGGGTATGGCCTCCAAAGGAGGGGCTTAGTACAAAAAGGCAAATGGGGCAGGGTCTATATGGGAGAGGCATCTTACAATGTAAAAACGCCTAAGGCATCGTACTCAGTATAGTCCCGGTATATCTAAGAGACTCGTGACCAACTGGGCCCCCTTGGTACTGAAATAAACTTAAATCCTAGAATAATAAAACTCTAAGATAGATGCGGTTCCATACATGTGCCCTTCTCTCAATCTCCGGGAACCCATATATTTGCAAAAAAGCCCCAACAGAGAACGAGGTCTCATCGAGTTGTGTAGCAGCGATTAGCGGGAGCCTGACACAGGTTCATCCACTTCAAGCTAAGCCAACAAAGGGAAGGAGTTACCGGGGGGAGCACGGGCCTTCCTCCAAACTGCCACCATCCCCCTGGCCCTCTCCCATCACCCAATGGGCCGTGCCTACCTGGCTAGGATGCCTACGAAACGACCCCGGGCCTGGGTGGAGGAACCCCCTCCCCCTCAAGTAAGAAGGAGGAACCAGGCTCCTAACTTCACCTCAAGGCATAGATGGGGGGGGATCCACCTCCTCCGGAGCAGGTCACTCGTCCCTCCGAGATAGGCCACCCGCCGCCATCTTGGGTCTTCCATGCCAGTTACAAACACAGACCATACGGATCTCCCAGGACCCAGTGCGCAGTAGAGAGTGAACAGGGGGAGATCAAAGAAAAGGTTCTAGGTAACTGAATACGATGTTGCCAGAAACAGGAATCAATTTGTTACTGTTACTCAAAATAGGAGACACAAAGTAACTAGACCACGGCAAAACACTCCCGGGCCAATGTTAATTTATATGTCCCTCCGAGTGCTGTCCAACAGAAAGTCTGAGCACCGGAGAGTGCTAAGGCAGAATAAATCAGATAGTATGAGTCACTGCACTGCTGTTTTCTGAAGATAGAGCCGATTCACATATTCTTCTGCTGCAGAGGCTGAATCAAAAGTGCGGTGAGCTCCTTCACTAAGCACGTGGAGTCGAGCAGGGTACTGCACGGAAAACCGAATGCCGGCATCAATCAGCTTTTCACAAAGGGGGGCATATTCTTTCCTTTTCCGGCTTAAGGCAACTGAATAATCTTGAGCTATGCGAAGTTTGGCATTATTAAACACCACTTCCCCTTTTTGCCGTGCTGTTTTTAGGAGCAACTCCTTTTGCGGGTAGTGAAGGAATTTTGCCAGCACTATTCTGGGGCGGGAGTCTCGATGTTGTTTGACACCAATCCGGTGTACTCTTTCAATATGAATTGTACCTCCCAATGTGCTTTCCTCCACGATCTGCCGGATTAAAGCCTCTAAGTAACCTCGCAGGTCTTTGTCCAGTGTAGTCTCGGGGATCCCCAGAAAGCGCAGGTTATTGCGCCGAGACCTATTCTCCAGGTCCTCCAGTTTCGCCTCTTGTTGAGATAATTGGGCCCGCATGCTCGCCACCTCCGCCGTCAGTGTCTCTACCTTTTCCTCTGCTCGCCCCACACGTTCTTCGGCTTTCTGCTGTCTCTGACTCAGCGTGTCAAATGCCGCCTTCAGCCCATCCATTTTCACGTGGAGGGCTTCAAATTGCGGCATTAAGGCAGTCTTTAGAGCCGCGGACATCTCATCGAGTGAGGCTGGGGATTTCGGCGACTGCGGTGATGCCGGCCCCTGGGCTGAGTCAGCCATCTTAGTTGAACCAGTCCCCCGCTCTCGATCTCTCCGCAATGTTTTCACTGCAGTGGCCATGCGGTCAGATTGCCAACCTGCACTAGTAGACTCTGCCGGCAAGCTGATTCAGTTATTGGCGTTTTCGGCGGTATTGGTAATAATAAACGGTACTAAATCGCCGGTAACGTCTGAGGGTTCAGGAGCGAGCTCAGGATGCGACCTCTATAGTGTGCGCATCACGTGGTCTCTCTCCTCAAATAGCAACTTAATTTAGGTACATACAAACCATACCCAAGCTATTTCCCCTCACCTCAAGTGCCCACTTAGATTGTAAGCTCACTAGGGTAGGGACAGAATGTGTCTCAATTATAAAAATGCTGTAATTTCCCTTGAGCTAAAACTGGAAGGGGGAAACTTGTAGGACATATAGGATGGCCTTATGATCCCTCAGACCTGGATCTCATCCTGCCATCTTAAGACAGTCGGTAGGACTGAGACAGAATCCTGCTCATATCTGCAAGTTCCTGGAGTGGAGGATGTACACAAAAACACCTCCTATTCTTGTGTCTGCTAGAAAAAAGAGATTCAGTCCTTACCTAGGGAAATCGGGGTCTCATAATTCTCCTTCATCACCTCCCTGTACAACTCTTTCTGTCCTTCATGCAAATACCTCCACTCCTCCTGGGAGAAAGAGACAGTGATGTCCTCAAATGTCACCTGCAGCTGAAACAGAAACCAGAAACACTCAGGAGCAAGAGAAGGTGCTCAGAATGCCTTAGATTTCAGCTGGAAAGGATAGTGCTTCAGTGTTAGATTTTCAATTGCAGGGGGCAGCTACAGGCAGGATCTGTGGGACTCCTGTGGAACTGCCTGTCCCTTGTCACTGAAAATGTGATACTGATGCACCATCTCCACCATCAGGAATGTGGGTGCAGGACTCATGCAGCTTAGTGGATGTTTTGGACGTGTGTTCACCTGTGTGTGGTCCTAGAATCCATTTCCCCCTTCGGTTCCCAGGTTTGCTAATCTACTATAACTACAAAAACGTCTCAAATACAGGACAAATAGAATATCAAATGTCACTGCCTGGATAAATCAGCGTGTAATAAAACCAGGGCCTGAGCTTTCAAGTCCAACTGCACAAGCCAAAGTAAATGTCCCCTTCCCACGCTAGTTAAATCTAAATTTAGCACAGGATTCAGAAATTCAACTGACATTTTCTGGTACATCTGACAGTTTCAAAATTCACCCTGTAGCAAAATTAAAGGAAACATTTATGGGAAGCATTAATGGTGGTACTATGTGGCCACAGGGAGGTAGATGCTTAGAATGCACCAATGTCATAAAGGAAAGTGAGCACATAATCTCCCTTATGACATAGGTGTACGTGCTTTGGAATGTGTGCGTGTAATAAAGACCTAGATGAGAAAGCAGGAGCCTGTGTAAATATGCAGTAGGACTAAGCAGGATGCCTTCTTTCTCTGTTATTATTCAGATTACAAATTAAACAAATATCCCCTTCAGTAAATATTTAGTTACAAGTTTTAAGGAACTACACATAGAATTTTATTATTTACTGGTCTTACTAATTTTGAGCAACTCTGCAAAGCCAGCAGCAATGGTAAGGAAGATATTCGATGAATATAGCAATAAGTCTATTGATGAACAAATGAGAATTTCTAACTCTAGAGCACAATTTCAATACGTGCATGTCTTGGTTTGCAGTGGAAGAGCTCCAGGCTGAGGGTACAAGTTTATGGTTCTTCCTTACTGCTTAGCTCTACACTCTGAAAGTGCGACAGATTTGTACTGTGAGTTCTATAAGAGCACATGGAGTTAAGGTACAGAGAGAGCAGTGAGGACATTTTAATAAATTCATTGGTAAATATTTCTCTGTTCTTGGTATTGAGCTACATTTGAAATATTTTAGCTCACACCTTTTCTGTTTCTTTTGGCTGTTCGGAAACAGAAAGGTTTAAACTTTCTTTCTCATTTACAGAAAGATAAAGCTTTTAAAATTATAGTTTGCTCATGTTAAGTTAAATCCAGTTAAGTTTACCTACTCAGTTCTATGTACTTTTAAGTTAAATTATTATCTGTAAACCATCTTGACAATCTGATAAGGCGGTATTTAAACCAGTTAAATAAATAGTAAATGATTAATGTTGTGATCTGAAATTCAAGATCGATCTGCCTTTCTATATTGCTATATATTATTTTTAAATTTAAGCTTCTATTTTCTCAGGATTCACTCAAAATAAAGTGCAGAAAGGAAAGAAAGAGGCAGAGAGGGAGGAGACTCAGTGAGGACATAATAAAGCCAGAGGGGAGAGGAACAAGGAAGAAGAGCCTCAGGGGCTTTTCTGGATTGAGCAGTGTCTGGCGCATTTCTTCTGTTTTCTCGATGCAGCGTGTGTGTATCAGAGGGTGGATGGCATTGCCTGGCACTGTCTCCTGCTACCCACCTCCTGCCAGTCTCCTACCTGCTGAGCAGAAAACCCTGCAACCATTCTCCTGCCCTTTCCACAGCACCAACTCCAGCCCTGACTCTCTGCAGGGCCCCCTAGGCTACAGCTTTGCAGGATCAGAGTCTGCTCTCAACTTCTCTCTGGTGTTGCAGGATATCAGCACTATACAGTACAGTAAACGCAGCCCGCCTGCCCCTTCCAGGAGGAGGTGATGTCACAAAGGCTGTCCTACAGCTGAAGGCATGGATGCTGGGAAATGTAGTTCTATGTGCCCTTTAGCTAAAGGGAGACTGCAATGGTGAAAAATGTAGCCCTCTAATATTTTAAATAAAAGCTCAATCTTATTGTGGTGCAAAGGAAGAAGGGTAGAAAGAAAAGAAAGTAGAAAATAGAAGGGAGGGGAGAAAAAGACAGAGACAGAGATCCATCTTTCTCAGAATGAGAGAAAAATCAAAGAATGAGCATGAAATACTCTCTATAATCTTGGGGATAAAGAGGAGACACAGCAACAAAATATATTGTATCCTGCCATCAGGCAAGAAATATGAACTGACCCAGAACCTGGGCATTGCCCCACTGTTACTATTTTATAAATTTCTACTTGATTTTACCTTAACCTCTAAATCTAGGGTTGCCAACTGGCTCCAGATGTGCCCGACAGGCTTGATCCAGTCCTGCGTTTACCCCACTTTGTGGCAGGTGCAGGCCTGTGACCCACGGTGTCTGACATAGGCAGGCCAGCATGGCTAGCTTGACCTGTAAATGAGGCCTGTGGAGAGGCATATAGGATTGCACATCCCCCAATATGCTGCTATTGTAAGAAAGAACTCAGTAGAAATATTGAATTAGCTTAGATAAGCAGAATTGCAGAATTAAGAAATGGAAAAAATACAGAAAAGATGTGTTTTAAAGTTACTGATAAGAAAAGTACATTTGCAGAGAAATATTGAGGAGTGCTGACAGATGAGTTACAGAACCTTGCTCTTCTGCACGCACAAATGGTCCCATAGCCTTGAAAGTGTGAAAGTAACAAGTTGATGAACTGACCATTGTAATTGGGACTAGAAGGGGGGCAGGCAGGTGTCATGCCTACAGAAGCCCACAGAAGGAACATAATTGGAGAAACTTATCAGTACCGGGACCAATAGAGGGGCTACGGGAGGTACGGGAGCGTACCGGGACCAATGAAATGTTTTTCTATACCTAGAATGGAACAGAAGTCTATAAAAGTTGTTGTAATGCTTGAAAACTTTGCTCAGCCATTTTGAAATTGTCTTGCTTGAGACTTGTGCACAAATAAATGATTTGGACCTTCTGAACAGACTCCTGGTATCATTGGTTTGTCTGCGCTTTGCTGCTACATATTCCTTGGTGCGTTGGCCGGGAAGTTGTGGAATCAAAGTGTATATAGGGCAATATACCACGACTTTCCGCCTCTATAGGCTTGGTCCTGCCGGGATCGCGCCCTTCCGACGAGGGCCGCTCCCTGGCGCCACCGGTCCCTTGTATCGGAGGGAGCTGGTCGGACCTCGGCGGGCGACGAGCCCGGCTGGAGTCAACGCCTCGAACCCGAGTGAGGGGAGTCCGAGGTCCAACTCATGCGCCTGCTTGGGAAGTTTGAGGACCGGATCCGGTGAGTATAGTTTTGATTTTGGGTCTAGACAGAAATAGAAAGAGCAGTACTGCCATTGGAACTTGGAATTTGGAATTTGTAATCTCGAGATATTGGGAATTGGTAAGAGAGCCTGATCAACTCTCAAGGAAGAGCCGAGTAGCCTGGCATGGGAATTCGCTAGGTGAAACCCTCATCCTTTTTGTAATTGTACTTGGAAAAGACTAGTCAGAACAGATAGAAACGAATGCATTCTGGGAATACGTTGCTAGCATGAGTGTGTGAACGAAGTATGAATGAGAGGTCTGGCAGCACGGACCAAGTGAAAGCTGACCCCTGATTAGCGCATTTCCTGACCGGGCGACCGCGTTCAGGTCGCGAAAAGGGGGAAGCGATTGTCGTCTTGTCTTGTTATTTGTATTCCCTATATGTTTCCAGGGCCGTGAGGACCCCTTACCCACGGTCCGCCCACCTTTTCCCTTCTGTCTGTTGTTGCGCGCACACATCGAAATGGGAGGGGCGGAGTCTACTAGAAACACTCCATTAGAATGTATGATCGCACATTTTAAAGAGGGATATTCAGGAGATTATGGTATTAAAATGACAGCAGCCCGTTTGCAGATTTTGTGTACTAGGGAGTGGCCCGATCTAGACCCCATCTGGCCCCGAGAGGGAACGTTCACCGTAGAGATTATCCAGTCAATACATCGTAGAGTGCGGGTAGCGCACCCCGATCAGTACCCCTATATAGATTCCTGGTTAAGTATTTGTGAAGATCCGCCCTCCTGGGCGCAGCGCTGTTATGAGGAACAGTGCAGAATAATGTTAGCTAAAACAGATTCTAGACAGAGAAAGGAACAGCCTAGAATGAAAGAGCAGGATAAGAAAGCCAAGAAGAAACCCATCTTGGCAGATCCCGATTCCCCAGAAGTAGTCCTCAGGCAGCCCCGAACCCCAGGTCCAGTAAGAATAGCCCGGCGGCGTCCTGCCCCAGCACCCCAGAGACCGCCGGAGCCGAGGCGAGACCCAATCCCTGACCTCCCTCCTCCTGGAGAAGAGGAAGAGAGAGAATTAGCGGAGAGAAGAGAGGAGGATGTAAAAAGTGAGCCAGAAGCGGAGCTAGAAGAAGAGGAAAGTGAGGATCCCCCAGAAGAAGAAGAAGAGGAAAGTGTACAAATAATTGAGGAAGTCAGCGCCAGCACTAGCAAGCCAGTGAAAGAAAAACCCAAAGCAAAACCAGTTGAGAAAAAGACAGCAACTCCTGCAAAGACAACGACAATAGCCCTTAGATCCCAGACTCAAATGACGCCGAGGACAGCCAAACTGTTTCCCTTAAGGCAAGTCCCGGGGGGCCCGTAAAGAATGATAATGATGAAGTGGTAGCGGGACCCCTAACTTATGTGTATATCCCATTCTCTACAACTGATTTATTAAATTGGAGGTCGCACTATGCCTCCTATACTAGCAAGCCCCAGGAGCTGACAGAATTAGTAACTAGTATTATGGAAACTCACCAGCCCACTTGGCCAGATTGCCGTCAGCTCCTGACCACCCTATTCACTACAGAAGAACGAGCGAGAATTAGAAAAGCAGCTATTGAATGGATGGCAGAAAACCCTGCAGCTCCAGCGCAGGGGCAGAATATAATAGATCGTAGAGAAGCAGCTCAGAGAGAATTCCCAAATGAAGACCCCCAATGGGATCCAAATACAGATGAAGGATCCACCGCCCTAGCCCGTTTTCGCCAAGGTTTTTTACAAGGCCTGCGAAGAGGAGGCCAAAAAGCTATGAACCTTTCCAAAGTAGCAGGAATTATCCAAGGAATAGATGAGAGCCCAGCAGATTATTATGAAAGATTAACTGAAGCTTATAGAATGTATACTCCCTATGATCCCGAGGCACCAGGAAGTTTATGCATGGTGAATTCTGCTTTTGTAAACCAGTCTCAACCAGACATTAGACGTAAATTACAGAAATTAGAAGGGTTTGCGGGCATGAATGCAACACAGTTATTGGAAGTCGCTCATAAAGTGTATGTGAATCGTGATACTGAAAGACAGAGAGAATGTGATAGAAAGATGAAGAAGAAAGCTGATTTTTTGGCTGCGGCCATAGTTGAAAAGAAAAGGGGAGGTGTCCCTAATCGAAGGAGCAGAGGAAGAGGGCGGGGTCAAGGCGGAGGCCGGACCCAGAGACTAGGCGTGAACCAATGCGCCTACTGCAAAGAGGAAGGACATTGGAGAGATACTTGCCCGCAACTCGAAGACGCCCAGCAAGATGACGAATACGATCATCAGTGGCGAGAAGAAAGAAGAGGCCGTCCCCGAGGCCGAGGAGGAGCCAATCGAGAACAATTCCAGCGAGAGAGGGGAGGAGGAGCCATCCAAGCATTGGCCACGCAGGCCCATGAAGAGGATGACGTGGATTAGGACAGACCGGGCTCCAAGTTTGCTTTAGGTCTCCAGGAGCCTATGGTCGAAATACAAATAGGAGACCAATTTATGAACTTTATGGTTGATACTGGAGCAGAACATTCAGTAATAGACAAAAAGATAGCCCCATTCACCAAGAAAGCAGTCACCATTATAGGAGCAACTGGTGCCAAAGCCACAAAGTCTTTTCTACAAAACCGAATATGCAGTCTAGGAGGACAGCAAGTAACTCATCAATTTCTTTACATGCCCGAATGTCCAGTACCCCTACTGGGACGAGACATGCTAGCCAAGCTTCAAGCCCAAATATCTTTCTCTGAGCAAGGAGAAATGCAAATGACAGTGAATTCTCAAGCCAAACCAGCAGGAATAATGCTGCTGACAGTACCCCGAGAAGAAGAGTGGAGATACTACATTGATGATTCGATTCAAGATACCTATTTTGAACAAACTTTAAAGAACATTCATGCACCACTTGAAGTATGGGCAGAAGGCAGTCCCCCAGGCCTAGCCAAACATATAGCTCCAGTGATTGTAACCCTCAAGCCTAGCGCTACACCAGTGCACGTCAAGCAGTACCCTCTCCCAAGAGCTGCAATTGAAGGTATTCATCGCCACCTACAGAGATTACTTGAGTATGGCCTACTGAAAGTATGTCAATCCCCATGGAACACCCCACTCTTGCCAGTAAAGAAGCCTGAGACAGATGATTATCGCCCAGTGCAAGATTTGAGAAGAGTAAATGATGCAGTTGAAACTATACATCCAGTTGTACCCAATCCTTACACTCTACTAGGATTGATACCCGCTGAAGCTACCCATTTCACTGTACTGGATTTAAAAGATGCGTTCTTTTGCATAAGATTAGCCCCTGTAAGCCAAATATTGTTTGCATTTGAATGGCAGGACCCCATCTCTGGAAGAGGGGGCCAACTCACCTGGACGAGATTACCCCAAGGATTCAAGAATTCACCTACCATCTTTAGTGCTGCACTAAATCAAGACCTTTCAAGCTATCCAGTAGCCCCGGGGAGGAGAGTACTTCTCCAGTACGTGGATGATCTGTTGATAGCTGCCATATCAGAAAAAGAATGTATACGAGCCACCCAAGATCTCTTGCAGTTACTAAATGAAGCTGGATATAAAGTTTCCAGAGCCAAAGCACAACTATGCCAAACAGAAGTGAAATACTTGGGTTTTCGTATTACCCAAGGAAGCAGAAGATTAGGCAGAGAAAGAAAAGAAGCAGTATGCAGAATTCCAACTCCAACAACCAGAAAGCAAGTCAGAGCCTTTCTGGGAGCGGCAGGATATTGCCGAATCTGGATACCCAACTTTGCCCAAATTGCCAAACCACTGTATGAAGCCACAAAAGGAGAAGAGAAGTCACCACTGGAGTGGGGACTTGAGCAGGATACAGCCTTCCAGAAGTTAAAAGAAGAACTGATGTCATCACCAGCACTTGGACTACCAGATGTCCACAAACCTTTCCACTTGTTTGTACATGAAGCACAGGGAAATGCCTTAGGCATGTTGACTCAGAAATTAGGAAATTGGGAACGACCTGTAGCCTACCTATCGAAACAATTGGACCCTGTGGCCAAAGGATGGCCACCCTGCTTGAGAGCAGTTGCAGCTACAGCACTATTAGTGAGTGAAGCAGACAAACTCACATTAGGACAGAACATACGAGTCACTGTGCCACATGCAGTTCTTGCCCTTATGGAACAGAAAGCAAATTATTGGCTCACCAATTCCCGAATGCTAAAGTACCAGAGCATGTTATGTGAAAACCCACAGATACAACTCGAAGTGAGCCATGCTTTGAACCCAGCTACCTTGATACCCATTAGTGAAGAACTCCCAGAACATGACTGTATCGAAGTCATGGAAACTGTGTTCTCAAGTCGACCTGATCTAACAGATGTGCCCATAGACAATCCTGACCAGATCTATTATGTTGATGGGAGCAGTCTCATCCTTGACGGACGACGCTGTGCCGGATATGCAGTCGTCACTCAACACGAAGTAGTTGAATCATCAGCCCTAGCCTCAGGCACATCAGCCCAGAAAGCCGAATTGATAGCATTCACCAGAGCATTGTTATTAGGAGAAAAACTTGTGCTGAATGTATATACAGATTCCAAATATGCTTTCACTACCTTGCATGCCCATGGAGCTCTCTACAAAGAAAGAGGACTCATCACATCCGGAGGAAAATCAGTCAAATATGGTCCCGAGATATTGATGTTACTTGATGCAGTCTGGGCCCCAACACGTGTAGCTGTCATGCATTGTAGAGGACATCAAGCAGGAAAAGGAGAAATTGCTCGAGGGAATAGATTCGCAGATGCCTCAGCACGACAAGCAGCTATGACAGGACAGATTGCCCCACAAGCTATGCCAATGCAAGCAGCATTGTTTCCAGTACCTTTGAATCTATGGACCCCACGATATACCACCAAAGAATTGGATTACTATTGTGACAAAGAAGAGGGAGTATTGAAAGATGGATGGATTGAGCTGCCACCAGAAGAAGGCAGTCAACCTCCGGGAAGAATAGTAATTCCAGAATTGTTAGGACCAGCCTTTGTTAAAGCTTTCCATGAAGCCACCCACTATGGAAAGAGTGCTATGGAGAAAGCACTCAGACCACATTTCTACATCCCTCTAATGACAACCATATCAGCCTCAGTAGCCCGACAATGTCAAATCTGTGCCAAGAATAATGCCAAGCAAGGCCTTATTACAGCCCCCCGAGTTCAGTCAAGAGGTGTGACCCCCATGCACAACCTCCAAGTTGATTTCACCGAAATGCCAAAAGCTAATGGATACCATTACCTACTAGTATTAGTTTGTACTTTCTCTGGGTGGGTAGAAGCATTCCCAACCAGAACTGAGAAAGCCCGAGAAGTTACCAAAGCCTTAATGAGAGAGATTGTCCCCAGATTTGGAATCCCAGCAGTAATAGGGTCAGACAATGGACCCTCATTTGTCTCTCAAGTTACTCAGCAGTTAGCAAAAGCTTTGCAGATACAGTGGAAGCTCCACACTGCATACAGACCCCAGAGTTCAGGGAAAGTTGAGCGAATGAATCGTACATTGAAAGCCCAAATGTCTAAGCTTTGTCAGGAGACACACTTGAAATGGCCCCAAGTGCTCCCCATAGCTTTACTCAGAATACGCTCAGCCCCTGTAAAGTCAACAGGATTTTCCCCTTTTGAAGTTTTGTATGGTAAACCCCCACCAATAGTGCAGGGAGTCAAAGGAAATCTAGCCCAGATTGGTTCAGAAGTAACCAGACAAGAACTCCTAGCTCTTAGTTTTGTTCTGCAGACTCTCCATACGTGGATCCAAGACCAGTTGCCTATCAACTTGACGGAACCCTTGCATCCCTACCAGCCTGGAACTTCGGTGTGGATCAAAGATTGGAAGAAGATACCGTTGGAACCCCATTGGAAGGGACCGTACACCGTCATCCTGTCTACCCCAACTGCAGTAAAGGTAGCCGAGATCGACGCCTGGATCCACCACAGCCGAGTCAAGCCCGCCGCCGATCCTGAACCAGAGCGGTGGACAGCAGAGCAGCACCCTGATGTACCCTTGCGAGTTACTCTGAGACGGCAACCAGCAGTATAGACACTTCATCACAAGTGCTTTGCAGTAGCCAAGTCTTTCGAAGAGGATTGCTGTTTTCCATGCAGCAACAGCTTTGTTTTAACGAACCCAATTTGTGTGTGTGATTTGACACACTACTTCGAGACTACATTGACTAAGCCAGACTTCACAAGCCAACTGGATTGCTAAGTTGGTTAATGTGTGCTGGACATCTTGAGGATCTTCAATCAACACTCAGCACCCGTTAAATTGCTTCATTAGCAAACGGGACGAAGAATAATAGATCGTCGTGATCAAGATCAGCAAGCTGAGGATTCAGAAGAACTCCAATCAACATCAACATGTATCTTTGCTTCTGCTTTGCCTTGGTTGCCTTCTTTGGAGGTTTTGAACAGACTTATGCTCTACCTCCATGCACTGCTTGCATAACTTCTACTAGAACTGGACTGAAAGTAACTCAGACTTTGCTTTACCATTCTTACTATACCTGCAAGGGAACAATAACTCGGTGTATCTATAACACCACTGAACTAAATGTTTGCACTCATGGCAAAATTAAAGCATGCTATAATCCGCATCAGAATCCATCCTATTACACGTTGGAAATAAGATGGAAGGATGCAGATGGACCTATATTAGCTGCTACACCACCACTTAAGGACATTACTAAACCTGCTGTTTTGAATTTTGATGCATGTAATGCTATTAATAGAGATAGTCAGTCCACCTGTGGTACATGGGAGAAAGCGTATCGAAATGACCATAAGTATATGTGTCCGGAAGGTGCCACAAATTGGTGGAAGTGTACAGGTAAAACAGGATCAGGGTATAGTACTGCTACAGCGGCAGACTACTATTGCCCGTATTGGGAATGTGTTTTTTATGCTACCTGGAACACTGGTATAACTGATGAGAAAATAGATAAGCGGATGGCTACTCTAACCAAGCCAACCACGAATGATAAATGTCAGAAAGATGCTTGTAACCCCTTACATTTGCGTGTACATAACCCCCATGCATGGAAACAAGGATATAAGTTTGGTTTACGTATTGCAGGAGGAGGAACAGATCCAGGGACCATTGTGCATGTTAGATTGAATACCCAAGCCCACAAGTCATCTAAATATCATATTCATAGCACCTTTTATGAAGCTATGCATGTAAATAAGTTTGAGATCCCTCACCCTTCACAGAATTTGTTTCTAGAATTAGCCGGAGCAGTAGTATCTAGTCTTAAGATCACAGATTGTTATTTCTGTGGCGGAACCCAAATGGGAGACCAATGGCCCTGGGAAGCCCAAGAATTGAATTATTCCATGATTTACAATCAGACTGAATTACACAAGACAACCAGTGAATGGGTGTTAGCGCACTCAATCGTTGGACGTCTTTGCTATGCCAGAACTGGACCCCAGTTCACCCAAAAGGTAGGACAGCTGGTCTGTCTTAGCCAGAAATACTATAATGCCACGACCAAGAAGGTAGCATGGTGGTCAGGAATCAGACATCCTGAACCTCCTAACCCATTAGCCAGATTTCCTGAACTTGCAGGTCTATGGGCTAACCTCGCCAAAGTCCAAGCCTGGCAAGCCCCACCTGGCCTATATTGGATCTGTGGAAACCGAGCATATGCGCAACTCCCACCACAATGGGGAGGAGCATGTGTCTTAGGAACCATCAGACCTTCTTTCTTCTTGTTAAACACTGAACATGGAGAACAATTAGGATACCCTGTATATACTACCCACAAACACAAAGGAGCATCTAGACAGAAAAGAGAGGCCTTACAGATAGGCAAGTGGGAGAAATGGCAAGGTGACGATTGGCCACCAGAAAGGATTATTGCGTACTATGGACCTGCCACTTGGAATGATGATGGTATGTGGGGCTACCGAACCCCAGTCTACATGATTAATCGTATTATTCGCTTACAAGCAGTAGTTGAAATAATAACCAATGAAACTAGTCATGCTCTCACGCTCCTAGCTAGACAAAGTACTCAGATGCGCACTGCCATATATCAGAATCGCTTAGCCCTTGATTATTTGCTAGCAGCTGAAGGAGGAGTATGTGGTAAGCTGAATTTAACCAATTGCTGTTTGAAAATAGATGATAAAGGTCAAGTAGTTGAAGAAATTGCTAAAGATATGCAGAGACATGCTTATGTGCCAGTACAGACTTGGCACGCCTTGAAATTTCCTAATTGGTTTGCTAACCTTTTCTCTTGGCTGGGAGGATTTAAGACTTTTATTATCTTAGTACTAATCCTTGTTGCTGTTGTCCTCTGCTTACCATGTTTAATCCCATGTTGTATGCATTCCCTTCATAGTGCTATTGATAGTACAGTAGAGCGGAAGACCGCAACTAGAATAATGGCTTTATACAAAGCTAGCCCTAGTGGAACTAGTAAGAATCCTTTAATCAGGATGTGAATCTTCTAGAAAGTGATTTAATTCTCACACCTTATTAAGTAATAGGGTGAGATTAATCAAAGGGGGGAATGTGGCAGGTGCAGGCCTGTGACCCACGGTGTCTGACATAGGCAGGCCAGCATGGCTAGCTTGACCTGTAAATGAGGCCTGTGGAGAGGCATATAGGATTGCACATCCCCCAATATGCTGCTATTGTAAGAAAGAACTCAGTAGAAATATTGAATTAGCTTAGATAAGCAGAATTGCAGAATTAAGAAATGGAAAAATACAGAAAAGATGTGTTTTAAAGTTACTGATAAGAAAAGTACATTTGCAGAGAAATATTGAGGAGTGCTGACAGATGAGTTACAGAACCTTGCTCTTCTGCACGCACAAATGGTCCCATAGCCTTGAAAGTGTGAAAGTAACAAGTTGATGAACTGACCATTGTAATTGGGACTAGAAGGGGGGCAGGCAGGTGTCATGCCTACAGAAGCCCACAGAAGGAACATAATTGGAGAAACTTATCAGTACCGGGACCAATAGAGGGGCTACGGGAGGTACGGGAGCGTACCGGGACCAATGAAATGTTTTTCTATACCTAGAATGGAACAGAAGTCTATAAAAGTTGTTGTAATGCTTGAAAACTTTGCTCAGCCATTTTGAAATTGTCTTGCTTGAGACTTGTGCACAAATAAATGATTTGGACCTTCTGAACAGACTCCTGGTATCATTGGTTTGTCTGCGCTTTGCTGCTACAACTTCATGCGGGGACTTGTAGTTTTCTAATTCCTATGGAGTGCAATGGAGAAATCAGAACTAAATGTCCCTGTATGCAATGGGGTAAACCCAGGATTGGATTAAGCCTGTCAGGCTCATCCGGAGTCAGTTGGCAACCCTATCTGAATCTATTCATAGTATATTTTGAATTGTAGGTTTTTATCTGTTCATTATTATTAGTAGTAGTATTTTACTATTACTATGCACAGTCTACTAGATATTCGTGACTGGATTTGGTTCTCTGAGTATCAGATCTTTCCTAACGGTCTGAGATACTTAGGGGTATGTTTACTAAAGTGCGGTAAACGTGGCTAACGCGCGTTGTACAACGTTAACGACCGTAAGTGCGGTATAACGCGCGTACTGACGCGCCAATGACCGTTAACGTAATACTACGCGCGTTAAGCATAGTTAACGATCGTAAAGTCCCGCGGCGCGTTAAAACAGCGCAGAAGGTGGAGAGTGGGTGGAGAGAAGGGGTCAATGGGCGGAGAGTGGGCGGGGAGAGGCTCCCCTCACACCAACGCGCTGAAATCCACAGCACAATTCCAACGCGAATGAAAAGCTGCCGTTAAAGGGGAGAGAAACCATTTAGCTGTCAGCAATGTAAAGCACAAGCAGGGAAACCCAAAGAAAAGTGATAAGTGTGAAAGATGTGCACACAACATAAGAGCACAGAAACACTGAGAATGACCCAAATAAACGGATACAAACAAGAACCAATTTGGGCAACAGTGGTAGCAATGCGCTCCCCCCCCCCCCCCCTGAGTAAGCCGCATAGCACAGATAGAAAATGTGGAAGGGACCAAACACCGTCCCCCTACAGGGGGAATGGATCCACAGTGAAACAACGCTGTTCACGGTTCCCCCAACCACCAGACAGGGTGCCTATGGCGGGCAGATGTCCAGTAACAGCATGGCGTGCATGTTGGAATGGCAACTGGACAGATGCTGGAGAAGGGGATAGCGAGGGCTGCAAGCAGGACATGTCAAGGCACCACCAGGAAAAGCACCATCTATGTGAGAACATGGTGGCACAGTGCACAAAAGCACTGTATCCAAAAACAGAAGGTAACAGGTTCAAGACCCAGCTGTGGATCCTGCCAACCCACCCTGAATATTTTACCCACCATTGCAAAGCCCTAACACAGACAGAACCTTATTTGCAGATGCTCAAAACATGCCCATAACACCGACATCCCACCCCACAGAGCACAGACACCATAAACCTACCCAGTACCTATAGCAGAGCCCCCCAAATGCAGCCCTGGAGTGCCAAACACCCATTCCGTCTCCCCACAGCCTCTGAGCAAGATGCCTGTGGTGCATGTCTATGCGCCACACCCATGTTCTGCAAATGTATCTCTGGCCCTGCCATGAGGGACAGCATGAAAACCTCAACAGTGTATGGCACACCAGGACTGGAGTTGGGAAACCCTGACGTAAAGCAGCAGCCAACAGGGGCACCCACACCCGCATCCACAGGCCAAACAGCCAAAGCCACCTTTGGGAGTCAGGACATTGTGCTCTGCGTGCATCTCCCAATACTAGCACCTTCATACCATAGCAATGCCACCATACATGTCGGAATATGGTCCACACCCCACAAAGGGTTGCTAGGACCACTGGTAGATAGCAATTCATAGCCTAAGTACATGTTATCCCCCAGTGAGCTGCAGCATAGCAACCTCTCTGATGTCTGTGGAGTGTGCTACAGGTTCCTTGTCTGTCAGTGTTCACCAACCTGTGCAGTGTTACCTACAGTTGTGCGTACCCTAAGCATATGTGCACTGTGCCCCGGATCACTGTTGTGGGCAGGGCTGTCCAACACCCCCAGAGCCACACAATGCTGGCATAGGTGTGGGGAGTCTGTGCCCCACCATCAAGTGTGCTGTGTTGGCAAACAGCCCTCAGAGCCAGCACTGTTGCCAGTATAGGCCTGCCAATGTGCATAATGAGGAGCAAGGTACCCTGGGAATAGGCTATAGAGGGTGGCCAACCTGGCTGCATCAGCATAAGGCATAGGGCAATGGTGCAGACACTGTAGTGTCTGGCCACCACTTGCACAAATAGGGTGGCCATAGCATGTCTAGCTGGGAGGTCACACTCACCCTGAATGAGCAGTGATCACTGCAGGGCTAGGTTCCCCCACAGTGCGCTATGGCAGTTCCCACATGTGATACTGATGGGTCCCTGTGTGGGGCCCAATCACAAACCTATCTGCTTGGTGTGTATGCTGACACCCCTGTTCTGGGTGCCTGCATCCCATTCAGGACCATGCACCCTGGAGTAGCTGATGGATTGTCTGCAGCTAGTATGTGCCGTGCTGGAATACCTCGCAGTGTGCAGCGGCTGAAAGTGTGCTGCTGAAGGATATCAGAAACTGTTGTGGGGTATTCCCAAGCCTGTCAAGTATTGCCCAATCGAGGTGTAGTGCTTGGACCATTCCCCAACAGGACGGGGGATGATGAGCCCCCCACAGCCACCACTGCAGTGAGGTGGACCTGTCCTGTACCTTGAGCCCCATAGGGGGAGGGGGGTGGTTGTGTGGCGTCACCTATGTCACCCCCCCTCACCCCTCATACTGTTGCCACCAACACCAGATAGGCATTACTGCAGGTACACATGAGCGAGATATGCAGCAGGTCACCGGTGTAACCATGGTGCATCAAATGGAACTACAGAGACCACACTGATGGATACCCTGGGTGAGTCAGTCATGAAAGGTGCTGTGGACCTGTTGCTGGCCACCCCACCTCAAACTCACGGTGGTCACAGTGCCCGCACAAGGTGACTGTCTGTGGATACACTGTAGCAGTGACACACATGGTCTGTTCCCCCAACTATGGCGAGCTGCTGCGGAGTTGCACATGGTCAGGACCACCATCAGCCTGAGGAGATGGGGGGGGGGGAACCACAACATAGGACCATCTAAACACAGCTGATTTGCATGTGCAGTGCATCATGGCCGTGAGTGCTCCAATCCAACCCTGTGAATCCCTGCAGATGGACTGTGTGGTGCAATGAGGTACCTCTGTCCAATACACACAAGCACCCCATAGCCTCCCATAACACCCAGACGTATGGACAATCAGGGACTCTGTCTGTGCTGATCTGACCACCACACCCTCCACAATCCCGTTAAACAGAAGGGGCATTACAAATGTGTAAGACATCCCCACCTGGAGGACATATCTGCCCAATGAAATGTGAATGGACCCTGATGTGAGGTTTGTTCAGCAGAAGGTGGTATGAAACATGATGCTGATGCTGCAAGATGTAGCACAGGTATGAGGAAGCGGGGTTTGTAACGTGTAGATCATGCCCACAGGCTCCCATAGGTAAGAGTCTAACACAATCAGAAATAGTAGTACCAATCCCAGGTGCAATATTCCCCCAGGGATATGTAAATGTACAGTGCTCAGAAGAAACCCAACGCACATAGTAACGCACGCACACACCGTAAACACCGCACGTATTCACGCCCGCAGCAACGCACATAGTTACGCCCATAGTAACGCACGTATTCAAGCGCCATGACATGCGCATGTAGTTCTGTGCGTGGCTACGCCCCCAGCAACGCACGTGGCTACGCAGCACAGACACAGTCTGAACAAATGGCAGCCATGTCCAGGAAGCCAGCATTCAGCCAGGGAGATCTGTATCTCCTGACAGAGCTGTTCTGCCTCCACCAGCAGCGGCTCTTCCCGGGCTCATCCAGGAGGCAGAACCTTGGAAGGGTCAGGAGGGCCTGGGAGCGCCTGGCCCATAGGTACAACAGGAGCTCTGACTACCCACGTGAGGTAAGTGCATGGGGACAGGTACCCCAAATGATGAGGCTAAACAAAACACACCCAGTAACCAAAGCACAAAGACACTATGCACTGCCAGGGAATAGCAGGTGCTGACACATCCTGCGGCTAGCAAAGTCTGCCACACACCCTAGAAAAAAAAACTCCAGCCCCAAGGGGGTAGCTGCAACCATGGCAGGAGTGCACCACAGATCACATTGGTATGGTATGGGGCACCTTTGCAGGCCAGGGATGTCCCCCATCCACAAGAAACCCCAGTCCCACCTCTCAGGCCAACAGGAAAAGAAGGGGTCTGCACCATGCCCCTGTCAACCAGCACAAGTTCAAAATACATCTGCCGATGCTGCAGGCCCCAAATGAGGGCACCCCTCCCCATCCCTGCCCACTGTCAGCTGGATCCTTGTGTGATCACAAAAGACAAACCATAGCTCTAAGCTGATGCAGGCCCCAAATGAGGGCACCCCTCCCCATCCCTGCCCACTGTCAGCTGGATCCTTGTGTGATCACAAAAGACAAACCATAGCTCTAAGCTGATGCAGGCCCCAAATGAGGGCACCCCTCCCCATCCCTGCCCACTGTCAGCTGGATCCTTGTGTGATCACAAAGGACAAACCACAGCTCCTGGGATGATGCAGGCCCTAAGAGGGGTTCCCTGCACCATCCCGGTGCCTTTGGAAACAGGCCCTGTGTGGGATCACGAAAGGCATACCACAGGCCTGGGATGATGCAGGCCCCAAAAGAGGGTTCCCTGCACCATCCTGCTGCCTTTGGAAACAGGCCCTGTTTGGGATCACAAATGACAAAGCACAGCCCTAGGATGTTGCAGGGAGCACTGCAGGTGACAACCTCCCACCCCAACAGTAGCTGATTGGCACTGGCAGATGTGTGTAGGTGGCAAACAGAGCTGTGATGTGTCATGTACGTGGGGTGCACATACAGGGCACATGGGGCACAGACCTGAGAGGCGTGTGTGTGGGCCACACATGGGGCTGTCTCCTGTGAACGCATGGGGCATGAGTGTCTCACCCAATAGGGGCAGGCGCTTGTTGTATGAAGTGAGAGAGTTAGCTGCAGAGGCAGGGGACCCCAACGTGTCCCCGCGGTAGCTAAGGGCAATGTTTGGTGTCACCCCTACAGGTGGAGGACCTGCGCAAAAAGGCAAGAGAGCTAAGGGCACGCTACCCAAGATTTGTGGCCAGGGTACAGCGTGAACGGATGGCACAGCAGAATGGTGAGTACCGGGACATGGCCTTGTAGGGCACCGAGTGGTGGAACCACAGGTTCACTGTGACTGGGGAATATGATGCTTACCCAGGGGATGACATGTGTTACCTCTCCCACAGCTGATGCACGTGCAGCCATTGAGCCAGAGAGGCCGGAGGACCCGGATGTTGGTGTGGCCCGGGAGGGGGACATTGAGCACGTGGGACTGCAGGTTGGCAGACCAGAGGTGGCCCCAGAGGATGGCGAAGGAGGGCACGTGGGTGCATCCCCACGCCCCTACGAGGGAGAGGAGGGGGACGAGGATGATGGGCATATGGGAGGGGATGTGGAGGATGTGGGTCACATGGGGAGTGATGTTGCAGAGTTGGGGGATCGGGGAAATGAGGGGGGATGTGGGTGAAAGGGGAGGGGAGAGGGAGGGGAGAGGGAGGAGGTGGGTGGCAGGGAAAGGGAGGGGGAGGTGGGGGAGGAGGGGGATGGGGATGTGGGGAGGATGGTGGAGGCAGGGGGGCAGGAGAGCGTGTACAGCGGGGGGGGGCAGGTCCCCAATGGCACGCTCCGCCACAGGGCAATGGGGGCACCAGCCACCTGCCCCATGATCATGGCGAGGCACGCCCTCTGGACGTGTGCCTGCCACACATTGCCGCAGGCAGGTCTGCCGTGCATGCAGCCACACAGACACGGGGAGATGTGTGTCTGTGCGGCTGCATGTGCGGTCTGCGCCTGGCTGCGGCTGTGCGTGCCCAGGCACAAGCCCAGAGGCAGTTCGCCCTAATCCAGGGGCAGGTGCTGGCGACCCTGTCCATGGTGGCTGAACGTCTGCGTGAGCGGGATGAGCGCCCTGCCCGTGCCACACCCGGTCAGCCACCATCCGACAGGGGTCCCCAGGGTGTGTAATGTGTGGACACACATGGCACACCCGCCCTGTGACGGACCGTGCCATTGCCTGTCCATCACAATGGCCACAGGGATGGGGGAGGGGCCAATGCTGTTTGCCCTAGCAGGCGTAGCTGGCCATGCTGGTCGTTAACTGCCATCATGTACTATGTTACCCTGATGGACCATGTGTGTCCTAATGCACATTTTGTAAATATGTTTTATAGAAATATATGTTATAAATGTTTGACGTCCAACATATGCACCTGGTGGTCAGATGTCCCTCATTGCTAGGTGACAGTGCTGTGCGAGTGATGGGTGTGGCAGTGTTCACTCTGAGAGGCGAGGGAGGATGTGGAACAGGTAAGGGCTGTGGCGAGAGCACCCCCACAGACATGTCCCAGCTACATTGCTGCGAGGGTGGGCCAACGAGAAGGGTGGAGAGTGACGTGCATGAGTGACGTGCAACAGCACATGTGTTGGAAGGTGCGGGGCACACAGCACAGAGTGACAATGAGACATATGGCGGTGGGGAGCGGATGGCCTGTGAATCCTATCCAGCATGGCCCCATATTGTTGGCCTGTGGTGGCAAGTGCAGGACGGCTGAGGTGTATGCGTAGCGGTGGGGTTAGGGGGGAAACACAGAGGGTGCACCACAGGGGTTGCTGAAGCCGGCGCCTGAGGGGGGAGGGGGGAGTGAGCGGTGTTGCGAGGTGCGACTATGTAGGGCCCGGCAACAGCTGTCTATATGGCAAGCACGTGTACCAGCATGCAGGGTGGAAATGGGGGATGGTACAGGATGGTCCAATGATCCGCTGTGAGACGTATGACCACCCTGCTGTATGTTGCTATGGGTGTACTGGCTGGGCCCAGGGAGTGCAAGAGCATATCGTCAGTGGAGTGCATTGGGCCATCGGTGGTGGCACTCACAGGGGTGTGGGGGTCGGGGGGTGGCCACAGCAGAGGGTGGGGACAGGGGCTTAGCGGGATAATGCCCAGAGGGGTGGCACAGTGTGGCGTGGCTGTGGATGGTGTGGGGCGCAGTGTGGATGGTGCGACAGATGACAGTTGCTGGATGTAGCTTCTGGAGGCCAATGTGTTATTGGGATGTGCCATGATGGGTGGCAAGGGGGTGTAGGTGTATATTGCGGCCACTGGTGCACAGGGTGACGGGTAGCCCTTACCGGGGGGTGACCCTAAGGTGTTGGAAGATGCATGGCTGTGCTCAGGGGGCCACAGTGGACATGTGTGACGGTTGCGCCAATGTGGATGTCTGTGGGAGCATGTAAACCGGAGTACGTGACATGTGCAGTGTACATACTGTGCTTGCTTAGCGTGCTGGGAGCGGCAAATGTGGCTCCCCATGCAGGAATACAGTGCACCTACACCACCACATAGGCCAATGGTGGCTGAGGGATCCACAGGGTATTGGCCCATGGGGTCCCTGGGCGCCCACGACACAATGCAAGTCACCACGACATGGGAGTGATGGTCCAGCATTGCAGCCTATGGGATTGGCTGTGTACCCATGGTGGACATGGCTGAAGGGGGTGGGGACAATGGCTAATGACATCAGTGGCACCGTGACATGCCCTGGCCATGGGCCAGGGGGTGGGGTGGGGGTGTGATTGTCATGCCACAAATGAGACAGGAAGCACATGTCACCTTCACTGGCCACCTGTGTGGCCCTTTATTTACCCCTCCCCCTGCCACCCCTTGGGCGTCCCCGCCCAACCCTTGGTGGTTGTCACCCCCCTGCTGCTGTTGCTGTTGCTGCTGCAGGTGTAGGTGGCGTTGTCGCCTGTGGCTGCTGTACATGGGGACTTCCTGCCCCCTCCCTGCTGCCATCCGCTCCTGGGCGTCAGCCATCCGCTCACACGCCGTGGCCATGCGGTCGGCATGGGCGAGGATGCCAGACATGGTCCGCTGCAGGCGCCTTGTGAGCCGCAGTTGGCGCCGCTGGGTCCGGGCCACCGAGCGCAGTACATGCCGTATACCTGTGGGGAGAGGCTAAAGTACAATGTGAGATGCGGGAAGCAGCAACACCTGTTCAGGGGCATATCAACCATAGCAGGATAGGACATAAGAACATAAGAACATAAGATATGCCATACTGGGTCAGACCAAGATCCATCAAGCCCAGTATCCTGTTTCCAACAGTGGCCAATCTAGGTCATACATACCTAGCAGTATCCCCAAAAGACACAGGTTCTACAATGCTTGTATTGGGTCAAGCATTGATATCCTGGGTCCCTTTTTAATAATGGTTTATGGACCTTTCCTCCAGGAAATTGTCCAAACCTTTTTTAAACCCAGCTACACTAACAGCTCTTACTACATCCTCCGGTAACAAATTCCAGAGTTTGATTACACGTTGAGTGAAAAGATATTTTCTCTTATTTGTCTTAGATAGTTTACCCTGTAGCTTCATTGCATGTCCCCTAGTCTTTCTATATTTTGATAGCATAAACAATTGATCTACGTTTACCCATTCCACTCCATTCATTAATTTATAGACCTCTATCATATCTCCCCTCAGCCGTCTCTTTTCCAGGTTGAAGAGCCCTAACCTTTCTAGCCTCTCTTCATAGGAGTAGCCTTCCATCCCCTTTACCATTTTGGTCGCTCTTCTCTGTACCTTTTCTAATAATGCTATATCCTTTTTAAGATACGGCAACCAGAATTGCACACAATATTCAAGGTGCGGTCGTACCATGGAACAATACAGAGGCATTATAATATCCTTTGTTTTATTTTCCATTCCTTTCCTTATGATACCTAGCATTCTATTTGCTTTCTTGGCCGCCGATGCACACTGGGCAGAGGGTTTTAACATGTTATCCACGATGACTCCTAAATCTTTTTCCTGGGTGGTGGTTCCCAATGTGGAACCTTGCATCGTGTAACCATAGTGTGGGTTGTTCTTTCCTAGGTGCATAACTTGCACTTGTCCACATTAAATTTCATCTGCCATTTGGATGCCCAGTCTTCCAATTTATCCAGATCCTCCTGCAGTTTTCCACAGTCCTCTTGGGTTTTAACAACTTTTAAACAGTTTTGTGTCGTCTGCAAATTTGATAGCCTCACTCGTTATTCCCTTTTCCAGGTCATTTATGAATATGTCAAAAAGTAGCGGACCCAGTACAGATCCCTGGGGTACTCCACTATTCACCTTTTTCCATTGGGAAAATTGGCCATTTAGCCCTACCCTCTGCTTTCTATCTTTTAACCAGTTCCCGATCCACAATAGTACACTGCCTCCTATCCCATGACTTTTTAGTTTTGCCAAAAGTCTCTGATGAGGGACCTTGTCAAAGGCTTTCTGAAAGTCTAGATACTCTATATCAACCGACTCACCTTTGTCTACCTGTTTATTCACACCTTCAAAAAAACATATCAGATTAGTAAGACAAGATCTACCTTGTCTAAAGCCATGTTGGCTGTCTCCCATTAGGCCATGACTATCTACATGCTGTGTAATTTTGTTCTTTATGATGGTTTCTACCATTTTCCCTGGTACTAATGTCAGGCTCACCGGTCTGTAATTTCCCGGATCACCCCTGGAACCCTTTTTAAAAATTGGCGTTACATTGGCGATCCTCCAATCTTCAGGTATTACAGATGATTGTAATGAAAGTTCACAGATTACTAATAGCAGGTCTGCAATCTCATATTTCAGTTCTTTCAACACTCTTGGATGTATACCATCCGGTCCAGGTGATTTGCTACTATTCAGTTTATCAAATAGTTGTAATACATCTTCCCGGTGTAGCGATATTTCTCTCAATTCCTCTTGTGACATAGTGGTTCCTTCCAGCCCATTAGAAGAAGCTAAAAAGTAGGAAACAGGAGCAGTGCTGAGATGTAAACAAGAGCACATGGCTTCTGGTTACCACAGAAACCAAGCACAAGGGAAAGGGATACGCCTGTGCTACCACTTAGAGAATGAGTCACAAGTTGATTCAGCACACCTGTTAGGGGGAGGAGTCAAGCTCTACCCTAGAATTCACTCTAATAAAGAGATCACAGTTGAGCCTAGGGAGTTAGGCAAAGGTGAGTTAGGTGAAGGAGGTGAGCCAAGCAGGCAGCCAGGTGGGCTACGAGAGCTGCAGTGAAGAGAGCAGTGAAAGGAGAAGGATAGAGTCTCCGTGGAAGGGTGAAACAGAGCTTCCCTTCAGGAAGAGAACAGAAACCCAAGGGAAGGATACAGCAAAGGCAGTCTGGATTACCTGCCGTATTCTGGGGAGTACAGAAAAGAAAGAAAGCCAGGAAGGCAATTGAAAGCTTCTGTGCACAGCTCAGGTTGGGAACCTACAGCCAGTTCCAAGACACAGAGAAAACCTCTGCCAGCTAGGTTTAAAGGTAAGCCTAAAGGCTGGGGTGCTAATAATTACAGTGATTTCATTTACCCAGAGGGTTGGGGCTGTAAAGAGAAGGACTGTACTGAGAATGTTTATTTGAACCAGTACTTAACTCAGGAGTATCAAGGGAAGCCTGGAGCATTAAGGAAAGGCGTGGCACTCACCCTCTGCATCTCTATGGGCTGCTGCTGAGTGGACCTGCATCTCCCCGATGACGTCGCCAACAGCAGCCAGTGCCTCGTTGCGGTGTTGCGCTTGCACATCCGCAGGCACATCCCCAGTGCCTGCAGTGGTGTGTGTAGAGTCCCCGTCTAATGTTCCTGGGACCTCCATGTCCCCATCACCCAGGGGTGTAGCCTGCCTCTCGTCTCCCACATGGACCACCTCGGCACCAGTGTCCACAGGGCTTGATGGTTCCACGGTTGTCACGCCGTGTGGCTCCTCCTCTGCTTCTATGGCGCTGACATCACCTGGGTGCCACAGGGTTACATACGTCAGAGGGGGGTCTCGCTGCCTGCCCACACCATCACATACCCCCTCAGGCATCTGTGGGTTGATGATCCACGTGTGTCTGGGCCATGGCTGTAGTGGCAGCCCACTACGTTTGTGCACTCCCCATGCAAGTGTCCCCTGTGGTCCGCCTCCCCAGGCCCCCCCCCACATCCCTGGGTGGTGACGCACACCCCAGGCAAGGCCATCACCACCCTCATCCTGCCCCCACCCAGCATTTCCGAAGCAGGTGCAGTGTGTCTTCCGGTGGGCCATCCCCTTACCCGTGTGGCCCTAGTGCTCCTGCCAGCCCTGCCACGTGAGCCATGCAACATGTCGACACCCTCTGCTGTCACTGTGGGTCGGCTACCCATACCCAGTCTCCCATTCACTGCATATTGCCACCCACTGCCACCCATAGACAGGTCCCCCCCCATCGTGGCTCCTGAATGGGTGTTCCCTCTGTGTCTCATTTGTCCCCCTCATCCAAAACAGCCACGTACAGCCCCCCCTCTGTTTTGTCGCACACCATGTGTCTGTGCTACATTCCACTTTTGGTCTGCACTCCCCCCTTACCTGCTTGTGGGTGCGCCGTGTCCAATGCAGCGGGTAGGCCATGTACATACATGGGCCCGAGTCTCTCGGCCAGGCGTCGCTCCAGGTCCGTGAGGTTGGCCACCTGAGCTGGGCCCCCTCCAGTGCCTTGGGCCCCACGTCACTCCCGCACAAGCTCAGCCCTTATGTGTCTCTTTATATCGCAGTATCTTTTACGCAGGTTTTCTATGTCGCGGTGTGGTCCCCCTGCTGCTTCCACCGCTGCCTGGACCCCACACCATGCCCTTGTGCGTGTTGCTATCGTGAGGGATGAGCTCTGGCGCCCAAACAGTAGATCATAGCGCTCCAAGATGTTTGCCAGCAGGAGGTCATTTTCCTGCTGGCTGAAGCGTATGGCCCTGCATCGGATTTCTGCTGGGACGGGGACCCTGGGCTGGCGTGGTCTCCCACCTGTATGTGCACCTGGAGCCTGCTGCACCCCATATGGGCCTGGAACCTCATCCTGGGCAGATGTGGTTGGTGCTGATGGGTGTGAGGGCTGGTCCAGTGGATGGTACTGTTCCTGTGTCTCCCTGTGCTCCATACTGTTGTGTATGGTTGTGCTCGGGGGTTTGCCATACAGTGCCAATCGTACATATAGGTTTTCATGGGGTGTGGCTCACGGGGCATTTGCTACGCGCACAGCCACGTGTGCCGCGAGGCGCGTTGCTACGCGCATTGCTACGCACATTGCTACGTGCAGGATGTGACATCATATGTGTTCGTGTAGGCAGTAGTTGCCATTTCACGGATCCCTCCTACTCATCCCTTTAAGGCAGTTTCGTTATGTGTAATGCTGGTGCACATATACCCATGTTTGGTATGGTGATGTTTATCTGCACCTTAGTGGTAGCGCTGGCTGCTGCAGCACTACGTCACACATACACGACATCACTCTGACGTTGCACGCGTTGTTACGCGCCTTCCATTGCCTGCTCATGGGCACATGCATTCTATGTCACTCCTGTATTGGCATCTGGGTGTGGTTTCAAGTGTGATACGCAGTTTATATACACCCTGCGACATCGCTGGGACTCTCCTACATGAGTGTGAAACGTAGATGATTGTCCACGGCTGCTTTATGGGAACGCGCGAAACAGCGTGCGGTGCACTTTCATACAGGTAAATCTTCTATTTGTTGTAATCTGGGTCCTTCTATTTCCCCAGGTGAGTGGCAATCATGTGATGTCCATCCCCGCCCACACCACTATTTCTAACCCTGCTATCCCCCAACCTGTGTCTATCATGGCTCAGACTGCGCATGCAGGTAGTGCAGTGGTTGCATTGGTCGAACTGGCGGACCTGCTTTTCCAGGAGGAGGGAGATGTTGTTCCTGGGGCTGCGGCCCTGGGCATAGGTGCAATGCCACTGCAACTCAGGCCTGCAGCTGTGGGGCCTGCACAGGCGGGTGTGGGTGACCAACGGCGCCATAGGCGTGCTGAGGCACAACACCGCCTGGGGCGTCTCTACAGGCCCAGGGTCCTGCTCCAGGACCTGAGAGAGGGCCAGGTATTCTCCCTCTACCGGCTGGACACAGGGGCCATTAGGGAACTCTATCAGGAACTCAGACCTGACCTTGAGCCCCTGACTGCCCGGTCACATGCTATACCGGGTATGACCAAGCTCCTGGCCGCCCTACATTTCTTTGCCTCCGGCTGTTTCCAATCCTCTGTGGCAGCAGTAGGTGGCATGAGTCAGCCCACCTTCTCCCGCTGTCTCCACCAGGTACTGCGTGCCATGGTCAGCCGGGTTGGGAATTACATAGCAATTCCCAACGGGAGGCAACATTGGGTGGCCCTGGCACAGGCATTTCATAGGATTGCTGGGATACCACACGTGATGGGCGCTATAGATTGCACACATGTTGCCCTTGTCTCGCCACGCGACAGGGAGGTTGTGTACCGCAACCGCAAACACTTCCATTCCCTCAATGTGCAGGTTGTTTGTGATGCAAGCATGCGTATCCTGAATGTGGTTCCGCGGTTTTCAGGGTCTGCCCATGACTCCTATATCCTGCAGAACTCGGCAGTGTTTGGCCAGTTTGAGACTGGTCAATATGGTGACTACGTCCTGCTGGGTGGGTATTCAGCGTATATGACATGCACCTACTGTAGGTGGGTGTCTATACAGCATTGTCACCATTGTCCACTGCATGCCTGACATTGCTGCGTTATTTCTGGGTGTACACTATTGGGTGTGGCTCACTACCTCATGCCATGTCACTGGTGTCTTGGTCACAGGCATATGTTCAGTGACAAAGTGATAAAGTTCCTAGATGAAATAAATGACTCCTTCTTGGAGCAGCTGGTTCATGAACCGACCAGAGGGGAAGCCATATTAGACCTAATCCTTAGTGGAACACCAGATCTAGTGCAAGAGATAAGGTTGTTGGGGCCACTTGGCAATAGTGATCATAGCATGATCGCCTTTGATTTAATTAGAGGAGGAGGGATAGTAAGGAAATCCACAGTACTACCTTTTAACTTTCGAAAGGGAGACTATGATAAAATGAGGAAAACAGTCAAGAAAAAACTAAAAGGAGCAGTTGCAAAGGTTAAAGACGTACATCAGGCTTGGCTGTTGTTGAAAAATACTATCTTGGAAGCCCAGACCAGCTGTATTCCACGCTTTAAGAAAAGTGGAAGGAAGTCCAAAAAACTGCCAGCATGGTTTAAAGTTGAGGTCAGAGAGGCTGTTGTTGCCAAAAAAGCATCTTTCAGGAAATGGAAAAAAGAGCCAAACGACAAAACCTGGAAACAGCACAAGCACTGGCAAGTCAAATGCAAGGCATTGATAAGGCAGGCAAAGGGAGAATTTGAGAAGAAGCTTGCTGCAGAAGCAAAAACACGAAGTAAAGACCTTTTCAAGTACATTCGTAGCAAAAAACCTGTGAGAGAGTCAGTTGCTCCATTAGATGATAAAGGGGTTAGAGGAGCACTAAGAGGCGACAAGGCGATAGCGGAGAGACTGAACGAATTCTTTGCTTCAGTCTTTACTGAGGAAGATGTAGGGATGTTACCCATGACTGAAGTGGTATTTAAAGGTGCAGAAGAATTGAAGGAAATATCGATACATCGAGAAGATGTATTACAACTATTAGATAAGCTGAAGAGTAGCAAATCACCTGGGCCGGATGGTATACATCCAAGGGTATTGAAAGAACTGAAATATGAGATTGCAGACCTGCTATTAGTAATCTGTGAACTATCATTAAAATCATCTCTAATACTTGAAGATTGGAGGATCGCCAATGTAACACCAATTTTTAAAAAGGGTTCCAGGGGTGATCCGGGAAACTACAGACCGGTGAGCCTGACGTCAATACCGGGAAAAATGATAGAAACCATCATAAAGAATAAAATTACTCAGCATGTAGATAGTCATGAACTAATGAGAGACAGCCAACATGGCTTTAGACAAGGAAGATCTTGTCTTACTAATCTGTTATGTTTTTTTGAAGGAGTGAATAATCAGGTGGACAAAGGTGAGTCGGTTGATATTGTGTATCTGGACTTTCAGAAAGCCTTTGACAAGGTCCCTCATGAGAGACATTTGGCAAAACTAAAGAGTCATGGGATAGGAGGCAGTGTACTATTGTGGATCAGGAACTGGTTAAAAGATAGAAAGCAGAGGGTAGGGCTAAATGGCCAATTTTCCCAATGGAGAAAGGTGAATAGTGGTGTACCCCAGGGATCTGTGCTGGGTCCGCTGCTTTTTGACATATTCATAAATGACCTGGAAAGTGGAATAACGAGCGAGGTTATCAAATTTGCAGATGACACAAAACTATTTAAAGTTGTTAAAACCCAAGAGGATTGTGGAAAATTGCAAGAGGATCTTGATAAATTGGAAGACTGGGCATCAAAATGGCAGATGAAATTTAATGTGGACAAGTGCAAGGTTATGCACCTAGGGAAGAACAACCCAAACTATGGTTACACGATGCAGGGTTCCACATTAGGAACCACCACCCAGGAAAAAGATTTAGGCGTCATTGTGGATACCATGTTAAAACCCTCGGCCCAGTGTGCAGCGGCGGCCAAGAGAGCAAATAGAATGCTAGGTATGATAAGGAAAGGAATGGAAAATAAAACAAAGGATATTATAATGCCTCTATATCGTTCCATGGTGAGACCGCACCTTGAATATTGTGTGCAATTCTGGTCGCCGTATCTTAAAAAGGATATAGAGTTATTAGAAAAGGTTCAGAGAAGAGCCATCAAAATGGTAAAGGGGATGGAAGGATACTCCTATGAAGAAAGGCTAAAAAGGTTAGGGCTCTTTAACCTGGAAAAGAGACAGCTGAGGGGAGATATGATAGAAGTCTATAAATTAATGAGCGGAGTGGAACGGGTAAACGTAGATCGATTGTTTACCTTATCAGAATATAGAAAGACTAGGGGACATGCAATGAAGCTACAGAGTAAACTATTTAAGACTAATAAAAGAAAATATTTTTTCACTCAACGTGTAATCAAACTCTGGAATTTGTTACCGGAGGATGTAGTAAAGGCTGTTAGTGTAGCTGGGTTTAAAAAAAGGTTTGGACAAGTTCCTGGAGGAAAGGTCCATAAGCCATTATTAAGAAGGGACCCAGGATATCAATGCTTGAACCAATACAAGCATTGTGGAACCTGTGTCCCTTGGGGAAACTGCTAGGTACATATGACCTAGATTGGCCACTGTTGGAAACAGAATACTGGGCTTGATGGACCTTGGTCTGACCCAGTATGGCATATCTTATGTTCTTATGTTCTTATGACACCCATCTCTCTGTCTAAGGTGTGTGTTTGTTTGCTCTCACATGTGTGTCCCAGCGGCCATGTGGTGTCGGTTTCTCCGTGGCCTTGCCCTTCTTTATTCCGAGCAACTGTGTCCAGGGGCAACCATGCTGCATATGCTGTGTCCCCTCCATGCCTGTGAGCTACACATGCAACATGCCCATGGCCTCCACATCTGGGCACGGGCATACTGCACTGGCAGTTGTACACATGTCTCCCAGTGGGGTCAGTCACTTGGGCAGCCCATATGTTGCATGGCTGTCGGTGTGGAACCCTCGGGGGGGGGGCACAGACCCATCCTCATGGTGGTCATTCTATATACGCGGCCTTCTCTCTCTGGCCATGCTGTGGGCTACACATGAGATGTGCTGTGGGCGCTTCAGCTACTACACATGTCTGCTGCATGTCTGGCCACCGTCTTCGGGGTCCCCTGCCACTACCGCCTGTTGCTTCCCCCATACCACCCACGCAATGTATCCCAGTGGCTTGTGCTGTGTATGCGCCAGATCGGGCCAGCCACCTACTTGCACACCTGTGCCTCCCTGCACCCCCGGGTGCTATTTGACAATGTCCGACATCTTGCCTCACAGCTCCCACCACTGCTCTTTGTCGCCACAGTTCTTGCACATGTCCTGTGACACGGTACACGGGTGTGCACTGCCACTATCGGCATGTCATGGTCATTTGCCACTGGACTCGACAGCCTCTGATGTACTACCACTGTGTGCACTGCGTTTGCCTCATATCTGTGTGCACGGCCTCTCGGCTGTCCAGTTCTGTATTGTTACGTCTGTCATTCCATTGGTGGCTCAGCACGCATGTGACTTTGCACCATTATTTTCTGCAGGTGATGCAGGATATGGGTGTCGCACCTGGCTGCTTACCCCTGTGCGTCTCCCTCGGACAGGTGCAGAGATACGGTACAATGAGGCCCATGCCTCCAGTCGCTCAGTGATTGAGCGCACCTTTGGCATTCTCAAAAGTCGCTTCAGGTGTCTGGATAGGACTGGCGGGGCCTTACAGTATCGACCATTGACTGTGGCAAGGATCATCATAGCCTGTTGCATCCTCCACAACATTGCTCTCAGGCACAATGTTCCAGTCGAAATTAATGAGGATCTCGGGGTGGATCCTATGTGCCCTCCTGCACCTGGCCATGGTGACACACGTGCAGGGATGGCAGCCAGGCAACATCTGATCGAGGACATCTTTACCTGTAAGTTATGGGTGTGCTGGGGACGTGTCTCTGGGTTAGCCATGTGTTAGGTGGTGTGAGGATTGTGCAGCACTGCCATCTAATGTCTCCATATCTCTGTCCTGTTCTTGGCTCCACAGGATGAGCTTCTGTGTTCCAGGCCCACCCGAATTGCCTTACTATGCTGCCTGAGGCTGTGCTGCATGTGGGGAGTGTGTGTTCATATATGCATCATTCCAGTTGGCTCGGGTGAGTTGGCAGGTAGTGAGGATTGCATTGCAGCCGTCACGGTTAGACACATATATGTTGTTTTCTCTCCACTGCTCCTATGGTGCTGCACATGTCTTTGGACAACTGCTCCATCACCCTTAGCTTCCATCTGTCACACATGTGGCCATTACCTGTTCACATCTTGGGGGTCTGCATGGTGTATCTTGGACACATCTTGTGCGGCTGTGTGTGTACTCTGGCACAGGACATTATATTGTCGGAGGGTATGTTGATCAGCCACTGCCATTGGGTCATTTAACAGATTTGTGCCACTCATGCATGTAATGTGCTGTGTGTCTCCATTTGTCGTTCAGTGTTGGGGGTCCTGACATCTGAACCTTCGTGCATGCGTACCTTCTCACACTGTGTATGTTACTGTTTCTTATTGACCTGTCTACATGACCGTTCAGTATGCGCTACCCTGCCTATCTGTGTTGTAGGGATGTGTTTGGCCCCTCTCCAATTATGTTCCCTCATCCCTCTGTTACCTTCTGCTTGTGGGCGAATGTACATTGTGCACATGTGTCATATATGTTTCTCAGATGGGTCACAGTTTTGATGGTGATCCAATGTACATCAACATTGTGTTTCCGCAGGACACACTGCACCGTGGACATGTTCCTCTCACAGCTACCCATGCAGACGTGTTGATGTCCGCCGTCCATTGGTGTCTGGATCCGCTATTGAGGCTCTTTGTGCTCTTGCCTGACACGGACATTCCCAGTCAGGCCACTGGTGTACCTTTCAGGTGGGCCTCGCCTTCCATCCTCTGGGACATACACCACGTGCTTATGCTGCATTTTGCCTATTGCTCTCAGGCTGTCGTTAGTTGTTATCTCGGTATGCCACCGCTGCTGCACATGCTCTGGACCCCTGGGGTGTATGCGTGTCATGTGCATTTACATGATCATATTGGGATGGTGCCGTGGTCTTCAGGGACATCTCCTTCAGTGGTCCATGTGCACTGTGCTCAGTGTTGTGGCCATGTCATGTGGTGCTATCTATGCATTCTGTGTGTGGCTGTTTTTATGTGTGTGTCTCCTTTCTGTCCTCCAGGAGTCGTGGGTGGGTGTGTCATTCCCTTACCTGATATTTATTTATTTATTTATTTATATTTCTTCTATACCGCGCTATTCAGGATCAGCGCGGTTCACAGAGAACAAAACAAAGACCAGAACAACAAGCTGTTTGGTGTTACATATAACAGGAGCATAAACTTGGACAAACATGGGAGAACTATTTACATGGAGTATATGGTCTGTTAACTAGATAACATACTCAAACTATTTACAGAGATTAGCAAACAGTTAGTAACAATGGGAAAGCTGTGGTTACGTTTGCGGTGGGAATGTAAGTTTCACTTTATGTCGGGTAGTATTTGATGAATAGGTTGAATTTGAGGGCCTTTCTGAACTGGGCTAAGTCGGTTAAGGCACGGACATCAGGTGGTAGAGCGTTCCAGCATTTTGGTGTGCAGAATGTGAATGCTCTGTTTGCTGTTGATGGGCTGCATGTTGTTATAGCCTTTGGTATTATTAGAGAGTTTAATGCTGCTTGTCTTCTATTTCTGTTTGGTGGTACAGTTTGTATGAGCTCTGTGAGTGAGTTGGCTGTTAGACCATTGATGGCCTGGAACGTGAGCATTAAGGTCTTGAACATAACCCTTCCGTGTATAGGAAGCCAATGAAGCTGCTTGAGAATAGGTGTAATATGTTCGCTCTTGGACGCTCCTTGTAGGACCCTTGCAGCAGTATTCATAGCAAGCTGTAATGGGCTAAGCGTGGATTGTGGGAGCCCTTGCAGAATGGAGTTGGCGAAGTCGAAGTGCGGTAAAATCAGTGCCTGGTAAATGGTTCTGAAGTCATCTTGGTCTAGTAAGGGACGTAGGTGCCTGAGCGTGCATATCTTGAAGTACACAGATTTTGCAATATTATTTATGTGTTATTTCATGTTGAGACGATGATCCAGTGTGACTCCGAGGTATCTTATTGTTTCCTTAGTGAGTAGATCAGCATCCTTAACACTTATATGTGGTGGAGGAATGAAGTTGGGGTCTTTAGTGACAAAGAGAACTTCAGTTTTCTTATGTTGAATGCGGAGGTTCTGTGACAGGAGCCATTCTGATACTGCGTTGAAGCAGTTTGTTATAGATGATAAATCCATTTGTACTGTGGAAAATGGCATGTTGAGTAGGATATCATCTGCATATATCATACATTTCACATTGAATGATCTGATGATATTGCAGATAGGCTGCATGTATATGTTAAACATGAGAGATGAGAGAGAGGATCCTTGCGGAACGCCTTGTTTTTGATGGAAGAGTTTTGATTCTCCAGTTGCAGATTTTACATATTGCATTCTGGTGTCTAGGTACGATTTACACCAATCGAGTGCGGAGTTGCAGATGCCTTTCTCTTTTAGTCGCCCAAGGAGAATCTCGTGGTTTACTGAGTCAAACGCTGCTGCTATATCTAAGAAGATTAGAACAACGCCTTGCCGGATGTTGACTATGCTAGTAAGAATATCATTGAAGAGGGTGGTAAGCAGGACCACATCTTTTCACACAGGACCACATCTTTTCACACAGGACACAGACAACAATGTTGACACATGTGCTCCACTGCATCTTGTGATCCCGTCATCCATATGTACTTGGCCACAGCACCCATGTGAGCGTGTTCCTGGATGTTGGTGACACAGGGAGATAGTCCTCTGCACTTTGGACACAGGCCTGTTTCTCTGACTCATTGCTGGCCTATTGTTACTTTTCCTGCGGTGACTGGCCTGCCGTTGCTGCCATGACCTGTTTGGGTGTTTCCTCTTTTGCAGTAGGGGGGTGTTGAGCTGTACATGGGTTGGTGACTTTTGAACCGTCACTGTTGGCATGGCATGTGGCCTTGTCACTCTGCATGCTTTCACCAGAGTCTTATGTTTGCTGGGGATGGTGTCTGGTGTGCATACAGTGCGTGCATACACTGTGCGGACTTGTCATGTTGAGACCCTTCACCTCACATATTACTGGCTGTTTGCAACGTCTGCTGATTTAGGGCCTTAGATTTTTGGGGGCACCAGCGGGGGGTGGTCAGGGTGTGTAGGCTCCACAGGCAGAAACAGGTGGGTGGCGTTGCAAGGTGGGTTGGGTGTGTCCTTGCAACGTTGGCTGCCACACAGGCCCCATGTCATTCTTCACGTCATATGGTGCACCGGACTGCAGAATATGCTTTCTGCTTGGGTCTGTTGGGGACAGATGTTTGCACATTCGTGGTTTTGGATATTTGGTGGCTTGGTCACCCCATTTCATTGACACTCGTGTGCTTGACGTTTTGGGTGACACCTGAAAATTGTCTGTTCATTCCTTGTTTGCTGCTTACTTGGCCATATCATGTGTGCAGCCCCATAACATCTCCGCCCATCCATCCATGGTTGAGCTGTTCATGTCCGTGTGGCATGTTTGCTGTCCCTGTGCCACATTGTCTGGACTAATAATAGTTCTCCTTCTGGAGTGGTGCATGTAATGGGCTACCTGTGCATTGGTGCTGCTGATGTGGGTTAGCCTGGGCCTCATCCCTGATCTGGTTGGTCATTGACATGCTCCTCTTTCAGTCCAGTGCCCTTTCCACAGCCCATCCACATGGGCCTCCATTGGCCTATCCCCTTCCACCCTGATCAGTTGCATGTTGTTTACACTACATTATATCTCCTGCTGTGTGTGTGTGTGGACCTGTTCATATGTGTCTTCCATCCCACCTGTGGACTGTGTTGTTGGCTGTGGACCCCTCCTCCACATGTGTACTGCCTTTTGCCTACGCTCTGTGGTGCCATCTCCTGACACGCAGCTGTGGTTTTGGATGTTGGCATGCTGTGATCCTGTCTGCATCGATTTCTGTGTGCCTCAGGGTGTTGTTCTGGTCATTTCTTTTCTCCAGTGCTTTCCATCCCAGTGGTCATAGCTTTGCACTCTCTCTGTTCCTCTTTTCCTCTGCCTTTCCCGCACTGATACCTGTTGTCGCTGTAACACTCATTTCTTGGCTTCTACAACCTGGCCGGTCATATTATCCTGATCACATTTGCTGTCCATCCTTTGGTCCATCTATTTGCATCATTGTGGTGTGAGGTGTCCTGTATGTTGCTGTGGACTGTTGCCCCGTATCCTACCCTGCTACCATTGTCTACATAGCATCTCTTTTTGCTTGTTGGTCCTGTGCCTGCTCTGCATTTTTGACTTACTCCTCTGGCCACCTCACCCTCCGCTGGGAGACACATATTCTCCTCACCTGCCACAAACTGTTTTTCCGGTACTCCAGGGTGCCAACACCCTTTGCTGTGATGCTGTTGCTACCGGCATGTTTGTCTGCGCTGCTGCCAGACACGTGTGATGCTGTCAGGGTTGAGGGTCCGTTAACTCCCTACTCGCCCTCCATCTGTCGCCTGTTCATTGTCTTTACTGTGGGCTCTAGGTGGTGTTTGTGCTACATCTGTCTCTGTTCCACACAGGTCCTGCAGGCCCTCCAGGCACACCTTGCAGCCCCTAGGGCACACTGACCTTTGCAAACATACCATTTTTGGAGCACCGTGCCATATTGTTCTATGGGCCACAGTTCCATCAGCATTCTCCTATCCCTATGTACCTCATATTGCAGTTAACGTTGGACACCTGTCTTGACACCGTACTGGTACACCTTCTCAGGCTTCTTCTTGGCCACACTGTTGGGCTACTGTCTTTTTCTGCTCTATGGCAGTGGCGCACATATTCATATCTCCCTTCCGGCCCAGGCGCTGTGGGGGTGCCTACCCCCTCCTATGGTCATCTCTGGACTGCTGCTGTGCATCTGCAGTGCACCATGGGTACTGTTGCATACACCCATATCCTTGGCACCCCAGCAGGCACCTTGGGTGACGACATGGCGCCCCTCGGTGCACAGTCAGGGGGTTGTGGTTCAGGTGTTACGGACATCTGCATTTTCTTGTGCACACTGACCATAGTATGGTTTTTTTTGCTTTTGCTTTTGCCAGTGACATTCAGTTTTGACAAGGGGTCTGTGATGTTATTGGGCCTTATATTTTTGGTAATGATCATGACCTTGGTCTTGATTGTGTTTGCCATATGCCCTTGTTTGCTGAGACCTTGCTTTGTTTCCTTGTCAGGCAGTCCTTGTATGTACATAGTGCGACTTCTGTGATTTTGGTGTGGGTGTTTGGGTCATTTGACAGTTCTGCTCCAGGAGCTGGCCACCTCATTATTGGGACTGTGTTATTTGCACTGGCAATATGAGCAAATAGTTGCTTCCATGCTTGGGGGGGCCCCCTAGGTCATGGGTTTAAACACACAGTGGATCATTTTGCGCACCTTGGGGGGCATTTTGTTATCTTGCTTTACATTGGTGCTGACAGCAGCAAAACCCTCACACTACAGACTCCTCACAGTGACTCATCAGGGACCCTGTAACATGCCCTATGGACCGCTTTGTGGAACACCCTATAGGGTGCTGTGGCAGACAGTGCACATTAGCCTTTGCCCTCTGGTGTGGCTTTCAAAAGGTTACCCTATATGACACCTTCGGGTTATATCCCTGTGAGTGGGTGTTTGCCAGCAGAACTTGTTGGACGTACAAACCAGACTACCTATGACATTACTGATCTAGTGTGGGGGTCATGACGCGCACTCATCCACAGATACGCCCACCTTGCAGGGACACATCCACTTAGTACAGGGCCCATAGTTGTGGCACACAAAGCATGTCCTGGTGGTGTTTGCTGCTGGATTCCAATGGCAGGACAATTGGGTTGTCCCCTGCATTGTTTCTGGCACAGTTTGACGTGGTCTTTCCTTTATTACATGATTTGTGTATATATTTGACTTTGTACGTTTCACACCCCCGGTTCTGGCTGCAGATTCACAGTGTTTTCTACCTTTGGGGGCTGCGGCTCTCTGGATTAAACGGCCACTCCCAAAGAGGGGTGGTGGGCATTTTTTCCAACCTCTCAGGTTCTTTGTGTCCGACAAAAATATGGGGTTATCTATGGTTTAGACAGAGGGGTGACTGGTTCTACATATGTGTGACTACTGTTTGTGGAGGGTACTGTTGCAGGCAGCTTTGGTCCTTGGGCACACAGGGGGAATTGAACTCACAGACCCTGCACCACCTGACAGTGTCTTACCCATTGTGCTACAGATCAGTCTGCCTTAACAGACAACTTTTCTAGCTTCTTATGGGGCACCCTGTTGGGATACTGTCTGTTGCTACTATGTGCAGTGACGCACACAGTCATTTCACCTTACCATACCAGGGGGCTATGTGGATACATACCCCTTCTTGTGTTCATCTCTGGACTGCTGGTCTGCATGTGCAGTGCACCATGGGTATGCCTGCATTGGTACAGATCCTGGCCAACACAGCAGGCAGTTAGGGTGGTGTCCTGCTGCCCTTCAGTAGACAGCCAGGGGGTTGTTAGCAGCTATGGGGCTGCAGGCCAGTGGGCCATTCATTGCCTGTGCAGCCAGTAGTCATGGGTTCAGACCCACAGTGGACTCCTTTATAGGGCTGTCTGCTGCATTCTATATTTTACATACACATGACTGCTACCAGTGACAGCCCCTCAGTGTACTATTACCTTACTGAGCCTCATAGGGCGCACCATGTGTCACCTTATCTGGCTCCCTTTACGTTCCCTTATGGGATGCTCTATGGGGGACATTTTGATGTGCCTCAGCGGACACTCCACTTTATAATGTGGCCTATGGTGTGCGTTATGGGGTGCCTTCTGCAGCACCTTTGGGTACGCCACTGTGTGGGTGTGTTTGCTAGCAACCCTACAAAACATACACATGCCCCCTCACTCACTATATAATGTACAGGATGCTGCATCAGCCAGCCTTCGGCATCTGGCACCCTGGGGACTCAAACCCATTATGCCTGTATCAGCTGTCACTGCAGTAACCATTGTGCTACAGCTCTGTATCAGCCATGTATGTCTGGGTGGCTTCTTATGCTTAACACGCGGTGATGCGCTACCGCGCCCTGTATCGCTCGTTAGTTTTTGTAACGCGCGTTAGGTGTTACGCTGTCCCGCCCATCTCCTTATTTGGGGGGTTTGATTGTTACCACGGGTCCTAACACGAACTGCACTAACGCGGTTTAGTAAACATACCCCTTAGAGGTATTGTCATAGGAGATGGGCTGTACTACTATTTGTAGCTGATGGCTGGAAATTTTATTGCCACCTAATGTGTTTACGTGGTGGTTTTGGTCTTTGGGGATTGTACCCAGGGCGTTAATTACTACTGATACTACTGTTGTCTTTTTCCTTCACAGTCACCCAATTTAGATTTTTATATTAGAAGCCTGTCCCTTTGTAGAAGTGATCCCCTTATATCCTTCTCTTCTTGTATTACTGTTACTGCTCATCATTTGCATCGTGCTATGAGGCGTACAAAGTGCTGTACACAGACATGTAAGAGACAGTCCCTGCTCCACAGAGCTTACAGTCTATTCAAGAGAGACCAACAGAACAAAGAGGAGACGAGGCTTTTCTTTAAGGGAAATGATTAAAAACACTTAAGAGTATTAAACAGAATCCAAAAACTCAGAATCCAAAAATTTGTAAATATTTAAATCTGTATATATGTTTAAACTATCTATATACCTAATCAGCATTTACTCAGCATTGTAACCCTCAAATTACCATTTTTATTATATACAATTTAATGTTCACTGTAATTTCAATTGTTTGAATAAGTTTCAATGTAATGTTCAAGTTTTGTTCTATGTAAACCGCTTTGATTTTTCTGAAAGGCGGTATATAAAACCGTCCAATAAATAAGAATAAATAAATAAAAAACAGCCTTGAATATGTGGGATTTTAGCTTGGATTTGAATAGGCTTCTTCTCAGGTAATGGAATAATCAGGGCTCCAAGGAATGAAGGTAGAGGAAGGGAATTACGTGTAGGGAAGTGCTGTTACTTAACAGATTTTTTCTGTGTTCCCCTATTAGCATTTTTGCAGTGATCCTCACTAAACAAATATGCATTAAACATCTAACTTCCTGCTAATCTTTGTCGCTTTCTTTCAAATTCACTTTCATTCAGACTGGAGCAAAATTCTTTCCTGCAGCTGATCCATATTAAATTTTACATCAATCATTCACCTTACTTATCAAACAAGTTACTCCTCAAAGACAGAACTATCATGAGGGTTGACACCTGTGAAAGAACTTTATTGTTGGCTGCTGTTAAAATTCACTTTTAAATCACTTTTTCCTTACATTTTTTTAGGAAACTCTTTAAAATCTAGCAGCTCCTTTAATACATCTCTCTTCTGTCCAGAGCATCCAACTGCTTAGTATAGCTGTCACTTTTGTCCCTAACTCGAGACATCTGATCATCTGCTGCATGGAGACAGAGGTCTGACAGAGGGACTCCTTTTCCTGCTGCATTGTCTTTCCAATTTCCCCAGGGGCTTTTTGCTTTGTGCACAATTCCCTCTGTCTTCCATCACCCCAAACAAGATCTCTTGACATCACTTCTGCCCCTCTATGCCCAAAGCCACACAACAGGGTTTACCCAAGGCTCTTGCTCTTGGTTCTAGCACCCTCAAGTCTCCCATGGTGGCCTGATGCCCTTTGTGACTACCATTGTCCCCATTTCCATTCTTAGAGCAACAGGAGCTTGTTCAAGGCCCCAAATATTGCCACAACCTCTGCTGCATTCATACTGTCCTAGGCCACAGCTGCTCAATACTCTATGGCCCTGACACTCACCTTTCCGGCCCCAGCTGTGAGTCTTCCTGCTCATGGTCTGATATCGTGGACATATGCATCTGCTGCCTCCGGCTCCTTTTCCTCACTGTTACTGCACTGCTGTCAGGGGCGGCCCAAGGGGGGTGCGGGGCCATGTGCGGAGACTCGGTGCGGGGCTCCATTTGGATAAGGAGCCTCATTTGCATAAATATTTGCATAATGTTACCATATACTAACTTTTAGTAAACATGCCCCTTAATGAGTGTATGGATAAAGAAAGACTAAGGTGCATGTTTACTAAAAACCGCCAATGTGCGCACCGCACAATAGCGCACTAAAAGCGGTACTTAAGTGCGCTTAAGCGCCCCGCACACGTGCGATGAAGCCACGCACCCTTGCGCGTCACACTAACGGGCGCCGCACAAGAACGGGCCCGCAAATGTCCGATAGAGGCATGGAAAGGCTAACGGAGGGCGGAGGAAGACCCCGGAGGGGCGGAGAGAAGGGGTTAATGGGCAGGGAAGGGGAAGGGAGAGGCCCCTCGCACAGTTGCAGGGCCGAATTTACAAGGAAAAAATAGCACGAGTGAAACACTCGCGGTAGAGGGCATTTAAAGGGAAGAGAAACCATTTCCGTCAGCAATGTACAGGAAAACCGGGGAAACCTGAAAAACGTGAGCAGTGTGATACATGTGCACAGCACAAAAGTGCAAATAAAAATAGAAAATGACCACAATAAAAATATTAAAAATAGTAATTCAGCTGGGGAACAGTTATAGTAATGTGCAAATATAAAAAACACACCCAGGAAAGCTCCAGAAAAAAGAAATGAATGTTGGAAGGGTCTACGGAGCGCAGACTCTTCCCAAAACATTTCCATGTTTTGGAGCGTTCCTGGGAGTGTTCCTTATGGTTGCCCATTAATATCATTGTTGCCCAGCTTGGTTATATGTATAGCCCCTTTTTTCATGGTCATTTCCGGGGTTTATTTGCACGGTTGTCACCAGACAAGGTGAATGAGCCCACAGTAAAAATGTGCAGAGCAGGGTTTGCGACCCCATCCTGCCAGGTTTACTATCTCCAGGGACTGCACTGTCTCTGTGGCTACAGTGTGGTGCAGCAGACAGAGCCAGTACCTCTAGGACCAGAGGTTCAAATCCCAGCTGGGGCTCATGCCAGCCCAGTCCCCATATTTTACCCACCACTAAACAGAGATATTAAAGACACTCCTTTATTGCAGAGAACATAAGCATGGTTCAAACACCCATATTGTACCCTACACCATACACACACCAGAACAATGGACATCACCTACAGCCGAGTCCCCCAAATGCAGTCCTGGAGTGCCACAACTCAATCAGGTTATATGCTTTTGCTAAGATAAGGACATGCCAGCATGTTGGCGGAAGGGTACAGGTGGTGGAGGGGGCAGTGCCTGCTAGCCACAGAAGACAGTGGCCAAGCCATGTGCAGGCTGGCACCGTCCACTGCAACATAGGCCCTGTCGGATGTACAGTCATGGACCTCCCAGGGAATACAGCCAATCAGTGGCTACACAGTGGTGCAGTGCACACAGACAGTGTGTGCAAGAACAGAAGGACACAGGTTCAAAGCCCAGCTGCAGCTACTGCCAATCCTGTCCACATATTTTTCCCACAACTAAGCCGTGATAGTAAGGACAAGCCTATCTTGCTGAGGACATACGCATTGGTAATACCCCTTCTCTTTTACCCCACCGAGCACAGACAACAGGAACTGGTGCATTACCTAGAGCAGCGTCTCCCAAATGCAGTCCTGGAGGGCCACACACCATTCCGGTTCCATGCTGCCCCTAATACAAATGCCAGTGCTGCATATCTATGCACCACCCCCAAGGCATGTAGATGTAGCTCAGGCATATTCATGAGGGACAGCAGGAAAACCCGAACAGTGTTTGGCACACCAGGACTGGAGTTGGGAACCTCTGCCGTAAAGCAGCAGCCGACAGGGGCAGACACACCCACACCCACATCCACAGGCCCCATTGGCCAATTCCTCCTGGAGAGGCAGGACATTGGGCCCTGCGTGCATCTCCCATTACTAGCACCTGCATACCTTAGCAATGCCACCCTATACCTGGGTACACGGTACACAGCCCTCAAACGTTTGCTATGGGTACTGGCAGATAAACATTCCTACGTTAAGCACTGTTTGCACCTTGAGCTCCATCTGAACAATCTGTCTGATGTCTGCGTTGTGTGCTCCAGGTCTGGCCCCTGACAGTGTTTACCACTCTGGGGAGTGACCCCCAGCAGTACTGTGTACCATATCTATGCCTGTACCATGCCCAGGACTGGTGTGGTGGGCAAGGCTAATAACCTCCTCTACAGTAGCACATTGCTGGCATAGGTGTGGGTGTGTGTGTCTGTCTATACAGTGTGTGGTGGCTGCAAACACCTTCCACAGCCCACACTGCCAGCACTGTTGCCAGTATTGGCCTGACAATGTGCATAATGAGCAGCAAGGTACCATGGGTATAGCTCAGACAGGGTGGGCTGGCCAGGATGCATCTGCACAGGGCATAGGGCACTGGCTGGGACATTGTAATGCCCGGCCACCACCTACACAGACAGGGTGACCTCTGTATGTGCTGCTGCACACGTACGATAGTTTTTTTTTCTGTTTTCTGCCTGAACTGCCCACTCCTTATATGGCACTGGTTCACTACCGCGGACCCGCACGATTTCAGAGTTTAGTAAACAAGCCCCTAAAAGATTTCTACATTACTATAATCCAGTGCCAACCGCCAGGCACATTAGGAACAATTACAAACACTGCCCATTTAGAACCCATAGCAAACCCGCCGTATCATAACAGCACTACCAGGACTCACAAAGCACCAGACCCTACCTATCAAAAGGCAACACTGCAAATATTAAAGCAATACATTTCAGAGAATAACAATACATGACCTACTGGGGAAAGAGAAAAAGTGGCAATGTCAAATAGGAATTACATAAACAGAATACCTCAGTTCAGTTATACATGCAACACATGCAGAACATAGACCATCACCAAACAAGAAATCACAGTTTACAAACAGGAAGACAATAATTAAAATGGGAACCCCAAAAGCCAACTTGGAATGTACAGCAACACTGTAGAAATAAAACTATAAATTAATTTCCTCTTGTACTAAACAAAGCATAGATGTTAATGATGCACATTTCCCAGAGCTGACATATTGCAGTTAATAAATTCAAAATAAAGAGATATTTTTCTAACTTTGGGAAATATTTTTTTCAGTTGCAATTGCTCCAGCCACTTTCTTCTGGTTTCTTTGTGTCTTCTGCTAACTCTCCGTCATCTGCTGTCCATCTGTCCTTTCTTCTAGTTTTTTTCTTCCATTCTCTCTCTACATCTGCTTTAACATACTAATCTTTCTCCTTTTGCTCTTTCCTCATTCCTAATTCATCCACTCAAATTTTCCTCCTCCATCCTCAATCCCCACATACTCTCCCAATACCCGGCCAATTGTAGATTTTTCTTCCCTCCCACACAAAATATTTTTCCCCTCTCTATTTCACTCTCCCAGCCCCATCCCATTCTAATCCTCCCCCAACATCAGCTCCCTTCTAATTCCAGCCCCACCCAGCATCCGCTCCCTTCTAGTCCCCGCATCAGCCCATTTCCAGTCCTAGCCCCCCATCAGTCCATTTCCAGTCCTAGCTCCCCTGTCCATTTCCAGTCCTATCCGAGTCCCTCCATCAGCTCATTTCCAATCCCAGCCCCCCATCAGCCCATTTCTAGTTCTTTTCTAGCCCCATCATCAGCCCATGTCAAATCCTAGCTCCCCTCTACTCAGCCAATTTCAATCCTAGCTCCCTATGGGCCTACTTCCAGTCCAAGCCCCCACCACAGCCCATTTCCAATCTGAGCTCTCCCCAACAGCCCATTTTCAGTCCTATCCTAGCCCCTCCATCAGCCCATTTCCTGTCCTAGCTCCCCCCCCCCACTCAGCCCATTTCCAGTCTTAGCTCCCTCCCCTCACAGCCCATTTCCATTACAAGCCCCCCTCCACATCAGCTATTTGCAGTTCAAGCCCCCCTTCCACTCAGCCCATTTCCATTCCAAGCCCCCTCTCCCCATCAGCTATTTGCAGTTCAAGCCTCCCCTTCCACTCAGCCCATTTCCAGTGCTAGCAACCCCCCCAATCCATTACCAGCCCTAACCCCCCCCCATCAGCCCAAAGCACATTACCAGTCCTAACCCCATCAGCCCACCTCAAGTCCTAACCCCCCTCCTCCTCCCCATCAGCCCAGGGAAAATTAAAACTTAAAAAAAAAAAGCTGGCTGCCGCCGCGGCAGAATTGAATGTCCCGCGGGGCCCCCCTGTCCAGCAGAGCCCTCCCTCCCTGCCTGCCTGCTTGCCTCAGTCCCTCTCCGCTTCTGCTTAGAACCATGAGGGGAGAGTTCCTCCCTCACAACTCTGTTAAGCCCGCTGGGGTTTATGGGAAATTTCCCATCTGCCCCGTTGAGCTTAACAGAGTCGCGAGGGAGAAGCTCTCCCTTCGCGGCTCTGAAAACCAAAGCGGAGAGGGACTGAGGCAAGCAGGCAGGGAGGCAGGGAGGGAGGGAGGGATCTGCCAGGCAGGGGGGGCCCCATGGGACATTCGATTCTGCTGCTACCGCCGCAGCAGTGGCAGCAACCAGCTTTATTTTTTAATTTTACTTTGAAAGCGGAATGTTCTTTGCACGGGGCCCTGTGCAAAAAACATTCTCGTTCAATGGACGGGCTGGCAAGTTTTTTATTTTCTCTGACCAAGTTAGCTAATTCTAGGAGGGAGATTAAAAGACAATATAGGACTTAATTTCCCACAATTCCAGCATCCTCCTCTGACATCACAGCAATCTACTATCCGCCCCATTCCTAAATCTATCTCATCCAACAGTATCCAACTAGCTAAAATAACTGAAAAAAATTGTATAGAGACAGCTCCAAGATCACATTGATGAATTTGTCCCACTAGATCCCCACCAGCATGGATTCCGTCCACAACATGGCGTTGAGACACTACTAATACACCTATTCAATAACATAACCAGAGGAATAGACAATATAAGACAGGGCTTCCTATTAATATTTATTGATATATCATCAGCATTCGACACAGTTTCCCATCACATCCTATTAAAGCGCCTAATGGAAATTGGACTACAAGATACCACAAGAAAATGGTTCCAATCATATCTTGAAGATAGACAGAAGAGAGTAAAATCTGGGAACCTCACCTCAGATCCCTTCAAGACTACACAAAACATTTAAAATATTTAACAAACACAAGATACAGTACGCCATATATGCTGATGACATAATTGCATATATCCCTATCCAACTAGACTCCCCAGACTATACCACTATATCAACCTGCATTCAAGAAATAACAACCTGGCTAGCCAGCAACAACCTAAACATCAACATAAAAAATCTGAAATAAATATCATCACCAAAGACTCCAAATTCATTCCTCCAACTGCTTTCAACATATCCAATACACTGATTACAATAAAAGATGAAGTCAGATAGTGTCACCCCAGTGGTTAGTAGGAGTAAGGGCATCTGATAGTGTCACCCCAGTGGTTAGTAGGAGTAAGGGTATGTGGCGCATTTAATTAATTTTTAAGGAGTGATTGACTTGAAGGGCCTAGAGGATTCTGGTCCTTGTGGTTCAGAGCTCCTTATGAAGAACGATTTAAGCCAGAGTGTAGGGTAACAAGGCTTTATTTCCCCGGTCAACGCTAAGGTCCAGTAAGACACAAAGAAAGTAAATACAATCCTTCTCTTTAACAAAAAGGTTCCACCAACATGCAAACAGTTAAATGTTGTATGGTTCACAGTTAACTGTAAGTCCAAGCTAAGGCTTCTTTTAAATCAAAACAAATTAATATGTCAGTAGACAAATGGTTACAAGCTTCACCATCAGCAGAGTTATTTTCTCTCTACACATCTAGTAGGGAATTCATGCTAGTTGCTGAACAAAGATTACATTCCATCGGCTCCTCCTGAGGAATGGGAATACTGTTTTCATATTCAAAGTCCATTGACTCAGGGTCACTGCCTTCCTCAGTTGAGTAACAGTTTTCACTTCCTGTTAACTCTTCACAGGGACTCTCTTGCTTCCCCCAAAACTCTCTTAATAAACTATGGGGAAATGCTTTTAAAAGGTCAGTTTTACTTCTTCTCCCCTTATGAAGTTTATCTGTTTGAACAGGGTTTTCATCAGTAAAACTTTCTCTTAGAATTAAGGGTTTTGCATACTTTGGCTTCTGTAAGCTGCCACACCCAGAGCTCTCTCTGTGATGTGCTTTCTCAGGCAGACAAGCTGTTCTATGCAGTGCTCTGTTTCCAGGGCTATCAGGCAAACCTGGTATGGATTTCCACCCTCCGTGGTTCTTAGCAAAGGTATCTTTGTGGTAGGAACTTCCCTTCCTTGTTCCTTGCTGGTTTGGTACAATGAACTTACTTGGGCTAGGAGAGTTGCTTTTACCAGGCAAACTGCTTCTTCTGTTTGCTTTGCTATGGACTCTGTCCCAATACGTTTGGCCCCTCTGGACTCTATCCCTTTGAGTGAAACTCCTTTGGATTCTGTCTCCTTGAGTTGGCTGCATGTGGAAGCTCTCCTGTTCCAGGTTCCTTTTCCCACAGCTATCCAAACTGCTGCTCCAGGCTGTGCTCCGTCCTGAGCCTCCTGCTGAGCCTCTTGCAGTGTTACTTGCTGTGCTTCCGGCTATGTTCCCAGTTGTGCTGCTTCGGCCGTTGCTCTTGCTGCCGTTGCTGCCCTCTCTGCTTTTCCTTTCTACCATCTGGTTTCCTTTATACAGGGATTTTTGGTCTGAACGTTTTGGGCTTGACCTCAAGTGGAACTGCTTACTACTAATGTAATCAGTGTCTGAGCATGTTACTTCAGGCTCTGTGGAATTGCTCATACACCCTCTGGCTGTGCTGTGCTGGAACTGCGCTCTCTGCATCTTCTCAGTTCCATGTAAAACAGAGGTTTTTTTCAAAACTGTTTCTTCCCTAGCTCCAGCCTCATGACAATAGCTAAGAGTGATTCTAGACAAGCAACTCACCCTACAACCACATATCAACAAGTTATCTAGAACGTCCTTCTTCAAATTCGCAACACTCTAGAGACTAAAATCCCTCCTCAATAAAGAACATTTCCATACAGTATGCCAAGCAATCATTACACTGTAATATACTATTCCAAGGTCTGCCTAAACAAACCACCCACCCCCTACAATTAGTCCAGAACACTGCTGCCCGCATTATTACAAGCACCTCAATACAAGACCATATAACTCCAATACTACAAGATCTGCACTGGCTACCAATTTCCTCACGTACAAAATATAAATCAGCGCTCACCATCTTCAAAATTAAAAACAACATCTCAGCAGGAATACTACAAGAACTCATTGGAACCAAAACAAGCAAAAGAACAGACAGAAACAGCACCAAGAACAATATACCAACACCTACTATATTCACAAGAACAAACAAATCCACATCCACGCGAGCCATCTCTCTAGCTGCCCCTGCAATCTGGAATGTCCTCCCAGATAATCTAAAACCACCCCACAAAAAGACTTGTCTCTTTCAAAATAAGGCGAGACACATCAGACACTATCATCATACTCAGTGCCTTTGCTAAAACAAGAAAAGACACTTCAAGAAGAGCACTATCCCTGGCTGCTCACACGCTCTGGAACTCACTTCCTGACAACATCAGATCAACAAAAGAACTCAAGGACGTCTGAAAGATGCTAAAAACTACGCTTTTCACAGAACACTACTACATCATCAAAGGAACTATCCAAAGAAAATGTTACACGAAATTTAAATGCAATTGTAAACGTAAATGTAAATATGTAAAAAAATGTAAATAGTTCCTGTACATAGCTCATACTGTATACAGCTCACCACACAATCAACCTCCTCACACCACTCATGCCTTGATTTTTCACTGCATGCTCACACCCACACACCCAGCCACTTGATTTGTTTGCTGTGTTATTGATTTCTTTGCTGTGTAATCTGCTTTGATTTCAGGATAAAGTGGTATATAAATCCTTTTAAATAAATAAAATAAAATAAATCACTTCCTTCTGGAAGGGACGGGGCTGGTTGTACTGTACTGTGCTGAGCTCAGGCATGACCAGAGAGAAGCTGAGTACCTAGACGGATCTAGCAAGACTCGAAATTGCCATCGAAGAAGAGATTCAGGGCTGGAGCTTGTGCTGTGGGGAAGGGCTAGAGAATGGCTGCAGGATTTTCTGCTCAGCAGGTAGGAGACTGGCAGGAGGTGGGCAGCAGGGGAGGCAGTACCAGACAATGCCTTCCAGCATTTAAGACACATGGTCAGGGGTGGCTCTATCTTGAGGCGGAGTGAGGCGGTGGCCTCAGGCGGCAAAATTTTGGGGGCGGTAAAAATGTCCCCAAAAGAGCCGCCTCACTCCGACTTCAGTTTTAAACAAAAATAAACCCCTCCGTTCCGCTCCCCCTCCTGCCGTCTGCGAAGCTCTGTTCCGCTCCCCTTCCTGCAGCCCATATCAGTTCCATTAGGCTGTTTTCCCTCCCCCAAGCAGCTGCCATAGTGGTAATTTAAATGAAAAAGAAAGTGATGCGGATCCTTCCGGCACTTTGGAACCCCTGAAACTGCATCCTGCCCTCAAACAGAAGTGACACTAGAGCGCGGGACACAGTTTCAGGGGTTTCAAAGGACCGGAAGGATCCACATCACTTTCTTTTTCATTTAAATTACCACTATGGCAGCTGCGGGAGGGGAAACAGCATAATGGAGCTGTTCCGGGCTGCAGGAAGGGGAGCGGAACAGAGCTTCGCGGACGGCAGGAGGGGGAGAAGAACGGAGGTTTTTTTTTTCCATTTAAATTACCACTATGGCAGCCAGGGGCAGTTCATCCATTAGGCACTCCCGACGCCGGCACTGCTCCAGATCTGTTTTTAATTTTAGATTTTACAGCCTCTGGCCTGCCTCTGATTTCCCACGTGGGAAGGCAGAAGCAGGGCAGAGGCGGCAAAATCTAAAATTAAAACAGAGCCGGAGTGCCGCAGGCATCAGACAAATCAGCCTGATCGCTTGCAACTGGAAGTGATCAGGCTGATTTGTGTGGTGGTGGCGGTGGCACTCCGGTTGTTTTAATTTTAGATTTTGCTGCCTCTGCCTTCCCGACACTTTTTCTTTTCTTGCAAGCATTTCTTGATGAAAAAAACGCGGTGGGAAGGCAGAGGCAGCAAAATCTAAAATTAAAACAGCCGGAGTACCCCTGCCGCCGCCGGAGGAGAGGTGCAGGTGGAGGGAATGGGGACAGGAGGTGGACAACAAGGAGAGACAATGGTGAGTGACGGGGGGGGGGGGAAGGGGAGACAGGAGACATGCTGGACAAAGGGGGAGACAGGGGATGATCCCGGACAAAGGGGAGATTGCAGGGACATGCTGGTCAAAGGGGGAGAGGGGGGACAGGCTGGACAAAGGGGGAGATGGCAGGGACATGCTGGTCAAAGGGGTAGATGGGGGACATGCTGGACAAAGGGGGAGGCAGCGGACATGATGCTGGACAAAGGGGGAGATGGCAGGGACATGCTGGTCAAAGGGGGAGATGGGGGACATGCCGGACAAAGGGGGAGAGAGGGGATATGATGCTGGGCAAAGGGGGAGATGGCAGGGACATGCTGGTCAAAGGGGGAGAGGGGGGACAGGCTGGACAAAGGGGGAGGCAGAGGACATGATGCTGGACAAAGGGGGAGATGGCAGGGACATGCTGGTCAAAGAGGGACATGTGGACATACTGGACAAAGGGGGAGGCAGTGGACATGATGCCGGACAAAGGGGGAGATGGCAGGGACATGCTGGTCAAAGAGGGACATGGGGGACATGATGCTGGACAAAGGGGGAGATGGCAGGGACATGCTGGTCAAAGGGGGAGATGGGGGACATGCCGGACAAAGGGGGAGAGAGGGGATATGATGCTGGGCAAAGGGGGAGATGGCAGGGACATGCTGGTCAAAGTGGGAGATGGGGGACAGGCTGGACAAAGGGGGAGGCAGAGGACATGATGCTGGACAAAGGGGGAGATGGCAGGGACATGCTGGACAAAGAGGGACATGGGGACATGCTGGACAAAGGGGGAGGCAGCGGACATGATGCCGGACAAAGGGGGAGATGGCAGGGACATGCTGGTCAAAGAGGGACATGGGGGACATGCTGGACAAAGGGGGAGACAGAGGACATGATGCCGGACAAAAGGGGAGATGGCAGGGACATGCTGGACAAAGGGGGATACAGGGGACATGATGCTGGACAAAGGGGGAGATGGCAGGGACATACTGGTCAAAGGGGGAGATGGCAGGGACATGCTGGTCAAAGGGGGAGATAACAGGGACATGCTGGACAAAGGGGGAGGCAGGGGACATGATGCTGGACAAAGGGGGAGATGGCAGGGACATGCTGGTCAAAGGGGGAGATGGCAGGGACATGCTGGACAAACGGAGGAGACAGGGGGATAAGAAGTAGACAAAAGGGAGAGGCAGGGGGCAAATGCTGGACAAAGGGGAGAGATGGGGACACACTGGACAGACAGGGGAGAAATGTTGGACAAAGGGGAGAGGCAGTGCAGGTTAGGATTATAATGGGCTGATGAGCGGCTAGCACTGCTAATGGGCAGATCGGGGGGGGGACTAGGACTGGTAATGGGTTGATTAGGGAAGGCTAGGACTTGGAATGGACTGATCAAGTGGGGAGATGGGACTGGTAATGGGCTCATTAGGGGGGCTAGCACTGGAAATGAACTGATTAGAGGAGGCTAGGACTGGTAATGGTCTGATGGATTGGGGTAGGACTGGTAATGGACTGATGGAGGGCTAGCATTGGAAGTGAGCTGATCGGGGGGCTAGGACTGGAAATGGGCTGGTTAGGTGAGGTGACTGAGGGGCTTCAACTGGGAATGGGCTGATGGTAGGGAGGGGAGGATAGAGCTGCTGGCCCTGGAAGAAAACTGGGGGCTAGGGCTACAAATGGGCTGATGCGGGGGGATGGGAGAATGGGACTGGAAGGGAGTGTATGCTGAGAGGGGCTGCCATGGTATTTGTACTAGAAGGAGCTGGACAGTGGGGAAGGAGGGGGACTGGAAAGGAATGGACACCAGTGACAGTCATGGGAATGCAAGTTGACATTGGAAGGTACTGGGAGGGAGGACTGGAAAGGGACTGATACTGGGAAGGGTTACTGGGACTGGAAATAGGCTAATGGAAAGAAGTGAAGAAAACAAAAGAAGCAATAAGAAATGGCAGATGGACCATAGACCACAAAAAGAGAGCTAAGAGAAGACAGGAAAGCAGAAGCCTCAGATCGGGACCAGCGTGATCAGAGAACAAAATGGTCAGACAACAAAGGTAGAAAAAATATTTTTATTTCATTTTAGTGATTGGACTTTGTGTTATCTTTATATTTTACACTGTATGGGGGAACTGCCTATTTATCTGATGTTGCACTGCTTGAAGAGTCTGGCTTCTTGGGGTTTCAGTTTAAATTTTGTCTACATATTTTTATTTTTACTTTAGATTGTAAGTCACTTATTCTGTACTCGGTGAAGGTCTGTGTTTCGAGCGGGTGACTGTGCCCATGTGTTTCGAAGTTGGTGCTGATATGTTATGGTATGGTAGATTTGCTCTATAGATACTCAGTGACTTTGTTGTAGGGTTTTGTATTAGTTCACAATATGCCTGGTACTGGAGAATGTTTGTTGTTGTTAGTGAGATGATCAGAATCAGAATTTTTTTTTTTTTTTTTTTAAGATATTGAGTTCTGTGGGTGAATGTCCTGGTTCTGCTCTGCAACCACTTCGTTGGTCTTGCAGAATTCTATCAGTCTTTCTCCAGCTTCATTTCTGTTGCCAAGGGCTTTGATCCAACCACATCATAAATGCTGGCTTTACTCTGAAAAGTCTTCAGCTCTTCCGCAGTAGCTAGTTGAGTGCCTTCTGACCTGGGGGTCTCGTCTTCCAGCACCATAGCACAATTTGTTTTGTTGTAACTATCCATTGGGTTTTCATGGCAAGATACAGAAGTAGATTGCTTGGCCTTTCTTCTATGCAGTTTAAGTTTGGTGTTGTTGCCATTGTAACAGAAATGTGATCCTCCGCCGTCAACACTATCCCATTCTGCTGCTGCCCAGATGGGTGGTTTGTCTTGGTCTGGCACCTCAGCTGAGACCTGTCCATCTTGGGAGACCCTGCCAGTAGTTAAACTACCGATAGTTTAGCTCTCAGCGTCACTGATGCACACAAGCCCTCACAGCACGACAAGCTGTAAACCAAGTGATGCAGCACGACAAGCTGCAAACCAAGTAATAAGACTTTTTACTCTAGCTCTCAAATTTCAAATATGTGCTTGTCCTGGTTTACACTGAAAAAGCACCAAGCTGATGGTGTGAGTTTAGGGTTGTTCCTTACAGCTCAGTCTGACACCGAAATGCAACAGATTTGATCAGTGAACCCTGTAATATCACAGAATTTAAGATACAGAAAGCAGCAACCTGGACATTTTCAGTAAATTCATCGGAAGACATTTCTCTTGTCTGAGTAGTGAGCAGCAGTCCATATATTTCTGCTGTACCCTTTCTGTTCATTGGCTGTTTCAAAATAGAAAGGTCTAAATTTTTATTTTCAATTATAGAAAGATAGAATATGCAGTAATTAATGATGTGATGTGATCTGAAATTCAAATATGATCTGCCTGTCAATTTTGTTATGTATTATTTCTTAATGTAAGCTCTTATTTCTGGAGGTTTACTCAAACACATTGCACAAAGAGGAGAGGGAGAAAGCAAAAATTGAGAGTCATAAAGCTGGAAAAGCAACTGCTATGTGAGAGGAGGGGAACTAGGAAGAAGAGCCTGAGGGGCTGCAGGGAATAAAGGGCAGAACTTTCTTTTCTGGATTCAGCAGTGTGTCGGACTCATTTCTTCTTCTGCTTGCCCCATGCACCGTGTGCAGGGGCGGCTCAAGGCAATCTGCTGCCTTAGGCGAAGGATGAGATGGCGCCCCCCCCCCCCCCTCTAGAGGGGGGCGGGGCTTCTTCAAAACTCCAGTCAAGGACTGAACCAAACCAAAAAGCTAATTAGATTATATGGAGGAAATGCAAGATGTTTGCACACCAAGGAACTAAAAGAGAGCGAGAACCACAGCACAGTTTATAAAACTAAATTATAACTCATTTTTATTTAGTTGTTATAAACTGCATTACTTGGTTTGCAGCTTGTCGTGCTGTGAGGGCTTGTGTGCATCAGTGATGCCGAGAGCTAAACTATCGGTAGTTTAACTACTGGTAGGGTCTCCCAAGATAGACAGGTCTCAGCTGAGGTGCCAGACCAAGACAAACCACCCATTTGGGCAGCAGCAGAATGGGATAGTGTTGACGGCGGAGGATCACATTTCTGTGACAACGGCAACAGCACCAAACTTAAACTGCGTGGAAGAAAGGCCCGGCAATCTACTTCTGTATCTTGCCATGAAAGCCCAATGGATAGTTACAACAAAACAAATTATGCTATAGTACAGGAAGATGAGACCCCCAGGTCGGAAGGCATTTAACTAGCTACTGGGGAAGAGATAAAGACTTTTCAGAGTAAAGCCAGCATTTATGATGTGGTTGGATCAAAGCCCTCGGGACGTCTGTCTGCTGATGTAGCTGCGAATGAAATGAGAGTCAGAAGTTGTAAAGATGTCTTACACATTGGAACATGGAACGTACGAAGCATGAACCAAGGGAAGTTGGAGGTGGTCAAGAATGAAATGGAACGTGTACAACTTGATCTGTTGGGTGTCAGCGAACTGAAATGGACTGGCATCGGGCACTTTGCATCAGATGATCACATGGTCTACTATGCGGGAAATGAAAGACAAAGAAGAAATGGTGTTGCATTTATAATAAAGAAGAAACTTGCAAGAACTGTAATGAAATACAATGCAGTCAGCGAACGTTTAATCTCTATTCGTCTACGAGGAATGCCTATCAACACAACTATAATTCAAGTATATGCCCCAACAACAGCTGCAGAAGAGAATGAAATTGAAGAGTTCTATGAACAAGTACAAGCTGAAATTGACAGAACATGCAAACAGGATATCCTGATAGTCATGGGTAACTGGAACGCAATGGTTGGCAACAAAGAAGAAGACAAAGTAGTTGGAAAATATGGACTTGGCAACAGAAATGAAGCTGGAGAAAGACTGATAGAATTCTGCAAGACCAACGATCTATTCATCTCAAACACCTTCTTCCAGCAACACAAGCGGCGACTGTACACATGGACTTCACACAATGGATTGTATAAAAATCAAATTGACTACATCTGTGGAAGTCAACGATGGAAAAGCTCTATAACATCAACAAAGACAAAACCTGGAGGGAGTGTGAGTGAGGAGCTGAGCTGCTGCCCGAGCATGTCCTGCGTTTTCCCTGCTTGTTCTGGGCAGTCTGACCTTACCGGAGCATCGGTGTGATGCAGCACCTGGTCCCGACATCATCTCCGGGACCTTAAAAGGAGGTTGGTTTGATCTGCACATCGGAAGTATGAGTGAGGAGCTGAGCTGCTTCCCGAGCGTGTCCTGCATTTTCCCTGCTTGTTTTAGGCAGTCTGGACTTACCGGAGCATCGGTGTGACGCAGCGCCTGGTCCTGACGTCATCTCCGGGACCTTAAAAGGAGGTTGGCTTGATCTGCACATCGGGAGTGTGAGTGAGGAGCTGAGCTACTGCCTGAGTGTGTCCTGTGTTTTCCCTGCTTGTTTTGGGCAGTCTGGACTTACCGGAGCATCGGTGTGACGCAGCACCTGGTCCCGACGTCATCTCCGGGACCTTTAATTTGCGGCCTACACCGCGGTTGCGTGGTCACGGTCTTGCTTTGAAGGGGCGCATTTAAAGGGGCTTGTTAATCCTCTTTTGTGCCCCTTCAGCGCATGAGGAGCAACAAGTTTGGAGATCTGGAATGGGCAAATGTAAGAAGTTGAATGTGAGTACTATCAATCCTGTTAAGGCTGTTAAGATCTCTGGCCCTATGGATAAGCATGTGGTTGCTGCCTCTGGGAATGGAAAGCTGCATATTGCCGTTTCCAAATCTCCATCCTCTCTTGATAGCTCCTCCTTTTCATTGGGGGTTTTTAACTCTGCCCCACTTGCTAATAAAGAGAATAGCCGTCCAGTGACTTCTTCGCCCATAGTGAAGGAGCAGCCCCGGGATCTGGATGTAGCATCTCCAGTGGTTTCCTCTGTTTCTCTGTCAGATATTGCGGCAGTTCCTCTGTCCCAAGTTCTTCAGATTCCAGAGGTTTCCGGTAGGGCTCAACATCACGGTTCTTCAGCTATACCTGTGGATATCCCCTACAGACCCATCTCCAGCATACCACTTTTAGCAAAAATAATCAAAAAGACTGTACAGCACCAACTACAAGAACACATAGACAATCACGCTCCCCTGGACAACAATCAGCACAGGTTCCGCCCCAACCATGGGGTAGAAACACTTCTGATTTACCTCTTTGACAGCGTCCTTCGCCTCATAGACAACACCAAGAAAGGCATCCTAATGATCTTCATAGACATATCTGCATTTGACACAGTTGACCACAACATCCTATTGGATAGACTGCAGAACATTGGTCTACACGGTGCCACCCTGAACTGGTTCCGCTCATACCTGACTGACAGACAAATACAGGTCAAGGTAGGACACAACACATCCCGGCCCATATAAGTCAAAAAAGGAGTGCCACAGGGATCAGCCCTCTCAGCCCTTCTATTCAACCTGTACATCCAGCCAATATGTGTCATCATGAAAGAGCACCACATACAATATACAATCTACGCAGATGACATCATGATCTACACACCCATCTCAGTCGACAACCCGGACTACACCAATATAACAAACTGCCTCACACAAATGGCAAACTGGCTTAAAAAAAACAACCTATCAATAAACTACAGCAAGACGGAGCACTGATCATCACGCGAAACCCGGACTTTATCCCCCCACCCGACATCAAGATAAAAGATACAATCATACCTATAAAATCAGAAGTGAAATACCTAGGAGTCATCTTGGACAAAGAACTTAACCTCCAAGCACATATAAGAATAACAACCAAAAGTGTATACCACAGAATGCGACTCATCAGAAGACTCAATCCCCTCCTCGACCCAGAGCACTTTCGCACCGTTTGCCAGGCACTAACAACCCCTCTACTAGACTTCTGCAATCCAATATACACCAGGCTACCAAAGCAGACCCTCAGACCTCTACAACTGGCACAAAACACTGCTGCCCGCATTATATCCGGTACTACAAGACAAGATCACATCACACCCATACTTAAAGAACTACACTGGCTCCCAATCATCTCACGCATCAAATACAAAACAATCATAAACATATTCAAGATCAAACAACACTCTTCTGCCATAAGCCTACACACACTCATACAACCCGACACAAGCACAAGGCCAAGAAGAAGAGGCACCTCCAATCGTGTAAACACTCCAAAAGACTTCACCAAGACCCGCAAAGATACCGCACAACGAGCACTCTCCCTGGCTGCTCCATCCATATAGAACTCCCTCCCAGATGATCTAAGACTAACCACAGAAATCAAGGACTTCCGAAAACATCTGAAGACAACCCAATACTATGGTCATACCCCTTGAGCCAACAGACGTGAGAGAACTGCAGTCCCTCCCACCACCCCAAGACTGTATATAAGAATGTATAATAGCTCATGATGTATAATAGTGCACTATGTAGATAAAACAACGCTAATCATCTCCCCAGCCACACCCACACGCCACACTCTCCACTGCATGAAGACACTTGCCCTCCCCTTGATTGCTTGCCGTGGAAACCGCCTTGATTGAATGATAAGGCGGTATATAAATACCATTAAATAAATACATATCCAGAGTATTTCTTTGACTGATATTTGGCGTGTTTCACGTATAGAACTTTCCTTGTCTTCAGTTGTGACTCAAATTAGTGATTTTTCACGAGATTCTGTGGCTAAGATGGCCCAACATGACCTTCAGATTGCTGCTTTAGATAATAAGTGTCAGAAATTGGATGCTCAGCATTCTTTGCTGCAGTCTACTAATTTGTCATTTATTAAAGATAGTCTTATATTGCATACTCAGCAAGAAATGCTTGAGAATAGTCTGCGGGCAGTGAATGTTGGATGTTTGAATTTTCCTTATACTCGATTATTATCTTCGCAGATTTTATTTGATAAGTATTTGATAGAAGTTTTAGGATATCAAGTTAGTACTAAGCCTTTAATTACTAAAATGTATTACTTGCCGCAAATGGGTCCGACAGCTTCTGGATTGCCACAAGTTGCCGCCCCATCTATAGTTTTAGATTCCCTGGATGTGACTAATTTTATAGAATCTTCTCAGGATTTGATCTCGATGAGATCTACTCTCTTGGTATCTTTTTCTTCTGAAACTGTTAGAATACAGTTATGCGACTTTATTTTCGTAATAAGAATGCTGATTTTTGTGGAGGGAAAATTAATATGTTCCCCGATGACTCCAGGCAAACTCAATCTAGATGCAGGGCCTTTTTGGCATTAAAGTCACGGGTCGCAACCTCTGGTGCAACGTTTTTCCTTAAGTTTCCTTGTAATTGCCTGGTCACTATCAGGGGGTACTAAGTATGTCTTTACTGAAGTTGATTCCTTGGAAACCTTTCTAAAAAAATTGGTTCCATAGGTATAATAGGTATAATATCTATGATAAATTGCTTTTTCTTTTTGCATTTTAGCAATGTTAGTAATAATTAGAGTTTAGATTGATAGGGCCTCATCTCTGACCCTTGCTTGTGCTCCCCTTGATGTGAACTATGTTTTTTTTTCCTTTTTTTCCCTGTAAAATGCCTTGTGTTTGAATTTGAATAATGTTAATAAAGATATAATTATAAAAAAAAGACAAAACCTGGAGCTGACTGTTGTACAGATCATCAACTACTAGTATGCAAACTCAAGCTAAAGTTGAAAAAGAGCAAACCACTCATGAATGCAGCAAAATATGACCTTGTGAATATACCATTGGAATTTAAAAGATTGCCTGCAAAATCGATTGGCTGCTTTAAATACAAATGACAGAGCTCCAGAAGAGTTATGGAATGACATCAAGAAGGTTGTGTTGGAAGAAAGCGAGAAGTCTCTACAAAAGGTGAAAAAGAAAAAATAGTCAAAATGGATGACAGAAGAAACTTTGAAAATTGCCCAGAAACACAGAGAAGCTAAAGCCAGAGGAAAAAGAAAGACAATCACAGAACTCAATAGAGATTTCCAACGTGCAGCAAGACAGGACAAGGAAAAGTACTACAATGACGCATGCAAGGAAATAGAAGCAGAAACTATTAGAGGAACAACAAGATCGGCTTTCCTAAAGCTACGAGAGTTAAAATAAAAGTTCAAGCCTCGAATTGGAATGTTACAAGATGCTCAAGGTTCTATGTTGAATGATGCTGAGAATATTCTTGTTCTATGTAATGTTATGCAAATGTATGCAATTGTTCCATGTAAACCGCCCCTGATCTCTGGAAGGGGCGGTATAGAAGAAATAGATAAATAAATAAATAAATAAATAAATATCAAGAAAAGGTGGAAGGAATATACAGAGTTTTTATATGATAAAGAACAAGTGGCCCAACAGCCGTTTCAACCTGTACCTTATGATCTGGAACCATTTGTGATGAAAGAAGAAGTTGAAGCAGCATTGAAAGCCTTATCAAAGAACAAAGCACCAGGCATTGATAGCATTCCCATAGAAGTATTACAGCAATCTGATGCGGCTGTTACCGTACTTACAAGGAAGACAACATCATGGCCAACTGCAATCTGATGCAGCTATTACCGTACTGCCAAGAAATATGGAAGACAACATCATGGCCAACTGACTGGAAAAGATCTATGTTTATACCAATACTAAAGAAAGGTGATCCAACTGACTGTGAAAATTATCGCACAATCGCTCTGATCCCACATGCCAGCAAGAGTCTACTGAAGATTATTCAAAAGAGACTACAACCATACCCGGAACAAGAACTACCTGAAGTGCAAGCAGGGTTCAGGAAAGGCTGAGGAACGAGAGACATCATTGCAGATGTGAGAAGGATCCTTGAAAAGACTAAAGAATACCAAAAGGATATCTATTTGTGCTTTATCGACTATAGCAAAGCTTTTGACTGTGTAACCATGAGAAACTCTGGGCCACATTAAGAAGCATGGGTATACCAGAACAACTGATTGTACTCTTTTATAATCTGTACATTGATCAAGAAGCAACAGTTTGAACGGAACAAGGAGAAACAGAATGGTTTAAAATAAGCAAAGGTGTAAGACAAGGCTGAAGACAACAGAGGTGTGAAGATTGGTGGAAGACTCATCAACAACCTTCGCTATGCTGATGATACCACATTATTGGCTGAAAGTGAAGATGATCTGAAACATTTGCTTCTCACAATCAAAGAACATAGGGGTATGTTTACTAAACCGCGCACACGTGCGCGGTGCACAGTAGCGTATGCTAATGATGAACTTAAGCGGTATGTTTACTAAAACCCCGGTAAAGTGCGTGCCGCAGTAGTGTGCGTGTGCCATATAAGGAGTGGGCGTTCCGTCCTGAAAAAGAAAAGCCGGAATTTACATATGCGCTAAGGTGCGCGGCGCCCTTGTGCGCCCCGCACATTAGCGCATCAGATAGCTGCGCGGGAGGCATATGTGGCACGCTGATGGGCCAGCAGAAGAGCAGAGCCTCAGCACAATGTTTAAGGCACGCACCAATGGTGCAGGGATCAGTGGTTCAATCCCCCACAGATCCCAATAAAGACAGCTGGCTGAGGCATTAATTTAGGAGGCAGTGAAATAATGGGCAGCATAAGGTGGCATGCTAATGTTTTTGGAGGCATATTATACAGGGCGGCATAAGGCGGCGCGCTGATGGGCATAAGGCGGCGTGCAAATTTTCTTCAGGAGCTAGTTAAATTGTAAGCACCAATATCTAACCAAAGACTAACTTATAAGTATGCTTCAGCGACCAGGTCTCAGAGTTACACTTGGCTATATACCGGACCTACATGTATGGTGCGGTATTATGCCTTTAACACATCAATGACCTGTTTAGATCGCTCTGTTTTGAACATGCATAAAATGCAAATTTTATCTTTTTTTTTTTTAATGTTATAAGTTAGTCTTTGGTTAGATATTGGTGCTTACAATTTAACTAGCAGCTATACAGCATAAAGCCCAGAAAAGTGACGTGACCCTATTTGTAATTTTCTTCAGGAGGCATCTCAATATGGGGCGGCATAAGGTGGCACGCTGATGAACAAGCAGAAAAGCAGAGCCACAGCATTAATGGTTAAGGCACCTACCAATGGTGCAGGGAACAGGGGTTTGATTCCCCACAGTACTCAATGAACAAGGTGTTTTATTTTTATTTTAATTATCATTAATAGCAAACGCACTCTCAAAGTGTGTTAACATAAGGCGTCCTATAAGGCACATTTTAAAGTGCACAGTCCACCACGGCACCCTAAAATGTCCCCTATAGGGCACCCTATAAGTTGCATCACAGGATAATGTATAGTGCACCTTATATGGACAGGAACCATAAGGTGCCCTATAGGGTGCCCTATAAAGCGCCCTCAGAGGCACCTTATGGGTACAGTACGCTGAGGGTGTTTCTGCTGGCATCAGAAATGTACATTAAAAAAAAGATAATGCTTTGGGCAACCCTATCAAATAACCCCACTGTGGGTTTGAACCCATGACCTCTGGTTGCACAGGGAGTGATGTAACCATTGGGCTACAGCTCTACAGCTACTAGCAAGCCCGTGGCTGGCTGCAGAGAGCCTGCACGTCACCACACAGACAGTCTGCTGCAGTCACCAGGATAGGGTTAGCCCACCCATACCCATGATGCACTGCACATGCAAATCAGCTGTCCACAGATGAACACAAGATGGGGAATGCACCCCCACAGCACCTCGGCCTGGTAGGGGGAAGTGACCGGGTGCACCCCCACAGCACCTCGGCCTGGTAGGGGGTACGGACCGTGTGTTTTACTGGCACAGAGTAACTACACACCGTCACATTGTGCGGGTACTGTGCTCACCCTGAGTGTGCGATGAAGCGGCCAGGACTAGGTCCACAACACCTTACATGGCTGAAGGAAGCCCAAAGCAGTGTTAATGTATGAGATAGGTAGTGTTCTGCTGAGAGACAGACACCCCACAGGGCAGTCAATGCAGCTCTATACACATCCATAACACAATAGCAGACAGACATTAGGCCAGATTATGGTAAGCTGCACCCCACCACTATCTGATATTTCCCTGCAGCAAGCCATCAGCCACTGCAAGCTGCTCCAACAAGACACATACCAGCTGCAAACAGTCAGCTAGTTAGTCCATAGGGCATGTACCCAGAACTGGGATGTCAGCATACACAGCAAGCAGAGATATCAGTGACTGGGCCCCAAAAGGAAACCCATATCTATCACATGAGAGAAATACCATATAGCACTATGGGGGTGCTTAGCCATGCTGTGGTCACTGCACACTCAGGGTGAGAGTGATCTCTCAGCAGGACATACTGAGGTCACCCTGTCTGTGTAGGTGGTGGCCGGGCACTAACATGTCCCAGTCAGTGCCCTATGCCCTGTGCAAATGCACCCTGGCCAGGCCACCCTGTCCGGCCTATACCCATGGTACCTTGCTCCTCATTATGCACATTGGCAGCCCAATACTGGCAACATTGCTGGCAGTGTAGGCTGTGGAAGGTGTTTACAGCCACCACACACTGGATAGACAGACAGCCACCCCCACACCTGTGCCAGCATTGTGCTACTATAGGGGAGTTCCGCAGCCATACCCACCACAGCAGTCCTGGGCACAGTACAGGCATGGATATGGTACGCAATACTGTTGGGGGTCACTCCCCAGGGTGGTAAACACTGTCAGAGACCAGACCTGAAGCACACACCGCAGACATCAGAATGATTGTTGTGATGGAGTTCAATCTGCAAACTGTGCTTAACGTAGGAATTGATATCTGCCAGTTATCATAGGAAACGTTTGATAACTGTGTACCGTATACCCAGGTGTAGGGTGGCATTGCTAAGGTATGCAACTGCTAGTATTGGGAGATACAGGCAGAGCGCAATGTCCTGCCTCTCCAGGAGGCATTGGCCAGTGGGGCCTGTGGGGGTGTGTCTGGCCCTGTTGGCTGCTGCTTTACGGCAGAGTTCCCCAACTCCAGTCCTGGTGTTCCAAACACATTTTGGGTGTTCATGCTGTCCCTCAAAGATATGCATGAGCTACATCTGCATACCATGGGGGTGGTGCATAGATATGCAGCACAGGCATCTTTATTAGAAGCAGCATGGAACCTGAATGGTGTGGGGCCCTCCAGGACTGCATTTGGGAGACCCTGCTCTAGGTAATGCGCCTGTTTATGGTGTCTGTGTTTGTTAGCTGTGGGAAAAATATGTGGACAGCATAGGCAAGGAGCCCAGCTGGCATTTGAACCTGTGACCTTCTGTTCTTGCACACACCACCGTGTTGCCACAGATATGCTGTGTTCCCTGAAGAATCTATGACTATACATTTGACAGAGCCTGTCTGTTGTGGTGGATGGTGCCAGCCTGCACAGGCCTCAGCCACAGTTTCCTGTGGAAGGTGTTTTGCACCTGGTCCCGGCCGCCTCATCGCACACTCAGGGTGAGCACAGTACCCGCACAAAGTGATGCTGTGTAGCTACTCTGTGCCAGTAAAACACACGGTCGGTACCCCCTACCAGGCCGAGGTGCTGTGGGGATGCATTCCCCATCTTGTGTTCATCTGTGGACAGCTGATTTGCATGTGCAGTGCATCATGGGTACGGGTGGGCTAACCCTATCCTGGTGACTGCAGCAGACTGTCTGGGTGGTGATAGGCAGGCTCTCTGCAGCCAGCCAGGGGCTTGTTAGTAGCTATAGAGCTGTAGCCCAATGGTTGTATCACTACCTATGCAGCCAGAGGTCATGGGTTCAAACCCACAGTGGGTTTATTTGGTAGGGTTATCTATTTTTTTAATGTACATTTCTGATGCCAGCAGAAACACCCTCAGCGTACTGTACCCATAAGGTGCCTCTGAGGGCGCCCTATAGGCAGGGGCGGCCCAAGGGGGGTGCGGGGCCATGTGCGGAGACTCGGTGCGGGGCCTCATTTGCATAAGTGGTCTTATTTGCATAAATATTTGCATAATGTTACCAGACACTAACTTTTAGTAAATATGTCTCTTAATGAGTGTATGGATAAAGAAAGACTAAAAGATTTCTACATTACTATAATCCAACCGCCAGGCACATTAGGAACTACTACAAACGCTGCCCATTTAGAACCCATAGCAAACCCGCCGTACCCTGACAGCATTACCGGAACTCACAAAGCACCATACCCTACCTATCAAAAGGCAACACTGCAAATATTAAACCAATACATTTCAGAGAATACTGGGGAAAGAGAACAAGTGGCAATGTCAAATAGGAATTACATAAATAGAATACCTCAGCTCAGTTACACATGCAGAACATAGACCATCACCAAACAAAGAATCACAATTTAGAAACAGGAAGGCAATAATTAAACTGGGAACCCCAAAAGCCAAACTTGGAATGTACAACACCACTGTAGAAATAAAACTATAAATTAATTTCTTCTTGTACCAAACAAAGCGCAGACGTTAATGATGCACATTTTCCAGAGCTTTCATATTCCAGTTAATAAATTCAAAATAAAGAGATATCTTTCTATCTTTTGTGCATTTTCTTCAGTTGCAATTGCTCCAGCCACTTTCTTCTGGTTTCTTCATGTTTTCTGCTAACTGTCCATCGTCTGCTGTCCATTTGTTCTTTCTTCTCTCTTCTAGTTTTTTTTTCCATTCTCTCTCTCTACATCTGCTTTAACATACTAATCTTTCTCCTTTTGCTCTTTCCTCATTCCTATTTCATCCACACAAATTTTACCTCTCCATCCTCAATCACCACTTACTCTCCCAATACCCGGCCAATTGTAGATTTTTCATCCCTCCCACACAAAATATATTTTTCCCCTCTCCATTTTACTCTCCCAACCCCATCCCATTCTAATCCTCCCCCAACATCAGCTCCCTTCTAGTTCCAGTCTCACCCAGCATCCATTCCCTTCTAGTCCCTGCATCAGCCCATTTCCAGTCCTAGCTCCCCCATCCATTTTCAGTCTGAGTCCCTCCATCAGCTCATTTACAATCCTAGCCCCCATCAGCCCATTTCTAGTCATTTCCTAGCCCCACCATCAGCCCATGTCAAATCCTAGCTCCCCTCCACTCAGCCCAATTCCAGTCCAAGCCCCCCATGAGCCTACTTCCAGTTCTAGCCCCTCCATGAGTCCATTTCAATTCAAACCCCCACCACAGCCCATTTCCAATCTTAGCTCCCCCAACAGCCCATTTCCAGTCCTATCCTAGCTGCTCCGTCCGCCCATTTTCAGTCCTAGCTCCCTTCCCTCACAGCCCATTTCCATTCCAAGCTCCCTCCCCATCAGCTATTTGCAGTTCAAGCCTCCCCTTCCACTCAGCCCATTTCCAGTCATAGCAACCCCCCAACCCATTACCAGTCCTAGCCCCCCATCAACCCACTTCCAGTCCTAACCCCCATCACCCCATTTTCAGTTTAAGCCCCCCAATAACCCATTACCAGTCCTAACCCCCCATCAGCCCACTTCCAGTCTTAACCCCATCAGCCCATTTCCAGTCAGCCCCCCATAGCTCATTGCCAGTCCTAACCCCCCCATCAGCCCACAGCCCATTACCAGTCCTAACCACATCAGCCCACCTCAAGTCCTAACCCCTCCCCATCAGCCCATTTCCTGTCCTAGCCCCCCGTAGCCCATTATCAGTCCTAACCCCCCCATAGCCCATTAGCAGTCCTAACCCCCATCACCTCATTTCCAGACAGCCCCCATCAGCCCACAGCCCTTTACCAGTCTTAACCCCCCCCCATAGCCCATTAGCAGTCCTAACCCCCATCACCTCATTTCCAGACAGCCCCCATCAGCCCACAGCCCGTTTCCAGTCTTAACCCCCCCCCATAGCCCATTACCAGTCCTAACCCCCCAACAGCCCACAGCCCATTCCCACACCTAGCCCCCCCATAGCCCATTATCAGTCCTAACCCCCCCATAGCCCATTACCAGTCCTAACCCCCCCATCGCCCCTTTTCCAGACAGCCCCCAGCCCCTTGCCAGTCTTAACCCCCCCCCCTTGCCAGTCCTTGCCGCTTAACCCCCCCCCCTTGCCAGTCTTAACCCCCCCTTGCGTGTCTTAACACCGCCCTTTGCCAATCTTAACCACCCCTTGCCAATCTTTACCCCCCCCTTTGCCAATCTTAACCCCCCCCCTTTGCCAGTATTAACCCCCCTTGCCAATCTTAACACCACCCCCCTTGCCAATCTTAACACCCCCCCTTTGCCAGTCTTAACCCCCCCTTGCCAGTCTTAAACCCCCCCCTTTGCCAATCAACCCCCCCCCTTTTCAATTCTTAACCCCCCCTTGCCAATCTTAAAACCCCCCCTTTGCCAGTCTTAACCCCCCCCCTTGCCAGTCTTAACACCCCCCCTTTGCCAATCTTAACCCCCCCCCCCCCGGGCTTATGGCACAATTAAAAAAACAAACTGGCTCTGGCTGCTGCCGCTACCACCGCGGCAGCGGCAGAATGGAGTGTCCCGCGGGGCCTCCTCTTCTCCTTCAGCCCCTCTGCAAAGGCTTTGAGATTCGCGAAGGGAGAGCGTCTCCCTCGCGTCTCTGTGAAGCCCGCAGGGGCTAATGGGAAATTTCCCATCAGCCCCTCGCGTCTGAAGGGGCAGATGGGAAATTTCCCATTAGCCCCTGCGGGCTTCACAGAGACGCGAGGGAGACGCTCTCCCTTCGCGAATCTCAAAGCCTTTGCAGAGGGGCTGAAGGCTTCACAGAGACGCGAGGGAGACGCTCTCCCTTCGCGAATCTCAAAGCCTTTGCAGGGGGGCTGAAGGAGAAGAGGAGGCCCCGCGGGACACTCCATTCTGCCGCTGCCGCGGTGGTAGCGGCAGCGGTAGCAGCCAGAGCCAGGTTTTTTTTTTTAAAGTCATTTAAAAAAAAAGCAGAATGTTCTTTGCGCGGGGCCCCCTGAAACGCGGGGCCCTGTGCAAAAAACATTCTTGCTCAATGGACGGGCCGGCCCTGCCTATAGGGCACCTTATGGTTCCCGTCCATATAAGGTGCACTATACATTATCCTGTGACACAACTTATAGGGTGCCCTATAGGGGACATTTTAGGGTGCCGTGGCCGACAGTGCACTTTAAAATGTGCCTTATAGGACGCCTTATGTTAACACGCTTTGAGAGTGTGTTTGCTATTAATGATAATTAAAATAAAAATAAAATGCCTTGTTCATTGAGCACTGTGGGGGATAGAACCCCTGATCCCTGTATCATTGGTAGGTGCCTTAACCACTGAGCTATGGATCTGCTCTTCTGCTTGCTTATCAGCGCGCCGCCTTATGCCGCCCCATATTGAGATGCCTCCTGAAGAAAATTAGCACGCCGCCTTATGCCCATCAGTGCGCCGCCTTATGCCGCCTAGTATTAGAACACCTCCAAAACACTGGCGCGCTGCCTTATTCCCATCAGTGCCTTATGCCGCCCAGTATAATATGCCTCCAAAAACATTAGCACCCTGCCTTATGCTGCCCATTATTTCACTGCCTCCTAAATTAATGCCTCAGTCAGTTGTCTTTATTGGGCTCTGTGGGGGATTGAACCCCTGATCCCTGCACCATTGGTGGGTGCCTTAACCATTGTGCTGTGGCTCTGCTCTTCTGTTTGCCCATCAGCGTGCCACATATGCCTCCCGTGCAGCTATCTGATGCGCTAATGTGCGGGGCGCACAAGGGCGCCGCGCACCTTAGCGCATATGTAAATTCCGGCTTTTCTTTTTCAGGACGGAACGCCCACTCCTTATATGGCACACGCACACTACCGCGGCACGCACTTTACCGGGGTTTTAGTAAACATACCCCATAGTCTCAAAATGGGCCTGCACCTTAATGTAAAGAGGACAAAGATCATGACAACTAGCATAATCAAGAGGTTCATCGTTGAAGGAGAAGAAATTGAAATTGTGAACAACTTTAACTTACTTGGATCAACTATCAATAAAGAAGCAACAAGCAGTCAAGAAATCAAACGATGCATTGCTCTTGGCAGAATGGCTATGAAAGACCTAGATAAGATTCTCAAGAGCAGAGATGTCTCTCTCCATACAAAGATTTGACTTGTTCAAGTCATGGCATTTTCAATAACATCATATGGATGTGAAAGCTGCACAGTAAAAAAGATAGGAAGAAAATTGATGCCTTTGAATTCTGGTGCTGGCGGCGAATACTGTGTATACCATGGACTGCCCAAAGAACAAACCAGTCGGTACTAGAGGAGATCAAACCTAAACTTTCTTTAGAAGCTGAGATGACAAGACTTCGACTTTCATACTTTGGACACATCATGCGAAGAGAGAGATCATTAGAGAAAGACATCATGCTTGGCAAGATAGAAGGTCAACGCAAAAGAGGAAGGCCAGCAATGAGATGGATCGATACAATAACAGCAGTTACTGGTACCAGTCTGTCAACAATGAGCCGCCTGACTGAAGACCGAACACAATTTAGGATAGCTATCCAGAGGGTCGCCATGAGTCGACTCCAACTCGACGGCACTTAACAGCAACAACAAACTGCATTATGGCTATTGCTTTTTCTTTTTCAACATATATTTTGCATCCACAGAACCCCCTTCAACAGTGGTTGCAGAGCAGAACCAGGACATTCACCCACAGAACTCAATATCTTTAAAAAAACCTAATAATTATCTTTATCTTTATTTGCACATTTAATATACCGCTCTTTACCAGTGGCACCAGAGCGGTGTACAATAATAAAATAATAAAATTCTGATTCTGATCATCTCACTAACAACAACAAATATTCTCCAGTACCAGGCATATTGTGAACTAATACAAAACCCTACAACAAGGTCACTGAGTATCTATAGAGCAAATCTACCAGACCATACCATATTAGCACCAACTTCCAAACTCACATAAGGAGCTCACCAAAAGAAAAGTCACTTTAAATACTACAGTATGCCCTGGGACATCCATACACCTATTTGAAAAGCTGAACATGTCAAATTACAACAGTACAGTATAGATCTTTATGTACAAACTCTATATTAACAGAACACATGGGCACAGTCACCCGCTCAGAACACAGACCTTCACCAAGTACAGAATAAGTGACTTACAATCTAAAGTAAAAATAAAAATATGTAGACAAAATTTAAACTGAAACCCCAAGAAGCCAGACTCTTCAAGCAGTGCAACATCAGATAAATAGGCAGTTCCCCCATACAGTGTAAAATATAAAGATAACACAAAGTCCAATCACTAAAATGAAATAAAAATATTTTTTCTACCTTTGTTGTCTGACCATTTTGTTCTCTGATCACGCTGGTCCCGATCTGAGGCTTCTGCTTTCCTGTCTTCTCTTAGCTCTCTTTTTGTGGTCTATGGTCCATCTGCCATTTCTTATTGCTTCTTTTGTTTTCTTCACTTCTTTCCATTAGCCTATTTCCAGTCCCAGTAACCCTTCCCAGTATCAGTCCCTTTCCAGTCCTCCCTCCCAGTACCTTCCAATGTCAACTTGCATTCCCATGACTGTCACTGGTGTCCATTCCCTTCCAGTCCTCCTCCTTCCCCACTGACCAGTCCCTTCTAGTACAAATACAATGGCAGCCCCTCTCAGATCTACTCCCTTCCAGTCCCATTCTCCCATCCCCCCGCATCAGCCCATTTGTAGCCCTAGCCCCCAGTTTTCTTCCAGGGCCAGCAGCTCTATCCTCCCCTCCCTACCATCAGCCCATTCCCAGTTGAAGTCCCCAATCAGCTCACTTCCAGTGCTAGACTCCCCCCTCAACCCCAGTACCAGTGCTAGCCTCACCTAAACAGCCCATTTCCAGTCCTAGCCCCCCGATCAGCTCATTTCCAATGCTAGCCCTCCATCAGTCCATTACCAGTCCCATCCCACTCCATCAGACCATTACCAATCCTAGCCACCTCTGATCAGCTCATTTCCAGTGCTAGCCCCCCTAATGAGCCCAGTCCAAGCTCCCCACTCGATCAGTCCATTCCCAGTCCTAGCCTTCCCTAATCAACCCATTACCAGTCCTAGTCCCCTCCTGATCTGCCCATTACCAGTGCTAGCCCCCTCTTCAGCCCATTATAATCCTAACTTGCACTGTCTCTCCCCTTTGTCCAACATTTGTCCCCTGCCTCTCCCCTTTGTCTACTTCTTATCCCCCTGTCTCCTCCATTTGTCTAGTATGTCCCTGCCATCTCCCCCTTTGTCCGGCATTATATCCCCTGCCTACCCCTTTGTCCAGCATGTCTCCCATCTCCCCCTTTGTCCAGCATGTCCCTGCCATCTCCCCCTTTGTCCGGGAAGGCAGAGGCAGCAAAATCTAAAATTAAAACAACCGGAGTGCCAACGCCGCCGCCACACAAATCAGCCTGATCGCTACAAGTTGCAAGCGATCAGGCTGATTCGTCCGATGCTTGCGGCACTCCGGATCTGTTTTAATTTTAGATTTTGCTGCCTCTGCCCTGCCTCTGCCTTCCCATGTGGGAAATCAGAGGCAGGCCAGAGGCTGTAAAATCTAAAATTTAAAACAGATCTGTAGCAGTGCCGGCGTCGGGAGTGCCTAATGGATGAACCGCCCGTGGCTGCCATAGTGGTAATTTAAATGAAAAAAAACCCCTCCATTCTGCTCCCCCTCCTGCCGTCCACGAAGCTCTGTTCCATTCCCCTTCCTGCAGCCTGTATCAGCTTCATTATGCTGTTTTCCCTCCCCCAAGCAGCTGCCATAGTGGTAATTTAAATGAAAAAGAAAGTGATGTGGATCCTTCCGGTCCTTTGAAACCCCTGAAACTGTGTCCCGCGCTCTAGTGTCACTTCTGTTTGAGGGCAGGAGCGGTAGCAGCAGAAACGAATGTCCCGCGGGGCCCCCCCTGCCTGTCAGATCCCTCCCTCCCTGCCTGCCTGCCTGCTTATCTCAGTCCCTCTCCGCTTCGGTTTTCAGAGCCACGAAGGGAGAACTTCTCCTGCGTGACTCTGTTAAGCTCGGCGGGGCAGATGGGAAATTTCCCATAAGCCCCAGCGGGCTTAACCGAGTTGCGAGGGAGGAACTCTCCCTTCACGGTTCTAAGTTAAAGCGGAGAGGGACTGAGGAAAGCAGGCAGGCAGGCAGGGAGGGAGGGAGTGCTCTGCCGGACAGGGGGGGGGGCCCTGTGGGACATTCAATTCTGCCGCAGCTGCAGCCAGCTTTTTTTTTTTAAGTTTTAATTTTCCCTGGGCTGATGGGGAGGAGGGGGTTAGGACTTGAGGTGCGCTGATGGGGTTAGGACTGGTAATGTGCTGTGGGCTGATGGGGGGGAGGTTAGGACTGGAAATGGGCGGATGGGGGGTTAGGACTTGAGGTGGGCTGATGGGGATAAGACTGGTAATGTGCTGTGGGCTGATGGGGGGGATTAGGACTGGTAATGTGCTGTGAGCTGATGGGGGGTTAGAACTGGAAAGGGGCTGATGGAGGGGTTAGGACTTGAAATGTGCTGATGGGGTTAGGACTGGTAATGTGCTGTTGGCTGATGGGCGGGGGGTTCGGGCTGGTAATGGGTTGGGGGTGCTCGGACTGGAAATGGGCTGAGTGGAAGGGGAGGCTTGAACTGCAAATAGCTGATGGGGAGGGGGGCTTGGAATGGAAATGGGCTGAGTGGAAGGGGGGCTTGAACTGCAAATAGCTGATGGGGAGGGGGGCTTGGAATGGAAATGGGCTATGAGGGGAGGGAGCTAGGACTAGAAATGGGCTGAGTGGGGGGGAGCTAGGACAGGAAATGGGCTGATGGAGGGGCTAGGATAGGACTGAAAATGGACTGTTGGGAAGAGCTAAGATTGGAAATGGGCTGTGGTGGTGGCTTGGATTTAAATGGACTCATGGAGGGGATAGAACTAGAAGTAGGCTCATAGGGAGCTTGGATTGAAATGGGCTGAGTGGAGGGGAGCTAGGATTTGACATGGGCTGATGATGGGGCTAGAAAAGAACTAGAAATTGGCTGATGGGGGGCTGGGATTGGAAATGAGCTGATGGAGGGACTTGGATAGGAATGGAAATGGACAGGGGAGCTAGGACTGGAAATGGGCTGATGGGGGCTAGGACTGGAAATGGGCTGATGCGGGGACTAGAAGGGAGCGGATGCTGGGTGGGGCTGGAACTAGAAGGCAGCTGATTTTTGGGGAGGATTAGAATAGGAAGGGGCTGGGAGAGTGAAATAGAGAGGGGAAAAATATTTTGTGTGGGAGGGAAGAAAAATCTACAATTGACTGGGTATTGGGAGAGCGTGTGGGGATTGAGGATGGAGGGTGAAAATTTGAATGGATGAAATAGGAATGAGGAAAGAGCAAAAGGAGAAAGATTAGTATGTTAAAGCAGATGTAGAGAGAGAATGGAAAAAAAAACTAGAAGAAAGAACAGATGGACAGCAGATGACGGAGAGTTAGCAGAAGACACGAAGGAACCAGAAGAAAGTGGCTGGAGCAATTGCAACTGGAAAAAAAATGCACAAAAGGTAGAAAAATATCTGTTTATTTTGAATTTATTAACTGGAATATGTCAGCTCTGGGAAATGTGCATCATTAACATCTATGCTTTGTTTAGTACAAGAGGAAATTAATTTATAGTTTTATTTCTACAGTGTTGCTGTACATTCCAAGTTGACTTTTGGGGTTCCCATTTTAATTATTGTCTTCCTGTTTCTAAATTGTGATTTCTTGTTTGGTGATGGTCTATGTTCTGCATGTGTAACTGAACTGAGGTATTCTGTTTATATAATTCCTATATGCCATTGCCACTTGTTCTCTTTCCCCAGTAGGTCATGTATTGTTATTCTCTGAAATGTATTGGTTTAATATTTGCAGTGTTGCCTTTTGATAGGTAGGGTCTGGTGCTTTGTGAGTCCTGGTAGTGCTGTTATGATACGGCGGGTTTGCTATGGGTTCTAAATGGGCAGTGTTTGTAGTAGTTCCTAATGTGCCTGGCGGTTGGCACTGGATTATAGTAATGTAGAAATCTTTTAGTCTTTTCTTTATCCATACACTCATTAAGAGGCATGTTTACTAAAAGTTAGTGTATGGTAATGTTATACAAGTATTTATGCAAATGAGCCCCTTATGCAAATGAGGCCCCGCACCGAGTCTCCGCACATGGCCCGCACCCCCCTTGGGCCGCCCCTGACAGCAGTGCAGTAACAGTGAGGAAAAGGAGTCGGAGGCAGCAGATGCATACGTCCAGGATATCAGACCATGAGCAGGAAGACTCACAGTTGGGGCCGGAAAGGTGAGTGTCAGGGCCATAGAGTATTGAGCAGCTGTGGCCTAGGACAGTATGAACGCAGCAGAGGTTGCGGCACTATTTGGGGCCTTGAACAAGCTCCTGTTGCTCTAAGAATGGAAATGGGGACAATGGTAGTCACAAAGGGCATCAGGCCACCATGGGAGACTTGAGGGTGCTAGAACCAAGAGCAAGAGCCTTGGGTAAACCCTGTTGTGTGGCTTTGGGCATAGAGGGGCAGAAGTGTTGTCAAGAGATCTTGTTTGGGGTGATGGTAGACAGAGGGAATTGTGCACAAAGCAAAAAGCCCCTGGGGAAACTGGAAAGACAATGCAGCAGGAAAAGGAGTCCCTCTGTCAGACCTCTGTCTCCATGCAGCAGATGATCAGATGTCTCGAGTCAGGGACAAAAGTGACAGCTATACTAAGCAGTTGGATGCTCTGGACAGAAGAGAGATGTATTAAAGGAGCTGCTAGATTTTAAAGAGTTTTCTATAAAAATGTAAGGAAAAAATGATTTAAAAGTGAATTTTAACAGCAGCCAACAAGAAAGTTCTTTCACAGGTGTCAACCCTCATGATAGTTCTGTCTTTTGAGGAGTAACTTGTTTGATAAGTAAGGTGAATGATTGATGTAAAAATTAATATGGAACAGCTGCAGGAAAGAATTTTGCACCAGTCTGAATGAAAGTGAATTTGAAAGAAAGTGACAAAGATTAGCAGGAAGTTAGATGTTTAATGCACATTTGTTTAGCGAGGATCACTGCAAAAATGCTAATAGGGGAACACAGAAAAAATCTGTTAAGTAACAGCACTTTCCTACACGTAATTCCCTTCCTCTACCTTCATTCCTTGAAGCCCTGATTATTCCATTACTTGAGAAGAAGCTTATTCAAATCCAGGCTAAAATCCCACCTATTCAAGGCTGTTTTTGGATTCTGTTTAATACTCTTAAGTGTTTTTAATCATTTCCCTTAAAGAAAAGCCTCATCCCCTGTTTGTTCTGTTGGTCTCTCTTGAATAGACTGTAAGCTCAGTGGAGCAGGGACTGTCTCTTACATGTATGTGTACAGCACTGTGTACGCCTCTTAGCACGATGCAAATGATGAGCAGTAGCAGTAATACAAGAAGAGAAGGATATAAGGGGATCACTTCTGCAAAGGGACAGGCTTCTAATATAAAAATCTAAATTGGGCGACTGTGAAGAAAAAAGACAACAGTAGTGTCAGTAGTAATTGGCGCCCTGGGTGCAATCCCCAAAGACCGAAACCACCACGTAAGCACATTAGGGGGTATGTTTACTAAACTGCGCAAATGTGCGGGGCGCACTTCAGCGTGTGCTAAGGTACCTTAGCGCATGCTAATAGTGCATTTTGAGTGCCCCGCATGCGTGCGCGCCGCCCGCTCAAGTGCGCGGTGCGCTGATGTGCGATAGAGGCGTGGAAAGGCATTCCGAGGGCAGAGGAAGGCTCACGAGGGGCGGGGGACGGGGTCAATGGGTGGGGAGTGGGCGGGGAGAGGCTCCCCGCACAGGAGCGGGGCCGAAATTCGATGAAAAAAATACCGCGAGTGAAAACCTCGCATTAGAGCCGATTTAGAGGGAAGAGAAACCATTTACGTCAGCAATGTACAGCAAAACCGGGGAAACCTGCAAAACGTGAGCAGTGTGATACATGTGCACAGAACAAAATAGCAAATATAAACTGAAAATGATCACAACAAATTCCTAAAAAATTATAATCCAGCTGGGCAACAGTGATATTAATGGGCAACCATAAAGAAAACTCCCAGGAAAGCTCCAAAAAAAAGAAATGATTTTTGGAAGGGTCTACGCTCCGTAGACCCTTTCAAATATCATTTTATTTTATTGGAGCTTTCCTGGGAGTGTGTGTCATGGTTGCCCATTAATATCACTGTTGCCCAGCTTGGTCATGGGTTATTTCCCCTTTTTCCGAGGTCATTTTTGAGGCTTATTTGCACTTTTGCCTCCGTACAAGGTAAATGAGCCCACAGTAAAATTGTGCAGAGCAGGGTGTCTGACTCGTCCAGCCAGGATATCTATCTCCAGGGACTGCACTGTCTCTGTGGCCACAGTGTGGTGTAACGGACACAGCCAGTGCCTGTAAAACCAGAGGGTCACTGGTTCAAATCCCAACTGGGGCTCCTGCCAACCCTGTCCCCATAGTTTTACCCACCACTAAACAGTGATAGTAAAGACCCTCCTTTATTTCAGAGAACATAAGCATGGTTCAAACACCCATATTTTACCCTACACCGCACACAAACCAGAACAATGGGCAGTACCTACAGCCGAGTCCCCCAAATGCAGTCCTGGAGTGCCACCACTCAAGCAGGTCATATGCTTTTTCCAAGATAAGGACATGTCTGCATATTGGCGGAAGGGTACAGGTGGTGGAGGGGCCAGTGGCTGCAAGCCACAGCACACAGTGGCCTAGGCCTGTGCAGGCTGGCACCGTCCACCGCAACAGACAGGCTCTGTCGGATGTACAGTCATGGACTCCCCAGGGAACCCAGCATATTTGTGGCAACACAGTGGTGCAGTGCACACAGACAATGTGTGCAAGAACAGAAGTTCACAGGTTCAAAGGCCAGCTGGAGCTACTGCCTATCCTGTCCACATATTTTTCCCACAACTAAACCATGCAAGTAAGGACAAACCGTTATTGCTGAGAACATACGCATGGATGGTACGCCTATATTTTACCACACCAAACACAGACACCATAAACAGGCGCATTACCTAGAGCAGAGTCTCCCAAATGCAGTCCTGGAGGGCCCCACACCATTCAGGTTCCATGCTGCCTCTAATAAAGAAGCGTGGGCTGCATATCTATGCACCACCCCCATGGTATGACGATGTAGCTCATGCATATTTATGAGGGACAGCATGAACACCCAAACTGTGTTTGGAACACCAGGACTGGAGTTGAGGAACTCTGCCGTAAAGCAGCAGCCAACAGGGCCAGACACACCCCCACACACCCCCACAGGCCCCATTGGCCAATGCCTCCTGGAGAGGCAGGACATTGCGCCCTGCCTGTATCTCCCAATACTAGCAGTTGCATACCTTAGCAATGCCACCCTACACCTGGGTATACGGTACACAGTTATCAAACGTTTCCTATGATAACTGGCAGATATCAATTCCTACGGTAAGCACGGTTTGCTGATTGAGCTCCATCACAACAATCATTCTGATGTCTGCGGTGTGTGCTTCAGGTCTGGTCTCTGACAGTGTTTACCACCCTGGGGAGTGACACCCGACAGTATTGTGTACCATATCCATGTCTGTACTGTGCCCAGGACTGGTGTGGTGGGTATGGCTGCTGAACTCCCCTATAGTCGCACAATGCTGGCACAGGTGTGGGGGTGGCTGTCTGTCTATCCAGTGTTTGGTGGCTGCAAACATCTTCCACAGCCCACACTGCCAGCAATGTTGCCAGTATTGGGCTGCCAATGTGCATAATGAGGAGCAAGGTACCATGGGTATAGGCCGGACAGGGTGGCCTGGCCAGGGTGCATCTGCACAGGGCATAGGGCACTGACTGGGACATTTTGGTGCCCGGCCACCACCTACACAGACAGGGTGACCTCAGTATGTCCTGCTGAGAGATCACTCTCACCCTGACTGTGCAGTGACCACAGCATGGCTAGGCACCCCCAGAGTGCTATATAGTATTTCTCTCATGTAATAAATATGAATTTTGTTTTGGGGCCCAGTCACTGATTTCTCTGCTTGCTGTGTATGCATCTCCACTGGGAACATGCACTATGGACTAACTAGCAGACTGTTTGCAGCTGGTATGTGTCTTGTTGGAGTGGCTTGCAGGGTGCAGTGGCTGATGGCTTGCTGCAGGGGAATATCAGATAGTGGTGGGGGTGCAGTTTACCATATCCTGGCCTAATGTCTGTCTGCTAATGTGTTATGGATGTGTATAGAGCTGCTTTGACTGCCCTGTGGGGTGTCTGTCCCTCAGCAGGACCAGTGTTGCTCCCGCCCGCCCGCCCCCTCCCTCCTCCCTTCCACGCCCTCCCTCCCTCCCGCCCCCTCCCCCCTCCCTCCCTTCCGCCCCCTCCCTCCCTCCCTCTCTCCCGCCCCCTCCCCCCCTCCCTCCCTCCCTCCCGCCCCCTCCTCCGCCCTCCCTCCCGCCCCTTCCCGCCCCCTCCCTCCCTCCCACCCCCTCTCCCCTCCCTCCCTCCCACCCCCTCCCCCCTCCCTCCATATGTAAAGTCCGGCGTTTCTTCTTCAGCGGGGAACGCCCACTCCTTATATGGCACCCGCACACTACCGGGGCCCGTACTTTACCGGGGTTTTAGTAAACATGCCCCTAGGTGTCAATTAAATTTCCAGCCATCAGCTACAAATAGTAGTACAGCCCATCTCCTACAACAGTTTGACCTCTAAGTATCTCAAACCATTAGGAAAGATCTGATACTCAGAGAACCAAATCCAGTCACTAATATCTAGTAGACTGTGCATAGTAATAGTAAAATACTACTACTAATAATAATGAACAGATAAAAACCTACAATTCAAAATATACTATGAATAGATACAGAGTCTACCTTCCTCACTTCTCCCTCCATTCTGTCTTCTATCCTAGCATCTGCTCTTGAGCTTCATCTCCCCCTCCCCCTCATTCAACCAGTCCCTCTCTGCTTAAGGCAACCCCACCCTCGCTTCCGCCATACTGCCTCCTCTTTACCCCGCTCTCTACTACTCCTTCTTCATCTCTCATCAGGTAATATCAACCCCAACCCTGGCCCCCCTCGATTTCTTTCTCACTCTAAGAAGAGTCCCTTACGTAACTTATCTAATCTCATCCATATCCCCCTCCTTTCCCCTTCCACTCTCCCTCGCTCATGCGCCATTCACTCATCCAGAGATAACAACCCCAACCCAGGCCCTTTAGAATTCTGTCTCACTCTAAGAAGGGATCCTCACGTAACCTGTCCAATATCATCAATATCCCCCTTCATTCCCCTTCCACTCCCCCTCCGTGCCTCATGGAAGGCTCACTCATCCAGAGATAACTACCCTTACCCTGGCTCCTTTAGATCTCTGTCTTACTCTTACCCTGGCAAGAGATCCTCACATAACCACCCCCTTAGACCTCTGTCTTACTCTGAAAAGAAATCCTCACGTAACCTGTCCAACCTCATCCATATCCTTCTCCTTTCCCCCTCCACTCTCCCGTTCTCATGTGCCTTATTATGGTACTCACAATCAGTCTCTAATAAACTTGCTTTTACTCATGATCTCTTTATCTCTAACGCTCTACATCTTCTCGCCCTAACTGAGACCTGGCTCCTCCCAGATGATACCACATCTACTGCTGCTCTCTGTCACGGGGGCTACCAGTTCTCTCATACACCTCGTTCCACAGGCCGCGGTGGTGGTGTGGGGCTTCTACTTTCTCCATCTTGCCAATTCCAACCCCTCCTGCTACCTCAATCTCACTCCTTTCTCTCTTTTGAAGTCCACTCCATTCGCCTCTTCTCACCACTTCCCCTCCGAGTAGCTGTTATCTATCTCCCACCCGACAAATCCGCATCCACCTTCCTTACCGACTTCGACTCCTGGCTTTCCGTCTTTCTGGATCCCTCTTCCCCCACTATTATTCTTGGCGATTTTAACATTCACGTTGATAACCCCTCCGATTCCCATGCTTTAAAGCTCCTAGCCCTCACCTCCTCGTTTGACCTCCAACTTTGTTCTACTGCCCCCACCGGCCAGCAAAGCTACTGCCTTGACCTGATATTCTTCTCTAACTCCTCTCCCTCAAACTTCCGTAACTCACTTCTTCCATCATCTGACCATCACCTTTTAAGCTTTAATCTTCAGCTTCTGCTGTCTCAACCTCATCCTGTCTCCTCCGACATATTTGGAAACCTTCATAATATTGATCGCTTGACTCTTGCCTCCACCATTTCTCCATCTCTTTCCTCCATTATGTCCTCCAAATCTCTCAACGAGGCAGTATCCTCGGCTTTGGACACTCTTGCCCCACACATCCCACATCCTATTAGACGTTCTGCACCCCAGCCTTGGCTTTCAACCACAACTCACTATTTACGCACCTGTGCCCGTTCTGCTGAATGTGCTTGGATCAAATCCCGCTCCCCAGAAGACCTTCTACACTTCAAATTCATGCTTGGCACCTTCCAGTCAGCCATTGTACTTGCCAAACAAGAATACTACATCCATCTGACTAACTCTGATCTTCTCCGCCTCTTTAATACCCTCAGTTCTCTCCTCAAGGCGCCCCGCCCCTTGTCCCGCCCTCCCTTTCTGCCCAAACCCTGGCCGACTACTTTCATGACAAAATCCACAAGATTACCCTCCTATTCCCCACCTCCTCATCTACCCCTCCCACAATTCTCCCCCCCCTCCATACTTCCTCTGCTACCCTTTCCTCCTTCCCTACGATCTCTGAAGATGAAACCGCACTCCTTCTTTCGTCCTCCAAACCCACCACCTGTTCCTCTGATCCTATCCCCACCCACCTCCTGAAACCCATCTCCCCCACTGCTGTCCCTGCCATCTCTCTTATTCTCAACCTTTCATTCTCCACTGCAACTGTCCCCACAAACTTCAAACATGCCATGGTCACACCTCTCCTCAAGAAACCCTCACGCGATCCCACCTATCTTTCTAACTATCGACCCATCTCCCTCCTTCCCTTCATATCTAAACTACTAGAACGTGCAGTCCACCGCCGCTGCCTCGACTTCCTCACCTCTCAGGCCCTCCTGGACCCTCTACAATCTGGCTTCCATCCTTTACACTCCACTGAAACGGCTCTTTCAAAAGTCTCCGGCGATTTCTTCCTGGCTAAATCTAAGGGCCTCTACTCTGTCCTCATCCTTCTCAACCTCTCTGCCGCCTTTGACACTGTTGACCACAAACTTCTCCTCGGCACCCTCTCCTCGCTTGGTTTCAAGGGCTCTGTACTATCCTGGTTCTCCTCCTACCTCTCCCATCGCTCCTTTAGTGTATGCGCTGGTGGCTCCTCCTCCTCTCCCACCCCACTCCATGTTGGTGTACCCCAGGGATCCGTCCTGGGTCTGCTCCTTTTCTCTCTATATACCCAATCCCTTGGTGCGCTTATCTCATCCCATGGCTTTTAGTACCATCTCTAAGCTGTTGACTCCCAAATCTACCTCTCTACCCCTAATATCCCTCCAGCAATCCAGACCAAGATTTCTGCCTGTTTTATCGACATCGCTGCCTGGATGTCTCACCGCCGCTTGAAACTGAACATGGCCAAGACTGAACTCCTTATCTTTCCCCCCAACTCCTCCCCTTCTCTCCCTCCCTTCTCAGTCTCCGTGGATGGCTCTATGATCCTTCCTGTTTCCTCGGCCCGCAATCTGAGAGTTATCTTTGACTCCTCTCTCTCCTTCTCCACACATATCCAGCTCGCAGCTAAGACCTGCTGCTTCTTTCTCTACATTCGCAAAATCCGTCCCTTCTTTTCTGAACACACTACTAAAACGCTTGTCCACTCCTTAATCTCCTTTCGCCTCGACTACTGCAACCTACTCCTTGCTGGTCTCCCTGTGAGCCATCTCTTCCCACTTCAATCTATTCAAAATTATGCTGCTCTACTAATCTTCCGCCAGCCTCGCCATGCCCACATTACTCCTCTTCTCAAGTCGCTTCATTGGCTCCCTATCCAATTTTGCATTCAATTCAAACTTCTCCTCATGACCTATAAATGCATTCACTCTGCAGTTCCTCACTACCTTTCATCTCTTATCTCTCCCTATATCCCCTCTCGGGAACTTCTAACAAATTACTTCTATCTAGGCCCTTCACTTGTACCGCTAACTCCCGACTTCGCTCCTTCCACCTTGCTGCACTCTACGCCTGGAACAACCTACCTGTGTCTTTACGCCAGGCACCCTCCCTGGCCCTCTTCAAGTCCAGGTTGAAAACCCACCTCTTCACTGTCGCTTTCAGATCCTGACTTTTAGCCTTTGTCTTGACCTGACTCCCGTCCTTTGTCATGACTAAATTGTAAATGCCTTATTTTGTTTTGCCCCGAATTGTAAATGCCATATCCTGTTTTTCCCCCGAACTGACTATTACTCTGTGTTGTCTTGACTAGATTGTGAGCTCCGATGAGCAGGGACAGACTTTATATGTATTCTGTACAGCGCTGCGTGCGTAGCGCTATATAAGTGCTAAATAGTAGTGGTAGTAGTAGTAGGTTAAAGTAAAATCAAGTAGAAATTAGGTACTGGTTCATATTTGTTCTGGGTCTGTTCATATTTCTTGCCTGGTGGTTGCTAAGTCACCTCTTTATCGTCAAGATTATAGAGAGTATTTCATGCTCATTCTTTGATTTTCTCCCATTCTGGGAAAGATGGATCTCTGTCTCTTTCTCCCCTCCCTTCCATTTTCTACTTTCTTCCTTCTCTCCCCTTCTTTCTTTGTGCCACAGTAAGATTTAGCTTTTATTTAAAATATTAGAGGACTGCATTTTTCACCATTCGCAGTCTCCCTTTAGCTAAAGAGCACAGTAAACTACATTTCCCAGCATGCATGCCTTCAGTTGTAGGACAGCCTTTGTGACATCACCTCCTCCTGGAAGGGGTGGTGCTTACTGTACTGTTCAGTCAGTACTGATATCCTGCAACACCAGAGAGAAGTTGAGACTGAAGCAAGCTCTGATCCTGTAAAGCTGCAGCCTAGGGGGCCCTGCAGAGTGTCAGGGCTGGAGTTGGTGCTGTGGGAAGGGCAGGAGAATGGCTGCAGGGCTTTCTGCTCAGCAGGTAGGAGACTGGCAGGAGGTGGGTAGCAAGGGACGCAGTGCCAGGCAATGCCACCCACCCTTTGATACACACACGCTGCATAGAGAAAACAGAAGAAATGTGCCAGACACTGCTCAATCCAGAAAAGCCCCTGAGGCTCTTCTTCCTTGTTCCTCTCCCCTCTGGCTTTATTATTTATTTTAACAGTTTGTTTGTTTTTTCATTATGCCCTCACTTTCTGCTTCATCTCGTCTCTCTAGATTCTCCTTCCTCTCTGCCTCTCTTTCCTTTCTGCACTTTGTTTTGAGTGAACCCTGAGAAAATAAGAGCTTAAATTTAAAAATAATATATAGCAATATAGGAAGGCAGATAGATTTTGAATTTCAGATCACAACATTAATCATTTATTATTTATTTAACTGGTTTATATACCACCTTATCAGATTGCCAAGGTGGTTTACAGATAATAATTTAACTGTGCATAGAACTGAGTAGATCAACTTAACTGGATTTAACTTAACATGAGCAAACTATAATTTAAAAAGATCTTTCTGTAAATGAAAAAGAAAGTTTAAACCTTTCTGTTTCCAATCAGCCAAAAGTACAGAAAAGTTGTGAGCTGAAATATTTCAAATGTAGCTCAATACCAAGAACAGAGAAATATCTACCAATGAATTTATTAAAATGTCCTCACTGCTCTCTCTGTACCTTAACTCAGTGTGCTCTTATAGAGCTCACAGTACAAATCTGTCGCACTTTCATATTGTCGAGCTAAGCTGTAAGGAAGAACCATAAACTCACACTCTCAGCCTGGAGCTCTTCCACTGCTAACCAGGACATGCACGTATTGAAATTGTGCTCTAGAGTTAAAAAGTCTCATTTGTTCATCAATGGACTTATTGCTATATTCCTCAAATATCTTCCTTACCATTGCTGCTGGCTTTGCAAAGTTGCTCAAAATCAGTAAGACCAGTAAATAATAAAATTCTATATGTAGTAGCTTAAAACTTGTAACCAAATATTTACTGAAGGGGCTATTTTTTTAATTTGTAAACTGAATAATAACAGAGAAAGAAGGCACCCTGCTTAGTCCTATAGTCAGGGCCGGATTTACGTATACGCCATGTACGCCATGGCGTAGGGCCCACAACCGGCAGGGGCCCACAAAAAATAGAACCAGGTTTTTTTTTTTTCAATTCGATTAAAAAAAAAACCTGGTGGCTGCCGCCGCGGGGCCCCCTCTGCTGCCGCGGGGGCCCCGTCTACAAGATGGTATGGTCTGGTCGGGTCGGGTCGGGTCGGGTCGGGTCTCGTCTCCCTCCCTCCCTCCCGGCTGCGAGAGACGCGAAGATAGAGCGTCTCCTCGCGTCTGTGTTAAGCCCGCAGGGGCTGATGGGATTTCCCATCAGCCCCTGCGGGCTTAACACAGACGCGAGGAGACGCTCTCCCTTCGCGTCCCTCCCCGCCTGCAGCGAGGGTGGGGGAGAGACCCGCCCCGCCCGGACCCCCCCCGACCCCCCCCTACCTGCTTGTATACGGGGCCCCGCCGGCAGCAGTGGGGGCCCCGCGGCGGCAGCCACCAGGTTTTTTTTTTAATTAAATTTTACTTTAGGCCGGGGGGGGGGTAGGAGTCCTATCCCCCCCGGCCTAAAGTAAAATTTAATTTAAAAAAAAAACCTGGTGGCTGCCGCCGCGGGGCCCCCTCGGCTGCCGCGGGGGCCCCGGCTACAAGCTGGTCGGGTCGGGGCGGGTCCGGGCGGGTCTCTCTCCCTCCCTCCCTCGCTGCAGGCTGCGAGAGACGCGAAGATGCGTCTCTCGCAGCCTGCAGCCTGCAGCGAGGGAGGGAGAGAGACCCGACCGGACCCGACCAGCTTGTAGACGGGGCCCCCGCGGCAGCCACCAGGTTTTTTTTTTAAATTAAATTTTACTTTAGGCCGGGGGGGTAGGACTGGTAATGGGCTATGGGCTATGGGGGGGGGGTAGGACTGGTAATGGGCTATGTGGGGGGGGGTAGGACTGGTAATGGGCTATGTGGGGGGGGTAGGACTGGTAATGGGCTATGGGGGGGGGTAGGACAGGTAATGGGCTATGGGGGGGTAGGACTGGTAATGGGCTATTGGGGGGGCTGGGGCTGGAAATGGACTGGGGGGGTAGGGCTGGTAAGGGGCTATTGGGGGGCTGGGACTGGAAATGGGCTGGGCTGGGGGGGGTTAAGGCTAGAGGTGGGCTGATGGGGTTAGGACTGGTAATGGACTGTGGGCTGAAGGGGGGGGGCTTAGAACAGGCAATGGGCTTAGGGGGGGGTTAAGACTGGTAATGGGCTGTGGGCTGATGGGGGCTGTCTGGTAATGGGCTATGGGGGGGGCTAGGACTGGAAATGGGCTGGGGGGTTAAGACTGGAGGTGGGCTGATGGGGTTAGGACTGGTAATGGGCTGTTGGGGGGGGATTAGAACTGGTAAGGGGCTTTGGGGTGTTAAGACTGGTAATGGGCTGTGGGCTGATGGGGGTTGTCTGGTAATGGGCTATAGGGGGCTAGGACTGGAAATGGGCTGGGGGGTTAAAACTGGAGGTGGGATGATGGGGTTAGGACTGGTAATGGGCTGTGGGCTGATGGGGGGGGGGGTAGGACTGGCAATGGGCTATGGGGGGCTGACTGGAAATGGGTTTGATGGGGTTAGGACTGGAAGTGGGCTGATGGGGGGTTAGGACTGGTAATGGGTTATAGGGGGGGCTTAAACTGAAAATGGGGTGATGGGGGGTTAAGGACTGAAAATGGGGTGATGGGTTAAGGACTGTAAGTGGGGTGATGGGGGGGCTAGGACTGGAAATGGGCTGATGGATGGCTAGGGCTGGAAATGGGCTGATGCAGGGACTAGAAGGGAATGGATGCTGGGTGAGGCTGGAACTAGAAGGGAGCTGATGTTGGGGGAGGATTAGAATGGGATGGGGCTGGAAGAGTAAAATGGAGAAGGGAAAAATATTTTGTGTGGGAGGGATAAAAAATCTACAATTGGCCGGGTATTGGGAGAGTAAGTGGGGATTGAGGATGGAGGGGTAATATTTGAGTGGATGAAATAGGAATGAGGAAAGAGCAAAAGGAGAAAGATTAGTATGTTAAAGCAGATGTAGAGAGAGAATGGAAAAAAATCTAGAAGAGAGAAGAAAGGACAAATGGACAGCAGACGATGGAGAGTTAGCAGAAGACACGAAGAAACCAGAAGAAAGTGGCTGGAGCAATTGCAGCTGAAAAAAATGCACAAAAGGTAGAAAAATATCTCTTTATTTTGAATTTATTAATTGGAATATGTCAGCTCTGGTAAATGTGCATCATTAACATCTGTGCTTTGTTTAGTACAAGAGCAAATTAATGTATTGTTTTATTTCTACAGTGTTGTACATTCCAAGTTTGGCTTTTGGGATTCCCAGTTTAATTATTGTCTTCCTATTTCTAAATTGTGATTACTTGTTTGGTGATGGTCTATGTTCTGCATGTGTAACTGAGCTGAGGTGTTCTGTTTATATAATTCCTATTTGACATTGCCACTTGTTCTCTTTCCCCAGTAGGTCATGTATTGTTGTTCTCTGAAATGTATTGGTTTAATATTTGCAGTGTTGCCTTTTGATTGGTAGAGTATGGTGCTTTGTGAGTCCTGGTAGTGCTGTTAGGATACGGCGGGTTTACTATGGGCAGTGTTTGTAGTAGTTCCTAATGTGTCTGGCAGTTGGCACTGGATTATAGTAATGTAGAAATCTTTTAGTCTTTCTTTATCCATACACTCATTAAGAGGCACGTTTACTAAAAGTTAGTATATGGTAACATTATGCAAATATTTATGCAAATGAGGCCCCTTATGCAAATGAGGTCCGCACCCCCCTTGGGCCGCCCCTGCTGGGGGCCCACAATTTTTGTTGGTGTAGGGCCTCACTCAAGGTAAATCCGGCCCTGCCTATAGTTACACAGGCTCCTGCTTTCTCATCTAGGTCTTTATTACACGCACACATTGCAATGCATATACACCTATGTCATAAGGGAAATTATGTGCTCACTCGCTTATGACATTGGTGCATTCTAAGCATCCACCTCCCTGTGACCACACAGTACCACCATTAATGTTTCCTTTAATTTTGGTACAGGGTGAATTTTGAAACTGTCAGATGCACCAGAAAATGTCAGTTGAATTTCTGAATCCTGTGCTAAATTTAGATTTAACTAGTGTGGGAAGGGGACATTTACTTTGGCTTGTGCAGTTGGACTTGAAAGCTCAGGCCCTGGTTTTATTACACGCTGATTTATCCAGGCAATGACATTTGATATTCTATTTGTCCTGTATTTGAGGCGTTTTTATAGTTATAGTATATTAGCAAACCTGGGAGCTGAAGGGGGAAATGGATTCTAGGACCACACACAGGGGAACACACGTCCAAAACATCCACTAAGCTGCATGGGTCCTGCACCCACATTCCTGGTGGTGGAGATGGTGCATCAATGTCACATTTTCAGTCACAAGGGACAGGCGGTTCCATAGGAGTCCCACAGATCCTGCCTGTGGCTGCCCCCTGCAATGGAAAATGTAACACTGAAGCACCATCCTTTCCAGCTGAAATCTAAGGCATTCTGAGCACCTTCTTTTGCTCCTGAGTGTTTCTGGTTTGTGTTTCAGCTGCAGGTGTCATTTGAGGACATTGCTGTCTCTTTCTCCCAGGAGGAGTGGAGGTATTTGCATGAAGGACAGAAAGAGTTGTACAGGGAGGTGATGAAGGAGAATTATGAGACCCTGATTTCCCTAGGTAAGGACTGAATCTGTATTTCTAGCAGACACAAGAATAGGAGATGTTTTTGTGTACATCCTCCACTCCAGGAACTTGCAGATATGAGCAGGATTCTGTCTCAGTCCTACCGACTGTCTTAAGATGGCAGGATGAGATCCAGGTCTGAGGGATCATAAGGCCATCCTATATGTCCTACGAGTTTCCCCCTTCCAGTTTTAGCTCAAGGGAACTTACAGCATTTTTATAATTGAGACACATTCTGTCGCTCCCCCAGTGAGCTTACAATCTAAGTGGGCACTTGAGGTGAGGGGAGATAGGGGAGGATAATTTTCCAAGCTAGTTCCTTGGATTAAGCAGTGCTTCTACTGTGGAAATGGGTTTTATATACTGTGATTGTGCCCCCTTTGTAGAGTAAAGTTACGTCTGTATGGCTTGTATGTACCTAAATTAAGTTGCTGTTTGAGGAGGGATTTCTGAGGGAGGAGTTTGCACTTAAGTGATACTTTTGAAAAACAAAGCATACATTTCTCACTAATGTCGGTGTCACCTTATGCCGCTTCCTACGTTCGGTTACTCTCCTGTTGGTCCTGGGTCCACTTCACAGCGGCAGTAGGGTTTGTAGCACAACAAGACAACCAAACTGGTGTGGCTTGGAAAAAGGGTTTTATATAGAAATAGGCTTATTACTACGGTACAGAACAGAAGTATAAGGTTGTTACAGAGCTGCTTCAGTGTATACGAATGACTCTGTGTATGGGTGCATGTGTGTGTGAGAGAGAGGGGGGGGGATAAGTGTGTGTCAGAGCCTCATGTCCGATGAATAGGGAGAGAGAACAAGGGGGGGGGGGGTAAAGAGAAGTGGGTGTCAGAGCTTCATGTCCGATGAATAGGAAGAGAGAAGGTATTTTTGTCCTCTGTATTTATAGTGAATTTCTCCAGCACCTCCCTTTGTCATACTTTGGTCTGTTTGAGGTCTGTTATCACTTGATTATTAAGGAGGGGCTGTTGTCTTGCAAACTAATCTCATCAGGCATACTAAGCCCATCAAGTCAAGGAGGAGCTGTTGTCCTGCAGGCTAATCTCATCAGGCATACCAAGCCCATCAAGTCTGGAGACGTCCTATCTGACATCACCAGGGGGTCAGAGCTGCAGGCCAAGGTCTGGTGTCCTAGGCATAATGTCATGCTGATGTATGCTGACAGTCAGCAGTTATAAAATTACTCCCAAAGGGACTTCCCTGAAGTCAGAAGGAATGATGGGGAAGAGTAAAATTTGAACCCTGCCCTCATTAGGCCACAATTTCCCTTTCATCAGCAGGTGTTTCTCCTATTTAATACTCATAGAATTTCAAACTCTCACAGTGATGGTGTGTAAAATCTTGTATCTGATTCTGAGGGGTGAAGGTGATGAAGAGCTCAGCAATCCTCCCACAAGACTGTCACTGGGGCTTCGTAAGGGACCACATAAACTGGTGGTCTCCCGGCAGGGATCGAGCCAGCCGGGGATACAGGGCTGCCCCCTCCATCAGCTGCTGCCCAATCGGGGCAGCCAACGGACTCCACAAAAGAAGAGCGCCGTCGGGCGCATGGTCTCTCGCCCTCCTGCACCCCGGCTCATCTCCAGCTCTCCCGGCAGGGATCGAGCCAGCCGGGGATTCAGGGCCACCCCCTCCATCAGCTGCTGCCCAATCGGGGCAGCCAACGGACTGCACAAAAGAAGAGCACCGTCGGGTGCACCCGTGCCTGAGGGCCATGCCAGAGGGCCCTTTGGCGCGGCCCTTAGGCGTGGGCCTGACTGTGTGGGTCTAGAAGATCCTGTTCTCATACACCACCTGTGTTCTGCTGCCTCCTGACTACATTCCATCAGCACCCAAAGATTCTCTTTCAATAGCCCTCGGATCGGTTTCTCTGAGTTCTATCAGCGTGATAATGAAACACTGATAAAGTGCCTATAAAAGAGGGTATGCTGAGCCTATATGAACGCTATCCAGCCCATTACTGTCTCCCCTTAATCAGAGACACTCCGCTGCTGTAATTTAACCTGAGAGGTAATTTAGAAATAAGTATGCTAGATGTTAACCTCTCAGGCATTAACCTTTCACCTACGACGTGTTATTCTCTTACTATCAGATGAACAGTAAAAGAGATGCAATTAACTGCTTTACTAAGGGGTATGTTTACTAAACTCCGAAATTGTGCGGGGACGCGGTAGTGTGCCTGTGCCATATAAGGAGTGGGCGGTTCAGGCCGAAAAAGAAAAAAAACGACCGTACGTGTGCGCATCGCGTTAATGTGTGGGGCCCACATTAGCGCGTGGAAAGGCTAAGTGGGGCGCAGCTGGGCACATATAGGAACAGAGCCGTAGCACAATGGTGAAGACAATAACCAATGGTGCAGGGGCCACGGGTTCAATCCCCCAGTGTGCGCAACCCATAAAAGGCTGACTGAGGCACCACCTTGAATGTGGAAAAGTGTGTCAGGAAGCAACATAATTTTGTACGGCATAAGGCGGCGCACTGTTCATTTTGGGAGGCGTAAGGCGGCGCACTGTTCATTTCGGGCGGCATAAGGCGGCGCACTGTTCATTTCGGGCGGCATAAGGCGGCGCACTGTTAATTGTGGGCAGCAGGATGTGGCGCGCTGATGCTAAAGGAAAGGAACACAGCCGCAGCACAATGGTTAAGACACTGACCAATGGTGCAGGGACCAGGGGTTCAATCCCTCACAATGCCCAGTGAAAAAGGCTAGCTGAGGCAGTATGTTTTATGTTGTGGAGTGCTGTAGGAGGCTTTTTAATTTTATTTTGTGATAACTACTAGCAAACGCACTCTCACAGCATGTTAACATAAGGCGGCCCATAAGGCACATGTTACAGTGCACCGTCCGCCAAGGCACCCTAGAATGTCCCCTATAGGGCAGCATGTATGTTGCGACACAGGAGAATGTATAGTGCACCCTATATGGATGCCAACCATAAAGTGCCCTATAGGGCGCCCCATAAAGCACCCTCAGAGGCACCTTATGGGTACAGTACGCTGAGGGTGTTATTGCAGGCATCAACATATGTACAGTAAATTAAAATAATGCTTTGGACAACCCTATCACAGAACCCCACTGTGGGTTTGAACCCATGACTGCTGGCTGTACAGGTAGTGATATAAGCATTGGGCTACAGCTCTATAGCTGTAAGCAAGTCCTTGCCTGGCTGCAGATAGCCTGCACGTCACAGCACAGACAGTCTGCTGGTGTAAACAGGATAGGGTTAGGCCACCCGTACCCATGATGCACTGCACATGCAAATCAGCTGTCCACAGATGCACACAAGATGGGAACTGCACCCCTAAAGCTCCCCGGCCTGGTAGGGGGAGGTGTCCGTGTGCACCCACACAGCACCTCGGCCTGGTAGGGTGTCCTGTGTGGGTGGACAAACGGCAAAGAGTAGCTAAACACCATCACATTGTGCGGTTACTGTGCTCACCCTGAGTGTCTGATGTTGCGCCCAGGACCAGGTCCACAACACCTTCGATGGCTGAATGTGGCCATGCCAGAGCTCCAAAGCAGCAATAGCCTGTGAAATAGGTAGGTGCTGCATGAACATCCTGGAGATCTCTGTCTGCCCCAGTTAGTGGGGGACACCCCCCCCCCACCCATGGATAAAACACAGCTTCCCACCAACAGATCCCCATCCCACACCCTCCCCCGCACCCATGGCAGCAGCATGGACCATCAACCCCAGCCCTGCTGGTGGAACAGACACCCTACAGGGCAGTCCAAGCAGTTCCACACACATCCATAACACAATAACAGACAGAAGACCTGGATATTCACAGATGCACCCCCACCACTATCTGATATCACCCTGCAAGGCACTCCATCAAGCCACATACCATCAGTGCACAGTTTACTGGTTGGTCCTGATGGAAATGCATGCACCCACAACTGGGGTGGCAGCACACACAAGCAGATACATCAGTGAAGAGGCCCCAACAGGAAACCCATATATATCACATGAGAGAAACACAAGACAGCACTATGGGTGTGCCTAGCCATGCTGCTGTCACTGCACACTCAGGGTGAGAGTGATCCCCCAGCAGCACATACAGAGGTCACCCTGTCTGTGTAGGTGGTGGCCGGGCACTACTATGTCCCTGTCAGTGCCCTATGCCCTGTGCAGCTGCATCCTGGTCAGCCCACCCTATCTGAGATGTACCCATGGTCCTTTGCTACTCATTATGCACATTGGCAGGCCAATACTGGCAACAGTGCTGGCAGTGTGGGCTGTGGAAGGGGCTTGCAGCCAACACCCCCTGTATAGACAGACACACACTTCCACACCTATGCCATCATGGTGCTACTATTGAGGCGGTAATTAGCCTTGCCCACCAAACCGGTCCTGGGCACGGCAAGGCATGGATATGGTATGCAGTACTGCTGGGGGTCACTCCCAAGGGTGGTAAACACCGTCAGAGGCCAGGCCTGGAGCACGCACCGCAAACACCTAACTGATTGCTCTGATGAGGTCAACTAGCAGTATGTGCGTAACGTATGGATATCTATCTGGCAGTACTCCTAGCAAACGTCTCAGAGCTGTGTACCGTATACCTCAGGTGTAGGGTGACATTGCTAAGGTATGACGGTGCTAGTATTGGGTGATGCATGCAGGGTCCAATGTTCTGCCTCTCCAGGAGACATTGGCCAATGGGGCCTGTGGGTGTGGGTGTGGGTGTGTCTGGCCCTGTTGGCTGCTGCTTTACCAACTCCAGTCCAGGTTTGCATCACACTGTTCGGGTTTTCCTGCTGTCCCTCATGAATATGCATGAGCTACATCTACATGCCATGGGGGTGGTGCATAGATATACAGCACAGGCATTTGTATGAGTGGCAGCATGGAACCTGACTGGTGTGTGGCCCACCAGAACTGCATTTGGAAGATTCTGCTCTAGGTACTGCCCCTGTTCATGGTGTCTGTGCTCAGTGGGGTAAAACATAGATGTAGTACCATTGCATATGTCCTCGCCACGAAAGGTGTGTCCTTACTATCACTGTTTAGTTGTGGGAAAAATATGTGGGCAGGATTGGTGGTAGCCCCAGCTGGGCTTTGATCCTGTGACCTTCTGTTCTTGCATGCATTGTCTGTGTGCACTGCACCACCGTGTAGCCACAAATTGGCTGGATTCCCTGGAACATCCATGACTGTGGATCCGGCAGGGCCTGTCTATTGCAGTGGACTGTGCCAGCCTGCACATGGCTAGGCCTCTGTCTTCTGTGGCTAGCAGCCACTTCCCCCTGCACCACATGTACTCGTCCGCCAACATGCTGGCATGAGCTTCTCTCAAAAAGAGCAGATGACATGATTGCAATGTGGCAGTATGGGACTGCATTTGGGGGACTTGGCTGTAGGTAATGCCCATTGTTGTGGTGTGTGTGCGGTGTTGGGTAAAATATGGGTGTTTTCCCCATGCTTATGTTCCCTGCAATACAGGGGTGTCTGCGCTATCTTTGTTTAGTGGTGGGTAAAATATAGGGACTGGGCTGGCAAGTGCCCCAGCTGGGATTTGAACCTCTGATTCTCTGGTCCTAGAGGTACTGGCTCTGTCTGCTGCACCACACTCTGGCCACAGAAACAGTGCAGCCCCTGGAGGTAGTAAACCTGGCAGGATGGAGTCACAAACCCTGCTCTACGCATTTTTACTGTGGGCACATGCACCCTGTCTGGTGACAAAAGTGCACATAAACCCCGGAGATGACCATGGAAAATGGGGGACACAATATCACCACGCTGGGCAACAGTGATATTAATGGGCAACCATAGAAACCACTCCCAGGAAAGCTTCAACAAAAAGGAAATGTTTTTTGGAAGCGTCTCCGCTCCGTACACCTTTCCAAAAATCATTTCTTTTTGTTGGAGCTTTCCTGGGTGTGTTTTTTAGTTTTGCCCATTACTATAACTGTTCCCCAGCTGAATTCCTATTTTTACAATTTTTGTTGTGGACCTTTTCTATTTTTAATTCCACTTTTGGGCTGTGCACATGTATCACACTGCTCACGTTTTGCAGGTTTCCCCGGTTTTGCTGTACATTGCTGACGGAAATGGTTTCTCATCCCTTTAAATGCATTCTACCACGAGTGATTCACTCGCGCTATTTTTCCTTTAAAATTCAGCCCCGATAATGTGCGGGGCGCCTCTCCCCTCCCCTTCCCCGCCCATTAACCCCTTCTCTCCGCCCCTCCGGGGCCTTCCTCCGCCCTCCGTTAGCCTTTCCACACCTCTATCGGGCATTTGCGGGCCCGTACTTGTGCGGCACCCGTTAGTGTGACACGCAAGGGTGCGGGGGTGAAACGCACGATTGCGGGGTGTTTAAGCGCTCTTAAGTACCGCTTTTAGTGCGCTATTTTGCGGCGCGCAAATTAGCGGTTTTTAGTAAACATGCCCCTAAGTATCCCTAATGTAAACAGCACCTTGTAATAATACTGTTTCTACTGTTATAACAATGTTTCAACTGTGATGCGCTTATAAGTTCTCTCACAAAGCTGAATCCTAGCCCCTTTCTCTCTCTCTCTTTCATTACTTTCTCACATAGATATTGGGAAAGCACCATACTAGACATACTCCCTGTACTCCAAGTCAACCTTGTATACCCCAGGCTCTATTGAGACGCTATATTCAATCACCACCGCGAACCTCACAGGAAGTTAATCATGCCTACCTCGACCCTAACCCTCGCTTTCCTCTATACCATTGCCATGGCTATCCATGACTCTGATGCAATCATACATGATCACAATCCTATCTCAGTACTCCTAGTTTCAAGTAGAAAACACCACTACAATTATCACCAACCTCAGCCAAACCTACAATATAGGAGGCAGACACACCTGCTCTACATAACACTAGATCTCACTGCTAACACAAAGACCAGCAAAGCTGACGTGCAACATGACCTCAGATGTGCACTTATCAACGCAAGGTCTGTCCACAACAAATGGCCAGCCATTACAGACCTAATATCAACCACAACCTAGACTTACTAATGGTCACTGAGATATGGCTCTCAGACTCAGACGCTGTCCTAGTTAACCAAATCATCCCCCCCCCCCTCACTTCTCTTTCTTCTCTTGTAACAGAGATAATAGAAGAGGTGGAGGAGTCTTCATAATAGCAAAATCCACACTACAATACCGAGTGACCCTAACCAGGAGCACACAGCACCTAAACACTATGGGGTATGTTTACTAAACCGCGTTAGTGCAATTCGCGTTAGGAGCCGCGGTAGTAACAGAAACCCCAAATAAGGACATGGGCGATACATCGTCACCACTAACGCGCGTTCACAAAATTAACGAGCGTTACCGGGCGCGGTGGCGCGGTACTGCGCGTTAATCGTAAGAAGACGTACAGACACAAAGCAATAAAACAGAGCTGTAGCACAATGGTTACGGTACTGACCGCTGTTACAGGCAGCATGGGTTTGAGTCCCCAGTATGCCTAACGCAGAAGGCTGTCCCAGGCATCGCCCTGTGCATTACAGAGGGAATGAGGAGGCATGCTTTTCGTTACGTTGAGTATTGGTGTCAGAAACACCCTCGGAGTGTGCCTAGCTGCGTGCGAGGGTGCGTGCGTTGGTACTTACCTAGCCCCGTGCGTAGCTATGCGCGTACAATCGTGCGTGGGTACGTATGTTTTTACGTGCGTGGGTACGTGCGTTTTTACGTGCGTGGGTACGTGTGTTTTTACCAGTGTGGGCATCGTATATTACAGACTCTGTAGGGTGTCTTGCACCTATGCATTATGCTAACAGATGTACGTGTGATGGCCTATGGTTTATCAGAGCCTGTGAGCAGGTGCTGTTGTTACACAGGGTTGGATTGTGCCAGTCACACCCATGATGCACTGCACATGCAAATCAGCTGTCCACAGATACACACCATGGGGAATGCACCCCCACAGCACCTCGGCCTGGTAGGGGGAACTGACCATGTGTTGTACTGGCACAGAGTAGCTACACACCATCACATTGTGCGGGTACTGTGCTCACCCTGAGGGTGCAGTGAGGCGCCCAGCACTAGGTCCACAGCACCGGCCATGGCGTAGGTCCAAAGCAGTGTCACTGTGTGAGATAGGTAGTTTCTGCAGGAACACCTTGGACGTCTGTCTGTTTCAGTCAGGTGTAGCCCCCCATGCACCACCCCCTCCCCCAGAGCTGGGGGTGGCAAACAGGGTCTCCCATCAAAAGATCCACAGTCTACCTCCCTGCAAAGGTGGCAGTAGAGGGGAACATTAACCCTAGTCCTGCTGAGGAACAGACACCCCACAGGGCAGTCAATGCAGCTCTGTACACAGCCATAACACAATAGCAGACAGACATTAGGCCTAGATATGGTATGCTGCACCCCACCACTATCTGATATTCCCCTGGTGCAAGCCATCAGCCACTGCACCCTGCAAGCCACTCCATCACAGCACCTACCAGCTGCAAACAGTCTGCTAGTACCCAGTGGAGATACCTGCACCCAGAACTGGAATGTCAGCATACACAGCAGATACATCAGTGACTGGACCCCAAAAGGAAACCCATATTTATCACATGAGAGAAATACTAGATAGCATTATGGGAGTGCCTAGCCATGCTGTGGTCACTGCACAGTCAGGGTGAGAGTGATCTCTCAGCAGGACATACTGAGGTCACCCTGTCTGTATAGGTGGTGGCCGGGCACTAAAATGTCCCAGTCAGTGCTCTATGCCCTGTGCAGATGCACCCTGGCCAGGCCACCCTGTCCGGCCTATACCCATGGTACCTTGCTCCTCATTATGCACATTGGCAGCCCAATACTGGCAACAGTGCTGGCAGTGTGGGCTGTTGAAGATGTTTGCAGCCACCACACACTGGATAGACAGACAGCCACCCCCACACCTATGCCAGCATTGTGCTACTATAGAGGAGTTCAGCAGCCATACCCACCACACCAGTCCTGGGCACAGTACAGGCATTGATATGGTACGCAATACTGTTGGGGGTCACTCCCCAGGGGGGTAAACACTGTCAGAGACCAGACCTGCAGCACACACCACAGACATCAGAATGATTGTTATGGTGGAGCTCAATGAGCAAAATATGCTTAACGTAGGACTTGCTATCTGCCAGTTATCATAGGAAACGTTTGATAGCTGGGTACCATATACCCAGGTGTAGGGTGGCATTGCTAAGGTATGCAAGTGCTAGTATTGGGAGATACAGGCAGGGCCCAATGTCCTGCCTCTCCAGGAGGCATTGGCCAATGGGGCCTCTGGGTGGGTGTGTGACCCTGTTGGCTGCTGCTTTACGGCAGAGTTCCCCAACTCCAGTTCTGGTGTTCCAAACACTGTTCGGGTTTTCATGCTGTCCCTCATAAATATGCATGGCATGCATCTGCATACCATGGGGGTGGTGCATAGCTATGCAGCACAGGCATCTTTATTAGAGGCAGCATGAAACCGGAATGGTGTGGGGCCCTCCAGGACTGTATTTGCGGGACTCTGCTTTAGGCAATGTGCCTGTTTCTGGTGTCTGTGTTTGGTGTGGTAAAATATAGGCCATGTGTATGTTCTCTGCAATAAAGGAGTGTCTTTACTATCACTGTTTAGTGGTGGGTAAAACTATGGGGGCTGGGTTGGCAGGAGCCCCAGCTGGGATTTGAATCTGTGACTCTCTGGTCTTACAGGCACTGGCTGTGTCTGTTGCACCACACTGTAGCCACAGAGACAGTGCAGTCCCTGGTGTTAGTTAAACCGGCCTGACGAGTCAGAAATCCTGCTCTGCAACAGGTTTACTGTGGCCTCATTTACCTTGTATGCAGACAAAGGTGCACATAAACCTCAGAAACGACCTCACAAAAGGGGCACACAACCATAACCAAGCTGGGCAACAATGATATCATTGGGAAACCTTACACCACACTCCCAGGACAGCTCCATTACATTGAAATGCTCTTTGAAAGGGTCTGCGGAGCGTAGACCCTTCCACACATCATTTCTTTTTATTTTGGTGCTTTCCAGGGAGTGTTGTTCCTTGTTGCCCATTGCTATCACTGTTGCCCAGCTGAATTATGCTTTTTAACATGTTTCTTGTGGTCATTTTTATTGTTTTATGTGACATTTTGTTCTGTGCACATGTATCACACTGCTCACGTTTTGTGGGTTTCCCCGGTTTTTCTGTACATTGCTGACGGAAATGGTTTCTCTTCCCTTTAAATGCCTTTAACGACAGGTTTTCATTCGCATTGGGATTGAGCTCAGGAATTCAGTGCGTTAGTGTGAGGGGAGCCTCTCCCCGCCCACTCTCCGCCCATTGACCCCTTCTCTCCGCCCACTCTCCACCTTCTGCGCTGTTTTAACGCGCCGCGGGACTTTACGATCGTTAACCACGGTTAACGCACGTAGTATGGCGTTAACGGTCGTTAGCGCGTCGTTACGCGCGTTATACGGCACTTACGGTCGTTAACGTCGTATAACACGCGTTAGTCACGTTTACCGCACTTTAGTAAACATACCCCTATAACTATCTCAAATAGAATCAACACGATCAATCTCATTGGAGTGGAGGAGTGGCCTAGTGGTTGGGGCAAGATACTTCAGGCTGGAAGGTTGGGGGTTCAAATCCCACTAGAGAACAGCAACCTTGGGCTGGAAGGACTGGGTTTCTAGTCCCATAGGTGCTCCTTGTGGTCTTGGGCAAGTCACTTAACCCTCCATAGCCCATGTTCCCTGTAAAATAGTTATATCCAAGTTATAATGCCCTGTTCAATGTAATTTCAGTTTGTTCAATGTAAACCACACTGATGCAGAATAGTGCGGTATATAAGAGAATATAAATAAAATAAATTTACTTGGCACCAAATGTGGCATCAGATGATCTCTCTGACATAATGAACTTGGCTTGTAACCCTGAAAACCCTAACAAACCAAATTGGTTGATGGGCAACTTTAATCTCGCTTCCCTACATCAGGATTTATCTAGTACCTTCCTGGATGCAATGACAGATCTTGGTTACAAGCAAATCGTAAACAACCCTACCCACCAACAAGGGAACATCCTTGATCTTATATTCGTTCCACCATCAGTCACAAGCACAAGTAGACAAATTCAACTCTCTATCACCCCAGTCCCCTGGTCAGACCATAGCTTAATTACATTCCTGATACCCGCACACCCAAATACACTCATCCAACCAGTCACCTCAACAACAGCAAATTCAGGACGATTTAAGCCGCTGGACATAGAGGTGCTCACCAAGCAGGCTCTACCAAAGCTGTCCCAGCCTTCAGACAACCTGAATGAAATGATCACTAACTGGAATGACACCCTCTATCAGTATGCTCAACAACCAACCATGCACAAGAAACTGCCACCCAATAATCGTCCCAATAAAAAGCAGAATGCTCCATGGTTCTCTTCAGAGCTACGAACCTCTCTACTTCAACTAAGGAAGCTAGAGAGAAAGTGGAGACGTGCCCATAACTCCTGTGACCAAGAAGAATACCTTGCTCACCTGAAAACTCATCGCGAACTAACTTGGGCTACAAGGAAAGAGTTCCATTCCGAACTACTCAGTCGAGCACTAAACAGACCACGTGATCTCTTCAATTTAGTAAAAGCGCTAACCAAACAGCCATCTCCACCGCAACAAGAATGCATACAACCACAACTATATGCCAACTTCATCCAATCCAAATTAGTCAAAACGAATACAACTTCATTACAAGTTCTGACCCAATCCCCCCAGACTCAAACCCCACTCGTTAAACTTTCACCTCCATCAAGAAAAACCATCGAAGACATTATTGCCACCATTAATACCATCACAGCACCAAATGACCCATGCCCAGCACACTGGATCAAAACCTTGCGTGCTGAACTTAGCCCTTGCATAGCTAGGATCGCAAACCTCTCCTACCTAACTGGGGTTTTCCCTGCTGCCCTTAAACAGACATCAATTCGTCCACTGCTAGCGAACAACCAGATGGATCCAAAGAAGGAAGAGTCTTACCGCCCAATTTCTAGTATCCCGTTTCTAGCCAAAATACTTGAGAAGGAGACTCAGAGGCAGATCCAGCATCACATAGACACATCAGCCCCTTTGGACCCATGCCAACACGGTTTCAGAGAAGCTCATGGAGTTGAAACACTCATGACTTTGCTATTCAACAAACTCGTATGCGGGATTGACAACATACAGATGGCCTTCGCAATGATTTTCCTTGACATATCGGCGGCATTTGACTCAGTTGACCATAAGATTCTCCTAGCGAGACTCCATGAAAAAGGCATCCAAGGTCTCGCTTGGGACTGGTGCAAATCATACCTAGAAGATCGATGGCAACAGGTCTGTATAGGCAACAATACATCTGAGCCCTTCCGACAGAAGCAGGGAGTACCCCAGGGCTCTTCCTTATCTGCGCTGCTTTTTAATATATATATGCAGCCAATCTGCCAAATCACCAGAGACTTCGGTATATCTTGCCTATTATATGCAGACGACGTACTGATTTTCACACCGATCAACGTCTCATATCCTGACTACTCAGCACTAATCAACTGCTTCAATGCAATAACCGACTGGCTCCTCAATCAGAACATGAGAATAAATTTCAAAAAACCCGAAGTTCTCATAGCCACAAGAAACAAGCGCTTTTCTCCCCCACCGACCGTCAAAGTAAGAGACGCAGAACTTCCAATCAAGGCCACCATAAGGTATCTGGGTGTGATACTCGACCAACAACTTAATCTTAAGGAGCATATAAAAAGCACCATAAGGACAATTTACTACAAGATAAAAACACTACGCCACCTGAGACCCATGCTGGAGACCAAAGATTTCCGTACGACTTTCCAAGCAATAGTCACACCTCATTTCGACTATGCGAATTTCGTCCTGCATGGCCTCCCCAAGAATACACTAAGTCCACTTCAACTGGCGATGAATGCAGCGGCCCGCATCTTGTCCGGAGCTTCAAAGAGAGATCATATAACACCGATCCTAATGGATCTACACTGGCTCCCGATAAGCTGCCGAATATTATATAAAACCCTCCTCATCACTTTCAAGGCCTTTAATAAAATATCCTCTGCATCGATTTCAAATCTCCTCACCCATGCACCAAACAATAGATCCAGGAGACTATTAGCCGAAAACACACTAGTTACTCCTAGTAATTCCACAAAGTGGACTCAGCTAACTACTAACAGAGCTTTTGTGTCTTGCGCTCCCAAATGCTGGAACAAACTCCCCCCCAGCATCAGATCAATCAGGGACATCATTCAATTTAGAAAGGCCATTAAGCACTATTTATTCACTTTGCACTTCAACCTACCTTCCATTGCCTCCGCCTGACCACCCTTAATTGCCTCTCACACAGCTATAACCCAGAACAGAGGTAATAGAACTGCGGAAAGTGCTGCTTTTCTGTAAATATCAAGCCACAATGTTACCTGTTTAAATGTATATAGTTTTCCCCTGTTCATACCCAGTTTATATTCCCTGTTATCTGTAAACCTATGTCAGTTTTATTCTGTCTAGGTAGTATGTTGTTTAATGTAAACCGCACTGATGATGAATAGTGCGGTATATAAGAACTGTTAAATAAATAAAATAAATAAATAAAGTGCAGTTTCTTGAAAATCTATTTAGTCAGTATCAAACGATCACCGCCTCCCTTTCTTCAGTGATTCAAGTTATTTATTATAAAAATATATGACTTGTTCCACTACCAGAATACTCAAAGTGAGGAATAATAACCTCCCCAGATTCTTCTGCTTTATGTGTGGACGCCAGTAGTAGACCTTTCCTCCTCTCCCCCATCATGTGCTGCTCCCTGAGAGCTACTGCTGTGTATTTTTCAGTGACTATAAGGGAAACATAACTCATTTTTCATATTAATTCCTGGAAACAGGCTTTGAAGGAATCAATCCTGATATATTATCAAGGATTAAAGAAGAGGAAGAGCCGAATGTCTGGGATCTTCAGGAATCAAGAGAAAGAGCAGTTGCTGACTCATACCCAGGTGAGTTATAATAAATACTTTACTGGGTAATAGGAAATATTACAGTATACAGCTGAGTAATGCACTCTATTTACTTGTACACTGTATTCTCACATATGGAAAATATAAGTCCTCACAGGTAAGTGATGCTATTCATTGGAGCCCAGGGGAATAAGCATGTTCAAGTCAGGACCGGGAGAATTCCCATAGGGCCAAATTCTGTCCTGCAAGTCCATCCTGTCTGTGCGTCTGGTGTGAACCGGATGCACAGAGGGGATCGCGATTCTGATCCCGCCGGGCACGTCTAGCCCCACAAGATGAGAATCGCGAACAGTCCTGCACGTGCAGCCTGGGACAGCGATTCTGTCCAGCCTGCAGGTGCAGGACTGCACCCGGTAACTCAGTCAGGGCATTTAAATGGAGTCAAGGCGCCATGGCACCATTTAAAAGCCGCAATGCTGGCCGCCAACTAAAACTGCAAATTCCCCACAGTCTTACCCCCGATCCGGCCTCCAAAGTCCAGGGTCGGGATGCGGGGAATGTTCCCTGGCCCTCCCAGCCTCTTCCGCACCCCGAATTTAAAAAAAAAAAAAAAAAGAACAAACATCCAGGGGAGTTATTCCACCTCAGAGGTGGAATAACTTCCCCGGCCATTTCACCGGCCCTTGACGTACAGGGCTGACATTAGAATTGGCCCGATATGTCCAGGGCCGGCAACCGCGCGCTGCCTGCCCACTCTCTGACCCCAGGCCGCCCAGTCCCCCCCTCTGACTAACTTCCCCACACAACCGGCAGGGAAGTTAGTCGGGGGCTGAAGCTGGCACGAATAGCTATTCATGGTTCAGAATGACCTCCATAGTGTTTTACAGGAGGCTCTGCCAAGTAGAGAGCCTCTTGTAGAATCGGTGCAGGACTGCATGTGTATATCTCTCCACATCCAGTGGGAGCAGTGATTTTAGAAAACTGCACATGAGCAAAAAAACATAGAAATAGCCCTCAGATACTATATATGTGGGAGTAGCTTGTAAAATTACTGCTCCTCCTGTAGACAGGCAGCCAGTCCTGCAACACCAGTACCCCTGTCATCTGAATCCCTCGGACACTCCCTTAGACTGTCTGATCCTAACTAGATAAGGGAAAATGCAACCTTAGCCCTAGTGGTAAAACCATGAGATTATGTCTGGGGGTCCTGGTACCAAGATCAGGAGCGACTGGGGGTTCTACTGCTCCACTTTGCATGAGGGACACCCAGTAAGGCCGGGGATGGGATTGGAGGGTGGGGAATTTCCAGCGGGTGATTCTTGGATGCTGACCGAGGTGGTCAGGGCAGTTGCCTCTCAAGAGGGGTCCCGAGGGAATTGGATGTTGGCAGTGGTAATTGGATGGTGGACTTCCAGTACGCACTTATACGTACTTTGGGGCAACTATAAATGCCAATTTATATGCTTTTTCCTAGAGATATCAATTCCCTATTTGAAGTGGTGAAGCCACATCTATATTTTAGGCCTGCCGAAGCACTCTCTCTCCCTGCCCTGGCCACACCCCTTGACATCTAAACATACTAAGCATCCTCAAGGTTTACATAGCTCCTGTTGTAAAATGGCATGTACACATGTGTGCCAATCTTACATGTAAATGCTGCCATTTACACATGAGGTTTTTTCTAAAATACCCCCCATTATCATGCAATTACCCGCTCAGCATCCAGGCCATGAGGACCATGGTCCTGATGCTGGGAAGTAGCAGAGCTCCCTGAAACTGCATGATGAGGGTTAGGGAACTTTCCTGTTCAGAGGAGATGGGAAGAGATTCTTCACTCCAGTATGTGGTTGTAGAACACGACTCAGTTAGTCTGCGAGGACGTTGTCTTTTCCAGCCAGATACATGACTCTGAGAGTTATCTCATGTGAGATGGCCCAGTTCTCCATTCTGACAGTCTCTGACACAGGAAAGTATAATCCCGTTCTTTCTCGCTTGTCACATGGTACATAGCTGCTTGATATGAGCAGAGATACCAAGACTGAACCATCCCAGAGAGTGAACTGCAAAGAGTGAGATTTTTTCTAATGGTGTATCCACTGTATAAATCTAGAAAGAATTAAATGTAATATTGCTTTCCAAATGTAAAAGAAAAACAGAATAAATTATTTGCTTGTCTTTGGAGCCTCTGAAAGGATATAGACATAGGGGCGGCAATATGGGTAAATTCTCTGGGCTGAAAATTGCTCTTCACTCAATGGCTAAAACTTTGTGCCGAGGTTTCACAGCACCTGGACTGGCGCTGGGTGAGGCAATACAGAGGAAGCTGGGCTCAGATTTCTTCTCACTGGCTGGGCACTGATACTGAGGCTCTAATGCTTGAGGGAAGGGTCTCAAAGAGTGTGAGAGTGAGAGCCTTCAAATGAGGGGACACACTCCTATTGAGTGAGACTTGGCTCCTCTGTAGGAGGGTGTGCATGGAAAAAAATTCTGGTTTATTTCCAGACCTTTTTTTTTTTCATTTCTTTTGGCTAATTTTTGGGTTTATTTCAGTTTGTTTCAGAATTAATGCTTGTAAAATTAGATTAACAAGAGAAAAAATAAACAGATAAGAAATGCCAACTGAGTTAGATTTATGACATCCTGTTTCTGCCAGTTGCTAAACTGGGTCACAAGCACCCAGCAGGTCCCATAATGCACACCTGATCCTGATGGTTAATTTCACCAGTGTGCAGTGGCTCTCCCAGGTCCACCCAGATAATAATATTTAATGAATTTTTTCTCCAAGAACTTGTCCAAATCTCTTTGCTAGGTTATTAAATAAAAGGAGAAACAGAAAAGGAAAATAAGATGATGCCTTTTTATTGGAATAACTTAATGCATTTTTGGACTAGCTTTTTAAGGTTAAAACCTTCTTCAGCTCAGGACAGTCGCCTTCACCACATCCTCCGGCAACAGATTTCACAGCTTAATTATGTGCTGCATGAAAAAAAATATACTTTCCACAATTTGTTTTCAATTTGCTTCTCATTGGTTTCATGAAATGTCTTCTAGGGGTTTTTTTTGTTGTTTGAAAGATTACATACAGTAACTGTTCCACCCAACTCATGATTTTATAAACTTCTGTCATATCTCTTCTTGTTCATCTTCTCCAAGCTGAAGAGTCCTAGTCTGTTTAGCTTCTCTTCATAAGGAAGGTGCTCCACGTTCCTTATCTTTTTTTTTGCCCATCTCTGAACCTTTTCTAGTTCCACAATATCCTCTTTAAGAGCATAAGAAACATGATATGCTATACTGGATTAGACCGAAAGTCCATGAAGCCCAGTATTCTGTTTCCAACAGTGGCTAATATAGGTCACAAGTACCTCTCAGGTTCCCAAAAAGTCCATGATGCTTATCCCAGGCTCTCTTTACTAATGGTTTATGGACTTTCCCTCCAGGAACTTGTGCAAACCTCTTTTATGCCCTGTTACACCAACAGCTTTCACTCCATCCTCCGGAAACGAATTTCAAAGTTTGATTATGCATTGAGTGAAAAATGTTTTCTCCAATTAGTCCTAAATGTGCTACATTGTAGCTTTGTTGCATGTCCTCCAATCTTTGTAGTTTTTGAAGGAGTAAGCAACCAATCTATGTTTAGCTGCTCTGCTCCACTTATTTTAAAGACCTCTATCATATTCCAAGTTTAAGAGTCCAATTCTTCTGTTCTTAGGTTCTTATGATAGGGTGGTTAATTGTCAGAAGAACCATTTCTACCTGGAAAAAGCTTGAAAACTTTATAACTTTGTGTATCTGTAAGCAGTATGTGCATACTTTTCCCTGTGTGCATTTCAGCAAATATTCAAAATGAAATCAAAGTGTGCACATCTTTCCATTTTAAAAATGACCCCATGGAATTTATGCGCTTACCTTTACAGCCGCTCTTTGGCACACCCAGTTTTTGGGATTTATTTTACACAATTATACATATGTTTTCAAAGGTAGCTGCATAAATGCAAGCCCTTCACTAACCCAGGTTCAGGGAGGCCTCTGCTCAGTTAGGATAAGTTTAAACATATCTACAGGCTGTATGGGTGTAACTTGTCCCACAAATCAGGAGTTTTATAGATGTAGTCGTAGTGAGTAAATCCTTTTTATCTGCATGTTACGCATGATTTACATCCAGAAAATGGCTCATATTCCTCATCTGCCCTCTAGTCCAGTCAGACAAGCTAGGCAGTAAAGGAAGTTTGCAAGGTCGGGCCAGCTACCAGCAAACCACGTAGTCACCTTGGGCAACAGCTTCTAGGAGGAGGAAGTAGCAAAGAGCCGGCACAGTGGCCTAGTGGTTGGTGCAAGTTATCTCAGACCAGAGGGCCAGGGCTCAAATCCCCCTAGCAGACAGCAACCTTGGGCTGGGAGGACTGGGGTTTTTAGTTCTAGAGGTGTTCCTTGTAGCCTTGGGTAAGCCACTTAACCCTCAGGTACAAAAACATAGGGGGGTGTTTACTAAACGGTAGTAATGGAGCCGCAGCTCCGATATCACAGAGTCCACTACCGCCATTTAGTAAACAACCCCCATAGATTGTGAGCCCTTCAGGGACAAGAGAAATATATATATATATTTGCAAAGCTAACTAGACTATTTGCATATTGCCCATTTTTCCTGCAGGTAAAAGCATGCACTGATGACTTTGTGTGACTATAAGGCCCCATTGCTTTGCTTTGATTGTTATTTATTTACTTAGCAAGGCTTATGTACTGCTTTTCTACAAGTCAAAGTGCTGCATATTCAGGTACTATATATATATATATATATATATATATATATTTCTCGTGTCCCTGAAGGGCTCACAATCTATGGGGGGTGTTTTTTAAATGCTGCTCATTATGCATATATTTACAAAACAAAGTTTAATATTTAAACATGTGATGTCCAAATATGCATTTTTCTTGCATTGTTCTTGGAGGGATAATGTTGAGATGATAACACATGTGATTAGTAATCAGAATCTTGTGGGGTGGGGGGCTTGGGGTCTAAAAGACCATTGCAAAAGAGTGCAGTGCTGACGTTTTGCCTAGGGCACGTAATACACTTGCAACTGCCCTGCAATTATGCACATCACCTGAAATTCCTATTAATGACACTTCACATGAATAGTTCGAGGACACCTGTGCTATCCCATGGAATTTTCTAGCTATCACAGAACCCATGATGTTATTGTGTGATCCCAGAAAATTCATTTCCTGGATCATTAGTAGCATTCCATAGTCATTAATGCATCATTAATGTCTTCTATTTGTATCCTGCAGAGAATCAGGCCATACAGGAACAGAAGAAAGAGGAGAATCGAGAAGAACCTCCTGTAGAAATGGAACAATCAGGAAATGTCTCTGAGAATATTTCCCATAGGACTGAGAGGAGAAACACAAGGAAATGCCAGGAATCAGAGAAGGAGCACAGAGACCCGGCAGGAGACTCACCGGATGGAGTCACTGAGTGTGAGAGAAGTGACAGGGAGCCCCAGAGGCACCAGAGGGCAGAGAGATCCTTCCAAAATAACAGCGGTGATCAAATGAATTCTAAATGCCTCCAGGAAGGGAATAAAGGGAATAAATCCTTTCTGTGTGACACCAGTGGAGAGAGTTTTGATAAGAAATATCATTTATTATTGCATCAGAGGACGTACAATGGGGAGAAACTGTTTCAATGCTCTTAGTTTGGAAAATATTTCAAACAGAGGTTAAGCTTGAAAATACACCAGAGAATTCATGCTGAAGAGAAACCACTTCCCTATATTGAATTTAGCAAAGGTTTCTGTCATAAGGGACTATTAATTACAAACCAAAGAACACACACTGGAAAAATGTCTCTGATCCACAGTGGAAAGAAGCCTTTTACATGTACCGAGTGCAATAAGAGTTTCAGTTATTTATCAATCTTAAAAACCCATCAAATGATCCACAGTGGAAAGAAACCTTTTACATGTACTGAGTGCAATACGAGTTTCAGTTATTTATCAATCTTTAAAACCCATCAAATGATCCACAGTGGAAAGAAACCTTTTACATGTGCTGAGTGCAATAAGAGTTTCACTCGGTCATCGGATCTTCAGCGCCATCAAATGTTCCACAGTGGAAAGAAACCTTTTATGTGTACTGAGTGTAACAAGATTTTCACATGTACTGAGTGCAATAAGAGTTTCACTCTGCCATCGTATCTTAAAAGTCATCAAATGATCCACAGTGGAAAGAAACCTTATATGTGTACTGAGTGCAACAAGAGTTTCACTCGGCTATCGCATCTTAAAAGTCATCAAATGATCCACAGTGGAAAGAAACCTTTTACGTGTATTGAGTGCAATAAGAGTTTCACTCAGTCATCGACGTTTAAAAGGCATCAAATGATTCACAGTGGAAAGAAACCTTTTACATGTACTGAGTGCAATAAGAGTTTCACTCTGTCATCGCATCTTAAAAGTCATCAAATGATCCACAGTGGAAAGAAACCTTTTACGTGTACTGAATGCAATAAGAGTTTTACTCAGTCATCACATCTTAAAAGTCATCAAATGATCCACAGTGGAAAGAAACCTTTTACGTGTACTGAGTGCAATAAGAGTTTCACTCAGTCATCGAATCTTCAACGCCATCAAATGATCCACAGTGGAAAGAAACCTTTTACATGTACTGAGTGCAATAAGAGTTTCACTCTGTCATCGAGTCTTAAAAGTCATCAAATGATCCACAGTGGAAAGAAGCCTTTTACATGTACCAAGTGCAATAAGAGTTTCAGGTATTTATCAATCTTTAGAAACCATCAAATGATCCACAGTGGAAAGAAACGTTTCACATGTACAGAGTGCAATAAGAGTTTCAAGTATTTATCAATCTTTAAAAACCATCAAATGATCCACAGTGGAAAGAAACCATTTACGTGCACTGAGTGTAATAAGAGTTTCACTCAGTCATCGAATCTTCAACGCCATCAAATGATCCACAGTGGAAAAAAACCTTTTACGTGTACTGAGTGCAATAAGAGTTTCACTCAGCGATCGAATCTTCAACGCCATCAAATGATCCACAGTAGAAAGAAACCTTTTATGTGTACTGCGTGCAACAAGAGTTTCACTCTGCCATCGTATCTTAAAAGTCATCAAATGATCCACAGTGGAAAGAAACCTTTTACGTGTACTGTGTGCAATAAAAGTTTCACTCTGTCATCGACTTTTAAAAGGCATCAAATGATTCACAGTGCAAAGAAACCTTTTACATGTACTGAGTGCAGTAAGAGTTTCACTCAGTCATCGACTTTTAAAAGTCATCAAATGATTCACAGTGGAAAGAAACCTTTTACATGTACTGAGTGCAAAAAGAGTTTCACTCAGTCATCGCATCTTAAAAGTCATCAAATGATCCACAGTGGAAAGAAACCTTTCACATGTACTGATTACAACAAGAGTTTCACTCGGCCATCGCATCTTAAAAGTCATCAAATGATCCACAGTGGAAAGAAGCCTTTTACATGTACCGAGTGCAATAAGAGTTTCAGTTATTTATCAATCTTTAAAATCCATCAAATGATCCACAGTGGAATAAAACCTTTTATATGTACTGAGTGCAACAAGGCTTTCACTCACTCATCACATCTCAAAAGCCATCAAATGAGCCACAGTGGAAAGAAACCTTTTTCGTGTACTGAATGTAATAAGAGTTTCGCTCAGTCATCGAATCTTCAACGCCATCAATTGATCCACAGTAGAAAGAAATCTTTTATGTGTACTGAGTGCAACAAGAGTTTCACTCTGCCATCGTATCTTAAAAGCCATCAAATGATCCACAGTGGAAAGAAACCTTTTACGTGTACTGTGTGCAATAAGAGTTTCACTCAATCATCGACTTTTAAAAGGCATCAAATGATTCACAGTGGAAAGAAACCTTTTTCGTGTACTGAATGTAATAAGAGTTTCACTCAGTCATCGAATCTTCAACGCCATCAAATGATCCACACTGGAAAGAAACCTTTTACATGAACTGAGTACAAGGGTTTCACTCATCATATTGCAACTTATAAGCGATCAATTGATGCACAGTGGAAAAAATTAGCAGTAAATTTAAGAAACTCAGATAATACTCCACATACCTTGGCTTAGAAGTGAGGTTCATGACTATCATGGTATGCGCAAAACTCATCCACACAATTGATTTGAATCATATGAAATAAAAACTGGGTTGACAGAGTACATTAAATTCACCATGAAAATATGGCAAGCTATATTGTTTTTGAAAAAGAAGGATGGCTAGTTCATCATGCCTAACATCAAGATCAGGGAGATTCCCTGTTACCACTTCTGTTTTGTATGGCGCTCAATCCAATGAGTACTCTCATAAATTCTTTGGGACATGGCCCAATGCTGACATCACACTGACTATTTGTAGATGACCTGAAGCTCTGCAGTTCTAATGACCAAGAATTAAGAAAATTCCATTTATTGAAAAGCTTCTTGGGAGGACGTGATGTCACCTAGCACTATGGGTGCCTGAGCGCTCTGCTCTGGAGCCATTCCTAATCAACAGTGAAAAAACATCTTCCAACCAATAACGGTTTGTACATGGCCTACGAGTACTCTGGCCAGTGGGAGCAAGATGACGAGGGGGAAATCAGTGGACCTGCAGGAATAAGAATATGCAGGTGCAAGTGGGGACAGCAGAAAGAACAAAATGGTGACGAATGGGCCACAGCAGCCCAAGGAGAAAGAGCGCATGGAATGGGAGACACCTGCAGCCAATTTAGAAAAAGGAGAAGGTACCATTCAGGGCATAACTCGAATCAAGATGCGGGGAATGTTTTTTTTTCCCCTTTACATAGAATCTAGTAACATACATAAATACTCTTGCATGTAAACATCAACATTCAGCTGGTGTACAGTTTTCCCCCTATATTATATTCAACTAACAAGTTATAATGCCCTGTTCAATGTAATTTCAGTTTGTTCAATGTAAACCGCACTGATGCAGAATAGCGCGGTATATAAGAGAATGTAAATAAATAAATAAATAAATAACAATATTGCTAAGTAACTCCACAACCTCCCCTGAAACATTTGCATAGAAACCTACTTAAGCAGTAAACCCGTTAAAGCCATTCATCTACCGTACAAATGCCTGTGAGGCAGTTTTATTTATTATTTATTTACATTCTCTTATATACTATGCTATTCTGCATCAGTGTGGTTTACATTGAATAAACTGAAATTACATTGAACAGGGCATTATAACTTGGCGATAACTATTTTACAGGGAACATGGGCTATGGAGGGTTAAGTGGCTTGCCCAAGACCACAAGGAGCACCTGTGGGACTAGAAACCCCAGTCCTTCCAGCCCAAGGTTGCTGTTCTCTAGTGGGATTTGAACCCCCAACCTTCCGGCCTGAAGTACCTTGCCCAACCAGTAGGCCACTCCTCCACTCCTTTTAAGCCCACAGCCCTACTTATCCACCCTACCCCAGTTCCCTCTCTCCCCCTCCTGCAAGTACACCAATACTTTCCGCCAAGCCCTATCAAACATGGTCCTCTTTTGTTTTCGTAATGCTGTTAATTTCTCCATTAGGTAAATTTGCCTTAGCCGATCTTCACAGTGTGCCACCTGCGGTGGCTCCTCCTGCTTCCACTGATAGGCTATTTCACCTTTGTCCGCACTGATACATGCTAATATTTGCTTCCTATTCTCCCTCAGGCCCCCTTCCCTCCACCATCCAAACAAGAAAACTTCGGGGTTCCTCTCTATCTCTTCACCCACCACCCGTCTTATCCACCTCTGAATTTCATCCCAGAATATATGGATCTGTGGAATTCCCACCAAATATGATACATTGTGTCCTCCTCTCCACACTGCCTCCCCCCCCCCTCCCCCCATTTTTAATGAACCTTCTGTCATTTACTTGGATGTGATCAGCTGTTAAGCAAATTAAGCAAAAATAAAACATTGAGACTAAGGGGCATGTTTACTAAAAAGCGCTAATTTGCGCGCCGCAAAATAGCGCACTAAAAGCAGCACTTAAGTGCTCGTAAACACCCCGCAGACGTGCAATGAAGCCCCGCACACTTGCGCGTCACAGTAACGGGTGCCGCACAAGTACGGGCCCGCAAATGTCCGATAGAGGCGTGGAAAGGCTAACGGAGGGTGGAGGAAGGCCCCGGAGGGGCGGAGAGAAGGGGTTAATGGGCGGGGAAGGGGAGGGGAGAGGCGCCCCGCACATTATCGGTGCTGAATTTCCAAAAAAAAAATAGCGCGAGTGAATCACTCGCGGTTAGAATGCATTTAAAGGGAAGAGAAACCATTTCCGTCAGCAATGTACAGCAAAACCGGGGAAACCTGCAAAACGTGAGCAGTGTGATACATGTGCACAGCCCAAAAGTGGAAATAAAAATAGAAAAGGACCACAACAAAAATTGTAAAAATAGGAAGTCAGCTGGGGAACAGTTATAGTAATGGGCAAAACCAACAAACACACCCAGGAAAGCTCCAGCAAAAAGAAATGTTTTTTGGAAAGGTGTACGGAGCGGAGACTCTTCCAAAAACATTTCCTTTTTGTTGGAGCTTTCCTGGGAGTGTCTTCTATGGTTGCCCATTAATATCACTGTTGCCCAGCGTGGTGATATTGTGTCCCCCATTTTCCGGGGTTTATGTGCACGTTTGTCACCAGACAGGGTGCATGTGCCCACAGTAAAAATGCGTACAGCAGGGTTTGTGACTCTATCCTGCCAGATTTACTACCTCCAGGGGCTGCACTGTCTCTGTGGCCATAGTGTGGTGCAGCGGACAAAGCCATTACCTCTAGGACTAGAGGGTCAGAGGTTCACAGCCCAGCTGGGGCACTTGCCAGCCCAGTCCCTATATTTTACCCACCACTAAACAAAGATAGCGCAGACACGCCTGTATTGCAGGGAACATAAGCATGGGGGAAACACCCATATTTTACCCAACACCGCACACACACCACAACAATGGGCATTACCTACAGCCAAGTCCCCCAAATGCAGTCCCGTACTGCCACATTGCAATCAGGTCATCTTCTTTTTCTGAGAGAAGCTCATGCCAGCATGTTGGCGGACGAGTACATGTGGTGCAGGGGGCAGTGGCTGCTAGCCACAGAAGACAGAGGCCTAGCCATGTGCAGGCTAGCACAGTCCACTGCAAGACAGGCCCTGCCGGATCCACAGGCATGGACGTTCCAGGAAATCCAGCCAATTCGTGGCTACACAGTGGTGCAGTACACACAGACAGTGCATGCAAGAACAGAAGGTCACAGGTTCAAAGCCCAGCTGGGATTACCACCAATCCTGACCACATATTTTTCCCACAACTACACATTGATAGTAAGGACAAACCTTTCGTGGCGAGGACATATGCAATGGTACTACGTCTATCTTTTACCCCACTGAGCACAGACACCATGTACAGGGGCAGTACCTAGAGCACAATCTCCCAAATGCAGTCCTGGTGGGCCACACACCAGTCAGGTTCCATGCTGCCACTCATACAAATGCCTGTGCTGTATATCTATGCACCACCCCCATGGCATGTAGATGTAGCTCATGCATATTCATGAGGAACAGCAGGAAAACCCGAACAGTGTGATGGAAACCTGGACTGGAGTTGGGAATCTCTGCCGTAAAGCAGCAGCCAACAGGGCCAGACACACCCACACACACACCCACAGGCCCCATTGGCCAATGTCTTCTGGAGAGGCAGAACATTAGACCCTGCGTGCATCTCCCAATACTAGCACCTGCATACCTTAGCAATGTCACCCTACACCTGAGGTATACGGTACACAGCTCTGAGACGCTTGCTAGGAGTACTGGCAGATAGATATCCATACGTTACGCACATACTGCTAGTTGACCCCATCCGAACAATCTGTTCGGTGTTTGCGGTGCGTGCTCCAGCCCTTGCCTCTGACGGTGTTTACCACCCTGGGGAGTGACCCCCAGCAGTACTGCGTAGCATATCCATGCCTTGCCGTGCCCAGCACCGGTTTGGTGGGCAAGGCTAATTACCTCCTCAATAGTGGCACCATGATGGCATAGGTGTGGAATTGTGTGTCTGTCTATACCAGGGGTCTCCAACTCCAGTCCTGGAGGGCCGCAAACCAGTCAGGTTTTCAGGGTATCCCTAATGAATATGCATGAGATATATATGCATTAGAAATAGCCTGCCATACTGACTGGTTTGTGGCCCTCCAGTGCTGGATTTGGGGACCCCTGCCGTACACCTCTGTCATGTATGATTGTGAGTGGGCAAGGTACAGATGTCCTCGACATCAAAAGGGTAGATAGAATGTGTCACATCCCTCCTCGTTTCTCACCACCACCAAAAAGTTGTCTAATAGACAATATTTTGGTGGTGGTGAGAAGCGAGGAGGTATGTGACACATTCTATCTACTCTTTTGATGTTGAGGACATCTGTACCTTGCCCACTCACAATCTTAAATGACAGAGGTGTAAGGTGGGGGTCCCCAAATCCAGCACTGGAGGGCCACAAACCAGTCAGTTTGACAGGCTATTTCTAATGCATATATATCTCATGCATATTCATTAGGGATACCCTGAAAACCTGACTGGTTTGCGGCCCTCCAGGACTGGAGTTGGAGACCCCTGGTCTATACAGTGGGTGTTGGCTGCAAGCCCCTTCCACAGCCCACACTGCCAACACTGTTGCCAGTATTGGCCTGCCAATGTGCATAATGAGTAGCAAGGGACCATGGGTATATCTCAGACAGAGTGGACTGACCAGGATGCAGCTGCACAGGGCATAGGGCACTGGCAGGGGCATGGTAGTGCCCGGCCACCACCTACACAGACAGGATGACCTCTGTATGTGCTGCTGGGAGATCACTCTCACCCTGAGTGTGCAGTGACGGCAGCATGGCTAGGCACCCCCATAGTGCTATGTTGTGATTCTCCCTTGTGATATGTATGGGTGTCCTGTGGGGGTCTCTTCATGGACTTATCTGCCTCTATGTGCTACTACCCCAGTTGTGGGTGCATGCATGTCCATCAGGACCAGCCAGCAGACTGTTCACAGCTGGTATGTGTTGTGATGGAGTGCCTTACAGGGTGCAGTGGCTGATGGCTTGCTGCAGGTGAATATCAGATAGTGGTGGGGTGCATCTGTGAATATCTGGGCCTAATGTCTGTCTGATATTGTGTTATGGATGTGTGTGGAGCTGCTTGGACTGCCCTGTAGAGTGTCTGCTCCCTAGCAGGACCGGGGTTGGTGGTCCACTGTACTGGCATCAGTGCAGGGGAGGGTGGGGGATCTGTTGAGGGGCAGCCCTGTTTTATCCACCGGGGGGGGGGGCAGCACACAGCCCCCACTAACTGAGCCAGACAGAGATCTCCAAAATGTTTGTGGACCTGGTCCTGGGTGCAACATCTCACACTCAGGGTGAGCACAGTAACCGCACAATGTGATGGTGTTTAGCTACTCTTTGCCGTTTGTCCACCCACTCAGGACACCCTACCAGGCCGAGGTGCTGTGTGGGTGCACACGGACACTTCCCCCTACCAGGCCGGGGAGCTTTAGGGGTGCATTTCCCATCCTGTGTTCAATCGTGGACAGCTGATTTGCATGTGCAGTGCATCATGGGTATGGGTGGTTCACAACAGCAGACTGTCAGTGAGGTGACGTACAGGCTATCTGCAGCCAGCCAGGGGCTGCTTACAGCTATAGAGCTGTAGCCCAATGGTTACGTCACTGCCTGTGCATCCAGATGTCATGGGTTCAAACCCACAGTGGGGTTCTGTGATAGGGGTGTCCAAAGAGTTATTTTAATCTACTGTACATATGTTGCTGCCAGCAATAACACCCTCAGTGTACTGTACCCATAAGGTGCCTCTGAGGGTGCTTTATGGGGCGCCCTATAGGGCACGTTACGGTTGCCAGCCATATAGGGTGCACTATACATTATCCTGTGTCGCAACATACATGCTGCCCTATAGGGGACATTCTAGGGTGCCTTGGTGGACGGTGCACTTTAACATGTGCCTTATGGGCCGCCTTATATTAATATGCTGTGAGAGTGCGATTGCTAGTAGTTATCACAAAATAAAATTAAAAAGCCTCCTACAGCACTCCACAACATATAACATACTGCCTCAGCTAGCCTTTTTCACTGGCCATTGTGAGGGATTGAACCCCTGGCCCCTGCACCATTGCTCAGTGTCTTCACCATTGTGCTGTGGCTCTGGTCCTGTGTTTGTGCAGCAGCGCACAGCCTTGTAGCCATTGGCGCGCCGTCTTGTGGCGCACAAAATTAACAGCGCGCCGCCATCTGCCGCCCACAATGAACAGTGTGCCGCCTCATGCCGTATAAAAAAAGAGTGCGCCGCCTTCTGCCGCCCATAATCAATATGCCTCCTACACCACTTTTGCCCATAAAAGTTGATGGCTCAGCTGGTCTATTTTGTTGAGTGCAATGGGAGTTTGAACCCATGGCCCCTGCACTATAGGTCAGTGTCTTCACCGTTGTACTACGGCTCTGCAGTTTGGTTACACAGCATCGCCCCACTTAGCCTTCCCACGCGCTAATGTGGGCCCCGCACATTAGCGCGACGCACACACGTACGGTCGGGTTTTTTTCTTTTTTCTGCCTGAACCGCCCACTCCTTATATGGCACCCGCACACTAACGGGAACCCGCACAGCAACGGTGTTTAGTAAACATGCCCCTAAGATCCAGTAAGAACTGCGAGGGGAAATGGAAAGTACTTGTTTCTTAACGTTTTATTGAGTTATAACTGTCTTTAACTTTTATTGAGTAATTTGTGTTAAATTTAGGTTGAGTATTGATCTAGGCTGATCTTGCACAATCTTTATTATTTTGCTCTTGCTCATTAGTGAGACATCTGAGCCTGCATTTCGTCCACCAGCTTTTTGAAGTTGGGTGAATATTGCATGAGGGCCAGTCTCAGGGAATCCTAGAGATGTTCGTCTGTCATGTTGGAACATTGTGTACTCTTTGTCATTTTCAGATGGGAAAACACAGATTCACACAAATAAGTTGAACCGAAACAGGAGTGTACAGCTTCACTGCATCTTCTCAAGTTGGGAAATTTGTCTCTAGGCACTAGCTTCCAAAACGATTCTTGCTCAGCACGGGTCTTGAGAAAAATTTCATTTTTAAGGGTTAATATTTCATTTTCAAGAGATGGCTTGTTCAATGAGTAATTTTTACTGATAGCAGCTGCAGTTTCTTTAATGTCCACATTTACTTTGAATGGGTATGACAAGTACTCCACAACTGTTCCAATTTTTTGGAAGTCACAGAATCTATTTTTGAATTCCTGGATAACAGAACAGATTTCTGTCACATACTTCTCATTCTGAAAAACAAAATTTGGATATTGTCCCAGATGGTCCTGCATATTAGGAAAATGATCAAAAGTGTTGTTTGCAAGTTCAGTCATCATCAGCTCAAATTTGCCCTTGTAGGATGAAACTGTACTCATCATCTCGCCAATGCATTCGTTTTTACCTTGTAGTTCAAGGTTCATATCACTTAGTTTGCCTGTAAAGTCAGTGAGAAATGCCAGATCACATAACCATTCCTCATCTTCCAACTCTGCTTGGTCATCTCCCCTCTCCTTCAAAAAAACTTCTTATTTCATTCAGCAAATCACGAAATCTTTGCAGAAATTTGTGCCTACTTAGCCACCTTACATCTGTGTGCAAAATGATTTCCGCTGCCCCTTCATCAAGAGTAAGATTGAAAAGCCGTCTTTGAAGTGATCTTCCATGAAATGAATTTACAATTTGAAAGTGATGTCCACGACAGTCTTTGTATTGAGTCTCTTGCTTACCAATAATGCAGTGGTAAGAAAGGAAATCTGGGAAGTTGTCATGCTGTCTACAGAGGGCTATGAAACCGTTAACCTCACCTGCCATTGCTCTTGCTCCATCAGTAGTGATGGAAACAAGTCTTTGCAATGGAAGATTACACTTTGTCACAAAAGAATGGAAAGAACTGAATATTTCCTGACCGGTAGTTCTCCCTTTTAAAGAAATCATTCCAAGTAGTTCTTCTTTAACACTGAAGTCTTCAAAAACCATCCGGATAAAGACTAGTACCTGGGCTATGTTTCTTATGTCTGTAGATTCATCCAGTTGGAGTGAGAAAGCAACACAATTAGAAACATCTTCCATCAATTTTTCAGTTGTGTCTCCACACATCTTTTCTATTCGCTGCACGACGGTGTTTCTTGACAATTGTACATTTTGAATAGCAGCTATGATATCTTTCTTATTTTTATATCCTTCAAAAAGATTGTCAGCTGCTTCAAGAAAACAATCTTTTACAAATTTCCCTTCAGTGAAAGGTTTGCATTTCTTTGCGATCAGTTTGCTGACCTTGAAGGATGCTATGGTTGCATTGACCGAATGTGACCTTGGCTTCGCCATCAACTGTTGCTGAGTAGCCAATTTCGATTTAACATAGTAACATAGTAAATGATGGCAGATAAAGACCAGTATGGCCCATCTAGTCTGCGCAGTAAGATGACCAGAGTAAGATGGCAGGAGCAGGTGCCACTCTGTGCAGGCCACCCCTCCCCATGTCTTTGTTTAGGGGTGACCCCACTGCTCCATGCAGGACACCCCTATTTGTTGAGAAGTTAGATGGTTCAGTTTATTTTGATTTTATTCTGTTGCTATAAATGGATCCATTGTGTCTGTCCCATGCCATTTTGAATTCTGCCACTGTATTTGCCCCCTTCATCGGGAGGGCATTCCAAGCATCCACCACCCTCTCAGTGAAAAAGTATTTCCTGACATTGCCTTTCAATTTACCCCCTTGCAGCTTCATGTTATGCCCTCTAGTTGGAAGAGGTTTGTTTGTTCATTATTTCTCTTTAAGTATTTAAAGGTCTGAATCATATCTCCCCTATCCCTCCTCTCCTCCAAAGTGTACATATTTAGGTCTTCAAGTCTCATAAGGCTTCTGACGCAGGCTCTAAATCATTTTGGTCACCTTCCTCTGAACAGTTTCCATTCTTTTTACATCCTTTGCAAGATACGGTCTCCAAAACTGAACACAGTATTCCAAGTGAGGCCTCACCAGTGACTTATAAAGTGGCATTAGAACCTCTTTCTTTCTGCTGGTAACCTCTTTCTTCTTATGCAGCCCAACATCCTCCTGGCTTTTGCCACTGCCTTGTCGCACTGTTTTGCCACCTTGAGATCTACAGAAATAATCACACCAAGGTCTTCCTCCTGATCTGTGCACATCAACCTCTCACCCCCCTATCGCTTACATTTCCCTTGGGTTTCTGCTACGCAAGTGCATGACTCTGCACTTCTTTGCATTAAATCTTAAGTGCAGAGTCATGCACTTGGGTAGCAGAAACCCAAGGGAAATGTACACGATAGGGGCGAGAGGTTGGTGTGCACGGATCAGGAGCAAGTTCTTTGAGCTTCAGTTTACGAATTTCACTTTTGGGTGGAAAATCAGCATCATACTTATTGCTATCCAGAGCCTTATAATAATGTTCCAGATTACCCTTTTTGAGCAAGAATACCGGGGTGTTACAAATTAGACAACAACACTTGTCTTTCACCATGATGAAGAAGTAGTCCATTTCCCATTTATCGTGAAAGTGGTAGGTTTTGCTCTTCTTTGGAACACTCATCTTCGTTATACTGGTGTGGCTGGATGTAAGAAGGCCAAATCTGCTAAGTTAGTATAAACACTGGCTGAATCTGGTCCAAAACTGTCACTGTCCCAAAGTATTAAAGATCAACAGGAACTGAAGACCTCTGCATGATGTGCAATACAAGGACTGGAGATGCCAAAACCACACATGCAGTTCTAAAAGTAAAAATAAGAATTCATCATACTGGCACCAATCAAATAGCACCAAACAATCATCAAAAAAACTCAAACACCCCGATCACCACCACTTCCAGTATACGCAGGTGGCTCACTGGGTGCAAGCGAGAGCCGTTCGGCCTCATGTGGCCCGAGAGTTGACGGACTTGGAACGGTTTTGTGAGGGGTGCACTACCACAAAAGGTCTTATAGCCACCTTGTATGCCCAGCTACAAGGGCGGCAGCAGCACTGTGTTAAGCATCGCGAAATTTGGAATACTGATCTGAATCTTCATTATTCTGAGCAACAGTGGGAGCAGGTGGAGGGCAGGTTGTGGAAGAGCTCGGTGGCAGTTAATGTCCGCAAAACTAACTACAAGTTAGTATACAGATGGTACATGACCCCTGTGCGGATTGCGCGCGTTTATCCGGGGGTTTCGGACCTGTGTTGGCGACGATGTGGGCAGAGAGGGGTGTTGGAGCACCTATGGTGGTCCTGCCCTCGCGTTCAGCCCTTTTGGAGAGGGATTCAAGCTCGCTTGCAGCAGCTTATTGGGTTGAGCATCCCCTGGGATCCGGGTATTTTTCTATTTGGGGTCGCTGTGCCTGGCGCACGTAGTCCCCAACTGGCGCTGCTTCGTCATGGTCTGAATGTGGCTCGCTTGTTGCTAGCTTCTGTCTGGAAGCAACTCCTCCCGCCTTCCTTTTCTACTTGGTTGGACCGGATGTGGGACACGTACACAATGGAGCGTGGGGTGGCTGCTGGGAGGATGCGTTTGACACGCTTTGAACAGGTGTGGGAACCATTCGTCCTTCGCTATGGCTCCTGAATGCTTCAGGCTGCGGGCTGTCCTGGAGAGCGTTGGGTTGTCTGATGCGCAGTGAGCTGCTGGTTGGCGATTCCACCTTCTGCTCTCTGTGCGCAGATTGGTTGGGTATACTTTTCCTTTTTCTGGACTGCTGTTGAGATTCACGGGGGGGGGGGAGCGAGGGAGGTAGACTAGGGGGGCGTGGGGGTGGGAGGGGAGGTGGGAGGATGGGGAGGTGGATGTTTTCTTTTGGGGTGTGTACTCTGTGACCTGACGCAGGGTGAGGGGGGGTGGCGGGATACGGGTAGGGGGAAGGATACATGGGGGGGGGAAACTAATAAAAGTTTATTATAAAACCAAATGAAGGCATACCGTTAGCCAACCTTATGTTCCTTGTTAGTTACTTTGACTCTGTTCTCTTTTGACGTTGTATTATGCTTATGATCTCTGTTCCTATGTATTTATTGGCTGCCTTCAATAAAAAAAAAAAAAAAAAACTCAAACACCTGTCCAGCAAACCAGATAAAATCAAATACCACCAAACAAGTTCAAATACCACCACACGCGATTTAATAAATTCTGCACACAGTGTAGAATCAATGCAAAGGCTAGGCAAAATAAAATTGCAGAGGCAAGCAAAAGTCACAGTGGTTTGAACCAATTTGAAGGCAAGGAGCCAAGTGGGACTGGCGATCTACCTCTGACTCCTCTGCAATCTAAAGCTAGATTGCGATCTACCTGTTGGACATGCCTGTTTTAGAGGAAGAAGCAACAGGTTTTAGCTATCTGATTGGACATGTGCAGAGAAAGAGAAAGTAGAGTCAAAGATGACCCCAAGGTTACAAGCTAAGGGAACAGGGAGAAGTGTGGTGTTATCCACAGAACCAGGACAGGGAGGAAGGGGGGAGGTGAGTTTGTGGGGGAAAGATAAGGAGCTCAAATTTGGCCATGTTCAATTTCAGATGGCAGTGAGACATCCAGGCAGCAGTGTCAGATAAGCAGGCAGAGATCCGGGCCTGGATACCCTGGAAGGATTTCAGGTGTAGAGAGCAATTACCCATACATGTTCCATCTTAAGAACTCCAGAAGGAAGCTGTCTTTGGACAATGCAAGTACTACACTGAGCATTAGCAGTAAATTTAATAGACTGAGCTCATACTCCACATATCCTGGCTTAGGAATGAGGTTCATGACTGCCTTGGTATGCAGAAAACTATCCCATTTGGAGATATTGCCTCAAGGGGAGCCAGTGTATAACTGAAGGAAGTCCATATCTCTTACCAAATCTGATTGAGTACCTTCCCATGATGACGTCAGAAGGAGCGAATGTGATGGGGGATGTCCCATAGTTCTAATCCATTTTGCCCAGAGATGAGGAGTCAGTATCTTCTTCCATTGCTGCAGAAACAGTAGTAGTTTGAAGATTACATTAAGCTCCTGCATTACTGCTAACTGTGGATTGAGTCAGAATTTAGAATGGGCAGCCTATAGATTGCCTGGGATGCTGGTTAACCAGCAATGTGTGTGATCTCTGGTGCAGCTATTAGACATGGAAAACTTGTTCAGTAACCTACTCTATCGGGACAGAGAACAAAGAGGCTAATGAAAAAATTAAGAGGGCAAATTACAGTTATATCGACTTTTGAAGTTTAAAAGGCAATAAGGTTCTGCTATTTTGAGAACACAGGTTCTAAATTTAAATCCAGAAAGTTCAAAAATTGGAAGCAAGAGCAAATCAATACAAAATAACCTGATGATCCACAGAGAAGTTCTGAAATTAGAAAAACAAATGAGAGAAGTATGCAAGTAATAACATCTCAGAACAATTGAGAGATGAGAGAGAAAGTGAAAGAGAGGAACCAGAAGAAAGATGCCATAACAGCCGGAGAAATAGGAGGTAACTGGTTGGATACAGAAACCGATGAATGGTAAGGGGGCAACAGAGGAGGTGAAACATGATGTAAGACAGGCCAAGGAACAGAGTCCTTAAGATGGAAGGACTTGGAGCTGAGCTTCTGGAATATGTGGAGATGGATACTTGGTCTGTAGTCCTGGAGATGGAAGGGGACCTAAGCTAAACTTGATACCCAAAGTAAAGTATCTGATTAGGAACATGACCGAGTTCATAAAATGCATAACCTTACAGAAATCAATTGAATTCAGTATTGTGTAATGAAAATTATACCCCAAAAATGTAACCAATGAGGACACAATGCCAGAAGAAAACTAACCACCTGTATAGGGAAAAACGGAATCACTGCGTGCAGAGGTGACACTGGTAGAAGAGTAACTCTATGGATTACAGACTCCAAAGACAATGAGGAAAGGAATTATGTTAAAATATCACCAAACAAAGCTGGAACAGAGAAGTTCTGGCTGTGCCCATGGGGCATTTTCAGTTCAAGGCTCTGCCATTTGGCCTCACGACCACGACTTACACTTTTACCAAAGTCATGGTAAATATTAGATGCTCGATAGCTTTGTGCACGAGCATTATAAAATTGATGTATTAGTGGAGAAATCACAGAGGTGAGTCACAGGCATGTAATTCCATGTTCTGAACTACATATATGTAATAAAGATTGTTTACTCTACCTGCCTTTATCATTTGCTACACACCACCATTGAATCCATACCCTCAGGAGTGAAGAATCTCAAATGTGTTGACTTTTGAATTACATGAGTGTTATCTTTTATAAGTCACTTTGGGCAGCTCTTTTTAGATTGAAAATGCAGTGTGTAAATGCAAATAGATATTTTAAAAAAAGCTTAGGATAGCATCTATCTTTATGACCTGTGATATGTTGTGCCTTGGAGATCTGTATGTTTGTCTGACACTAGCATCATGGCTGAAGATTTATTTAATTTATTTATTTATTTAAAACAGATTTCTATACCGCCTTATCCTGCAATCAAGGCGGTCTGCACAGCAAACAATCAGAACGAAATGTGTCTAGTGTGTGCATGCAGTGGGTATGTGTGCGTGTGAGTGTGACTGGGCGTTGATTTTTGTGAGCTATTTTACAGCATGCGCTATTTACAATGCTATGGCTATCGGGTCCTTATTTAACTCCTATTAGGGTGGCATGTAAGGGGGACTTGGATAGTCTATTGCCTGGCTTAAGTGATGTCGCCATAGTGTTCTATAAATAGGGTTGTCTTCAGAAGTTTCTTGAAATCCTTGAGGTCTATTGTTGAGCATAGTTTGTCGGGGAGGGCGTTCCAGATTGTTGGTGCCGCCTTTGCTAGGGCTCTTTTTTCGGTTTCCCTTCGTAGTTTGTTGCTGTCTTTGGGTGTATTGACACGGTAGGATGTGCCTCTTCTCCTCGGTCTTGTGCTGCTGTTGGGTTGTATGAGTGGGTGTAGGCTGAAGGCTGAAGATTGTTGTTTGATTTTGAAAATGTTTATAATTGTCTTGTATCTGATGCAGGCACTGATGGGCAGCCAGTGGAGCTCTTTTAGGGTGGGTGTTATGTGTTCTTGTCTTGTGGTGCCAGTTATGATGCGTGCTGCAGTGTTTTGTGCTAGTTGCAATGATCTTAGTGTCTGTTTTGTTAGACCTAGATAGATTGGGTTGCAGAAGTCTAGGAATGGTGTTATTAGAGCCTGACAGACTGTGCGGAAGTGTTGCTGAGCGAGGAGGGGTTTGAGGCGTCGTACTATCTTCATCCTGTGGTATGCGTTTCTAGTGGTCCTGCTGATGTGGGATTGTAGGTTGAGTTCTTTGTCTATTGTCACTCCGAGGTATTTCACTTCTGACTGTATGGGTATGGTTGTAGTGCCTGTTTTGATGTCGCGGGGTGGGCTGAAGTCGGAGTTTCTGGTGATGATTAGCGCCTCTGTCTTGCTGTAATTGATGGTCAAGTTGTTGTCCAGGAGCTAGGTGTTCATGTGTGTGAGACAATCTGTTATCTTGGTGTGGTCTAGGTTGTCGAGGGTGAATGGTGTGTAGATCATTATGTCTTCCGCATATATTGTGTATTTTATCCCATGCTCTCTTATGATGTTGCATATTGGCTGGATGTAGATGTTGAATAAAATGGCTGATAGTGCGGATCCTTGGGGTACTCCTTGCCTGACTTTTATGGGTCGGGAGGTTTTGGGCCCGATCTTGACCTGTATCTTTCTGTCCGTTAGGTAAGAGTGGAACCATCTCAGTGTTTCTCCGTGTAGACCGATGTTCTGCAGTCTTGCTAGAAGCTTACCGTGATCAACTGTGTCGAAAGCTGATGATATGTCAATGAAGATCATCAGTATTCTGTTCTTACTGTTGTCTATGAGGTGTAGTAAGTCGTTAAAAAGGTATATCAGTAGTGTTTCAACTCCATGGTTGGGTCGGAAACCGTGTTGGCTGATATCGAGTTGTGCGTAGTTGTCTATGTGTTCTTGTAGTTGATATTGTACTGCTTTCTCAATGATCTTGACTAGTAGGGGGATGCTTGAGATGGGTCTGTAGGCTGCTGGGTTGTTCTTGTCGAGTGTTGCTTTCTTCGGGATTGGCCGTATCGTGGCACGTTTTAGCTGGTCTGGCATGATACCTTGGGTTAGGGAATTTTTCACCATGTTGTGTATGGTGTGGATGAAGTTTGACTTTGTCGATTTGATCCATGTGACTGGGCATGGGTCTGTGGGGGCCGTGCTTGTGTTGAGGGCGGTGATGATGTGTGAGAGCTGTTCTGTAGATGGGATGCTGAATTTGTCCCATATTGTTCTTGCGGGGGTGGTTGGTATGATGTTTGTGACCACTTTCCTTTGTGGGGCTGAATGGAATTTGTCTTGGATATGGTCTGCGAATGCTTGTGGGTCGATTTGTACTTCGCTGTCAGGTCTCTGTTCCTTGGTGAGTGTCTTCACAATTTCGAAGAGCTCTCTTGGTTTGTTGCTTGATTTGAGTATGATGTTGGTATGGTGTTCTCTCTTTGTTTGGTTGATGAGGTCATTGTATTCCTTTTGCTTTGTTAAGTATAAGGACTGGTTGTTGTGAGATTTGTTGTGTCTCCATCTTCTCTCTGACTTCCTGAGTTCTCTTTTTTGGTTTTGTATGATTTTAGGGTACCAGGGTTTGTGATGTGCCCTATTGTGTTGCTCTTTCTTGTGTCTGTGTTCGGTGGCTTTGGCGGCTACGTTGATGACACTATTCCATCTTTTGATTTGATTGTCTAATTCGTCATCCTCTGTATTCAGGTGTGGTAGGGTGTCCTGGAGAAATTGCTCCCCGTTGAAGCTTTTGAATCTTCTTTGTGTTGTTGGTTTGTCTGGGTTTTTGTTGTGGTTTTGTCCTTGGAGGATGACCTTGATTTTGACTATGTGGTAGTCGGACCATGAGATGGGGGTAACATCCGGTGTTGATATGTTGTTGTTGTCTATCAGAAAGTTGGGTGCAAATATGAGGTCTGGCGAGGATCCATGTTTGTGTGTCGGGGTGTTGATCAGTTGTGTGTATTGTAGTGAATCCATGGCTTGTAGGAAGGCTTCTGCGTCCCTTGTGTTGGAGGATTTTAGGTGGAAGTCTCCTAGAAGTAGTAGGGGTTTGGTGCTGGTGTTGATGGCACAGACCTCTTCTAGAGTGGATGCTAGCTCGTCTGGTGGCGCATTCGGGGCTCTGTAGGTGAGGCATATTGCCATCTTCTTGTTTTCCACAGAGATGGTGTTGCAGTGGTCTGTGTTTGAAGTGATTCGTGACTTGAATCTTAGGCTGCTTCTTGTGAGTATCAGGACCTCTCCTCCTCTTCGTTGTGTGCGTGGGCAGTTGAATGCTGTGTATGTGGCTGGTACTAATTGATTGAGTAAGATGGTGTCTGTGGGGGTGAGCCATGTTTCGGTAATGCACAGTATGTCAGGCTGATGGTCTTCTATGTGGTCTGCTATTGTATTAATTTTGTTTCTTATGGATCTAGCATAGATTTATTTATTTATTTATTTAACAGTTCTTCTATACCGCTCTATTTTAGATCAGAGCGGTTTACATTTAACATCAACTATACAACACAAGGAACTTTGAGTTGTATTTACAATAAACAGGGAGATCAACTTGGAAGTAACTGGGGGAAACTATGTACAATTCTTAACTCTATACATTGTATCACACTGGTACCTGATTTCAGGCAGAACATATCTACATCTTATTTACACTGGGGTACATTCTGAGCGATCAGTTGATTATCCTTTTTCATGCTGAGTCTGATTGTTTACTTGTAATGAGAGATTGTCTGGGGGGCCATATGTATGGTTACTAAGGCTATATTCAGGGTAGTATGTAGTGAACAGGTGCTGCTTTATTGCCTTCCTGAAGTGGGTTAGGTAAGTGATATTTCGAATAGAGGTAGGGAGAGCATTCCATGCTCTGGGAGCGTAAATCGTAAAGGCCCTATTTGTTGTTGTTCTTGTGCATTTTGTCATTACTTTTGGGACCTCTAGGGTGTTTTGCATCATGGGTCTTCTATTTCTGTTCTGTGGAACTTTATGTATCATCTTGCTGAGGGCTGTGGGCTCAATTGTGATTGGAGCTGTGGTGTTTGGTTGTATCTGTGTTTTGTTTGGGTTTGGTTGTGTGTTGGGTTTGTGTCTGTTTTGCCTTCTGTGCTTGGGAGTTTTGTTAGTGGTCCAGTGAGTGTACTGTGGGTGTGTGACGAGTTGGGCTGGCTGCCATGGGGTGATGATTAGTATGTTGTGGCTGGTTACCTGGTAGGGTAGGAGTTGGGTGAGGAGGAGGCCGATTGGTAGAATCCAGGTTGTGTGCATTCTTATGCAGTTCGTATATGAGATCTTTCTCAAGCAAGGCAAAAATGTCTCCTGCCTCTCACACTCTAACTTGAATATACATAGAAACATGATGACAGAAAAAGACCACATGGCCTATCTAGTCTGTCCTTCCATAACAACAACTACAACAGTCCACTTTTTACCTTTAGAGATCCTCTGTGTTGGTCCCATGCTTTTTTTAATTCAGTTACTTTCCTCATCTCTACCCCCTCCACTGGGAGACTATTCCATGGATCCACTACTCTTTCTGTAAAGAAATATTTCCGCATATCACTCTTGAATCTATCTCCCTTCACCCTCATCCCATGTCCCCTCGTAGCAGAACTTGCTTTCAATTGAAAGAGGCTCTCTCCCTGAACATTTATGCCACAGAGGTAGGAGTGGCCTAGTGGTTAGGACAAGGTACTTCAGGCTGGAGGGCCAGGGGTTCAAGTCCCACCTGGGGACAGCAATCTCAGGCCGGAGGGACTGGGACTTCTAGTCCTATAGGCACTCCTTGTGGTCTTGGGCAAGCCACTTAACCCTCCATTGCCCATGTTCCCTGTACATATTAGCGTATGTGTGTCATATCCCCTTGTGTTAAATGTATCTCCCAATTGACCGCTTTGACCTGGTGAAAAGCAGGATATAAATACAACTAAATAAATAAATAAACATCTCAATCATATCACCTCTATCTTGCCTTTCCTCTAAGGTGTACATATTAAGATCCTTAAGTCTGTCCTCATATGCTTTATAATGAAGCCCACTAATCATTTTAGTAGCCACCCTCTGCACCGACTCCATCCTGTTCACATCCTTTTGAAGGTGCGGTCTCCAGAATTGCACACTATACTCCAAATGAGGTCGCACCAAAGGCTTATACAGAGGCATTATCACCTCCTTTTTTCTGCTAGCCATTCCTCTCCGTATGCACCCAAGCATCCTTCTAGCTTTTGCCGTCGCCTTTTCTACCTGTTTAGCTACTTTAAGATCATCAGACACAATCACGCCTAGGTCCCGCTCTTCTTTAGTGGACAAAAGTACTTCACCTCCTATACTGTATTGCTCCCTTGGATTGCTGCAGCCCAAATGGATGACCTTACATTTTTTAACATTAAATCCCAGCTGCCAAATTCTAGACCATTCTTCAAGCTTAGCTAGATGCCTCCTCATGTTATCTACACCTTCCTGGGTGTCTATTGCAGATTTTGGTATCATCTGCAAAGAGGCAAACCTTACCCAACAGCCCTTCCGCTATATCACTAACAAAGATGTTAAAAAGAATCGGACCAAGGACAGATCCCTGGGGCACATCACTGGTAACATCCTTCTCCTCAGAGTGAGCTCCATTTACTTGTACTCTTTGTCGCCTCCCACCCAACCAATTTCTAACCCAAGCAGTAACTTTAGGGTCCATCACTAGGGTGCTCAGTTTGTTTATAAGTCGCCTGTGAGGAACAGTGTCAAAGGCTTTACTGAAATCTAAATACACCACATCTAGAGCTCTCCCTCGGTCCAACTCCCTGGTCACCCAGTCAAAGAAATCAATCAGATTTGTCTGACAAGACCTGCCTCTGGTGAATCCATGCTGCCTCGGATCCTGTAATCCGCTGGACTCCAGAAACCTCACTATTTTCTCTTTCAGCAGCGTTTCCAATAATTTACTCACCACCGAAGTTAAACTAACCGGCCTGTAGTTTTCAACCACATCCTTACTTCCGCTTTTGTGTAAAGGCACCACATGAGCCTCTCTCCAGTCCTTTGGCACCACTCCCGACCCCAACGAGGCATTGAAAAGATCAGTCAGTGGAGTTGCTAGAACGTCCCCAAGTTCCCTCAGTATTCTAGGATGTATCCTATCCGGTCCCATCGTTTTGTCTACTTTAAGTTGAGCTAGTTTCTCACAAACACAGTCTTCTGAAAATTGTTCAAGATGTCCCTCGCTTCTGTTCTTATTTGTGGGTGTTTTCTGAGGTCCTGCTCCTGGTTCTTCATCTGTGAACACAGAACAAAAATATTTGTTAAGCAATTCCGCTTTATCCTTATCAGCTTCTACATATTCCCCCCTGCACCCTTGAGTCTGACAATACCACTTTTGCCCTTCCTCTTCTCACTAATATATCTGAAAAATGTCTTATCCCCCAATTTATTGCATTGGCTATTTCCTCCTCCTTTTGAATCTTTGCCTTCTTGACTACTTTGCTAGCTTCTCTAAGTTTTTCCAAATACAGATGCCTGTCTTCCTCTCTCTGTGATCTCTTGTATTTCATGAAGGCCTCCCTACATGAACTCCAGCCAGTGGGAGGCTATTCACCAAAGTTTGTAATGCTGTAACTTTCCAAGGCCATTTATAGAGATTGTGACAGAGTCCACAGAGAGGGGCTGATTTACATAAAGAAAAGGCCTTTTATATAATTGTGCAGCTATATACATGTATGTAAGTATGCACACCTACAAGGTTTCCTGTTCTTGAGAAGAGTAAACAATGCAGTTGTAACCATACATCCAGTGGTACCAAACCCTTACACTCTCCTGGGACTGATCCCCGCTGAGGCTACTCATTACACCGTCTTGGATTTAAAGGATGCCTTCTTCTGTATATGACTCGCACCCACCAGTCAACTCCTGTTCGCCTTTGAATGGGAAGACCCTACTACAGGAAGGCGGGGTCAACTCACCTGGACTCGACTACCCCAAGGATTTAAGAACTCGCCTACTCTCTTCAGTGCTGTTCTCAACCAAGATCTCTCAAGTTACTCTGTTACTCCAGGAAAAAGAGTTATTCTCCAGTATGTGGACGACCTGCTGATAGCCACCAACTCCAAAAGCAAATGCCTGCAAGCCACCAGTGATCTCTTGCACCTCCTGAATGAAGCCGGATACAAGGTCTCAAGGGCCAAGGCGCAGTTATGCCAAACTGAAGTTAAATATCTAGGATTCCATCTGTCCAACGGGATTCGGTGATTAGGACCAGAACGGAAGGAAGCAGTGTGTTGCATACCCACCCCAACCACGAGAAAGCAAGTGAGGGCTTTCCTGGGAGCTGCAGGCTGTTGTCGAATATGGATACCCAATTTTGCGTTGCTAGCAAAGCCATTGTACCAGGCCACCAAAGGAATGGAATGATCCCCCTTGGAAGGGGGACCAGAACAGAATGCAGCATTTCGAGCTTTGAAAGCAGCCTTGATGTCATCAACCTCACTGGGTCTGCCAAATATACAGAAACCGTTTCGCCTACATGTCCATGAGTCAAGTGGAAATGCTCTGGGTGTGTTGACTCAACCCCTTGGATCCTGGCAGCGACCCGTAGCATATCTATCAAAACAGCTGGACACTGTTGCAAAAGGATGGCCACATTGCTTGAGGGCCTTTGCAGCTACAGCCCTCCTGGTGAGTGAAGCCGACAAGCTCACCCTTGGTCAGAATCTTCAAGTTATGGTACCACATTCTGTCCTGACTCTTATGGAACACAAAGGAAACTACTGGTTCACAAACTCACGAATATTGAAGTACCAAAACATGCTATGTGAAAACCCCCGATTACAGTTGACCGTCAGTCAAGCTTTGAAACCTGCCATGCTGTTGCCGATTGGTCCAGGACCCCCGATCCTGTTTGCATGGAAATCATGGACACTGTATTCTCCAGTCGCCCAGATCTGACTGACATCCCATTAAAGAACCCTGATCAAACATTCTTCGTGGATGGAAGTAGTCTTGTCATCAATGGACAATGCTGTGCCGTATATGCAGTGGTGACCCTGGACATGGTGGTGGAATCCTCAGCTCTGGCCCCGGGGACCTCAGCACAGAAAGCTGAACTGATAGCCCTCACTAGGGCACTGATAATAGGGAAGGGGCTCTCTTTAAATGTGTACACAGATTCTAAGTATGCCTTCACAACATTGCACGCACATGGAGCCCTGTACAAAGAACGAGGGTTGATAACCTCAGGAGGCAAATCCATCAAATATGGCCCTGAGATATTGACATTACTAGATGCTGTGGGCCCCCAAACAAGTTGCAGTCATGCACTGCCGAGGTCACCAGGCAGGGGAAGGAGAAGTTTCACGGGGAAATAGATTTGCTGATGCTTCTGCAAGAGAAGCGGCCTCTACTGGACTAGTTCCTGCCCCCAGTATCACAGTCCAGGCAGCTATATTTCCAGTGCCTCTCAGTGCATGGACTCCCTGATACACCCCCAAAGAGTTAGACTAATACTGTCAAAAGGAAGGAGGAGTGTTGTCAGAGACCGGATGGATAGTGCTACCGCCGCCGGCAGGTGGCTCCCCTCCAGGTCCAACTGTGATCCCTGAAGCGTTAGGTCCAGCCTTTGTCCGAGCTTTCCACCAAGCCACACATTACGGAAAGACTGCAATGGAGAAAGCTCTCAGACCCCATTTCTGTATTTCATTGTTAGGACCCCTGTCAGCCTCAGTAGCCCAAAGATGTTTGACCTGTGCAAAGAACAATGCCCGGCAGGGTCCCAACCTGCCACCGAGAGTTCAGTCAGTAGGAGTTACTCCCATGGGAAATATTCAGGTGGATTTCACAGAAATGCCACGTGCAAATGGATACCACTACCTGTTAGTTTTAGTTTGTACATTCTCTGGGTGGGTGGAAGCTTTCCCCACCAGGACTGAGAAAGCCAGAGAAGTTACCAAGGTTCTGCTTCACGAGATCATCCCCCAGTTTGGAATACCATTAGCTATGGGATCAGATAATGGGCCCTCATTTGTATCCCAAGTAACTCAACAGTTAGCCCGAGCTCTGCAAATACAGTGGAAATTACATACAGCTTACTGACCCCAGAGTTCAGGGAAAGTAGAGCGTATGAATCGCCACCCTGAAGTCCCAGCTGTCCAAACTCTGTCAGGAAGCTCACCTGAAGTGACCCCAGGTTCTTCCCATTGCTCTCCTTAGGATACGTTCAGCTACCACCAAGTCATTAGGAGTTTCCCCTTTTGAGATCTTGTATGGGTGACCTCTGCCCATTGTTCAAGGGATAAAGGGGGATATGAGTCAGATAGGGTCCGAAATTACTAGACAAGAACTATTGGCTCTAGATTCTGTCTTGCAGAGTCTCCATCCATGGGTACAAGACCAGCTGCCCATCAATCTGACTGAGCCACTGCATCCTTTCAAGCCTGGAGCTTCGGTGTGGATCAAAGAGTGGAGGAAGATGCCGTTTGCACCTCATTGGAAGGGACCCTATGTTGTCATACTGTCAACCCCTACAGCAGTCAAAGTTGCGGAACTAGACCCTTGGATTCACCACAGTCGGGTAAAGCCCGCAGTAACTACTGAACTTTGTCACTGGACTTCAACACACAATCCAGAGTCGCCATTGCAGCTCACGTTGCGACGACAACCACAGTTGTGATACTCTACAGCCCTACTCCTGCCACCACCTGGAAGCTGGCAGGTCAACGTACGGCAGAAGCTTGAGGAATCTACAACCTTACTCCTGTCACTAACTGGAAGCTGACAGGTCTACGTACGGTGGAAGCTGTGGAAACAACAGAATTCAAGTAACAGAGTCGCAACGCTTAAGCAAATCCATTAAGAGACTGCCATCATGATATATTTCTGTTTTTGCATTTTACTTGCGGTAGCCCCTTAGAGTGACCCATGCCCTACCTCCCTGTGCTGCCTATATAACCACTACCCTAACCGGAGCAAAAATTACCCAAACTTTACTCTATCACTCCTACTATACTTGTACTGGTGTGGTCAGCCGATGTGTATATAATGGTACAGAATTAAGTATCTGTACAAAAGGGAAGGTTAGGACCTGTTTCAATCCCTGCCAGAACTGCTTTTACCATGTCTTAGAGTTACGATGGAATGATGAGGATGGGGCCCTCCTAAATGCTACAAAACAGCTTTCAGATCCTACGAGACCCACTCCACTTTACTTGTGATGCCATTAACAGATATGGCTACTACCGCTGTGGGTCTTTTGAGCAAGCTTATTACTATGATGATAAATACATGTGCCCCGAAGGAGCATACAGATGGGGAATATGCACTGGGGTACACTCCCCAACTACTTATGTGAAAGCAGATGAAGGTGCATACTTCTGCCCTAAGTGGGAGTGCGTCTATTATGCCACTTGGTCTGGTGGGCCCACAGGGCAAGATGGGGACAATCGCAAAGCCAATTTAGAAAGATTACCACTACTAGAACCCCATAAATGTAAGAAAGGTGCTTGTAACCCCATGAATCTCCTTGTGCTTGACCCAAGCCAGTGGAAGCAGGGGTACAGGTTTGGCTTGCGAATAGCGGGAGGTGGAGTAGATCCTGGAACTTTTCTACACATACAGCTTAATACTAAGACCCGCATTTTTTCACCATATCAACTACACCATACCTTCTATGAGGCCATGCAGACAACGATAGAGATTCCCCAGACCACGCACAATCTGTTTGTTGAACTAGCTAGCGCTGTAGCGTCCAGTCTTCGTATTTCTAATTATTTCTTCTGTGGGGGAACTAAGATGGGAGACCAATGGCCCTGGGAGGCAAAGCAATTGAATTACTCTGTCCCATATAATCAGACTGCTTTGAACAAGACCACCAGTGAATGGGTATTGGCCAACACTATTGTCGGCCATCTCTGTTTTGTCCGAATGGGGCCACAGTTCACCATACAAGTAGGACAGCTGGTCTGCCTGAGCCAACAACTGTATAATGCTACTACTAAAAAGACAACCTGGTGGTCTGGTGTAAATGCTATTGAACCTTCCAACCCTTTAACTAATTTCCCCAAGCTTGTTAAAATATGGACCGATCTCTCCTCACCCAATGCTTGGGAAGCCCCTCCTGGGATTTATTGGATTTGTGGAACCAGAGCTTATGCCCAACTCCCTCGCAACTGGGGAGGGGCGTGTGTCTTGGGAACAATACAACCATCTTTCTTTCTTATTCCCATCTCCCAAGGGGAGCAGTTAGGCTTCCCTGTATACAATGGACGACAGAAATGAAATACTTTAAAAATAGGTCAATGGGATAAGTGGGATGGTGATGAATGGCCCCCAGAGAGAATTATTTCATATTATGGACCAGGCACCTGGGAACAAGATGGAACCTGGGGTTACCGCACTCCTGTTTATATGCTGAATCGTATTATACGCTTACAAGCTGTTGTAGAAATTATTACTAATGAAACCAGTTAAACACTAAGGGGTATGTTTACTAAAACCCCGGTAATGTGCGGGCCGCGCTAGTGTGCGGGTGCCATATAAGGAGTGGGCGTTTCTTTCTGAAAAAGCAAAACCGGGATTTAAATATGCGCTAAGGTGTGCGGCGCCCACGTGCGCCCCGCACATTAGCGCATGAGAAAGCTGCGCGGGAGGCATAAGTGGCACGCTGATGTGCAAGCAGAAGAGCAGAGCTACAGCGCAATGGTTAAGACACTTACCAATGGTGCAGGGATCAGGGGATCAATCCCCCACAATGCCCAATGAAGACAGCTGGCTGAGGCATTTCAATATTGGGCGGCATAAGGCAGTGTGCTATTGCTTTAGGAGGCATTTTAATATTGGGCGGCATAAGGCGGTGTGCTGATGCATAAGCACAGGAACTGAACCACAGTACAATGGTTAAAACACTGACCAATGGTGCAGGGATCAGGGGTTCAATCCCCCACAGTACCCAAAGAAGAAGCCTGGCTGAAGCATTACCTGTTATGGGGAATTTTGCTCTAGGAGGCTTTTTTTAATTAATTAGTGGTGCCAGCAAACACCCTCAAAGTATGGTAACATAAGGTGCTGCAGAAGGCGCCTCCTAAGGTATCCCAGAGGCCACATATTAAGGTGCACTGTCCGCCATGCCACCCTATAATGTTGCCCATAGGAAGCCGTAGAAGGTGCTGTATGGGGCGCCCTATGAGGCACCGATAGGTGACAGTACTGCTTGTGCTGGCAGCACGGTGCATGTGAACACATGGAAACCTGAAGTAGGTGCGCAGACCTACAAACAATGCAACAGAGGTGTAGCACAATGGTTAATACATGGATTGGTAAACCAGGGGTCATGAGTTCAATCCCCCAGTGGGGTCAATTATTACCTGTCTCAGGCATTACACATTATTATACAGCAGTGCTGAGTGAAGCATAGTGCTTTTAATGTACATCAGTACTGCGTGAGTCATATGTCTTCTTACGTTACAACAGTGTTACCTGAGGTATTTTCCTTTCTACGTTTCAGCAGTCATGCCAGCAGAAACACCCTCACAGTGCTGTAATCTTCCGGTGCCCCATAAGGCACCTTAAGGTCACAGCACTGTGAGGGTGTTTCTGCTGCCTGTACTACATGAAAGTACACACAAACTACCCCAGACAGCCCCCCATGTACCCTGTAAAATACCTATCCCCAAGTTATAATGCCCTGTTCAATGTATGTCCGGTTTGTGCAATGTAAACCACAAAGGTTTAGAATAGCGCAGAATATGGGGGAATGTACATAGGTAAGGTAAATAAAATACACAAACCCACTGTAGATTCAAACCACCAACCTCTGGCTCCACAGGCAGTGCAGTCACCAGTGGGCTACAGCTGTACGACTATAAAGAGATGTCTGGCTGGCTACAAAAGAACGTCTGCAGACTGTGTGCTGCGGTTACCAGTGTAGGGTTAGTCCTCTCGCACCCATGATGCACTGCACATGCAAAGCAGCAGTCTACAGGTGATCTGCAGATGGGGTATGCACCCCCCCACAGCACCTAGGCCTGGTAGGGGAAACTGTCCGTGTGTGGTACTGGCACAGAGTAGCTACACCCCGTCACATTGTGCGGATACTGTGCTCACTCTGAAGGTGCGGTCGGGCGGACAGCACCTGGTCCACAGCACCTCCCATTGCAGAAATAGGCTATGCTGCAGGTCCCCAGCAGTGCTAGTGTGTGAGATAGGTGGTTCCTACAGACACACCTTGGATACATCTGTAGCTCCCAGTCAGGTTTAGGCCTTATGGACCGGACCCATAGGCGGATTAGGCTTCACCACCCAAACCACCCCCTGGGGCTGAGGGTGGGAAACAGGGTCTCCCACCAACAGATCCACATTATACCTCACTGAAATGTTGGCAGTAGAGGCATCCATCAACCCCGGTCCTGCTGGGGATCAGACACTGTACAGGACAGGCAATATGTATCTGTACCCACCCATAAAGCAGTAGCAGACAGACAGTAGGCCTTAAAATGGCTAGCTGCCCCCAACCACTATCTGACATTCACCAGCAGCAGGCCGCCAGCCGCTGCACCCTGCAAGGTGTTCCAGCAAAACACATACTAGCTGCAGACAGTCTGCAAGCTAGTCATTAGTGCATGTTTCTGGAGAAGATGCGTGCAGCCAGAACTGGGCTGCCAGCATACACACCAAGCAGAGAAGTCAGTGATTGGGCCCCATAAGGGAACCCATAAATATCACCCAAGAGAAATGCCATATAGCCCTAAGGGGGAACCTAGACATGCCGTGGTCACTGCTCAGTCAGGGTGAGAGTGATCACCCAACACGACATGCTGTGGCCACCCTGTCTGTGCAGGTGGTAGCCGGGCACCACAATGCCCCAGCCATTGCCCTATGCCCTGTGCAGATGCATCCTGGCCAGGCCACCCTGTCAGGGCTATATCCATGGTACCTTGCTCCTCATTATGTACATTGGCAGGCCAATACTGGCAACAGTGCTGGCATTGTGGGCTGTAGAAGGTGTTTGCAGCCACCACACACTGGATAGACAAACACACACTCCCACACCTAGGCCAGCATTGTGCTATAGAGGAGTCTATCAGCCCTGGCCACCACACCAGTCCTGGGCACAGTACAGGCATGGATATGGTACGCAATACTGTTGGGGGGCACTCCTCAGGGTGGTAAACACTGTCAGAGACCAGACCTGAAGCACACACCACAGACATCTGAAAGATTGTTATGATGGAGCTCAATCAGCAAACTGTGCTTAACGTAGAAATCGCTATCTGGCAGTAATCATATCAAACGTTTGATAGCTGTGTACCGTATACCCAGGTGTAGGGTGGCATTGCTAAGGTATGCAAGTGCTAGTATTGGGGGATGTACGCAGGGCCCAATGTCCTGCCTCTCCAGGAGGCATTGGCTAATGGAGCCTATGGGTGTGGGTGTGAGTGTGTCTGCCCTTGTTGGCTGCTGCTTTACGGTAGAGGTTCCCAACTCCACTCCTGGTGTGCCAAACACTGTTCGGGTTTTCATGCTGTCCCTCATGAATATGCATGAGCTACATCTGCATACCATGGGGGTGGTGCATAGATATGCAGCACAGGCATCTTTATTAGAGGCAGCATGGAACCTGAATGGTGTTTGGCCCTCCAGGACTGCATTTGGGAGACTCTGCTCTAGGTAATGCACATTTCTATGATGTTTGTGCTGTGTGGGGTAAAATATAGGTGTTTGACCCATGCTTATGTTTTCAGCAATAAATGTTCAGTCTTTACTACCATGTTTTCTTCATAGGTAAAATAAAGGAACTAGGTTGGCAGGAGCCCCAGCTGGGATTTGAACCTGTGACCTTCTGGTCCTAAAGACACTGCCTGTGTCCACGGCACCACTGTCTTAGCACAACAATAGTGCATTCCCTGGGGAGGCCATGGCTGTTTGTCAGACAGGGCCTGTCTGTTGGAGTGCACTGCACCCAGGTGAAGGGGGCTAGGCCACCATCTGCTGTGGGCAGCAACCACTGCCCCCTCCACCAACGGTACCCCTCCGCCACCATGCTGACATGGCCTTATATTGGAGACAGCATCACAGCTGAATGATATGTGGCCCTCCAGGACTGCATTTAGGGGACTGTGGTCAAGGTAATGCGCATGTTTCTGGTGTCTGTGCTCTGTAGGGTAAAATACAGGTGTTTGGACCATGCTTATGTTCTCTGCAAAAAAGGTTGGTCGTTACTATCACGGTTTAGTGGTCAGTAAAATATGGGGATTGGGTTTGCAGGGGCCCCAGCTGGAACTTGAGCTGCTGATCTTTGGCTCCTGAATACACTGTCTGTGTTCACTGCACCACGCTGTGGCCACAGAGACAGTGCAGTCCTTGGAGATAGGAAACCTGGCCAAAGAAATCAGAAACCCTGCTCTGCACAATTTCACTGTGGGCTGTGATAAGGAAGCTTATCATAGCTCAGGTAGGAGCTATAGAAAAGATGATGTGACTCTGAACAAGCAACCTGTCAGTTCTGGTAGAAGCAAGAAAACAGAGTTTTCACATAAAAGACTACCAGTCCCAGAATGCACCAGGTTTCCAGCAGCCATGAGAGGGGCTGAAGTGAGAGAATGTGTGTGCAATCAAGAGAGCTATGAGGTAATCCCTAAGCACTCATCTCAAAGGGCAGGGCCTGATTCAACACAGCTGCGCTGTGTTAGGGAGCAGCACACATTAGAACAGGATAAGAATAGAGCTTATTCTTCAGATAACAGCTTCAGGGAGAGCTTCAGCAAAAGCTACAGAGGGAGGAAGAGATACAGAGACAGCAACGGCTACAAGCACCAGTATCACCTGGAGAAACAGAAGCCAAGCCAAGCAGATAGAGAGAGAAGGAAACTCTCTGGAAGGAAGAGAAGAAAGGCCATTGGAAGGTCTGGGAGATTCCAAGGCAGTACTCATACTGGGAGGTATTCCAAAAGCCAGCAGAGTCCATTGGACTGGATTCAGCCAGAGGAATGGAGTGGCAGAGATAGGAATCACCAGTGGCTACCTGGAAGAGAGAAGACTGCATGTGGAAGGGACTTTCAGACCAAGGCCAGAAGGTATGTGAGAGAAGATCCAGCGTCCAGGGATCAAGATTGGAAGGCTGGACATCAGAATTGGATTACATATTGGCCAGGCTATACAGAGAGAAATAATGATAGCAGGAGAGGCTCAGGTATGAACACTGATCCAGACCCTATCTATAATAGAGAATGGCAGCAAGGGAATAAGCATTCTCATGATAGTGCCTTAATGAAAGACTCATCTGTGCCAATGTATGATATTGACCCTATGATTGTTGATGCAGGGGGAAATACAGCAGATGAAACTATTTACATGGACTGTTCTTTATCTAAATGCTATTGCTAGTTTTCTATGAGCAAACACATCAGCCATCACAAAGAAACCTAACTTTGTTCTTTATTTCCACTGCAAACAGCTCTTAAAGCAGGATTTGGGTTCACACAGTAGCAGCCAGCCAGCTAAAGGCTTACAGCTGGTCAATTGATAGTAATTAAAGCTGCACCTGATTGTGTGTGTGAGCAAGGGAGAATCACTGCTGAGATCTGCATGGAAAATAAGCAGAAGTTAACCTAACCAGCAAAGTTTATTCTTTTCTTTGTGCCTTTGTATTTGGTAATTATTTGCTAAGAACACATTAGCTAATTGCCTGACAAGCTGAAGGTTGTTTTCTGGTTTACTTTGTGACTTTTTGTTATCCATTTAAACACTGCAAGCAAGTAACCTCATTTATAGTGCTATCAAGCATACATGTGCTGGGTGAATTAAACCCCATCAATAAAAGAAGTATTTTATTGATCTTACCACTTGGTTTCACAACTCAAATTATTGTCATCAGCTGTGTTTGGGAGTGAATGAACTACAATACCCACAATACCTTGCAAGAATCATATGAATATATGCATCGTCAAGATTGTGTAAGTTCTCACCCTAGGCAGCCGTCTGACAAATGGCGTAGTTTTTCGGATTGCTCTTGCACCAAGAGGATTTACTTGTTGTGGATTACAAATAAAAGTCAAGTTTAAAGCTGTAAGAAGATTTCTTTCCCTCATCTGCACTTTGGAGGAAAAGTGGTTGTTCCAGGAAGCTGTCCCAGAGGAAAAGACCCTGTGCAAAGCTGGATTCATCACTGAGACAAGGTAATATGTACCTGGGCATGTCTAGTGGTGGATGTGTGTAAGCACAGGGGGTAATTGAAAAAAAAGTTGAAAAAAAAAACACACCTGGTTGGAAGGTGCTGCTCTTTGGGTTTTTTTTTTCTCTCTTTTCTTACAGGGGTCAAGATGGATCCGAGGGAGATGGCTCAGTGGATGGCAGCCCAATTCAGCAAGCAGCAGGAGCTATCACAGCAGGCCCAGGACACTGCTATGAAGGCCATAATGGAACAGCAGAAACCAGTGCTTGATCTGGTGCAAGCTCTAGTTCAGCTGCAGAGCCAAAGTGGAACAGATGCAAGACCAGCAGTTAGTACTGGTGCACCACATGTGAACACTGTGGGACTCAATCAAGGGATTGGGGCATTTAATTTTGGGAAATTAACTCCAGAAGATAATGTTGATGATTTTCTAGAGTCTTTTGAAAGAGTGGCACAGGCTTTAGCATGGCCAGAGACCCAGTGGGCAGTAAGGCTGGCAGCCTCATTAACTGGTGAGGCACTAGCAGCTTACAGAGCAATGCCAGCAGCCCAGGCTTTGATTTATAAGGATGTAAAGGCAGCTATTAGAGATCGCCTAGGGTTGTCAATTTCAGAGTATAGGCGAATGTTTAGAGCTGTTACATTGAAAGTGGGTGAGACACCCAGGGCTCTGAGTCAGAGAATCAGAAGTCTAGCTGTAAAATGGTTGGAGCCTGAGCAAAAGACAGTAGAAATGTTATTAGATAGTATAATGCTGGAACAATTTATGCTTGGGGTACCTAAAGATTTGAATGTTTTTCTTATACAGCAAAATTGCCAAAATCTTGGAGAGGCAACCATGCTAGCAGAGAGATTCTTGGAAGCCACGTGGGCTTGCCATAGAATGGGTGGCCCTCTAAAGATGGATGCTGAGGCTAGATGTGCTGTATCAGAAAAAGGAATAATTAGGAATGTTTCTAAAAATGAATGTACTGTATCAAACCAGATGACACAGTGGAATAGAAAGAAATGTTTCAAGTGTGGAAAATTGGGACATTTAGAGAAGAGATGCCAGACACACACTAGTTTAATGGGTCTGGATTTAAAACAGCCCAAGGAAGGATTTCTTTTGATGGTTGATGTGCAAGGAATTACCACAAATGCATTATTAGACTCTGGGGCAGACCAGAGTATGATGTCAAAAAGGCTTTGGAAGAGGATAGAGGCCCAAGAAAGATTTGTGCCTAGAACCTCTGAAAGCCAAGTTCACATCAGATGCGTTCATGGTGCTGCAACATCATATCCCACCTATAGGTTTAAGGTTAAGTGCCTGGGGGAACAAGAGGAAGTCCTATTAGCAGTGGTGCCTAGGCTACCCTTTGATTTGGTCCTAGGAAAGGACTGGCCAAGATTTAAGCAGGAACTAGTGAAAGGGCTAGGAAAGAAGGAGGGAGAAGGTTTAATAATGGAAATAGCTCCCGGGCCTTTCTTTGGAAGTCCTCAGTCCCTAGCTAAAAAGATGGTTAAGCTTCCAGAAGGCCAAACTATGGGTAATAAGAGGGGCCTTGTATCCACCCGCTCGCAGGCTAAGTTAGAGAGCCAGCAGAAGGAGGAGGGGGAGCAGGCAGAGTTATTAGGAGATTTACCCTCTCATGATGATTTAATAACCCCATCATCTGGTAAAGTAAGAAAGTTGAAAGCACAAAAGAGGCGTGAGAGACTTTGCAGAGCACAGGGTAGGGCTGAGATGTTAGCTGGTCAAAGTTTACCCTGGGTGCCAGCTGAGTTGGTGGCAAAGTTTCCTAACTTTCCACAAGAGCAGCGAGCTGATCAAGCTGTCACCCGAGCTTTTAAGTATGCTCAGGAGGTCAGGGAGGAGTTGCCCAGATTCAGACTAGATAATGACATATTATATAGAGAGAGTCAGGACCCCAGAAATGGTGCCATACGTAAACAATTGGTGGTACCCACAACTTTCAAAGGGCTAGTACTTAGACTAGCACATGATCATCCAGTGGGAGGTCATAAAGGTATGCAAGGAACGCTGGATCAAATACTTGTGCGTTTTTACTGGCCAGGTATATTCAAAGAAACTGCCCAGTTTTGTGCTGCATGTCCAGCATGTCAGCGAGTTACAGCGGCTCACCCACCGGTGGTGCCATTGATCCCCATGCCAATCATCACAGACCCAATTGGTCGCATTGCCATGGATATTGTAGGCCCATTAGTTAAAACGCCCCGAGGTTTCCAATACATCCTAGTTATGGTAGATCAGGCAACAAGGTTTCCCTGGGCCATACCATTGAGGAATGTTTCTGCAAAAACAATAGCTTTGGAGCTAGTAAAATTGTTTTGTGAAGTGGGATTCCCAAGAGAGGTGTTGACTGACCGAGGGTCCAATTTTGTATCCAAATATTTGGCCCAGGTCTGGGATGCCTTTGGCATTCGTCACGTGAAAACCTCAGCCTACCATCCACAATCAAATGGTTTGGTGGAGAGATTCAACCAAACTCTCAAACAAATGTTGAGAAGGGGGTTAGCAGGAGAGGTAAAAGAATGGGATATGTTATTACCCTTTGCCTTATATGCCTGCAGGGAAAGAATTTAAGTGTCCCTAGGTGTAACTCCGTATGAGTTGATGTATGGTAGGGCTCCCCGGGGTTTGTTGGATATTTTGAGGGAACAATGGATTGATCCTGAACCAGGAAGTCAGGAGGTGCCACTGTTTCTACGTGACTTGAGAGCACATTTGAAAAGGACGTCGCAGGTTGCTGAGAGGAACCTGCAGGACAGTCAAGTTTGCCAGAAAGGATGGTATGATAGAAAGGCCAAAAGCCGCCAATTAACCATTGGTGAAAAGGTTTTGGTTCAAGTAGCAGGAACTGCTCCAAAATTTGAGGTACAGTGGAAAGGGCCATGGGAGGTTGTTAAACAAGTAAGCCCAGTGTCTTATATGGTAGAAAATGCCAGAGGGCGTAGACAGACCTACCATATTAATGTACTTAAGTCTTGGAAGGAGAGGCCTGTAGATAATGACCTTGAACCCAGTCAGGAAGTAAGTGAGCTTCAAGAAGATAACACTCTCGTAGGTATTACGGACTGTAGAGAAGCAGTTTCACCAGTAAAACCAGTCCGTAATAACTTAAGCAGGGGGGTATGTGATAAGGAAGCTTATCATAGCTCAGGTAGGAGCTATAGAAAAGATGATGTGACTCTGAACAAGCAACCTGTCAGTTCTGGTAGAAGCAAGAAAACAGAGTTTTCACATAAAAGACTACCAGTCCCAGAATGCACCAGGTTTCCAGCAGCCATGAGAGGGGCTGAAGTGAGAGAATGTGTGTGCAATCAAGAGAGCTATGAGGTAATCCCTAAGCACTCATCTCAAAGGGCAGGGCCTGATTCAACACAGCTGCGCTGTGTTAGGGAGCAGCACACATTAGAACAGGATAAGAATAGAGCTTATTCTTCAGATAACAGCTTCAGGGAGAGCTTCAGCAAAAGCTACAGAGGGAGGAAGAGATACAGAGACAGCAACGGCTACAAGCACCAGTATCACCTGGAGAAACAGAAGCCAAGCCAAGCAGATAGAGAGAGAAGGAAACTCTCTGGAAGGAAGAGAAGAAAGGCCATTGGAAGGTCTGGGAGATTCCAAGGCAGTACTCATACTGGGAGGTATTCCAAAAGCCAGCAGAGTCCATTGGACTGGATTCAGCCAGAGGAATGGAGTGGCAGAGATAGGAATCACCAGTGGCTACCTGGAAGAGAGAAGACTGCATGTGGAAGGGACTTTCAGACCAAGGCCAGAAGGTATGTGAGAGAAGATCCAGCGTCCAGGGATCAAGATTGGAAGGCTGGACATCAGAATTGGATTACATATTGGCCAGGCTATACAGAGAGAAATAATGATAGCAGGAGAGGCTCAGGTATGAACACTGATCCAGACCCTATCTATAATAGAGAATGGCAGCAAGGGAATAAGCATTCTCATGATAGTGCCTTAATGAAAGACTCATCTGTGCCAATGTATGATATTGACCCTATGATTGTTGATGCAGGGGGAAATACAGCAGATGAAACTATTTACATGGACTGTTCTTTATCTAAATGCTATTGCTAGTTTTCTATGAGCAAACACATCAGCCATCACAAAGAAACCTAACTTTGTTCTTTATTTCCACTGCAAACAGCTCTTAAAGCAGGATTTGGGTTCACACAGTAGCAGCCAGCCAGCTAAAGGCTTACAGCTGGTCAATTGATAGTAATTAAAGCTGCACCTGATTGTGTGTGTGAGCAAGGGAGAATCACTGCTGAGATCTGCGTGGAAAATAAGCAGAAGTTAACCTAACCAGCAAAGTTTATTCTTTTCTTTGTGCCTTTGTATTTGGTAATTATTTGCTAAGAACACATTAGCTAATTGCCTGACAAGCTGAAGGTTGTTTTCTGGTTTACTTTGTGACTTTTTGTTATCCATTTAAACACTGCAAGCAAGTAACCTCATTTATAGTGCTATCAAGCATACATGTGCTGGGTGAATTAAACCCCATCAATAAAAGAAGTATTTTATTGATCTTACCACTTGGTTTCACAACTCAAATTATTGTCATCAGCTGTGTTTGGGAGTGAATGAACTACAATACCCACAATACCTTGCAAGAATCATATGAATATATGCATCGTCAAGATTGTGTAAGTTCTCACCCTAGGCAGCCGTCTGACAGGGCTCATTCACCTTGTATGGAGACAAAAGGGCAAATAAACATTAGAAATTGCCTCGAAAAAAAGGGAAATAAAACATAACCAAGCTGGGCAAGAGTGATATCAATGGGCAACAGTAAAAAACACTCCCAGGACAGCTCCAAAAAAAAGAGATTTTTGGTAGGGTCTACGGAGCGTAGACCCTTCCAAAAATCATTTCCTTTTTTTGGAGCTTTCCTGGGAGTGTTTTTTATTGTTGCCCATTGATATCACTGTTGCCCAGCTGGATTATAATTTTTTAGAATTTTGGTGTGGTCATTTTCTATTTTTATTTGCAATTTTGTTCTGTGCACATGTATCACACTGCTCACGTTTTGTAGGTTTCCCTGGTTTTGCTTTACATTGCTGACAGAAATGGTTTCTCTTCCCTTTAAATCGGCTCTACCGCGAGGTTTTCACTCGTGGTATCTTTTTAGTTGAATTTCAGCCCTGCTCCTGTGCGGTGAGCCTCTCCCCTCCCACTCTCCACCCATTGACCCCGTCCCTCCGCCCCTCGGGAGCCTTCCTCCGCCCTCAGAATGCCTTTCCACGTCTCTATCGCACATCAGCGCGCCGCGCACTTGTGCGGGCCCATTAGTGCGGCGCGCACATGTGCGGGGCACAAAAACGCACTATTAGCGTGCGCTAAGGTACCTGCACAATTGCGCGGTTTAGTAAACATACCCCTAACTCTTTTAGCCAAGCAAGCTACCCAACTGCGTACTGCTATTTACCAGAATCGTTTAGCACTTGATTATCTATTAGCATCTGAAGGTGGGGTATGTGGAAAATTTAATCTAACTAACTGTTGTTTGCAAATTGATGATCAAGGTCAAGTTGTTGAAGACATAGCTGACCAAATGCGTAGGCAAGCACATGTACCAGTTCAGACTTGGCATAGACTGGAGCTTAATAGGTGGCTCTCTGTTTTCATGGGTAGGAGGCTTGAAGACTTTTGTGTTTTCAGTTTTAATTATAATAGCTATGGTTTTATTTCTCCCATGTTTCCTACCCCTTTGTTTACGAATGATAACCTCCGTCATTGACAGTATAGTTGAACGAAAAACAGCAGCCAGAGTACTAGCTATGTGGAAATATCAGGCTATACCCCGAGACAAAGCATCGGTTTAAAGACAGTCAGAAATGTGATTATCTTCTCACCCTCTCTTATTAGGGGTGAGCATAATCAAAGGGGGGAATGTGGTAGGCTATAGCCTGTAAATGGCCTGTAAGCTAGGCCTGAGTCCCAACCCCCACTTGGGACTAGTGCTGCAAAAGATGCTAAGGAACCAAAGTTACAGAATATGCTTATTATGAAGTTTGTGCCTTTTCTCTGTGCTAGAACTGACCTCGCATTCTTAGAGCTAGAAATGACCTTGCAGTAGAAATGTGTCTATACCTAGAGACTGTGCCTTTGTTAGAATTGTCTAAGTAGGGGGAACAGGGAGCTAGGCCCAGAGAGGTTCCACGATTGGATAGATGCAAGGGGCGTTGGAACCAATAAGAACATAAGAACATAAGATATGCCATACTGGGTCAGACCAAGGTCCATCAAGCCCAGTATTCTGTTTCCAACAGTGGCCAATCTAGTTCATATGTACCTAGCAGTTTCCCCAAGAGACACAAGTTCCACAATGCTTGTACTGGGTCAAGCATTGATATCTTTGGTCACTTCTTAATAATGGTTTAAGGACCTTTCCCCCAGGAACTTGTCCAAACCTTTTTTAAACCCAGCTACACTAACAGCCTTTACTACATCCTCCGGTAACAAATTCCAGAGTTTGATTACACATTGAGTGAAAAAATATTTTCTTTTATTAGTCTTAAATAGTTTACCCTGTAGCTTCATTGCATGTCCCCTAGTGTTTCTATATTCTGATAACGTAAACAATCGATCTACGTTTACCCGTTCCACTCCGTTCATTAATTTATAGACTTCTATCATATCTCCCCTCAGCCGTCTCTTTTCCAGGTTAAAGAGCCCTAACCTTTTTAGCCTTTCTTCATAGGAGTATCCTTCCATCCCCTTTACCATTTTGGTGGCTCTTCTCTGAACCTTTTCTAAAATCGCTATATCCTTTTTAAGATACGGCGACCAGAACTGCACACAATATTCAAGGTGCGGTGTCACCATGGAACGATACAGAGGCATTATAATATCTTTTGTTTTATTTTCCATTCCTTTCCTTATCATACCTAGCATTCTATTTGCTCTCTTGGCCGCCGCTACACACTGGGCCGAGGGTTTTAACATGGTATCCACAATGACGCCTAAATCTTTTTCCTGGGTGGTGGTTCCTAATGTGGAACCTTGCATCATGTAACCATAGTTTGGATTGTTCTTCCCTAGGTGCATAACCTTGCACTTGTCCACATTAAATTTCATCTGCCATTTTGATGCCCAGTCTTCCAATTTATCAAGATCCTCTTGCAATTTTTCACAATCCTCTTGGGTTTTAACAACTTTAAATAGTTTTGTGTCATCTGCAAATTTGATAACCTCACTCATTATTCCACTTTCCAGGTCATTTATGAATATGTCAAAAAGCAGCGGACCCAGCACAGATCCCTGGGGTACACCACTATTCACCTTTCTCCATTGGGAAAATTGGCCATTTAGCCCTACCCTCTGCTTTCTATCTTTTAACCAGTTCCTGATCCACAATAGTACACTGCCTCCTATCCCATGACTCTTTAGTTTTGCCAAAAGTCTCTGATGAGGGACCTTGTCAAAGGCTTTCTGAAAGTCCAGATACACAATATCAACCGACTCACCTTTGTCCACCTGTTTATTCACTCCTTCAATAGAAAGCTTGCTTGTATCAAATCATAAAAATGTATATAAGGAATATGCTTCTGTATTTTCTTTGCTCAGACCTTTTTTGGACACTGTCCTGTCTGGGCCTGAGCACAATAAATTGGTTTGGATCCTGCAAATGACTCCTGGTTATATTCATTGCGTGCACTTCGCTGCTACAATGTGACGTGACCACCTTGATTGAAGGATAAGGTGGCATACAAATCTGTCTAAATAAATAAATAAATAAAATGTATCCAGAAGGGATTTTTCACATGAACTCTGGAGATCATGGCAAGCCTCCATTTTCATATTCCACCCACAGGGAAGGAAAACACTTTTTCAATTCATCAGTAACTAAAAAACAGCTTAACTAATATAGAGACTTATAAAAAAATTACCAAGATATGTTGGGCACTTCCTATTGCCCTACACACATGGCTGAGGTGGCTCTCCAAAGAATAAAACCATAGATTAGCAGAAGAAAAGCCGCAGTACAGAGGAGAGGCAGTTCCTGTTCTAGCATTGCAGTCACTGATCCTGAACTTGAAGCTGGTGTAAGGGCTGGACTGCAGGATGGCTAACTAGGCTTGTTGGGGTAGGAACTGGGAACCTGGCTGACTGGAATAATGGTGCAGGTGGGGGGAAGGGCTTATTTTAGAAGAGGAAGATGGTAGGATGGGTAGGAATGTGCTAAAAGGGACAGACTGGTTAACAGCATGGTGAGAGGAGAAAGAGCAAGACTGCACTGCACTGAAAGGAAGAGATCAGCAATGACTCATAATGTGAAGGAAAAGGATATAAAAAGACAGCAGGAAAGATGTATGTCTGAAGAGCTCCCACTGCCCCGCCCAGAACAGAGGCAGCCAATCATCTTTCAGGGAATCATTAGAGTCACGTGTTTTCAATTCACAGCAGTTTGGTAAATGGTAAAGATTTATCTATGTGATAGAAGTAGGTGTAATTCAGTGTGTTCCTATTAAATATCTTGGAAGATGTATAAATTCAGGAATTTACCACTTCTGTTATTTATCATTTCTGGAATGTTATTAGATGTACGCAGTGCTCTAGACATACACGACAGACAGTTCTTGTTGCGTGTCTATTCAAGAAAGACAATTTATAATGAATAAAAATGTTTATCAAGATAGAGTCGCAAGTCTGCTGGATCTTAACATTGTGGTCAAAGATCAAATCACACCCCTCACTCAAAACTCATGGCTTGCTGCACTTTTTAGGGAGCATCGCCTGCAGCCAGAAGCTTCCCTACTACTGTGCCAAACTGCCCCCTCCCATCAGCTGCACTGCTACTCCTGTGGAGTTGTCAGTCGGTGCATTTGCAAGATGAAAGCTGACCCAAAGAGCTCTAGCTGCTAATCTCCCCTACCCCATTTCCTTCTTTTTCTTCTTACATGGACTGTTTTTACAGCACAAATTCCACATTTCATAGATTTACCCAATTAGATAAAGAAGGTCTGTCAAACTAAATCCAGGTACCCTTCAGACTTCAAATATTATCCCTGATTCACAGCAAACACCTATTTATCTGGCCTGTCTTTCTTCACCAGACTGTAGGTTCAGGGAGTAGGGCCTGTCTCTTTTGTGTATCTGTTGAGTAAGGCATAAGTTCTGTAGCACTATCTAACTGCTTAGTAGCACTAGTAGTAGTTTAGTGTGCGCCAGGATAAGGGTAACATCAAGGACAGAAAACCCCCGGCAGCAAGCCTTTCCTTGACAGAGGCTCCAGTGAAACCTCTTCTGAGCCCTGTGGAGTAGAAGCTGTCACTGCTCGATGAACAAGTGCCTGTAGGAGTAAGGGCAGCTTTTGCCAGGAGTAGCTGCACTTTCCCTTACACTTCCCCATCAGACAAACATTTCAGGGATTTTAGAAGTAAAAGTAGCAGTCCAGGATGGGCAGCATGAAACAACTCTTCTGCTATCTTGGGTCCTTGCATATTTGAATGTTAATCTCTTTACTCTTCCATTCTCAGCCACTTCTTTGTGAAACCACATCAGTCTTTTTTATTATTATTATCTAATTCCTAATATAATGATTTGTTACCTTTACTATAGATCCAGTTGCTCTGATATACAAAGAACTCCTTCGTCCAGCACTTTGGCAAGGGTGAAACACTTGGTGCAGGAAATACTGCACTGGTCCTGTGAGACTTGATACCCAGAGACCAGGGTGGGAGTTCCTGCACCACACGCATCACACTCACAGAGAACCACATGGTGCAGGGAGGAGGAAGCCACAGAAAATAAAAGGCAGGAAAACCCCTGGTGCCTGGGGAAATTTCTAATCGCACTGGTGACCTGGCACTTGGGAGATGTGGAACTTGCATTACAAAGCATATAAAATACAACAGAAGAAAACAAATGAAAATATCAAAAAACCTCATGATGTCTCACTACTGATGCCAGAAGAAGAGGCATCAGGAAGTTTCTATTGTCCCGATTATAACCACATTGGGTGTCTGAGTTCTGTGGCATGGTGGGGTCTAAATGTGGATCTTGAATGGCAGGTCTGTCTAATCTCTGACATTTTATTATCAGTTGATGCTCACTTCTGAGCACTGGGTAAAACTGGAAACTGTAGCCAGAGGGCATTAGGGGCATATTTAAGATAATACCTCATCCGAGGCAGTAAAAACATATTTTTCAAGAGCTTGTGGAACATTCAGAGACTCCTGAATATCTAATGAAGCTACAGTTTAACCCATTTAAGACTAATAAGAGAAAATATTTTTTCACTCAACATGTAATCAAACTCTGGAATTAGTTACCATAGGATGTGGTAAAAGCTGTTAGTATAGCTAGGTTTAAAAAAGGTTTAGACAAGTTCCTGGAGGAAACTTCCATAAACCATTATTAAAGAGGACCCAGGCAATCCACTGCTTGCCCCAAGACAAGCATCATGGAACCTATGTGCCTTTTGGGGATCTGTCAGTACTTGTGACCTGGAATGGCCACTGTTGGAAACGGGATACTGGGCTTGATGGAGCTTGGTCTGACCCAGTATAGCATTTCTTATGTTCCCTCGGGAAGCCAAAAATCATTTGGTTGAGTTCAGTCCCCAACTATTTTAGTTCATTGTACATGTTGAATTGTTCAGCTATGGATTTACAATCCTACTGCACTGAAAGTATTATTTATTTTATTTAGCTGTATTTATATCCTGCTTTTCACCTGGTCAAAGCAGTCAATTGGGGGATACATTTAACATGAGGGGATATGAGACACATACACTAATACTTACAGGGAACATGGGCAAGGGAGGGTTAAGTGGCTTGCCCAAGACCACAAGGAGTGCCCATAGGACTAGAAATCCCAGTCCCTCTGGCCTGAGATTGCTGTCCCCAGGTGGGACTTGAACCCCCCAGCCCTGAAGTACCTTGTCCTAACCACTAGACCACTCCTCCCTTTGTATTATCTACAAATCTATAAGCCACTTAAGATCATAGATGAGGTCTCACATCAATCTGCTTTTTTATTTCATTTGTAAGCTCTATGGAGCAGGAACTGTTTACTAAAGGACGTGATATTTGCAAAAGTGCTGAAACAAAGCTACATTAGGGGCAACTCTGCCTCCTAAACTGTCAGGGGTGTAGAAAGCATTTCCCTGGCAGTTAGCGCAGAGTCCTTTCCCATAGTGCATGCGATGTTAGGGTGGGTGCCCCTAAGGAAGTGCCATTAGGTGATCCCTTGTTAATGCAGTTGGCTCATGGTGTGAACCCCACGCTGATGTCGCAGAGAAAACCACACCCACTGTCTGTCCCTAACCATACTCATGACTAACTCGAATTAGACAGTTAGCGCAGACATCATCCTATTCTGTCATGGCTCCGCGCTAGCTGGCAACACGTGTCCCAATGCACATTCAGCATCAACGTGTGCCAGAACACATGTTGACAGCAAGTGCCCTCTAGTAAAAGGGCCCCTATGTGTCTGCACAGGGCTTTGTATGTCTTGTGCTGTTATATAAATGATCTCCCCATCTCCCATCCATACTCACCCCCTCACCTATGCAGAGGTTCCCTATCAGGCAAAGTAACTCACCAAGCATTCTGCAGGAGTGCACACTATGGCTTTTGTACATATATAAATTAATTGTGCACACATAGATTCATAGGTATATATGCATAAACAATTTGAGCACACTTTTAGATACCAAAACAAATATCCAAACTATCCTGAAATGCCTAATACATACATGGAGAGAGAGTTCATTATTCTTAATAGAGTTGGAAAATACAGTGTTAGGAAGGAAGAGCTCATCTGCACTGTAGCATCATCCAGATTGGGTCTGGCATGGAGCAGATTTCAGGTGCTCTTCAGGCTTCCTCAGACTTGTCTCATGTTGATGCTGGTGCTCAGGGCTGCCACAGATCTATATTAGTTGGGAAGTCAGGATAGAAGGAGAAAGGCTGGGTACAGGGACATAGAGATGAAGAGAACCTATGACTACACGTTCAGCCAACGATTATGAATCCCCTGGAAGAGAAATGAACCCAAGGTGGAAAATTCCATCTGGGCAGCTGTTGCCAAATGTTCCTGTGGGACTCTTGCTACAGTTTTGGGGGCAAAGCTGACCAGGCTGCTCCATTTAATGTACTAGGTGGTTCTGGGAGACTGTTCTGTCTATGACACAGTGCAACTGCTTTTTATTCCAACTTGACCAGGCATCACTTCCAGCTTCTGCTTGTGCACTGGTGATATCAGTTGAGCTTCCAGTCTTCTTATTCTTTAGGGTAGGGGTTCCCAAACTTGTCCTGGGGCTTACCCAGCCATTGATTTTTCCAGATATCCACAATGAATGTGTATGAGAGAGGTTTCCATACAATGGAGGCAGCGTATGCAAATCTCTATCATGCATATTCATTGTGGATATCCTGAAAACCCAACTGGCTGTGAGGAAAATTTGAGAACCCCTGCTTTAGGGTTTCCATTGTTTATGTTTGCTCTCTTCAAACTCCTCAGTGTTTGGAAACAAACAAATGAATCTCATTGGTGCGAGAGAGACACTTTCTCTTGCCAGCATTCTGCTGTCATAATGCCCTCTTATGACATCAGCACCTTTCACTCTCTCTATAGGTTACATAGAGATTCATTGTAGGCTGCATCATAAAATGTATCCAGAGGGGATTTTGCACATGAACTCTGGAGATCACAGTAAGCCTCCATTTTCATATGCCTCCACAGGGAAGGAAAACACTTCCTCAACTCATCAGTAACTAAAAAACAGCTTAACTAAAGTAGACACCTACAGGGGTGGCTCAAGGCAGTCTACTGCCTGAGACGAAGAATGAGATGGCGCCCCCCCCCCACCACCTTAGAGGGGGCGGGGCTTTTTCAGAAATCCAATCAGAGACTGAACCAAATCCAAAAGCCGAATAGATTATATGGAGGAAATGCAAGATGTTTGCACACAGGGCCGTATCGAACTGCAATCGCGCCTTGTGCGACTTGCAACTCAGATGCATGCCCCCCTCTCCCCCCATATCTCTATCCAGCGCTGCCTGCTCTTTCCCTGCTGCTGCTGCCCTCTTTTTTTTTCACGGCGGCGCCGGCAGCAGGGAAAAAGTAGGCAGCGCTGGATGGAGGCATGGGGAGGAGGAGGGGGGCATGCACCCAATCTGAAAGGCGCCGGCACTCTAAGCAGATCTGTCCCTCCCTGCTCTGACATCGTGTCAGAGGAGGGAGGGACCAGACCTGCTTAAAGTGCTGCGAAAAGGCTTTGGAGCGCATTTTAACTGCCTGCTATTGTCCTGCCAGCGGCAGCAGGGCAACAGCAGACAGCCGAAATGTGCCCCCCAAGCCTTTGCGCCCTGTGCGGCTACACTGCTTGCACAGGGCTAGGTACGGTCCTGTTTGCACACCAAGAAACTAAAAGACAGCAAGAATCAATAGCACAGTATATAAAACTAAATTATAACCCATTTTTATATTGTTATAAACTGCGTTATGGTTCTCCCTTTTTCTTTTTCAACATATATTTTGCATCCACAATAGGTGCAGAGCAGAACCAGGACATTCATCCACAGAACTCAATATTTCAAAAAAAAAATAAAAAATCTGATTCTGATCATCTCACTAACAACAACAACAACCACTATTCTCCAGTACCAGGCATATGGTGAACTAATAAAAAACCCTACAACAAAAAGCAAACCTACCATACCATACCATATCAGCACAAACTTCCAAAAGTCACATAAGGAGCCCATCCAAAAAAAGCATCACTGTAAATACTACAGTGGGCCCTGGAACATTGATACACCTATTTGAAAAGCTGAACAAGTCAAATTAGTATAGTATAGTATAGATCTTTATATACAAACTGCATGTTAACAGAACACCTGACCTCAGTCACAAACGCACATCGACCCTCACCAAGTACAGAATAAGTAACCACAATCTAAAGTAAAAATAAAAATATGTAGACAAAATTTAAACTGAAACCCCAAGAAGCCAGAGTCCACATGCAGTGCAACATCAGATAAATAAGAGATGCAGTTCCCAAATATTGTGTAAAATATAAAAATAGCACAAAGTCCAATCACCAAAATTAAATAAAATTATTTTTTCTACCTTTGTTGTCTGATCATTATATTCTCTGATCATGCTGGTCCCGATCTGAGGCTTCTGCTTTCCTGTCTTCTGTTAGCTCTCTTTCTGTGGTCTATGGTCCCTGGTCCATCTGCCATTTCTTATCTCTTCTTTTGTTTTCTTCACTTCCTTCCATCAGCCCATTTCCAGTTCCAGTAACCCTCCCCAATATCAGTCCCCTTTCCAGATCTTCCCTCCCAGTATGTTCCAATGTCAACCACCTTGCATTCCCATGACTGCCACTTGTGTCCATTCCCTTCCAGTCCCCCTCCTTTCCTACTGTCCAGCCCCTTCTAGTCCAAATACCATCCCAGGTATCAGCTCAGGTTCACTCTCAGTGCCACCCCACAGTCAGCTCCCTTCCAGCCACCCTACCCTCTGTCCATCTCCCTTCCAGTGCCATTCACATGTCAGCTCCCTTCCAGCCTCCTCCCTATTACTCAGCTACCTACCACTCCCGTCCCCAAGTATCAGCTCCCTTCCAGTCCCCCTTCGGTACATTCCAGGTGTCAGCTCCTTTCCAGTCCCCTCCTTCCCTTCCTGCCCCATCCTTCCCCTGGCAGACCTTCTCAGTATCCACTCCCTTCCAGTCCTATTCTACCATTCCCCTGCATCAGCCCATTTGTAGCCCTAGCCCCTAGTTTTCTTCCAGGGCCAGCAGCACTCTCCTCCCCTCCCCCATTAGCCCATTTCCTGTCCCAGCCCATTTCTAGTCCTATCCCCATTATCAGCCCACCCCAGTTCTAGACCCCCAATCAGCCCATTACCAGTCGTAACCCTCCAATAAGTCCATTTTCAGTCCTAGCACCCCAATCAGCCCATTTCCTGTCCTAGTCTCCCCCATAGCCCATTACCAGTCCTAACCCCCCCATCAGCCCATTTCCAGTTCTAAACCCCCATCAGTCCATTTCCAGTCCTAGCACTCCTCCGATAGCCCATTACCAGTCCTAGCCCCCTCTGATCAGCCCATTTCTAGTCCTAACCCCCCCATCAGCCCATTTCCAGTTCTAACCCCCCATAGCCCATTACCAGTCCTAGCTCCTCCCAATCAGCCCATTTCCAGTACTAACCCATCAGCCCGTTTCCAGTTCTAACCCCCCATAACCCATTACCAGTCCTAACCCCCCCATCAGCCCATTTCCAGTTCTAACCCCCCCAATAGCCCATTACCAGTCCTAGCCCCCTCCTGATCAGTACATTTCCAGTTCAAAACCCTCATCAGTTGATTTCCACTCCTAAGCCCCCCATCAGCCCATTTCCAGTTCTAAATCCCCATCAGTCCACTTCCAGTCCTAGCCCTCCCCCGATAGCCCATTCAGTCCTAGCCCCCTCTGATCAGCCCATTTCTAGTCCTAAACCCCCCCATCAGCCCATTTCCAGTTCTAACCCCCCCATAGCACATTACCAGTCCTAGCTCCCCTCCCGATCAGCCCATTTCCAGTACTAAACCCCAACTGCCCGTTTCCAGTTCTAACCCTCCCATAACCCATTACCAGTCCTAACCCCCCCATCAGCCCAGTTCCAATTCTAACCACCCCCCCCCCATCAGCCCAGTTCCAGTCCTAGACCCCCCCACCCCCAACCCAGGGAAATTGAACAAAAAAAAAAAACTCCGGACCCGGCGAAAGAAGCAGCTGCTGGCCTGCTGCTGCCGTTCCAGCGGCAGCAGTGGCAGAATGAGGAGCCCTGCGGCCACCCACCCGCCTCCCCAGAGAGCCTCCTGGTTTCCCCAGTTCCGTTTTGCAGAGCCGCAGCGAATGGACAGCATTTCCTTTTCGCGCGGCTCTGTTAAAGCTGAGCCCGAGGTGCTGATGGGAAACCGGATTTCCTGTTTCCCATCAGTGTCTTGGGCTCAGCTTTAACAGAGCTGCGGTTAAGGGAAACACTGTCCCTTCGCCGCAGCTCTACAAAGCGGAGCCGGGAAAACCAGGAGGCTCTCCGGGGATGCGGGCGGGTGGCCGCAGTGCTCCTCATGCTGCTGCTGCCACTGCTGGAGCAGCAGCAGCAGGCCAGCATCTGCTTCTTTTGCCTGGCCCAGAGTGGTTTTTTTTGTTTTTGAAGGCCGAGTGAGGCGGTGACGGCGGTCTTTTTGGGGGCAATTTTGCCACCCCCAAAAAGCGGCCGCCTGAGGCCACTGCCCCACTTGGCCTCATTATAGAGCCACCTATGGACACTTATAAAAAGCTTACCAAGATGAAGAGTTGGACACTTCCTATTTCCCTGCAGACATGGTTGAGGTGGCTTTAGAAAGAATAAAAGCCATAAAATAGTTGAAAGAAAGTTACAGTACAGAGGAGAGGCTGTTTCTATTCCAGCATAGCTGTCACTGATCCTGAACTTGGAACTGGTGTAAGGGCTGAAAGGGAAGATGGCTAACTGGGTTTGTTAGGGGTAGGAGTTGGGAGCCTCACCGAATGGAGTAATAACTTGGGGGGGGGGGCTGATTTTAGTGAGGAGGGAGATGATAAGATGGAGAGGAATGTGCTTAAATTGAAAGATTGGTTAACAGCATGGTGGGAAGAGAAAGAAAAAGACTGGGTGGGGGGGGGGGAGGCTGATGGCTGGGGATTTCTGCCAGTAGCCTGCAGGGATGTTTAAGGGCCTGATTTACTTTCTTTTTTCTCAGACATGGAATGGGAAAACTAGCCTTAGTAAATCATGTCCTACAGCAGTTGAAGTAGAGCTCGAGTGGATCTCTTCCATCCCCCACCCCTGCTCCTAAACTTCAGTTAACGGGGGTGAGTGGAAGGTTTCAGCTGATGGCTCCTATGTTTTTGGGCTGGATCCTAAATATAACAAAAATGTATCATGGCCTGTTCTATATTAATAATAAGTGGTTTACGTATTTCTGCTATGTAATGTTTATAAGCGTCATTGATGGAAGAGAAGTGTCTCTTTTTAAGGCGTGCATGTGCTGGGTACATATTACGCATTACTTGTCATACAAAGTGAGATTATTACATAAACTAATTCATGCAAAATGGGAGAGAAACCTAAGGGAGAATGTATCCATCTGAAATAACTATTACATCCAAAACGCTCTCATTTCATCATGCCAGGAATGAACCTCAGGTGTAAGTCAGGGAATGTTGGGTCTGATCTCAGATTTACTGCTAGATACTCTGGATACTTTTGATGTTCTGAGGGTGGAATATATGCAAACACAGATCAAGTAGCGCCCCATACAATTGGATATTTCTGTCTCTTTCTGCCACATTGTCTCAGATTGCATTTCTTGCTACTTGAGAATTTGTCACTTGCTACTGACTTTTCTCTCAGCAATCAAACCAAACGGCGAGCAGGATAAGGGTCACTAGCACTTTATTAATGAAACACCCCAACGCGTTTCGGCTTATGCCTTCATCAGGGGGTAGGGAGGACTGCAAATAAATTAAAAAACATAAAATCATATATAAATCAAAACCGAAAATATCTAAGATACATTGAAAATATAAAAACATAAATAATAAAAATCCATTGTGCGACCACAAGGATGTAATATCTAGAAAAATATATATACTTACTTATAAGACTTCTAGTCATACATAAAAAAGCGCATAAGTAGTATGTGACCAATAGAGCAAAAAAAAAAAAAAGCTGAAAAAAACATGATAAATACATTAAATAACAAATGACTTGTGAATTCACAATAAATAACAAAGAAAATAGGAGACCCAGACCAAGAACATGTATAGCATTATAAATCATGCACCAAAACCATAATATTACGTAATCATAAATTGTCTAATGGATAAAGGTAAAAAATATGAAAACTAATTGGGTAAATAATTAAGATACATCAATAGGAGCATACAACAATAAATATATGTATATGTATAAACAATTAAAACAATATAAATACATAATAATAAATAGTAATAATCAAATAATTAAAATACATTAAAATAAGAGCACAAAAAATATATATATATAAATTATATATATATAAAAATATATATAAAAAAATGTACATATGTAAACAGTTATAACAATCTCAATCCACAGTTATAAAGACACATAAACATTTTATATATATATATACATTATTAGTTAAAACATTAAATAAATAAAAATTATAAACAAACTTATATACACCAATGGCAAGCTCTAGACAAACATCTCCATAAAGCTAGAGCTTGCCATTGGTGTATATAAGTTTGTTTATAATTTTTATTTATTTAATGTTTTAACTAATAATGTATATATATATATAAAATGTTTATGTGTCTTTATAACTGTGGAGTGAGTTTGTTATAACTGTTTTGATAGGTAGATTTTTTTATATAGAGTTTTATATATATAATTTATATATATATATTTTTGTGCTCTTATTTTAATGTATTTTAATTATTTGATTATTACTATTTATTATTATGTATTTATATTGTTTTAATTGTTTATACATATACATATATTTATTGTTGTATGCTCCTATTGATGTATCTTAATTATTTACCCAATTAGTTTTCATATTTTTTACCTTTATCCATTAGACAATTTATGATTACGTAATATTATGGTTTTGGTGCATGATTTATAATGCTATACATGTTCTTGGTCTGGGTCTCCTATTTTCTTTGTTATTTATTGTGAATTCACAAGTCATTTGTTATTTAATGTATTTATCATGTTTTTTTCAGCTTTTTTTTTTTTTTTGCACTATTGGTCACATACTACTTATGCGCTTTTTTATGTATGACTAGAAGTCTTATAAGTAAGTATATATATTTTTCTAGATATTACATCCTTGTGGTCGCACAATGGATTTTTATTATTTATGTTTTTATATTTTCAATGTATCTTAGATATTTTCGGTTTTGATTTATATATGATTTTATGTTTTTTAATTTATTTGCAGTCCTCCCTACCCCCTGATGAAGGCATAAGCCGAAACGCGTTGGGGTGTTTCATTAATAAAGTGCTAGTGACCCTTATCCTGCTCGCCGTTTGGTTTGTTTGGTCTCCTTGCGAGTTTGGTGCTCACCTTGTGTCTTTTCTCTCAGCAATGCCATTCTTGTGCTTTTCTCCTTTACCACAATGCCCGGCTTTCTGACAAGGATTTTTTCACTACTTTCCTTCTGTTCCTTTGGGCTACTAGCTCAGTCAGGACTGGCCTCCGTTATGCTACTTACCATGGGATGGGATCTTGTGCGGTTATCTGTCCAGGACTGTGGTGACCTTATGAAGAAACAAACGAAAGCTTACCAACTCGGCCACAGGCCACTTTAGGTTTACGTTCACCTCTTCTTAACAATTCCTATGTCTGGTTCTGATGGACAAATGGCTCCTGAAGCAGCACTTTGCATTTCTCACTGTAATTGATTTCATTTCTTTATAAACCACCAAATGATAAAGAGCATCATAGTGGTGCACAGTAGCAATAGTCACATTTGTGCATTTGCTACTTGCTTGCTCATCTGGTTCTTTTAATAGTGTTTTTTCTTGCTTTGTAAATTCTGGTGCTGGTGAATTCTCACTCATTCCCTCTATTCATTGGATTGTTTGTCCATGTTTAAGGATGGAGACTGGTTGTGGACTTTTACTTTCATACTTCAGCATGTGTTACATATCTGGTCTTTGGAAATGGTTAAGTATATCAGTCCATTAACTGTAGCTCTGGATATATAAATGCAATGTCTGCCTTTGAGTCAGTCCTGGTGACCCAGAGCTCCTGGGTTTTCTTGGTAGTGTCACCAGAAGTAGATTGCCAGGCCTTTCTTCTGAGGTAATGGAGGGTTAAGTGACTTGCCCAAGGCTGCAAGGAGTGCTAGTGGGAATTGAACCCTGGTTGCTTGGTTACTAAGCTAGTGTGCTAACCACTAGGCTACTCCTCCACACCCTGGATATATAATCTATTGCCATAAAGCCCATTCCTCTTTTAGCTTCTGGAATGTAGTCCTGGCATTTCACTTGCTTATACATCACCTTAAGGGCAGGGAGGAGTTTTCTTGTTTGTACATCCAAATTTTCAATATCTTTATGAAGCCAGTCAGCTTGCATGCTTCCTTACATAAGTTGTACTCAACCAAGTCCTCGGAGCACACCTTGGCTGGTCAGGTTTTTGGGATTCCCACAATGAATATGCATGAGATAGATTTGCATACAATGAAGGCACTACATGTAAATCTATCTCATGTATTGTGGGAATCCTGAAAACCCGACTGGCCTAGGTGTGCCCTGAGTACTGGGTTGAGGGCCACTGCCCTGCAAGCGGGTAGGGGAGTATGGGGCCTGAAAGCTGATTAATGGCTTGTCTCTTATTCTGTAGTGTTTAACCCTGGGAGTACCGATGGGATCAAAAGTGACCCCATTGCAGGTTTCACAACGCGTATCTCGGAAACTAGTTGTTCAAGAATGCAATCTTTTTATGACTTTCACATGTCAATATTCTCTTTATATTGCGCCATGAGAGGAATAATTTTCATCCGCTAGGTGACGCTAGTGATGAATTGCAGCACAGAGTACCAGTGGGGTCATTTTTGACCCCAGTTGCTTACGTCCGGTATGGATGGTGACACAATTTGCAGTTTTGTGAATTTTTTTATCTGACAAAGGTATTTATCATTAATTATGTATCATTTATTTTTTGTACTCTTATTTTATGAAAATTACACATTTTCTGGAATTGATATCATATGTTCTCTCATTATTTCCGATGAAATCTAAAGGCTTTCAGCTCGTTCATCATGATTATTGTACACCTATAGTAAAACTGCTTTGCGTTTTATTCAACTTTATCATTGTTTATTTATGTTAGGTTATTGTTTATGATGTCAAAACGAAAGTATTCAGCTGCCCATGTAAGAGAAATATTGCAACGAGATGCTGACAGTGACGGCTCTGTGTCGTCTGATGATGCAGCATATTCAGCGAGCGAAGAAGCATATCAGCCAAGTTCGGGCGATAAATCTGATGATGACAGTCATGATTCAGATGGCGACAGCAGTTGGTCACCAAGTGAATGTAAGACTGATGTTGAGCTGGTAACATCACCTGCAGCAAAGAGTCAAGTTACAGGTCGAGGCAAAGGTCAAGGCTGTGCTGGACGGGGAAGAAGGCAGGAGTCCTCGGTGTCAGCATCATCTGTGAGGAATCTTAGTTCTGGTCGTAGAGGAGCTAAGAGGTCATCAACTATAAGCACAAATGTTGCTATTGAAGCCTATGTATCTAAGGATGCAACATCATGGAACAGGAACCCTATAAAGCAAGCTGCTGGAAGATACGCCAGAGCTAATGTCATGCACGTACAACAAGGTCCTACAAGGTATGCTGTACGAAATGTTGATGGCCCTCTCGCAGCATTCCACTTGTTCATGAGGAAGAACTTATTGAATGAAATCATGATGTGGACGAGCAAACAAGGAAGACACATTTATGACGACACCTGGAAAGATTTGACAGACGGAGAATTTCAATGTTTCCTTGGACTTCTGATCCTCTCAGGCATGTACAAGTCACGGAATGAATCCATAGTTCAATTGTGGAACCTTGAAGATGGTCGTTCTGTTTTCGGCAGAAATATGGCCCGTAACCGTTTTCAGCAAATTTCTTGTGCTCTCAGATTTGATGATGCAACCAACAGACGTGAACAACGAGGTGTGGATAAGCTTGCTCCAATCAGACACGTTTTTGATACCTGGGAAGCAACTCTAAGTGACGCCTTTGTTCCTCGTGAAAATGTTATCGTGGATGAGCAACTGCTTATATTTTGAGGCCGTGTTCCGTTCAGACAATATATTCCCAGCAAACCTGGGAAATATGGCATAAGGCTATGGATGTTGTGTGACAGTGCAACGTCATATGTTCTGCGTCTTCAAGTATATACAGGAAGGGAACTCGGACAAAACAGGGAACAGAATCAGGGTGAAAGGGTTGTGCTGCAACTCACTGAAGGATTGACGCGATCTGGCAGAAATGTTACTGTTGACAATTTCTTCTGCAGTTTATCCCTGTCACGGAAATTGCTAGAAAAACAAATGACACTTTTGGGGACAATTCGAAAGAACAGAAAAAATTACCTCCAGAATTTGTAACAGCAAAGGGCCGAGAGGTATTCACTTCACTGTTTGCCTTTCACGATGATGCCACTCTGGTTTCCTATTGCCCGAAGAAAGGAAAAGTGGTTGTTCTTCTGAGCAGTTTTCATGATCAAGAAGAAGTAGATAACACACGTCCAGACAAAAAACCACGCATGATCTTGGACTATAATTCTAGTAAAGGTGGAGTAGATACGGCAGATCAAATGTTGCACACGTATACCACAAAACGAATGACAAGATGCTGGCCAGTGACAATCTTCTACAACATGTTGGACATCAGTGCTTTGAACGCCTTCATTGTTTGGATGTCACTAAATCCAGAATGGCAGTCCAAGTCAAAGCACAGACGTCGTCTATTCCTCTTAGAATTAGGAAAGCAGCTGCTTCAGAGTAATTGCAGCGAGACTTCTTCCAGCATTGAAGAAGCCACTGATGCTGTTTGCAATGTCGGGATCCCAAAGAAAAGGGCAAGGTGTCACTGCTGTTCCAGAGCAAAAGACAAGAAAAGCAACATAGTTTGCACCTCCTGCAAGCGCAATGTTTGCAAAGAACATTCAGAAATTGTCTGTGTCTCATGCAAATGACTGTAGTACTTTACTGTGTTCATCAAGTGCATGCAAAAACTGCTTTCATGGCAACTCTTCTTCATGTAATTTTATAATAAAGCATTAAATTTCAAAACATTTACCCTTCATATAATAAATAATTAATACTGAATAATATTTTGTCTGTTTAGTTAAAATTTTTCATGGTTAACAATTAAAATTCGTCGTGGGGTCATTTATGACCCCAATGGTATTCAGTGTGTGCAAAAAATCTCGGTAATTCCAGGGTTAAAGGTCTGAATCATATCTCCCCTGTCCCTCCTCTCTCCAGAGTGTACATATTTAGGTCTTCAAGTCTCTTCTCATAAGTCTTCTTATGCAGGCTCCAAATCATTTTGGTCACCTTCCTCTGAACTGTTTCCAGTCTTTTTATATCCTTTGCAAGATACGGCCTCCAAAAGTGAACACAGTATTCCAAGTGATGCCTCACCAGTGACTTCTACAGTGGCATTAGCACCTCTTCCTTTCTGCTGGTAATTCCTCTTTGTATGCAAGCCAACATCCTCCTGGCTTTTGCCAGCACCTTGTCACACTGTTTCGTCACCTTGAAATCCTCAGAATTAATCACACAAAGGTCCTTCTCCTGGTCCTTGCACACCAACCTCTTGCCCCCTGTCGTATATTTTTCCCTTGGATTTCTGCTTCCCAAGTCCATGAATCTGCACTTGTTTACATTAAATCTTAATGTACAAGCATTAGAGCATTCTTCCAGATTTTGTAGATCTTTCCTTATATTATGCACTCCCTCAGGGCAGTCCACTCTGTTGCAAATTTTCATGTAGATTTTATAATAAAACATTTATGGGACAGTCTTGTTTCTTTTTTGTCATACCTCATTTATAGCATAAAAGATGTACTATATACGTCATGGAAAGTTCCATTAGCAGAGCTGGAAAGTTGCATTTGTAGAGCTCCCAGAAAAGGGGAACTAGCCTGTCTTACCACACTTGTTCTTTCTCATCTGTTTCCCCATACAGATTGTTGTACATTCTTTGCAAAGTTAAGCTAGAGCTTTTTGCAAGTTCTGCAAGTGACCCTGCCTCTGTATTCTGTCACCTACACTTACAGGAAGCATACTTATAGTCACTTGTGATATACATGATATTCCCTCTAACATTTGCAAAACGGGGAAAATCAAAAGTTAGAGGTAATTTTAAAGGTGTTTTCTCAGGGAAGACGGGACAGACATCCATTGGGCTCCATGGAAAAAAGGAGACTGAGCAAGATGGCACCCTTGGGCGGGAAGGGGACTATGCAAGCATGGTAGCATTTCCAAAGGCTTTCTTGAAAAGCTGGGGAAATATTCCATGCGGGCTCCATGGTGCCGACTTCACCCATATGTGAGGACTGACTTCCTGCTTGTTCCTGAAGAAATCTCAAGGCCACCCTATTCATGGAGCACTTCAGACCCACCACATAAGAACATAAGATATGCCATACTGGGTCAGACCAAGGTCCATCAAGCCCAGTATTCTGTTTCCAACAGTGGCCAATCTAGGTCATATGTACCTAGCAGTTTCCCCAAGAGACACAAGTTCCACAATGCTTGTACTGGGTCAAGCATTGATATCTTCGGTCACTTCTTAATAATGGTTTATGGACCTTTCCTCCAGGAACTTGTCCAAACCTTTTTTAAACCCAGCTACACTAACAGCCTTTACTACATCCTCCAGTAACAAATTCCAGAGTTTGATTACACGTTGAGTGAAAAAATATTTTCTTTTATTAGTCTTAAATAGTTTACCCTGTAGCTTCATTGCATGTCCCCTAGTGTTTCTATATTCTGATAACGTAAACAATCGATCTACGTTTACCCGTTCCACTCCGTTCATTAATTTATAGACTTCTATCATATCTCCCCTCAGCCGTCTCTTTTCCAGGTTAAAGAGCCCTAACCTTTTTAGCCTTTCTTCATAGGAGTATCCTTTTTAAGATACGGCGACCAGAATTGCACACAATATTCAAGGTGTGGTCTCACCATGGAACGATATAGAGGCATTATAATATCTTTTGTTTTATTTTCCATTCCTTTCCTTATCATACCTAGCATTCTATTTGCTCTCTTGGCCGCCGCTGCACACTGGGCCGAGGGTTTTAACATGGTATCCACAATGACGCCTAAATCTTTTTCTTGGGTGGTGAATCCTAATGTGGAACCTTGCATCGTGTAACCATAGTTTGGGTTGTTCTTCCCTAGGTGCATAACCTTGCACTTGTCCACATTAAATTTCATCTGCCATTTTGATGCCCAGTCTTGCAATTTATCAATTTTTCACAATCCTCTTGGGTTTTAACAACTTTAAATAGTTTTGTGTCATCTGCAAATTTGATAACCTCACTCATTATTCCACTTTCCAGGTCATTTATGAATATGTCAAAAAGCAGCGGACCCAGCACAGATCCCTGGGGTACACCACTATTCACCTTTCTCCATTGGGAAAATTGGCCATTTAGCCCTACCCTCTGCTTTCTATCTTTTAACCAGTTCCTGATCCACAATAGTACACTGCCTCCTATCCCATGACTCTTTAGTTTTGCCAAAAGTCTCTGATGAGGGACCTTGTCAAAGGCTTTCTGAACGTCCAGATACACAATATCAACCGACTCACCTTTTTCCACCTGTTTATTCACTCCTTCAAAAAAACATAACAGATTAGTAAGACAAGATCTTCCTTGTCTAAAGCCATGTTGGCTGTCTCCCATTAGGTTGTGACTATCTACATGCTGAGTAATTTTATTATTTATGATGGTTTCTACCATTTTTCCCGGTACTGACGTCAGGCTCACCGGTCTGTAGTTTCCCGGATCACCCCTGGAACCCTTTTTAAAAATTGGTGTTACATTGGCGATCCTCCAATCTTCAGGTATTAGAGATGATTTTAATGGTAGTTCACAGATTACTGATAGCAGTTCTGCAATCTCATATTTCAGTTCTTTCAACACCCTTGGATGTATACCATCCGGCCAAGGTGATTTGCTACTCTTCAGTTTATCTAATAGTTGTAAGACATCTTCCCGATGTATCGATATTTCCTTCAATTCTTCCGCACTTTTAAATACCACTTCAGTCATGGGTAACATCCCTACATCTTCCTCAGTAAAGACCGAAACAAAGAATTCATTCAGTCTCTCCGCTATCGCCTTGTCGCCTCTTAGTGCTCCTTTAACCCCTTTCTCATCTAATGGACCAACTGACTCTCTCACAGGTTTTTTGCTACGAATGTACTTGAAAAGATCTTTATTTCGCGTTTTTGCTTCCGCAGCAAGCTTCTTCTCAAATTCTCTCTTTGCCTGCCTTATCAATGCCTTGCATTTGACTTGCCAGTGCTTGTGCTGTTTCCAGGTTTCGTCATTTGGCTCTTTTTCCATTTCCTGAAAGATGCTTTTTTGGCAACAACAGCCTCTCTGACCTCACCTTTAAACCATGCTGGCAGTTTTTTGGACTTCCTTCCACTTTTCTTAAAGCGTGGAATACAGCTGGTCTGGGCTTCCAAGATAGTATTTTTCAACAACACCCAAGCTTAATGTACGTCTTTTACCTTCGCAACTGCTCCTTTTAGTTTTTTCTTAACTGTTTTCCTCATTTTATCATAGTCTCCCTTTCGAAAGTTAAAAGGTAGTACTGTGGATTTCCTTACTATCCCTCCTCCACTAATTAAATCAAAGGCGATCATGCCATGATCACTATTGCCAAGTGGCCCCAACACCCTTATCTCTTGCACTAGATCTGGTGTTCCACTAAGGACTAGGTCTAATATGGCTTCCCCTCTGGTCGGTTCATGAACCAGCTGCTCCAAGAAGCAGTCATTTATTTCATCTAGGAACTTTATCTACCTAGCATGTCCTGACGTGACACTGACCCAGTCGATACCGGGGTAATTGAAATCACCCATTATTATTACTGTGCTGTAACTTTTGTTAGCTTCCTTGATTTCTTTGAGCATTTCATCATCCATTTGGTCATTCTGGCCAGGTGCTCGATAGTACACCCCCACTGCCATGGCCTTCCCCCTTTTATATGGAATTTCAATCCATATAGATTCTACAGCAGATTTTGTTTCCTGCAAAACTTTAATCCTTTCTGAGTCAATGCCCTCTCTAACATAGAGCGCAACCCCTCCACCAATTTGATCAGCTCTATCATTACGATATAGTTTGTACCCAGGTATCACAGTGTCCCACTGGTTGTCCTCCTTCCACCATGTCTCTGATATTCCAATCATATCTAACCTTTCATTTAGTGCTATATATTCTAACTCTCCCATCTTATTCTTTAGACTTCTAGCATTTGCATACAAGCATACATGAACTCTTCCTCTCCACCCCCCCCCCCCACCAAAGCCTTCCCTTTTAATAACCCTCCCACCCACCCCAGGCTCATTCCTTGGTTAGATATCCACACATCCATTCTGCTGCTGTTTGCTGTACACACAAGGTGTCCCACTGTATTATAGTTTATCTCATGTAAAAGGTATGTACGTTTTGTTGCAGTACCTAAATTCTCATTGTTTCTTGTAACAACTTTGTAGCCATCATTAAATAAACAGTGCAGTATAAAAGAACAGTTAAACAAATCAATAAATGAATAAATAAAATCTTGAAAGAGCAGGACCCACAGACAGATCACTGGTGCCTGATGGGGCAGAGGTGTGAGAGCAAAACCACTGAAGAAATTCAAAAAGGTATGAGGAGGCAATCAAAGGAAACTTAAATAACTTTTGCACTTCAGCAACTACTGTAGAAGAGGGTAACCTGTACAGAGTAGTGTAAACAGCACTAATCAAAGACATAGGGGTATGTTTATTAAACTGCGGTAATCGTAAATAACGCGCGTTATGTAACGTTAATGATGGTAAGCGCACTGCCGTCTGTCTGCTATTGCGTTATGGATGTGTACCGCTCTGTCCGTTCCCCAGCAGGACTGGGGTTGCTGGTCCCCTCTATTGCTGCCATTGCAGGGAGGTAGACTCTGGATCTATTGGTGGGTGATCCTGTTTCCCACCCTGAGCCCCAGAGGGTGGGTTGTGTGGTGGTACATAATCTGCCTATGGGTCCATACATCCCCCCCCTCCCCCCCTACAGCAGGTAACGATGGCACCAACACAGGATATGCACTATTCTGGGTGCAGCATCGCCCATAGGGACTAGACATGACCGAGACATACAGCAGGACATAGATGTATCCTAGGTGTGTCTAACTGAACTACCTATCACACACTGATGGGGACCTGCAGCATGGTGTATTTCAGCCATGAAAGGTGCTGTGGACCTGGTGCTGGGCGCCCCACCTCAACCTCAGGGTGGGCACTGTACCCGCACAATGTGACTGTCTGTGGCTACTCTGGGTACGGGTGGGTTACCCCTATCCTGGTAACCACAGCAGACAGTTTGTGTGGTGACGTGCAGTCCTGCAACCAGCCAGGGCTTTGTTCGCATCTTTATAAGGTGTCCTATAGGGGACATTATAGGGTGCCATGGCGGACAGTACACTTTATAATGTGCCCTATGGAGTGCGTTATGGGGTGCCTTATGCGGCACCTTAGGTTATGCCACCGTGAGGGTGTGTTTGCTGGCAGCACTAATTAAAATACACGTCACAAGCCTCAACAATCGCTACTTAAATGTAAAGGGTGCTGCCTCAGCCAGCATTATACATTAGGCCCAGTGGGGAATCGAACCCATGACCCCTGTACCATCAGTTAGTGTTGTAACCATTGTGCTACAGCTCTGCTGCTGTGCTTGTATGCCTGCGCGCCTTCTTAAGATTAATGCGAGGTAACGTGCCCTGTAGCGCTCGTTCATTTATGGCGCCTTGTAATGCGCGTTCCTGGCGCGTTCTCGGAAACGATGTACCGCCCATGTCCTTATTTGGAGTTTCTGTCTCTACCGCGGCTCCTAACGCGAATCGCACTAATGCAGTTTAGTAAACATACTGTAGCAGCAGATAAGCATGCAATAAATAAATCCAGGAGTCTTTTCAAGGATCCAAGCCAGTTTAATGTGCACATGGCTCAAGCAATAAGCAATTTCAAAATGGCTGAGCAATGGTTTCTAGCAAAACAACAGCTTTTATAGCGTTCTTCTCCATTCTAGGTATAGAGAAACTTTTCATTGGTCCCAGTACCCCTCTCACCCATCTATTGGTCCCGGTACTGATATGGCTACCCAATAGGGACTCTGGTCTGGGCCCAGCACCTGGTTGCCCCCCTTCTAGTCCCAATTACAATGGTCAGTGTCTCCAACTTGTTACTTCTCTCCTCCAAGGTCGCTGAGCTTGTTAAAACATATGGGAAGCAGAGGCACTGTGACCTTGCTCTCTGCAGAGTTAATTAATTCCATAGAAGCATAGCACACCTTATCAGTACCAATTAAACTTGTTTTTCTTCTATTTTCCAAGTTTCGTTTCTGCTTAGCTATGTTCAGTTAAACTGAGTTAAGTTTCGATTCTTATAGCTACACTATTCACAAGTGGGGGTTGGGACTCAGGCCTCACTTATAGGCCTTTCACAATAGTAAACCATACTAGGCCATAGCCTACCATATTCCTAGGCCATAGCCTACCACATTCCCCCCTTTGATTATTCTCACCCGCAAGTGAGAAAGGGTGAGAATCAAATCACATAATACTAGGTAAAGGTATCACTCTGTGGTATAGGGTAGTAAGTTCACATAGCTAGCATCTTTGTAGCTGTCTTACGCTCTACAGTGTTATTAATAACTGAAGTGATCATTTGCAAGCAAAATGGCAAGAAACAAGGGAGCAACAAGCAGATAGTCAAAGTCCATAGTTTGGCAAGAGTGGGAAAAAGAACTAAAGGATTAGAAGGTTCAGTTGCATCTTTTGTTGTGCTGTCGTAAAGCTTCTGATTTAGACAGACCAGCTGTCCATCCTTCGTAGTAGATTGTGGTCCAGTCCGAACAAAACACAAACTGTCAACAATGGGGTGGGCCAATACCCACTCACTAGTAGTATTATGTAAATCAGTCTGATTGTATAGGATAGAATAGTTCAGTTCTTGCGTCTCCCAGGGCCACTGATCTCCCATCTTAGTTCCTCCACAATAGAAACAGTCAGAAGTGTGGAGACTAGATGCTATTGCTCCAGCAAGTTCAAGAAACAAGTTCTGGTGGTGGTATGAGGAATTGCAACGGTGGCTTGCATAGCCTTGTAGAAAGTCAAGATCTAGAACAACTTTTGGATTGGAGAGTATACCAATGCAAGTATAGGGAGAATGATAAATCAAGGTCTGAGTGACCTTCGGTCCAGTTCATGTTGTACTTATACAGGCTGCCCAGGGAGATAAGGCAAAAGTCATTTCAAAGCACTCCAAGGCTGCTGCCAAAATAAAGCAATAATAATAATTCATAATGGGCATAGTCTCTGGAAAATTGGTGGAACTGTCGACTTCCACAACAGATAACAGATGCAGGGTTGATTGTAGATCCTCAAGCTTCTGCCGTACGTAGACCTACCAGCTTTTTGGCAGGAGTAGGGCTGTAGATTCCAAAGTATCACTGTCCTCTGGGATGTCTCAATTTCTTAAAATATCATAGCATAGTCTCTTAGGCTATTATTGCTTCCTTAGAGCAGTTCACTCTTTAGGAGATCAAAACAGTCTTTTCAGAGTATTTAAACACAGTCTCTTAGAAGATTCAATTTCTTAACACAACACAGTCTCTTTCTGATGATTGCAGGTTTTTTCAGATGCGAGGCTTACCTTCAGATAAACAAACAGTCTTGAAATAGTGCAGTTTCTGAGGGACCAATAAGTCTTAGGTCCGTGGTTGTTGTTGTAGGGTGAGGTGCAATGGAGTCTCAGGATGCTATACAGTAGTCCAGTGATCAGGTTCAAGAGCAGCTGCTGGCTTCCCTTGATTATGATGGATCCAAGGTTCAAATTCTGCGACTTTTACTGCAGTTGGAGTTGTTGACAGGATGACGACATAGGGTCCCCTCCAATGCAGGGCTAACAGTATCTTTCTCCACTCTTTGATCCACACCGAGACTCCAGGCTTGAAAGGATGCAGGGGGTGCAGGCAAATTGATGAGTAATCGATTTTGTACCCAGGTATGAAGACTCTGCAAAACAGAACTTAAAACCAATAGTTTATGTCTAATAATTTCAGATCCTATCTGTCTCATATCTCCTTTTATTTCCTATACAATAGGCAGGGGTTGCGCATACAGAATTTCAAAAGGGAAAACTCCTAAAGACTTAGCAGGGGCTAAGTATATCCTAAGAAGGGCTATAGGAAGAACCTAGGGCCACTTCAGGTAAACCTCTTGGCAAAGTTTAGACAACTGAGATTTCAGGGTTCTATTCATACATTCTACTTTTCCTAAATTCTGAGATCTATAGGCAGTATGTATCTGTTAATATCAATATCTTGGGGCTATACTTAATGGACTTGCTTCCTAAGGTTATCCATCCTCATTCTTTGTACAGGGGCCCATATGCATGCAAGGTTGTAAGGGCATACTTGAAATCTGGGTACACATTTAGACAGGGCTCTTTTCCTATTGTTAGTGCTCTAGTGAGGACTATCAGTTCAGCTTTCTGTGGTGAAGTTTCTGGGGCCAGGGCTGAGGACTCAACTACCAAATCAGGGGTCATCACTGCATATCTAGCACAACAATGTCCATTGATGATGAAACTGCCTTCAGCCACAAAGAAAGTCTGTTCAGGGTTCTCCAGAGGGACATCAGTCAAATCCAGGTGGCTTGAGAATACAGTGTCCATAATTTCTAAACAGTCATGATCAGGGGATCAAGACTAACTGATAACATAGCAGGATTGAAAGCTTGACTGACCCTTCAGTTGTATCTGGGGTTTTCACACAACATACTCTAATACTTCAACATTCATAGATTTGTTAGCTAGTAGTTTCCTTTGTATTTCATATTGGTTAGAACAGAGTGTGGTACAGTAACTTGAAGATTCTGTCTCAAAGTGAGCTTGTCAGCTTTGCTCACTAGGAGGGCTGTAGCTTGCAACAGCTCTCAAATAAGGGGCCAGCCTTTTGCAACTACATCCAATTGTTTGACAAATAGGCTACTGGTTGTTGCCAAGGTCCAAGAGATTGAGTCAACACTCCTAGAACATTTCCTTGCGACTCATGAACATAGAGACTGTAAGGTTTTCTGGACATCTGGTAGACCCAGAATTGGTGACAACATCAGAGTGTTTTTTTCAAAGATCAAAAGACTGCATTCCTATTCAAGTCCCCATTCCAATGGAGACTTTTTCATTCCTTTGGTAGCTTGATACAATGTGATACAATGGTTTTGCTAGCAGCGCAAAATTGGGGATCCATATACAACAGTACCCTGTGGCACCCAAGAAGGCTCTCACTTGCCTCCTGGTGGTTGGAGTAGGAATACTGCATACAGCTGCTTTGCGTTCTGGTAAGGGTTCCAGGCGTCGAATTCCGCTGGACAACTGGAATCCTAGGTATTTAACTTGTTTGACATAATTATGCTTTGGCTCTTGAGACTTTGTATCCAGCCTCATTAAAAAGGTGCAAGAGTTCACTGGTGGCTGGTGGACATTCACTTTCTGAGTTGGTGGTTATGAGCAAGTTGTCCACATATTGAAGTAGAATTTTTTCTTTTTTTTTTTTTTTTCTGGAGTTTCTGGATAACTTGTCAAATCTTTTGCTGAGTGAGGCGAGTTCTTGAATTCTTGAGGTAATCTTGTCCAGATGAGTTGGCCCCGCCTCCTTGTAGTGGGGTCTTGGGCTAAGCGTATGCAGAAAAAAACATCTTTTTAAGTCCAGAATGATGAAATGTATAGCTTCAGCAGAGATCAGTTCCAAGAGAATATAAGGATTTTGGTACCACTGGTTGTATAGTTTCAGCTGCATCATTCATTCTTCTTAGATCCTGCACTGGGCGGTAATCACCTGTCCCAGGCTTCTTGACTGGCTTGAGGGTGACAATGGCAGGGGCTATGTTCTTCGCTAGGCCAGGTGGATTATCTTCTGCCCATCTTCCAGGTGGGGCTATGAGGTTGGTAAGTGTACAGCTTGTTGCTTTGGATGCAAGTGAATAGAACCGCCATTCTTCTTCTTGGGGACAGTTAACACCATCAGGCCAGCAGATTTTGAGTTTCATTTTTCCCCCTTCAACAAAGGATATCTGTGCTTGAAGCTTTGCAAGCAGGTCTCGGCCCAAAAGTGGAATAGGGCATTCAGGCATATACAGGAACTGGTACATTATTATTATTTTTTTTCTAGTTCACACATGTGGTTCTGCAGAAAAGGCTTTGCGAGAAAAACACAGGGGCTACTGGCTTTAGTATTCTGCTCCTGTATCCCCCATAAAAGTCCATATATTGGTCCCCTATTTTTCAGACTGACTCCTGGGGACCCAGGGAAACTGGAGAGTCCGGTCTGGCCTAGTCTTCATCCATGCTGTAGCCCTCTTCGGCTGCCACTCACGCTATAGCTGCTTCACTCTCGTGCTGAAACACTGTGCTTGGTTTTATTCTGTCTATGATTCTACAATCAAGTACTCCCTCCTGGGGTGGAGTCAAGATACGGGCATTCACTTCTCTAATGTCCTTCTTTTTCTATAATGGGCGTACTCACACCCAGTTTTTCACTTCCTCTGTTCCTTCGATTAAGATAACCTCCTCACATCATTCAACTAAAATATCATTCACTTTCTCTGTTACATTTATTTTCACAATTCACACACCCTCTGATTAACTTTCATTTAACCATTATGCCCGCAAATTCATCCAGTTCTTTGCAATTTCCGTTCATTAGTTCAATCAAGTCCTAAAACTTCTCAGTGTATAATGCAGTTTTTTTCAGTTCTAAACAAGTCTGGTCAGCTGACTTTCACTTCTAGTCCGGAGGGGGTGGACATTCCCCTGTTGCAGAGGTGGCTAGCAAACTACTTGGGAATCTGTAGTCCCCCCCCCCTCTCCTGGATTCTGTTTCTCCTAGCAATGCTCTATCCAGGAGGTTGATTTTTTTTTTTTTTTAAGGATCCACTTCTCTGCTGTGGGCACATTAGTTCACGCCCACCGGGGGGGGGGGGGTTGACATCATCGGTGGACTGGGCTCCATCCCCCCCTTAAGCACTCTGAACTGAACTACTTACAGAGAGAGAGAGAGAGACGAGACAGGATATCTAGAAATTCTGGGGCAAAATCCTGATTGGGACAGAGACATTTCATAATCTTCAGTAAATCCCTTACTGAAATTCTTGATCATACTTGAAAAGACACTTATTATTTCTGTAAACATAGGGCAGGCAGGAAACACTTAGATTGAGCACATACATCCATTATGCTTCTTATAGAGAGAACTATAGCTATCTGTCAGCATGTCTCTGCAAAAGAAATTATTTTTTTAGTTCAGGAAGCAAATATTTAAAAGACATTCCGGATATTTTTCCTAAAATACAGTACACCTTAACTTTTTTTTTTTTTTTTTTTTAATACAGAAAAACAAATTAATTTATCTTAAAAGCCAATATTGTAAAGGTCAGTGTAGCTAACTGATTTGTTCATTAGTAACCAGCACAGAGGGGAAGCATGCATTCAAATGACTTATACTCATTCATAAAAAGATAAACTTTGTTTTTAAAACTTTTGGTTAAACAGAGCTAGTGAAACCAGAGAAAAAAACTAATTATAAATTCATCACGCTTCGATTAAATGAAGAGACTTTTCAAATCAGGAGTCCCTTTTCATTCCTAGGAGAAATCTCCTGCAGTCTCCAGCTGTCTCTCCAGAACCTTTTTTTTTTTTTTTTTTTCTCTGCAGGCTATGTGGAAGCCACACCCCTCTGCTCGCGGGGAAACAATTGAACTGTGCTCATAAAAAGAGACTTCTCATTCACATGGACAGAGATGCCAGAAAAAAACAATTTAAATCAATGTTAAGTCGTGATCTAATTACTTTGTAGATCAAAGGAAAAACAAAAACAGTTCTTTATCATTTCCTATTTAAACTGTTTCAGTGCTTACTGAAAATTTGAACATACAGCCGACAGAAATTCCTCTCACTTGGTCCGCAACCCATAAGGGATTAATACAAACTTAATCCTTTTCAGGCTAAACCCAAAAACTATCGGGACCCACAATCCTGACTAAACATTCTTATTAAATGATAAATAAATGATATATATTACATAACCACAGCAGAAGGAACAAAAACATATATTATAATACTGGTACAATTTGCCTGAAATAAGCACAAACTACCAGCATTGAGGTTTAAGCCTGCACAAGATTAGAAAGACGACACTAGACATTCTTTCCTTCAGACACGCCCCCTGTCAGTTTTTCACACTGCAGTAGAAAAACTAACTGGGTCAGACCAGCCTTTTGATTTCTAAAAATGACTGTAGGTGTTTTGGGTCTTCATTCTGCTCTATTAATACAATTTCTTAATCAGTGAACTGTCACAAATTACTCAACAGAATAATCTCACATTTATAACAAAAGGGAAACTCGCAGTTTCAACAGATAGCAAAAATCAAATACACAGGACGGACAATACACCAAACGCTTCATCCGTTTCGCGACCTAGACGCAGTCACCCGACTAGGAACTGCGCTAGTCCAGAGTCCACTCTGCTTGGTCCGTGCTGCCAGACCTCTCATTCACACTTCATTCACACAATCATGCTAGCAACGTATCTTAGAATGCATTCCTTTCTATCTATTCTGACTAGTCTTTTTCCCAATTACAAAAAGGATGAGGGTTTCACCCGGCGAATTCCCATGCGGGGTTACTCGGCCCTTCCTTGAGAGCTCTCTTACCAATTCCCAATATCTCGAGATTACAAATTCCAAGTTCCACTGGCAGTACTGCTCTTTCTATTTCTGTCTAGACATACCAAAAACCCAGTCCTGTCTGCTCTGACCAGGCTGAATCATGATCCTCTATAACAGCTGTACCTAGCGAATACTCATGCAAGGATTTTCAAACAAAGACTTAAGTCTTACCAAAGTTTTCAAACTGCAGTTCTAACTCATCTGTCTAGACAGGTTTTCAAAACTATACTTACCAGATCTGGTTCCCAAGCTTCTGAGTTGGATCCTGGACTCCCCCGGGTCGGAAGTGTTGGCCAGCTGGACTCAGTGCCTGCCGAGGCCAGGCAGAACTCCCTCCGATACAAGAGGATCGGTGGGCCCAGGGAAATTCCCCTGCGTCGGATTGGCATGGTTCCAACTGGACCAAACCTCAAGGCGAATTACGTGGATTTATTCACTTGAACACTATCCACCACTCGCACTTCCAGGCCAACGCACCAAGAATGTAGCAGCAGATAAGCATGCAATAAATAAATCCAGGAGTCTTTTCAAGGATCCAAGCCAGTTTAATGTGCACATGGCTCAAGCAATAAGCAATTTAAAAATGGCTGAGCAATGGTTTCTAGCAAAACAACAGCTTTTATAGCGTTCTTCTCCATTCTAGGTATAGAGAAACTTTTCATTGGTCCCAGTACCCCTCTCACCCATCTATTGGTCCCGGTACTGATATGGCTACCCAATAGGGACTCTGGTCTGGGCCCAGCACCTGGTTGCCCCCCTTCTAGTCCCAATTACAATGGTCAGTGTCTCCAACTTGTTACTTCTCTCCTCCAAGGTCGCTGAGCTTGTTAAAACATATGGGAAGCAGAGGCACTGTGACCTTGCTCTCTGCAGAGTTAATTAATTCCATAGAAGCATAGCACACCTTATCAGTACCAATTAAACTTGTTTTTCTTCTATTTTCCAAGTTTCGTTTCTGCTTAGCTATGTTCAGTTAAACTGAGTTAAGTTTCGATTCTTATAGCTACAGTATTCACAAGTGGGGGTTGGGACTCAGGCCTCACTTATAGGCCTTTCACAATAGTAAACCATACTAGGCCATAGCCTACCATATTCCTAGGCCATAGCCTACCACAATACCCCATAGACTAGATTGCCCATTTTTATTTTTTAACAGTTTTTTTTATATACCGCTTTTTCATTTAATTAAAGCAGGTTATGTTGTAACTTGAACTTGGCAATGAACATTAAACAAGAATATTGATAACTTGGATTTTTCTGAGACAATGGAGGGTTAAGTGACTTGCCCAAGGCCACAAGGAGTGCTAGTAAGAATCAAACCGTGGTCTCATTGTTCTAACCATTAGGCTATTCCTCCACTCTGTTCCATGCAGGTCATTATCTGCTCTCACATACTATGTTAGGAGGTTTATTTTTCCCTCAGTGTATCATGCTCTGATGAACTTTCTACAAAGCACAAGCTTAGGTAATAAAGGCTCACCATGCTTTCTCCTCTCCTTCCCCCCTATCCTGGGCTGATTCCAAGAGTGCCTGGAGATGCTCAGAAGCTGAACAAAGGCTGGATCTGCAATCCCACAAGCTGTAACAGTAACAGTCCCAGAAATAAATACCTGCTAGAAACGTCCACAGCACCTGACAGTATACTGTGACGCTCCACAGAGTAATACTCCCTAGGAAGGACCACAGCTCCCAGGGTGCACTGTGACACTTCCACAGAGTAATACCTCCTAGGAAGAACTACAGCTCCCAGGGTGCACTTGATACGTGCACACAGTAATCCCTACTAGGAAGGACTACAGCCCCCAGAGTTCATTGCGACAGTCTGAAACAGATAATCCCTCCTACAAAAGGCTACAGCTTCCAGAGTGCACTGTGACACTCCCAAACAGTGAATCCCTCCTAGGAAGGACTACAGCTCCCAAAGTGCACTATATCACTCCCACAGAAAAATATCCCCTAGGAATGACTACAGCACCTGAGACTGCATTGTGACACTCCCATAGAGTAATACGTTGTAGGAAGGACTACAGCTCCCAGAGTGCACTCTGATGCTCCCAAACAGAGAATCGCTCCTAGGAAGGACTACAGTTCCCAGAGGGCACTGTGACACTCCCATCGAGAAAGTGTAGTTTTTTTTGTTATAGCGCTCTGTAGCTGGAACTTGTTCTGTGCATATAAAATCTTTTTTTCTATAGATCAGACATGTGAATTTCTCCAGGGCATTTTGTTGTTAGTAACTCCTCCATCTTGCCTTGTTTTTATCTGCCTGAATATCTCAGGAAGTGGATCTGTGAGATGACCCAGCATTAGTACAACCCCTTTCTCAGGCTTCACAGAGCTGGGGGAGGGTACTCGGTCTCCAGTGTCCCTCCCTCTGTTTTCTGTTCACACTTCCTTCCACTGAAGCTACCCGGAAAGACGCTTTGTGTTAGCACCAGCAGAATTCACACTACCAGCTTTGCAAAGAGGGAACCAAGAAGTGTTCCAGAGAAGGGCAGGAGAATGGCCGCAGGGTTTTCTGCTCAGCAGGTAGGAGATTGGCAGGAGGCCTGCAGCAGGGGAGGCAGTGCCAAGATCCAGCCTTGGATGGAGACACACACACTGCATGGGGCAAGCAGAAGGGGAAATGAGACTGGCACTGCTCAGTCCAGGAAAGAAAGTTCTGCTCTTTATTCCTTGCAAGTCTCCGAGGCTCTTCCTCCTCATTCCCCTCCCATGATGTTCTCAGTTTCTGTTTCCTGCAGTATCTTTGGATTCTCTTTTCCTCTCTCGCTCTTTCTTTTGCACAATTTCTTTGTGTCAATTTGCAGAAAATAAGACCCAGATATACATACACACAGGTGGACATTCAGACCTTTACACTTAATTCTCTGCACACATCCAACAGACAGCTAAATCCTGTCTCTTCTTTCTCTATAACAGTGATAAAATTTGTCCCTTCCTTACTACACACACTACTAAGACATTTTGGAGTGGAGGAGTGGCCTAGTGGTTGGGGCAAGGTACTTCAGGCCGGGGTTCAAATCCCACTAGAGGACAGCAACCTTGGGCCGGAAGGACTGGGGTTTCTAGTCCCACAGGTGCTCCTTGTGGTCTTGGGCAAGCCACTTAACCCTCCATTGCCCATGTTCCCTGTAAAATAGTTATCTCCAAGTTATAATGCCCTGTTCATTGTAATGTTCCATGTAAACCGCACTGATGTCAAATACCATGGTATATAAGAGAAATAAATAAATACATTTATCCACTCTTTAGTTACCTCCCGTCTAGACTATTGTAACCTCCTCCTTGCTGGTCACCCTCTCCCCTTTGGAGGTTAGTGATTGATAGAAAGGTTTAAATTGTTGTTTTTACAAAAGTATCTATACAAAGGTGATAAAAGAATGTTAAGTGTTATTTTTACAGAATGATCAGAAAATTAACGTAGTTATATAGAGGTTTCTAGAAATGCTTTGCAAAACAAAACTTTCTGGGATAAATGCCTGCCATCTCATACAGATTCTTCTCCAGGACCAAGCAGGAAGTCAGTCCTCACATATGGGTGACGTCGGCGCCGACGGAGCCCCCATGCGGAGCATTTCCCCAGCTTTCAAGGAAAGCCTTTGGGAATACAGCACGCATGCGCGGTCCCCTTCCCGCCCAAGGGTGCCATCTAGCTCAGTCTTCTTTTTTCCGCGGAGCCCTACGGACGTGTGTCTGTGTTACCTGTGAAAAAGTTGATTTTTCGGCATTGAATTTTTGTTTGTTTCTTGGTTCGACACTGGTTCCCTTTCCCGCCTGGGCCCGGTACACCGGTGCCGAGCCCGGCTCCTAGTTTTTCAGGTTTTGTCCTTAGTGACTGCATTCGCGCCTTTTTCTATTTTTCCCTGGCAGCCCTGTCTTTCAACCTGGCAGGGACCCTTTTTCCCCCGTTGGTTGCCAGTGGGTTTAAGAAGTGTGATCGGTGTAAGAAACTTATGTCTCTTATCGACACACAAGACTGCTGCCTCCAGTGCCTCAGGCCCGACCATGACTCCATGGGTTGTGGCCCATGTGGCAAAATGTCCTCAAAGGCATTGTGGAGCCGTCAGCACCAACGTGAGAGGATCTTTTCAGACTCTGTGTCTGGAAGGGTCCGGACTTCGTCAGAGGCCTCGACGCCTCGGGAGTCTGACCCCGAGCATCGTCGGGGCTCCTCTTAAAGAAGGTCCCCCTCGCAGAAGCAACGAAGGAAGAAGAAACCCGCGAGGGCGGCCTTGGTGGACGCTCTTGGCTCCTCAAGGGCTAAGTCGCATAGCCCCAAATGTTGTCCCAGGTCTTCGGAGTCGGAGAGGCCTGCCAAGCATCCTCGTGTGGAGACGGAGGCCCCGAGCCACGTGAGTACTGTAGTCCTCGTGGACTCTCCTCTGGGGGAGCCGATGTCGGGCCTGACGCCGTCAGGGCCCGATTCAAAGGCTGCTGGGTCTCCTGAGCTTGGTCTCAGGTTGATGGCCCTGGAGTGCAGACTGTCTGCCTTCATGGAGCAGCAGCGGGTGCTGATCGCCGGTCTCACCGGTGCATCTGCCCCGACCACCGGGACCTCGACGCCCAAGTCGACCCCGGAGGCCGAGCCAGTCCTCGAGACCATGCGATCTCGAGTTGATCCTCAGCCAAGGTCACCCTCAGCCTCCCGTTCGGGACCGAGGTCGTCGACGCCGGTACCCTCGGTGTCGGGGCGGATGGTGCCGGAGCCGCTCGATTCCTCCTCAGAGCAGTCGTGGTGGGAGACGGAGGACGAGGAGTCACCAGACACCTACCGGACCCGGTGTGTCCCTTTGGACTCACCGGAGTCCGAGCCTCGGAGAAGGTCCCCACCGGAGGATACCCAGTTCTCGGACTTCGTGCGGGACATGGCCAAAGCCTTGGCCTTCCCCGCAGACCCTGAGGAGGAGCCTCGAGCCGAGGAGCTCGAGGCCCTGTAGTATGACTCTCCCCCCAAGGAGGCCTTTACTGTACCGGTTCCTCCGATGCTGGAGCGGTTGCTCTTCCGCATGTGGGAGGCACCGGCCTTGATGCCGGTTTTAAGCAAGCAGGTCGATTCCATCTATTGAGTCCGCAAGAGCCCCAGGTTCCAGAAGGCACAGCTACTGCACCACTCCATGGTTGTGGAATCGGCCATGCATCGTCTGAAGAGTCAGAAGATGCACTCCTCAGTGCCCCCGGCAGGGAGGCCCGGAACCTGGATGCCCTCGGTAGAAAGTGCTTCCAGGGCTCTATTCTTGCTTGCCGTGTCCAGACCTACCAGCTGTACATGGGCATGTACCTTCGGGACCTGGCAAAAGAAATTGCCGGGTTCTCGGCTGGTCTCTCCGAGGAACCTTTGCAGAGGTTCAAGGCCTTGTCCTCGGGTATTCGAGAGTGCTCTAAGTTTATCTCTCGAGCAGCTTATGATGGCTTCGAGGCTTCGGCCCGAGTAGCCGGGGCCGGCATCGGTGCACGCCGTCAGCCTGGCTACAGTCATCGGACCTCGAGCCATGGGTAAAGGACAAGTTGGTCGATGTCCCTTGTCGAGGTGAGAACCTCTTTGGCAAGCCCATGGCTGATAAAGCTGCAGAACACGAGTCAAAGACTCTCACCCGGACCAGGCTGTCCAGGAAAACCTCTGCCCCTTCTCAGAAGAAGAAGAGCTTTGGGAAAAAGGCCTTTTACCTGAGGAAGACCACTGCCTACAAATCCTACCCTCATTCCCAGGCCTCTGCAGCTCCCCAACAGGGCCAGCAGGCCAAGGGGCAGGGTCATGGGCCCCGTAGGCAGAAGACTCCCAAACTTCCTACCCCGGCTCCTGCACAGCAGGGAGGGAGTTTTTGACTATGCCAGCATAGCCTCTCCTCCTCACCAGGGCACAGGAGGTCGGCTGACCCTGTACGCAGACAGGTGGCCAGTCATCACAGGGGATGCCTGGGTGCTAAGCATCATCCAAAAGGGCTACCTGCTCCACTTCACCCAGGTACCCCCCTCCTATTTTCCAGAGGAGCCTCCAAGGCCCCCTCTGCACAGAAACCTCCTCCTCCAGGAGTTGACAGGTCTGCTAAAGGACCAGGCGGTGGAACCGGTACCTCACCATCTGGAAGGGTGAGGCTTCTACTCCAGGTACTTCCTGGTGCCAAAGGGAACAGGAGGCCTCAGACCCATCCTGGACCTGAGAAATCTGAACAAGTTTCTGCAGAGGGAAAAGTTCAAGATGCTTACCCTTGGGATACTAATGCCCTACCTCCAGCAGGGAGATTGGCTATGCTCCTTAGACCTGAAGGATGCCTATACTCACATCATTATTCATCCCAACCACAGGCAATATCTCAGATGTGTGGTGGGAGGGGACCACTATCAGTACAGAATGCTCCCTTTTGGCCTCACCTCCGCCCCCAGGGTTTTCACAAAATGCCTGGTGCTGGTTGCGGCCTACCTCAGAAATCAGGGAATCTTTGTCTTCCCTTACCTGGACGACTGGCTCATAAGGGGCCAGTCCCCACAAGAGGCCAGGCAGGCCACTTTTCAGACAATATCCCTGCTTCAGAATCTGGGCTTTGTCATAAACTTTCCAAAGTCCACTCTAGTCCGCTCTCAGGACTTAGAGTTCATAGGGGCCAGGCTGGATACCATCCAGGCAAGGGCCTTTTTGCCAGTAGACAGAGCTCACAGGCTGATGAGGTTGGCCGGCCGGTTTCGAGCTAGTTCCTGGGTCTCTGCCAGACACTTCCTCCGGCTGTTAGGCCACATGGCTTCCACAGTGCATGTGACTCCAAATGCCCGTCTGCATATGAGACCGGCTCAGTGGTGCCTCAGGGCCCAGTGGGTGCAATCCACAGGGAAGTTGTCAGACAGGATAAAGGTGTCCAAACGCTTGGTGGACTCCTTACGCTGGTGGAGTCACCTACCAAACCTTGTCAGGGGAGTTCCTTTTCAGGCCTCCCCACACACTCAGGTGCTGACAACCGATGCTTCCCTGCAGGGCTGGGGGGCACATTGCCAGGGTGCATGCACCCAAGGTCTCTGGTCTCCTTGGGAGGCCACACAGCAGATCAACCTGTTGGAATTGCGGGTTATCCATCTGGCCTTGCAGACTTTCTCTCAGGTCCTCTCTCACCAGTCTGTCCTAATCCAGACAGACAATCAGGTAGCAATCTCTTTGAGGTTTAGGCAACTCCTACCCTCCGTCCCTGGTGTTGGGCTACCGTTCAGGTGTGGTTTCAGAGAAGATTCTCTCACAGTTGCTGAGGCTCTCTAGGGAGCTCTATTTTTCAGCCTTGGGTTCCTGGTAGCCCAGAGCTAGGGAGTCACCCATATGTGAGGACTGACTTCCTGCTTGGTCCTGGAGAAAGAGTAGTTACTCACCTGTAACAGGTGTTCTCCAGGAGCAGCAGGAATCATTCCTCACGACCCTCCCTCCTCCCCTTGGAGTTGCAGTTATATGTATATTTCATTTTTGTTTTTTGCTGTCTCTTAGCTATGTCATCAGACTGTCGTAGTGTTGGGTCTCCTTTCGAACGTGCTACCTCTCGGTGAAACAACTCAAAACGCGTTCAATATAACCAAAAATGATGGAATGTTCTTCATTAACTAAATTCTCCAATCTTCTTCACTATAAATGGTCCACTATATTTTTCTTATTAAACCCTACCGGGAGGTCTCAGACTAGCACCGGCTTTGAAGACTGAATGTCTACTCAACAGCACTTGTGCTCAATTGCATCAACGACCTCCGCGGTAGCTCATAACAGCAAGTATGGCTTTTGCCTAGATTTTATGTGTTTTAAAATGATAGACGTACTAATGAAAGTCTATAGTATTCTTGCTTTTCTAAATTGATTTAACAATAAAACTTCCCTTTAAGGTTCACCAAATGTCATGCCGTACTGCGCGGCGTCTTTTTCAGTTGTTAAATATATGAAGTAAGATTGAGCGGAAGCGATAACTCTTTTGAGACACAGGCAGCACTTTTGTGAGATCCACAGTATGATCCCCTGAAGAACCTGAATAGGAGAAACGCTCTGAGGCGCTGGGGGGAAGCGTCGGGATCGTATCTTATACAAAAAGAGAAATTCAGCAGTACGGCATGACATTTGGTGAACCTTAAAGGGAAGTTTTATTGTTAAATCAATTTAGAAAATCAAGAATACTATAGACTTTCATTAGTACTCTATCATTTTAAGACACATAAAATCTAGGCAAAAGCCATACTTGCTGTTATGAGCTACCGCGGAGGTCGTTGATGCAATTGAGCACAAGTGCTGTCTGAGACCTCCCGGTAGGGTTTAATAAGAAAAATATAGTGGACCATTTATATTGAAGAAGATTGGAGAATTTAGTTAATGAAGAACATTCCATCATTTTTGGTTATATTGAACGCGTTTTGAGTTGTTTCACCGAGATGTCATCAGACTGAGCAAGATGGCACCCTTGGGCGGGAAGGGGACTGCACATGCGTGCTGTATTCCCAAAGGCTTTCCTTGAAAGCTGGGGAAATGCTCCGCATGGGGGCTCCGTCGGCGCCGACGTCACCCATATGTGAGGACTGATTCCTGCTGCTCCTGGAGAACACCTGTTACAGTTGAGTAATTACTCTTTATCTATCTCCATAGTCCTGCATCTAGAGATAGCACAGCCTAAGAGCCACTAAGTACATACTCCTCTCCCCCCCTCCTTATCTTTGTGGTCCTTTATGATAAGGACTGACAAAAAGATCAGAAACCCAAAGCCAGAAGGCATACTGTGTGGATCATGAGAGCCAAAAATGATTAAAAACTCAGGGAGCTGCATCCATATAAAATATAGAGGATTAAAGTGTGTCTATTATACTAATACGAAATCTGTTTCTTTTAAGTTGCCAGTAAGAGACAAGAGCCCTCAGTAGGAAATGTATGCAAGACAGAAAAAAATAGTTTTGCAGAGGTCAGGTTGGTCTTAGTTAAATAAAAACGAGATCCTTGCTATGCTGACCTTTTGCAATGCAAAGGTCTTATGGAGCAAGCACAAATGTAAATAAACCATTTCCAGAGGGTCACCATGAGTCGACTCCGACTTGACGGCACTTAACAACAACAACAACATTAGTATGTACTACCATAAAGGGGATAAAAGATGTCAGAAGGTCAAGGTAAACTATATTCTTGCATATGGTCTGTCATGTAAGAAATTATGTTAAATAAAGTAAAAGAATAACTAGAGGGAATGAGGCTACAGTAAACAGGAGCAGAAACATGTGCGCTGCCTGAGCACACTAGATAAGTCAATAACATTGTATTAGTTAGCCAATGAGATACTGGGGGAAGGCCTTGTAGATTTGACAAAGGTATAAATGTCACTGAAATATGTAAAGGTGTGTGTCTCTACTTAGACACCCGTTGCTGCAAGAACGTATTGAATAATAAAGCGCTCTTATACAGCTTCACAATATTCCTCTCTGAGTCTCATTGGCCAGGTTGGCCACAGGCGAATTGGCCACAGGTAAAGGTGTTTATTACAATGATGAGTTGTTGAGAACTTTGAAGGCTGTGAAGATGGATTCAAATTTAATGTGTTCCTTTATTGGAATCCAATGCAGTTGTTTGAGAAGAGGAGTAATGTGTTCTGGGGTTTTATTTGCTTTGAGTAGGACTCATGTAGTGGAGGAGTAGCTTAGTGGTTAGAGCAACTGCCTTGTACCCCAAAGATCAAGAGATTGATTTCCACTGGCATTCCTTCTGATGTTGGGTAAGTCATTTTACCCTCCATTACCTAGGAAGAAAAGGCTGGCAATCTATTTCCAGTCATACAATGCCAAGAAAATCCAGAGGTAGCTGGGTCACCATGAGTCAACACTGACTTGAAGGCTCTAAAAAAAAAAAAGGATTCATGCAGCACTGTTGAGAACAAGTTGGAGAGGGTGGATGGTTGATTTTGGTATCCCTTGAAAAATGATATTACAGTAGTCGAAGTGGGGGAAGATGGTTGCTTGAAGGACTGAACGGAAGCCATGGTCGGTCAGTAAATGTTTGAGATGCTTGATCGTTTTGAGTTTGAAGCAAATGCTCTGAGTCTTGAAGGACTACAAAAGGGGACTGCTACTTCTGGAGAGAGATCTGCAATAGTGAGTATATACTTCTGGGAATTTTTCTGAAGGGAATTCTTTAGATAAAAACTGATTAATCTGTGAACCCAGTGTATCTGTTAAATCATTCAGGGCCTAGTAGCATCAGTTTAAATTAAAAACACAGAAGAGAGCTTTCTGGTTAAATTTAGAACCCAGCAGAGAGCTTCTAGTTTAAATTTCATACTAAGTCAGAGCCTAGCAGCAGCAAAGAGCTTTCATTTAGATCAAATCAGAATATAAATTATCATAAAAAGCAAAACAGGCTCAGTATTCTATGAGCAATAAATAAATTCTTCTAGAGACCTTTACAAAGAGGCCTTCTAACAAGGGGACAAGAGACCTGTGAAACTTTTTAAATAGGTGTTAAAGCCAGATGGCAGGTCAAAAGGCCATTTTGAAAGACTCCTATAAAAGCAAGGATTGTTAATCAGCCAGGAAGTTGGTAACAGCTTACCTTAGAAGCACAGGACAGGGCACTGTGTAGCAACCCTCTTTTAATAAGTCTTATTTCCCTCCCTCCTTCCCCAACACCCACCTACCCCTGGGATAATCGTAGCTTTATAGGTATGTACATATTTTAAAGGAAAGGAGCTGCTCTCAGGTGCAGCTTTTTATCCAAATCAGTCATGCATTAAGGATCTGAAATTAATTAAGCTTCAGGTGAACAAGATATATTAAACATATTAGATACACGTTTATTAGTATAAGTATCCACAGCACCCCTTAGTAAGTAAAGAACTTAAAGATCTAAACAAAAGCTTAAAACTAAGATGCAAGCAGCAGTCCAGAAGTGAGAAGGGGGATTTCCAGTTTTTTGCATTGAGTGTCACATGTATGATTTTATCCCAGTTGGTGAGAGGTAGTAAATGTGCACTAGGTGCAAGGAGCTCTTTACTCTCAGGGAACGAGTCCATTCTCTAGAGGCTAGAGTAGCAGACTTTTTTTTTTTCCACTTTAATTTTTATTGAGATTATACAAAAAAATCAAACATAGGCATAATAATTATTACAAGAATAAAAAGAAACAAACTTAGTCCACATCACGGGGAGCGGTGGGGAACATCCAGCTGACAGCCAATCAATCTAAACTCTAATTATTACATACAATGCTAATAGAACCAGTCAAGAAAATAAATATAAAGGCAAAACACACACCTTATATTCATGCATCCGCTGCAACCTGAGGATCTAGCCCCTTAAGAAATATTTCTAATGAACCAACATCCATAAACACATACTTAGTACCCCCAGATGTGACCAGACATTTACAGGGAAATTTCAAGAAGAAAGTTGCCCTCAGGTGACCGGCAATCCGTAGTCTTATCTGAACCTTTAGATTCCTTGGATATCACAAATTTTATAGAGTCTTCGCGTGACTTAATTGGAACTAGATCTACTCTTTTGGTATCTTTCTCTTCTGAGACAGATAAGAGTACTGTCATGCGACTTTATTTTCGTAATAAGAACGCTGAATTCTGTGGTGGAAAAGTTAATATATTCCCAGATGTGGCCAGACAAACTCAAGCTAGGCGTAGAGTAGCAGACTTTGAAGACACAAGAAAGACAGAGAGGTACATAGATTAGACCTACAGGGATATAGTCCTGAAGTCCCACCTCCAGTCTGGCAGCATCCCTGTTGCCATGGAGGAGAGAGGTCAAATGACACGAGAGCATCACCCTGGTGTGGCAGGAAGTGATCCTGTAATTAGGATCTGTCCTCCAGGTGATGTAAAACCCTCTCGCACCAAGGAAGTTTCTCCAGGGCTATGTGCCCCTGAGGGAAGGGTTAGGACAGCTGTTATAGTTGGTGATTCAATCATTAGGCATGTAGATAGCTGGGAGGCTGGTGGATGTGAGAATCGCCTGATAACATGCCTGCCTGGTGCGAAGGTAACGGACCTCACGCGCCACCTAGATAAGGTCTTAGATAGTGCTGGGGAGGAGTCTGCTGTCTTAGTACATGTCGGTACCAATGACATAGGAAAATGTGGTAGGGAGGTTCTGGAGGGTAAATTTAGGCTTTTAGGTAGGAAGTTGAAATCCAGAACTTTCAGGGTAGCATTCTCTGAAATGCTTCCCATTCCATGCACAGGAAACAAAAGGCAGGCAGAGCTCCAGAGTCTCAATGCCTGGATGAGATGATGGTGCAAGGATAAGGGTTTTGGATTTGTTAGGAACTGGGGAACATTTTGTGGAAAGGAGGGGCTCTTCCAAAGGGATGGGCTTCACCTTAAATGGGACGGAACCAGGCTGCCGGCCTTAACCTTTGAAAAGGAGATAGAGCAGCTTTTAAACTAGATAATAGGGGAAAGCCGACATTCATCCAAGAGCACATGGTTCAGAATAATGTATCCTTGAAGGATACTACCAAAAGCAGTGAGGTTCCAAAAAAGAGTAAAGTAGCCCAAATGCCCTTGAGTATGGAGCAGACAGAGCTTAAAGTTTTCAAATTACCCATGCCTACCAATAGCCAGAATAATTTGAATAAAATACTGTCTTTAAAATGCTTGTATGCAAATGCTAGAAGTCTAAAAAATAAGATGGGAGAGTTAGAATATATAACGCTAAATGAGAGGTTAGATATGATTGGAATCTCAGAGACATGGTGGAAGGAGGACAACCAGTGGTACACTGTGATACCTAGGTACAAACTATATTGAAATGATAGAGCTGATCAAATTGGTGGAGGGGGCATTGAGTCAGAAAGGATTTGTTAGAGAGGGCATTGAGTCAGAAAGGATTAAGGTTTTGTAGGAAACAAAATTTGCTGTAGAATGTCTATGGATTGAAATTCCATATAAAAAGGGGAAGGTGATGGCAGTGGGGGTGTACTATAGACCGTCTGCCCAGAATGAACAAATGGATGATGAAATGCTCAAAGAAATCAGGGAAGCTAACAAAAGTTACAGCACAGTAATAATAATGGGTGATTTCATTTACCCCGGTATCAACTGGGTCAGTGTCACGGCAGGACATGCTAGGGAGATAAAGTTCCTAGATGAAATAAATGACTGCTTCTTGGAGCAGCTGGTTCATGAACCGACCAGAGGGGAAGCCATATTAGACCTAGTCCTTAGTGGAACACAAGATCTGGTGCAAGAGATAAGGGTGTTGGGGCCACTTGGCAATAGTGATCATAGCATGATCGCATATATAATAGGATATTAAGCATGTAATACTAATTTAAATCAATGGAGAATCAAACCTTCGCTTATAGTTATTTAATCTGTACATAGTTGATATATCACAAGTAGAATTGTTAATGTATAACCAAAGTTTATGTTTATGTTTATCTTGTTTAAAAGGTTTATTGTAATGTATACTACAGTTTCCTATGTTCCATGTAAAAAACAGAATGTTTACCCTGTTTAAAATTGTTATATTGTAAACCGCACCTGATCTTTTCTGGAAGGTAGCGGTATATAAGCTCTTGTTAAAAAAAAATAAAAATAAAAATATGATTTAATTAGTGGAAGAGGGATGATAAGGAAATCCACAGTAATACCTTTTAATTTTTGAAAGGGAGACTATGATAAAATGAGGAAAATAGTTAAGAAAAAACTAAAAGGAGCAGTTGCAAAGGTTAAAGACTTACATCAAGCTTGGGTGTTGTTGAAAAATAGTATCTTGGAAGCCCAGACCAGCTGTATTCCACGCTTTAAGAAAAGTGGAAGGAAGTCCAAAAAACTGCCAGCATGGTTTAAAGGTGAGGTCATAGAAGCTGTTGTTGCCAAAAAAGCATCTTTCAGGAAATGGAAAAAAGAGCCAAATGATGAAAATTGGAAACAGCACAAGCACTGGCAAGTTAAATGCAAGGCATTGATAAGGCAGGCAAAGGGAGAATTTGAGAAGAAGCTTGCTGCGGAAGCAAAAACACGTAATAAAGACTTTTTCAAGTACAATCATAGCAAAAAACCTGTGAGAGAGTCAGTTGGTACATTAGATGATAGAAGGGTTAAAGGGGCACTAAGGGGTATGTTTACTAAATGGCGCACAAGTGCGCGGTGCACAATAGCGTGCGCTAAGGTACCTTAGTGCACGCTAACGATGCGTTTTTGTGCCCCGCACACGTGTGCGCCGCACTAACGGGCCCGCTCATGTGCGCGGCGCGCAAATAAGCGATAGAGGCGTGGAAAGGCTCCCGGAGGGCGGAGGAAGGCTCCCCAGGGGCGGAGAGACAGGGTCAATGGGTGGAGAGTGGAAGGGGAGAGGCTCCCCGCACAGGAGCGGGGCTGAAATTCGAGTAAAAAAATACCGCGAGTGAAAACCTCGCGGTAGAGCCGATTTAAAGGGAAGAGAAACCATTTCTGTCAGCAATGTACAGCAAAACAGGGAAACCTACAAAACGTGAGCAGTGTGATACATGTGCACGGAACAAAAAGGCAAATAAACATTAAAAATGACCCCAACAAAATATAATAAAATTTTAATCTAGCTGGGCAATAGTGATAGTAATGGGAAACATCAAAAAACACTCCCAAGAAAGCCCCAAAAAATAAATATGAATTTTAGAAGGGTCTACGCTCCGTCCCCATACAAGGTGAATGATCCCACAGTGAAATAGCACTGATCAGGGTTTCCCTCTCCATTGGACAGGTTACCTTTGGCATGCACATTTCCACAACAGCAGGGCGGGCAGGTCGGAATGGGCAATTGGACAGATGCTGGGAAAGGGGATACAGAGGGCTGGAGGCGGCACATGCTGTGGTGCAGCTGGGTCACAGTGCGGTCTAGGCAGATGCCTAGATAGCACTTAGGAATGCTGAAACTGAACAGCAGCCAGACAGCAACTGATGAGGGCCCAACATGGTCACGAGAGTGTTTATCACAGTGTCACAGGGGATAGTACCCAGCAGGTACCCCCAAGGGCACGGAACATTGGCAGGCGGTGATTGGGGGACGTGCGGACAGATATGCAGGCACCCCTACCCCAGAACCTGCACCATAAGCAGCCGCCTACCCGCACACAGGATGGCCTGAGACTGCGTACCACCAGCAGAAGGGCATGTCAGCATGGTGGCAGAGGGGTACTGGAGGTGGAGGGGGGCAGTGGCAGCTGCCCAGAGCAGACCATGGCCTAGCCCTGTGTAGGTGGGTGCAATGCACTGCAACAGACAGGCCCTGCCGGACAAACAGTCATGGTATCATCAGGGAATGCACTGTCTTTGTGGCAACACAGTGGTGCAGTGCACACAACCAGTGTGTTTGGAGACAGAAGGTCACAGGTTCAAAGCCTAGCTGGGGCTCCTGCCAACCCAGTCCCCTTATTTTACCCATGAAGAAAACATGGTAGTAAAGACTGAACCATTATTGCTGAGAACATAAGCATTGGTCAAAAACCTCTATTTTACCCTACACAGCACAAACACCATAGAAATGTGCATTACCTACGGCAGAATCCCCCAAATGCAGTCCTGGAGGGCCACAAATCCATCAGGGTTTATGCTGTCTCCAAACTAAGGATGGAGCAGTACTGATGGTGGAGGTGACAGCGGCTGGTGCCCACAGCAGACCATGGCCTAGCCCTGTCCAGGTGTTTGCCGTGCACTGCAACAAACAGGCCCTGTCGGATGTACAGTCATGGACTCCCCAGGGAATGCATCATATCTGTGGAAACACGGTGGTGCAGTGTACGCAGACAGTGTGTGCAAGAACAGAAGGTCACAGGTTCAAAGCCCAGCTGGGGCTCCTGCCAATCCAGTCCACATATTTTTCCCACAAATAAACCGTGATAGTAAGGACAAACCTTTATTGCTGAGAACATACGCATGGTTAATACGCCTATATTTTACCCCACCGAGCACAGACACCATAAACAGGCACATTACCTAGAGCAGAGTCTCCCAAATGCAGTCCTGGAGGGCCCCACACCATTCTGGTTCCATGCTGCCTCTAATAAAGATGCCTATGCTGCATATCTATGCACCACCCCCATGGTATGCAGATGTAGCTCATGCATATTCATGAGGGACAGCATGAAAACCCGAACAGTGTTTGCCACACCAGGACTGGATTTGGGAACCTCTGCCGTAAAGCAGCAGCCAACAGGGACAGACACACCCACACCCACAGGCCCCATTGGCCAATGCCTCCTGGAGAGGCAGGACATTGGGCCCTGCGTGCATCTCCCAATACTAGCACTTGCATACCTTAGCAATGCCACCCTACATCTGGGTATACGATACACAGCTAGCAAACGTTTGCTATGAGTACTGGCAGATAGAAATTCCTATGTTAAGCACAGTTTGCTGATTGAGCTCCATCATAACACTCTTTCTGATGTCTGAGGTGTGTGCTTCAGGTCTGGTCTCTGACAGTGTTTACCACCCTGGGGAGTGACTCCCAACAGTATTGCGTACCATATCCATGCCTGTACTGTGCCCAGGACTGGTGTGGTGGGCAGGGCTGCTAAACTCCTCTATAGTAGCACAATGCTGGCATAGGTGTGGGAGTGTGTGTTTGTCTATACAGTGTGTGGTGGCTGCAAACACCTTCCACAGCCCACACTGCCAGCACTGTTGCCAGTATTGGCCTACCAATGTGCATAATGAGGAAGGAGGTACCATGGGTATAGCCCAGACAGGGTGGCCTGGCCAGGATGCATCTGCACAGGGCATAGGGCACTGGCTGGGATATTTTAGTGCCCAGCCACCACCTACACAGACAGGGTGACCTCAGTATGTCCTGCTGGGAGATCACTCTCACCCTGACTCTGCAGTGACGACAGCATGGTAGGCACCCCCATAGTGCTATATAGTATTCCTGTCATGTGGTATTTATGGGTTTCCTTTTGGGGCCCAGTCACTGATTTATCTGCTTGTTGTGTATGCTGACATCCCAGGTCTGGGTGCATGCATTTCACCAGGAGCATGCACTATGGACTAGCTAGCAGACTGTTTACAGCTGGTATGTGTCTTGATGGAGTGCCTTGCAGGGTGCAGTGGCTGAAGGCTTGCTGCAGGAGAGTATCAGATAGTGGTGGGGTGCAGCTTAGCATATCCAGGCCTAATGTCTGTCTGCTATTGCGTTATGGATGTGTACAGAGCTGCATTGACTGCCCTGTAGGGTGTCTGTTCCCCAGCAGGACTGGGGTCCTCTCTCCTGCCACCCTTGCAGGGAGGTAGAATGTGGATCTGTTGATGGGAGACCCTGTTTACCACCCTCAGCCCTGGAGGAGGAGGGTGGTGGTACATAATCCTCCTAGGGGTCCATAGGGGCTACACCTGACTGAGACAGACAGATATATCCAAGGTGTTTCTGCAGAAACTACCTATCTCACACTTTAACACTGCTTTGGACCTCCAGCATGGCCTATTTTTGCCATGGAAGGTGCTGTGGACCTGGTGCTGGGCGCCTCACCGCACCCTCAGGGTGAGCACAGTACCCTCACAATGTGACGGTGTGTAGCTACTCTGTGCCAGTAAAACACACAGTCAGTACCCCCTACCAGCCCGAAGTGCTGTGGGGGTGGACATGGTCAGTTCCCCCTACCAGGCCGAGGTGCTGTGGGGGTGCATACCCCATCTTGTGTTTATCTGTGGACAGCTGATTTGCATGTGCAGTGCATCATGGGTACGTGTGTGCTAACCCTATCCTTGTGACCACAGCAGACTGTCTGTGTGGTGACGTGCACTCCCTCTGCAGCCAGCCAGGGGCTTGCTAGCAGCTGTAGCCCAATGGTTACTTCACTGCCTGTGGAGTCAGAGGTCATGGGTTCAAATCCACAGTGGGGTTATTTGATAGGGCTGTCCAAATCATTATTTAGTTTTAATTTACATTATTGCTGCCAGCAAAAACACCCTCAGCGTACTGTACCCATAAGGTGCCTCAGAGGGTGCTTTATAGGGCGCCCTATAGGGCACCTTATGGTTACCGTCCATATAAGGTGCACTATACGTTATCCTGTGAAGCAACTTATAGGGTGCCCTATAGGGGACATTTTAGGGTGCCGTGGCAGACAGTGCATGTTATAATGTGCCCTATGGAGTGCCTTATAGGGTGCTTTATGTGGCACCTTCAATTACGGCACGTGAGGGCGTGTTTGATGGCAGCAATTAAGAAAATACAAATAAAGTGCTGCAGGAAACAATACATACATTGCAAAGCTGATGCCTCAGCCAGCCTTACGTATTAGGCACACTGGGGAGCAAACTCATGACCCCTGTATCAGCAGTCAGTGCCTTAACCATTGTGCTACACTGCTGCTCCTCCTTGCATGTCAGCGCACCTACTTCAGATTTCCATGCATTTAAATGCACAGTGCTGCCATCAAACACAGTGCTATGACCTTGCTATGCCTCATAGGGCACCCTATATGGCGCCCTATAGGCCGCCCTTTCAGCAACATTGTAGGGTGACGTGGCGGACAGTGCACTTTAAAATGTGCCCTCTGGGGTACCCTATGAGGCGCTTTATGCAGCACCTTCTGTTACAATACTTTGAGGGTGTGTTTGCTGCCAGCACTAATTAAAATAAAAATAAAATGCCCCTCACAGCACTATTACCTATGACAGGTAATGCCTCAGCCAGCCTTCTTCATTAGGCACAGTGGGGGATTGAACCCATGACTCCTGCATCATTGGTCAGTGTCTTAACCATTGTGCTCCACTGCTGCTCCTCCTTGCCTATTAGCACACCTACTTATGATTTTCATTCCGTAAACTGCACAGTGCTGCCATCAAAAACAGTGCTATGGCCGTGCGGTAACTCATACGGCACCCTCTAAAGAGCCCTATAAGCAACATTCTAGGGTGCCTTGGTGGACAGTGCACTTTAAAATGTGCCTTATGGTGCGCCTTATGTTAACACACTTTGAGAGTGCGTTTGCTAGTAGAGATAATTAAAATAAAAATAAAATGCCTCCTAAAGCAATCTTCCCCATAATAGGTAATGCCTCAGCCAGCCTTCTTCATTGGGCACAGTGGGGGATTGAGCCCATGATCCCTGCACCATTGGACAGTGTCTTAACCATTGTACTGTAGCTCTGTTCCTATGCTTGCGCATCAGCGCGCCACTTCTGCTTCCCGCGCAACTTTCTCATGCGCTAATGTGCGGGGCACACTTGAGCGCCGCGCACATTAGCGCATGATTAATCCCGGTTTTGCTTTTTTCAGCCTGAAACGCCCACTCCTTATATGGCATCCGCACACTAGCGCGGCCCGCACATTACCAGGGTTTTAGTAAACATACCCCTAAGAGGCAAAAAGGCGATAGCGGAGAGACTGAATGAATTCTTTGTTTCGGTCTTTACTAAGGAAGATGTAGGGATGTTACCCATGATTGATGTGGTATTTAAAGCTGCGGAAGTACTGAAGGAAATATCGATACATCGGGATGATGTATTACAACTATTTGATAAACTGAAGACTAGCAAATCACCTGGACCGGATGGTATACATCCAAGGGTGTTGAAAGAACTGAAATATGTGATTGCAGACCTGCTATTAGTAATCTGTGAACTGTCTTTAAAATCATCTGTAATACCTGAAGATTGGAGGATCGCCATCGTAATGACAATTTTTAAAAAGGGTTCCAGGGGTTATCTGTGAAGCTACAGACTGGTGAGCCTGACATCATTACGATGGCGATCCTCCATCCCTACTAGGAAAAATGATAGAATCTATCATAAAGAACAAAATTGCTGAACATGTAGATAGTCATGGCTTAATGAGAGACAGCCAACATGGCTTCAGACAAGGAAGATCTTGTCTTATTAATCTGTTATGTTTTTTTGAAGATGTGAATAAACAGGTAGACAAAGGTGAGTCGGTTGATATAATGTATTTAGACTTTCAGAAAGCCTTTGACAAAGTCCCTCATCAAAGACTTTTGGCAACACTAAAGAGTCATGGGATAGGAGGCAGTGTACTATTGTGGATCAAGAACTGGTTAAAAGATAGAAAGCAGAGGGTAGGGCTAAATGGCCAATTTTCCCAATGGAGAAAGGTGAATAGTGGTGTACCCCAGGGATCTGTGCTGGGTCTGCTGCTTTTTGACATATTCATAAATGACCTGGAAAAGGGAATAATGAGTGAGGTTATCAAATTTGCAGATGACACAAAACTATTTAAAGTTGTTAAAACCCATCAGAATTGTGGAAAATTGCAAGAGGATCTTGATAAATTGGAAGAGTGGGCATCAAAATGGCAGATGAGTTTTAATGTGGGCATGTGCAAAGTTATGCACCTAGGGAAGAACAACCCAAACTATGGTTACACGATGCAAGGTTCCACATTAGGAACTACCATCCAGGAAAAAGATTTAGGCGTCATTGTGGATAACATGCTAAAACCCTCTGTCCAGTGTGCAGCGGCAGCCAAGAGAGCAAATAGAATGCTAGGTATCATAGGAAAGGAATGGAAAATAAAACAAAGGATATTATAATGCCTCTGTATCATTCCATGGTGCGACCGCACCTTGAATATTGTGTGCAATTCTGGTCTCCGTATCTTAAAAAGGATATAAGGCCTTAAAACTTCACCTCTTCCTCCAGTTTTACCCAGAAGCCAATGTGGACGCTGCACCATCCTCACAAGCCTCTCAGAACCCCCTTGACTGAAGTCAAAAGAGTTCCCAATTATGTCTTAAATTGTAAACATTTACCCTGTTATCCAAGTTGCATTACCTGTTCAACTGTAAACACAAAGTACCATCGGAAATGTGTATTTTATTGTTCATTGTAAACCGCACTGATGCTGAATAGCGCGGTATAAAAGAGACTCTAATAATAATAAATAAAATATAGCATTATTAGAAAAGGTTCAGAGAAGAGCCACCAAAATGGTAAAGGGGATGGAAGGATACCCCTATGAAGAAAGGTTAAAAAGGTTAGGGCTATTTAATCTGGAAAAAAGACAGCTGAGGGGAGATATGATAGAAGTCTATAAATTAATGAGCAGAGTGAAATGGGTAAACATAGATCGATTATTTAGGTTATCAGAATTTAGAAAGACTAGGGGGCATGCAATGAAGCTACATGGTAAACTATTTAAGACAAATAAGAGAAAATATTTTTTCACTCAGCGTGTAATCAAACTCTGGAATTTGTTACCAGAGGATGTAGTAAAGGCTGTTAGTGTAGCTGGGTTTAAAAAAAGGTTTGGACAAGTTCCTGGAGGAAAGGTCCATAAACCATTATTAAAAAGGGACCCAGGATATCAATGCTTGACGCAGTACAAGCATTTTGGAACCTGTGTCTTTTGGGGAAACTGCTAGGTACGTATGACCTAGTTGGCCACTGTTGGAAACAGGATACTGGGCTTGATGGACCTTGGTCTGACCCAGTATGGCATATCTTATGTTCTTTTGAGTAAGATTTTGTATGTGTTTGAGAAAATGAGGCATTGGTCAAGTGTGACACCAAGGTATCTTTTATCTTATTTCAGTTTGATGCCATCAATAGTTATGGAAGATGGTGGTTTGAAGCCAATGTCTCTTGTGATGAACATGGCCTCTGTCATCTTGAGGTCTGTGTTCAAATTGTGTATTTTGTCGTGACCCCAGCCCCGGCCGAGGGCCTAGAGGCATAGGGCTGCCAATTTTAGTCCTCTAATAAAGGAATTAAACACTATTCCTGTCAACAGTGAGGCATTCTGGGACTTGTAGTTTTTCCTCGTTCAAGGATAGTCGTGTAAGCCAAGGGTTAAAGGCAAAGACAAAAGTTTATTTTTCTCCAAATGCACTAAGGTTCAAACACAGAACGTCCGAATATTCTTCTCCAAGCAATACTTCAGAAATTATACATAAGCAGGAACTGAGGAAGCTTCATAAGCTTTTAAAACATGTGCTGTTGTTTTCATAAAGTAATTCAGCAAAGCAAAATACAGCTTCTCTGTTTAAGCAAAGTTAAATGTCCTCATTTACCTTCTGCTTCTTTAAACACAAAATATAGAAGCTGGCAACATTCTCTTGAGTTAGGTATTTCTTAGCAAAACAAAGCTAGGTTGATTCATACTGCTTCTCAAGAGCTTTCTTTATCAAGCATTTCTTATCAACAGACTTTCATAGCTTCTGTCTGGCATAATGTACAATCCATTGGCAATTCACCTGATATGGAGTTTTGCTCAGCACAGTCCTCTTGCATATCCTCTTGTTCTAAAGCATATACGTCTGACTCTGAACTCCCACAATCTGCTCCTGGGTGAATGCTCTGGGGAAATCCCTGAACCTCCCTCCAGCACTGTTTTCCCCGGTAAGGAATGTCTGTATCTCTAGTATGGGAAATCTCTCCCTGGTTCAGTTGCCTTGGTTCCTCTCCACTGTTCAGCCACGGTTCCTTGCTCCAGGCTGGGTTCTGGTTACTTCTAGCTATAGCCTTGTTCATCCACCTTTGAGCAGCTTGAACCCTTCGGTCCGAGACCCGAGGTAGAAGACTTCCCTGCTTTCTTTCTCTAAGCAAAACATACGTGGTTTCTTGGCTCTCAGGCTCCTTCCACGTCCTTCTGCTTCCCCTTTTGTTTCCTCTACTGAGTTCCTCTCTCTGAACTCCTGGAATAGCTGAAACACGCTGAACTCTCGAAACTTGCCCACGATTCTGGACTGGAACTGGAACACAAACAGTTTGAACCGCAACCTGATCCTGAACCCCTTTCTCCCCTTCTGAGCAGGGTTTATAAGGCTGCTTCTTAGCTAGCCTTTCTCTGTCTCTGCACAGGTGTTTGCCATTACTGCCTAAGCTTGCACTTACGTCAGCAGAGCTTGGGTGTGGCAAACTGGCTCTCTCAACTCCGTGCTTTCTTTCTTTGACTGCAGTCTGGAACCTGCGAATTTCAGGAATGTCTCTTTCCTGAAAGGTATATTCATTATCTTTTCCTATTTCCATCGGTTCAGCAGGGCTCTCCTCATCACAATTTTCAGCCAGTTTCAGACTGGAGAAGCAGATTATTCCTGGCTATGATATCTGGATTTGATGCGTTAATAGATTTTTTTTATCATTACATCATCAGCATAGATATGATATAGGATGTTGTAAGTCTTTATTACAGAGCATACTGATTGTACAAAGAGGTTAAATAGTAATGATGACAGGGTCAAGCCTTGTGGAACTCCTTGAGATTGGAGTGGTATTTGTTTGGTCTATTGGGGCTTTGCATGATATAGGGTGGAATTTGTATGATCTATTGGGACATTTTTCTTTTGTGCCTTAGTGCTACGTGGCACCCCAATATGCTACCCTTATAATTTGTGTATAAATTTGTAAGACAGACCAATGTATAAGTAAAAATCAATCTAATTTATTGAACTAGAATACACAGGTCTGCAGTAAATATAAATCTAACACCATATTGTTATCCTGTGAGGCAGAAAATGACATCACTCGATACAGAACTTCAGTTACTGTCTGCCCACTTTACATTCTACAAAGCACTATTTTATACATTCACGACCCAGTCTTTTCTCTTTAACCCATTTGTCCATTTTCCCTTATATGGTTATTCCTTACAACAGCCTTGGAAATACATTTCTTTCTTTTCCTCTTGTTGTATGGTTCTTTGAGCAGTCTTATTTCTATGTCTCGTCTCCTTTAAACCCCACCCCCCAATTCCTGTCTTTTTCTGGTTTATATGTAGTCATGGCTAAAGCATTCTGTCTGCAATTCATCTTGTCAGCAGTTTCAAAGGAAAACATACACACACAGAGATACAGAGACACTGTTTTCATTCACTCATTTCAAGATGGCGTTTTCAGAGAGGATTCTGGGAAAGCAGACAGAGATTCATTCAGCACTCTCATCTTCTCAGGTCTATTCTTACTTGCAGTTTGTGGTCTGTCAAGTAGGACTTGAACCATCTGAAGAGTGTGTCTGCTAATCCAAGAGTTTTTTAGGTGCTGAATTATGTTATCATGTGGAATGGAGTTGAATGTTCCTTTTATGTCTAGAAAGATGAGTATGAAGCCAGATTTGGGTTTGTCGGTGCCCTTATTTAGATTGAGTAGTAGCAAAATTGCCTGTTGGTGCATTCTGCAACAGTTTTCTTCATGAACTATGAGTCTGTAGAAGTCAACATAGAAGAGGAAGGTAGCAATGAGATGGATCGATCGTGGGGAGGAGTGGTCTAGTGGTTAAGACAAGGTACTTCAGGCTGGAGGGCTGGGGGTTCAAGTCCCACCTGGGGACAGCAATCTCAGGCCGGAGGGACTGGGATTTCTAGTCCTATAGGCACTCCTTGTGGTCTTGGGCAAGCCACCTAACCCTCCATTGCCCATGTTCCCTGTAAGTATGTGTCTCATATTCCCTCATGTTAAATGTATCTCCCAATTGACCGCTTTGACCCGGTGAAAAGCGGGATATAAATACAGCTAAATAAATAAATACGAGCAGATATGGATGCCACTCTATCAACTATGAGCCACTGAACATGGTTATGAAAACTACCCGGAGGGTCGCTGTGAATGGACACTGACTCCACAGTACTTAAGAACAACAAACTTGGGGATTATGTGCAAGGCCCTGGAAACATCTGGTTCTTGTTCCAGGCTCTGAATGTGGTTAATATTTCCTCTCTCTTTGCTGGGATGGGCAACCATTCTTACTCAAACAATCTTCATTGGCTTCGGTGATAGAACCTCCTCCTTCTTCCACCATTAGAAGAGAAGCCGAGCCCCAGGACTTAACAGGTAAAAGTCAAAGCTACCCCCATGGGCTGGACAGGGTGGGAGGGAGCCAGGGCTAGAGCTGGTGCTGTGGAGAGGGGCAGGAGAATGGCTGCAGGGCTTCTGGCTAGGGTCTGGCTTTTTCTAAACACTTGCTTGGAAGGTCTGCCTGTATATATTATTTATCTTAGCATTACTAGAGTGCCTTACTTTTCAGTATTTTTGTTTGTGATCTTGTTCAGCTCTCTCTCTCCTCTTCCTTATTATCCCAACCCATGGCTTAAAATCTCTTAAAGCTGTCCTGTGCTCCTTACCACGATCACTCAAAGGTGCATCTCATCACTTGCAATTTCTGCCACCTATCGTTTTATTTCTTCTGACTTCTGTTCTCTTCTCCATCTCTCTCTTTTATGGCTCCTCATCACTTTCTCGTCCTACTCCTCATACTCACTAATTGTCTCCCCTCCTACGAACACCTTCAAGCCCCTCTCCCTCATCTCATCTCCCCTTTCCCATCCTCACTTTCTCAATCCAGTAATCAAAGAGAATTCAGACAACAAAGCTTTTTCCATTGAACATAATTATAACAGAGTGAGGTGGTAGAATTATATATAGATATTTTGTCTAATTCAATATCAAGTTTATGCAGTGGCATATTTAAATAACATATTTACAAAGATAATTCCATTCCCAACATATTTGCTAAGCTCAAGGGTTGTCAACTGTATTAGAATGCATGGACGGGAAAGCTAGGTTGGGTAAACCTAGACTTGGTCCTGTGGGTTGCAAAGTGCTCAGGGAAGAGATGGGTTTTAATGGCCTTATGAAATGCGGAGAGATCATTATGGATCTGAGCTTATCAGGGAGGGAGTTCCAGTTCATGGGTGCAGTGTATGTAAAGGCTGTGTTGCTCATCAAGTGGTTAGCCTTGCAGAAGTCTGTGGGGACTATGAGGGTGTTGAGAGTTGAGGTATGATGGAGCTATATTCTTTAGAAGTTTGGATGTGATCATGAGTAATTTATTTATTTATTTTATTTATTTAAAGCTTTTCTATACCGCGCTCTTTGTCATCAATGCGGTTTACAAACAACAATTCTTAGTACAGGGCCAGTGCAATTCTGCCCTGTGCTTACATTAAATGGGAATGGTAACATGGAAATATAACTGGGGTAACTATGTACAGTCAAACCTCGGTTTTCGTGTGCCCCGGTTTTCGTTGGTTTCGGTTTTCGACGTCTTTTCTAACTCAGATCTTGTCTCGGTTATCGGTTTTTGCCTCGGTTTTCGTCAGGAACCAGTGCTGCCAGATCTGAAAATCTACACCCTCGCGCTGGTCTGCCCGCCCAGTCCCGGCAGCACTACCCCCCCCCGGACTCACCCGATCGCGTGTTGAGAAGCCATTGTCAGCTGAGCAACATCCTCGAGCCAGAGATGCAAGGATTGCACAGAGAGGAAGGCCCCGATCTCTCCACCGCCTGCCTGTTCTCTGGAGCGCCCCCTCAGGCTCGGAGGTAGCAGGGTAGCTGTCAATGTAAGCAGGAGATGTTGCATGGATGTGGGAGGCAGCGATCAGATTACAGTGCCGTACAGTACAATATCTGTGTGTTTGCTGTCCTGTGGACGATCGGGCAGGTGAGAGAAGTGACAGGAGCTGGGTGTCTGGAACGGATTACATTGAATTTACATTATTTCCTATGGGAAATATTGCTTCGGTTTTCGTACGTTTCGGTTTTAGTCAGACTGCTTAGAACGGATTAATCATTAAAACCGAGGTTTGACTGTACATTTTATTTGTATTTTATACAGCTATAAAATTGGCAGCCAGTGAAATTCATATAATATAAGTGTGATATATTCAGTTCTATTAACTTTCCAAATAATTTGGGCGGCCACATGGTTGGCCATCTGTAACTGGCTTATTGCCTGTTTGGAGAGGCCCTGGAAAATGCTGTTGCAATAATCAAAGTGTGGGGTGATCAATGCTTGAACGACAGACTGAAAGTCATAGCTTGATAGCAGTGATCTCAACCTCTGAATCATCTTTAGTTTGTAATAGCTCTTACCAGTGGTTAATTTTATAAGGGTGGCCATGCTAAGAGATTGATCTAGAGTAATCTCAAGGTATTTCACCTTGTTCTTTACCTGTAAAACAGCTTCTTTTAAGTGTATAGTTGAGGGAGGTTTAAAGTCTTGTTTCCTGGTTACCTGTAGTATATCAGTTTTCTTTAAATTAATCTGCAGATTATGGGAGTTAAGCCACTTTGAGAATTCACTGAAGCGGAACATTATCAGATGGAGGATAGGGCTTGCAATATAAAAGAAGTAATTAGATCTTACCTGCTAATTAATGTTCCTGAAGGATCTCCTGTCCATTCCCTTCTTCAGGGTTGTGCTCCTCTTCCAGCAGCTTGGAGACTAGTACGTCATCCTTTTGATGACCTCAGGATATATACCACTAGCACTACCCACCAGCCTCCGTATCCTGTTGACAAAGCAAACTTAACGGAGAAACAACTAAACCAATAAACCAGAGGTACTCAAATCCAGTCCTGGAGGGCCGCAAAACAGTCAGGTTTTCAGGATATCCCTAATGAATATGCATAAGATAGATTCAAATTCAATGGAGGCAGTGCATGCAAATATATCGCATGCATATTCATTAGGGATATCCCGAAAACCTGACTGGTTTGCGGCCCTCTAAGACTGGATTTGAGTACCTCTGCAATAAACTAACAAATGCAAAACAATAAACAGAAAACACCTCCCCCCCTCTCACAGGAAAGGGAAGACCCAGCCTCTTTCCCTCCAGAGGAGGAGGCTTATCTGATAAGGCCCTTGCCTAACATACTAGCAATCTTGAAAGCAGGGCCATGTGACTGCCTCGTCCGCTTCGCTACTGGAACCCGAGAGAAAAACCTGCCAAAGACAAATCCTCCTCAGGTTTATTGTTATTCCTGAATCGCTTCGGGCCGGTAACTATTGCCTACATCAGCACCCCAGGCGGGACCAGGGACTGGACTGGAGATCCTTCAGGAACATTAATTAGCAGGCAAGATCAAATTACTTCTTCCTAATTGTCTCTCAGGTCCAGTCCCTTCTTCTGGGATGTAAAAGAGCAGTTCAAGCATGGAAGGTGCCTGCCAAACCGGACCGAAGCACCGCTCTCCAAAAAGCGGCATCTGCCGCCGCCTGAACATCCAACCTGTAGTGCTTGGCGAAGGTATGTAAGGAAGACCACGTAGCTGCCCTACAAATCTCTAGTGGAGGAACCAAACTAAACTCTGCCCATGAAGTGGCTTGAGCCCGCATGGAATGAACTAACAGGACTTGCCTTCCCCTTGGAATATAAGCAGAAGCAATGGCCTCCCTGATCCACCTAGAAATAGAAGCCTTGGCCATCGCTTCTCCCCTGCGCTGCCCTCCGAACAACACAAACAAACGCTCCAACTTGCAGAATGCCTTAGTACACTTGAGATAATACTTTAGAATCCTGCACATGTCCAGAAGATGCAACCATGCCTCCCCCTCCTCCAAATTGGCAAAGGAAGGGAGACACCGACTGATTCATATGAAAGGGAGAAACCACCTTGGGCAAAAATGATGGAACCGTCCACAGCACCACCTTCTCTTTGAAGAAAACGAGGAACGGTGGACGACATGACAGGGCTTGCAACTCTGACATACGCCTGGCTGAGAAAATGGCCACCAGAAAAATGGTCTTAAGCGTCAAATTGTTTAAAGAAGCACATTCCACCGGCTCAAAAGGCACACCTGCTAAGGTGTCCAACACCAGATTGAGATCCCATGGAGGAACTGCCGACCTTAGCTGTAGCCGCAGATGCCTCACTGCTTTAAGGAAACGAACCACATCGGGGTGCTCCCCTAATGTTCTACCCATAACCTTGCATCTGTAACAAGAGATAGCAGCTACCTGCACCCGCCAGGAGCTGGCTGCCAGCCCCTTCACAAAACCTGCCTGAAATAAGTCCAACACCTCAGGCATTTAAACTTTCAAGGGCCTCTTCTGTCTGACCTCACACCAGTTCTCGAAAATGCGCTGTACTCTAATATACGCTAAACAGGTCAAACACTTACGCACCTTCAACAATGTCGAAATCACAGCCCCCGAATATCCTCTCTTACACAGCCTTGCCCTTTCAATAGCCAGGCCGTAAGCGAGAACCGATCCACCTGCAGCATCGTTATGGGCCCCTTCCTGAGCAGGTCCTCTCTTACCGGGAGTTGCCAGGGTCGGTCCGCCAGTAGCCACATGAGATCGGCATACCACGGACGCCACGGCCACTCTGAAGCTATCAGGAGCACCAACCCCTGATGCGTCTCTATCCTTTGAAGAACCTGCCTATGAGTGCCCACAGAGGGAACACATACAGTAAGCCCTCCGTGGGCCACCTTTGAACTAGGGCATCTAATCCCTCTGACATCCTTTCCTTTCTTTTGCTGAAGAATCAATTCGCTTTGGCCGATTCCCAGCGTGCCATCAGGTCCATGATAGGCATACCCCAACAACGCTTCACCTGCTCGAAGACTTCCTGGCTGAGCTCTCACTCACCCTGATCCACCTTGTACCTGCTGAGGTAATCAGCCATGACGTTCTTCCCCCCCTGCCACGTGTTGTGCCGACAGGGCTAATAGATGAACCTCGGCCCATAGAAATAAGCTTCCTGCTTCCTCTTCCAATAGAGGGCTGCTCATGCCTCCTTGTCGGTTGATATACGAGACAGCTGTCACGATGTCCGAAAGAACTCTGACCGCCCTCCTGCGAACCCAACACAGGAATGCTCTGAGAGCCAGGATCACTGCTCGCAACTCCAATCTGTTTATGGGTCATTGGGACTCCTGAACACTCCAGAGTCCCTGGGCAAAGTGACCCTCGCAGTGGGCTCCCCAACCCGACAGACTCGCGTCGATCATTACCTGTATCCACTGAGGAGCTTCGAGGGGCATTCCCCTCTCCAGATTTCCCAGAGCAAGCCACCAGTGAAGGGTCTCCTTGGTCGCCAGGGCATAGGGGAGCGACATCGACAAGGGCTGTCTTTGATGGGACCAGTACCTTAGAAGAGACTGCTGGAGCGGACACATATGCGCCCTGGCCCAGGGAACCAAGTCTAGCATCGCTGCCATGATCCCCAACACCTGCAGACAATGCCAAGCCGAGGGTGCCTCTGAACCGGCAAGAACACTCTGCCCAAGAGCATGTCGAAAGGAGCCCCCAAGTATTCGATTTCCTGAGCGGGCACCAATCTGCTCTTTGCCAGATTGATCACCCACCCTAAACTTCGGAGGAAACTGACCACTCTGTTAGTTGCTTTCAGACGCTCCTCTTTGGACTTGGCCCTGATCAACCAATCATCCAGGTAGAGATGGACTAGAATCCCTTCTTTGCATAGAGCCGTCGCCACTACCATCATTACTTTGGTGAAAGTACATGCTGCCGTTGCTAAACCAAACGGCAAAGCTTGAAACTGAAAGTGACCCACTGGGACCGCAAAGCGCAGGAACTGCTGATGTGACTCTCTGATGGGAATATGTAAATATGCCTCCATGAGGTCAAGAGAGGTTAGAAATTCTCCCTGCCTTACTGCCACAATCACTGACTTCAGCGTTTCCATAAGAGATTGAGGGACCCGATTGACACACTTGAGGTCCAGTATTGGTCGGAAGGAACCGTCCTCCTTTGGTACTACAAAATAAATGGAGTATCGACCACAGCCGCACTGGTCTTTTGGCAGTGGGTCGACCACCCCCAAGGTCAAAAGTCTTGCCAATGTTTCCTCCACCGCTGCCTGCTTGGCCAGCGATTTGCAAGGTGAGTGGACGAAGGAGGGAAGGACTGACCTTGCAAACTCTAGGGCATAACCATCCCACACTACCTCCAAGACCCATTGGTTGGACGTGACCCAGGCCCAAGCGGGAAAGAACTGCCGTAGACGCCCCCTTACCGGCAGAATACCCACTCGAGCCCCCGCTGTCTCATTGTGACTTTCTCAGGGCAGAGGTGGTCGAAGAGGCCTCCAAGCCTCTCCCGCTCCTCGAAACCCCCGGAATCCCTGACCTCTTGAGGGAAACCGACCCCTCTGAAAGGGGCTCTGACGAGCTGTACATGACTCCGGGCCTCCCTCTGCTGAGCCCGCCCCTGGGCAGGAAAGCGACTCTGCTTGGATCTATCCTCCGGAAGCCTGCCGCCCTTAGACTCACCTAGGTCCTTCACCAACCTGTCCAAATCTTCTCCAAAAAGCAGCTTACCCTTAAAGGGGAATCTGCTAAGATGGGACTTGGAAGAACCATCTGCCGCCCAATTGAGGAGACAAAGGTACCACGGAGCAGCCACCACCGAGGCCATGTTCCTTGACAAAATCCAAATAAGATCATATTGACTATCCGCCAGGTAGGCCGCCCCCAATTCAATTCTTGCCGCTTCGCTCTGCGGTCCTGCCGGAGACTCCTCCACCATCTGTAGCTGTTGAGACCACCTCATTCAAGCCCGGGCTACCCAAGCCCCTAATACCGACGCCTGCAGGGCCAGGGCACTAATGTCAAAAGCTTGTTTCAGCAAGATGTCTAATTTCCTGTCCTAGACATCCTTAAGCACTGCACTGTGCTCCACCGGGATGGTAGTCTTCTTGGTCACTGCCGAAACCACCGTGTCCACTCTGGGCAACTTTAGCAACTTCTTCTCTGCTTCTGGCAATGGGTACAAACGCGACATTGAGCACACGCCCCTTAATCCGGACACCAGCTGATCCCACTCCTCTTGGATCATTTGTCGGACCACTCTGTGGACTGGAAAAACCCTCTGAGACTTCCTAACTGCCTGAATCAAAGGATCTTCCAGGGCATCCTCCTCCACAGGCACCCCTGTGGTAATGTTGAGAACTTTCAAGGATTCACCAATCAAAGCTGGCAACACTTCTCGCTGGAAAACCTTCATAATTCTTGCTTGCTCCTCGGGGATCTCCCCCTCCTTGAGCTCCTCTTCCTCTTCCCCCAGTTCTCGATCTGCGGTCTCTTTTTCTAGCACCTCCAACATAGGAGAAAGAGGATCTTCTTCCAACTCCGTTCTGGCCCTCTTGGGAGGGGTGTCCATTTCCCCCAGGGACTTGGTCTCCGCCTCATGCTTTCGTGCGTATCCCTGACCTCCCTGTTGATGCAGACAGAAAGCCTTGTGTAGTACTAACACAAACTCCAGGGAGAAACCTTCACTGAGGTTTCCCTCCCCCGCTGAGGTCCCGGGTTGGGGTTGTGAGGAGGCCTGCTGTTCCAAAGCTATGGACTGGAGCGAGCCCTTTCCATAGAATCCCCTCTACGTAAATCTTCTCCTGACTCCTGAGACTCAGAAGCTGGAGGATTCTGGGACCCACTGTCCTGCAGACCCTGCTCAACTGAGACTGTCTCCAAGGCGCAGCCCCTACACACACCGGTGTCTGACACTGCACCACAGCGAGCCCCACAGACCAGACATTGCTGTCTTGCAGGCATCTTGACCATCAGTTTTAAAAATCAAAATGTCCTTCTTTTCTTTTAAGGGTATATATAGATAAAGATCTAAAGCTCTCTCTCTCCATATATATATATATATATATATATATATATATAGTGTTGTAGAGAGTATGACTGAGCCCATGGAAATAGAGGAAAATCAAAAACTTACCTTTAAGGAAAGAGACAGGCAGCAAACCCATAGCTTGCAGAGTGCAGGAAAAGAAAAAAAACACGCAGTTGCTGAAGGCAGGCCACACACAAGCTCTGCTAACCTAAGGACAGGCTTGGAGACTAATGAAAAGCACCTGAGCAAGGGGCAGTGCACAGGAGGTTAAAAACAGCTTTATAAACCCAGGGGAACAGGAAAGGAAGGAGGTTCACTGGGAAGTTCACCAGAGAGTTTGATCAGGGATTTGATAAGGGAATTGACCGGGGAGTTGGAGTTGACCACAGAGACTGCTGGGGAGAGAAGCACCCAAGAAAGACCCAGAGAGTTCACCGGGGAGGAGACCGGTGGGGACTTCAGAGGTGAAGGCAACACCCCTAGAGAAAGTCAGGCTTGCAGGAAAAGTGCAAGTAGTTCTGAAGCCAGCAGAGGTGTGGCTGGGAGAATTACTGCCAGCAGCAGAGGGCAATTTCTACAGTTCGTGAACCAGCTCTAAGGGTTCAAGCTCCCAGAAGGTGGGTGAACAAAAGTACAGCTAACAGTGACCTGAAACAGGTGGAGGCATTGTGGCATTTAATTCAGAAAAAGAAGCTTCACCTTCCAGGTGAAAGGCTTGCTCGTAGTGAAAAGCCTCAGTGCAGAAAAGTTCAGGAGCTTTTGGAGTGTATTGAGCCAGAAGCATTGGATGGAGCTTTAGAGTCAGACGTACCAGAAGAAATGCAGGTAGATTGCTCTGAACCTGTTACTATGTCTGAGGATTCATTAATGGACTGTTCATGGTGTCAAAGAGCTGAATAAAAGCATCTGGAAAAGGAAAACCCTGTAACTTGAAAACCCCAAAAAGCATTAAGGAAACAGGGAGAGTTACTATAGCCAGGAAAGCTAAGAACCCTGTTCAGTGCAGAGAAGACATTTACTTTTGTTTGAGAAAAAGGACGTATTTGTTTGTTATATTGAGAGACAGCTGCATGTGTTGAGAGAGCCTTCTAAAGCAGTTTCACTTTTGGTTACATGGAATTTTCCTGAGGAATATTGTTTGGAGAAGAATCCTGTTACCTTCTGTTAAGCCTTAGTGTTTTGGAAAGGAAAAGAAGAAATAAATTCCTGTTTGCCTTTGAGAAAAAAACCTTCGGTTTCCATACTTTTGTTTTTGAATAAGTACCACAACTACAAGTCCCAGAAGCCCATGCTCTGGAGGAGGATAATATAATCTTTATTTAAAGACTAACAAGGGCAGCCCTATGCCTATAGGCCGCAGCCTGGGCTAGGGTCCCCCACAAGATATATATATATATATATATATATCTTGTGTATAGATTCATGTAGGAGTTTAGTTATATATATAACTAAACTCCTACATGAATCTATACACAGAAAAAAAACTAAAAATGTCTCACTACAGAACAAAAGGTTAAACCTTGTGCTCCCAAGCCTAATACTATTCCCCCTTCCGTCCAGGGCTGTCTGCTTCCTCACCATGCCATTCTTCCCAGCCTACTCTCTGGCACGCGAAACTAACCGGAGGACAGAGACCTTCACCTCCCACAGCCGCTTCGGCTCAGCCGCATGCCTTCATGACAACCGCGGGACTCACTCGGGGGCCTCGCGGCTTGTCCTGTTTCCTCTGCTGCCTCTTACCTTGCAGCGTGTGGATTCACCGCCGATGCTCCTTCCTGCTGGGAATCGCGTGTCTGTCCTCCAGCCCTCGTGCTCAGCCGCCTCTCTAGGGCTTTGGCATTGAGGCGGGAGGCAGCGCAAAGGCCCGTTACTTCAATCGGAGGGTCCAGCAGCCTCAAATCTTTGCCAGTCTCCTTCCAATATTGTATATATTATATTATTTATTTATTTTAAACCTCATTGATCCAAGCCGCGATAAGCCTCCTCCAACCCCAGTCTTCAGCTAATGAGGAGGAGGTGGGTGGGGTGTAGGGCAGGAAAAACACCTCTCTAAAGCTGGCAGCAAACAAAAGAAAAGTAAATGGGATTAAGGAAAAACAAAGAAAGAAAAAATAAACCCCTTCTAAACTAAGTCTCTCCAGAAAGCCTTTCTCCCTGGCTTACTGCTTCTTTCAGCTGCTTGAAGACTGAGTGTACTGAGGTTGGTGGGTGGTGCTAGTGGTATATATCCTCAGGTCATCAAAAAGATGACATACTCAGTCTCCAAGCTGTTGGAAGAGGAGCACAACCCAGAAGAAGGGACTGGACTGGAGAGATGATTAGAAATGGGAGATATAATGATATATTGTCCACATAGATGTGATACTCCACTTTAAACTTATGGAAGTTACTACAGATTGGCTGGCGATAAATGTTAAATAAAAGGGCTGATAGAGATGATCATTGAGGTAAGCCCCTCTTTTTGTCTATATGGTTTACATATCTGTAAATCGATGTTGACTTTCTTGTTTAAGGCCACCTCAGTTTACATTAATGGAGAATTCTTATTTACCAAGGTAGAGAAGGTATTCTGCAAGGGTATCTCGAGGTGGAGTGGGTGTCTCCGGGTAATGCGTCATAACCGGCCAGAACCACTGTCATCCATTTATTCTTGCATTGCTGGATTTTTTGAGGGAGTTGCATGGATTGTTTGCAAGCTGTATCATGGGGGAGGTTTATTTTATTGCAGCTAAGTCTTCCCTCAATTGAATCAATTATTTTTCCATAGTAGATAGCTTAAGATGGGTAGGACAAGCTCAAAGGCTCCAAATTGTTTTCCTGAGGATTGAAGCACCACAGTTATTGCACTGTGTCTTTTGGGGAAATTGCTAGGTACATATGATCTAGATTGGCCACTGTTGGAAACAGGATACTGGGCTTGATGGACCTTGGTCTGACCCAGTATGGCATATCTTATGTTGTTATGTAGTGTGTGTGGGGCAGTTGGCAGATGAAAAAGCAACATAGAAGTGCTTTCCACTAAAGTTATGAAAGCGAATGTGTGTCTTGGGCTGACTAAGAACATCCAGCCCTGGGGAGGGGAGGGAGGGTGAGAAATAAATGGCAGTAAGCTACGAGTTTGACTTTCTAAGCCAGAGACCTTGCAGGGCAGCTGTTATCTACCAGAGCATGGACTTGTTTCTGCAATACAGGCCAAACATATTGTTTTAAAGAACAGGCTGAAAATGTTAACTCTTTTTTTTTTTTTAATTAAAGCAAGGTAATTCCTATATTGCATCCACTATTTTCTAAAGGCTAAAGAAATCTACATAGTGGATGCTTGAAATGCCCTCCCGATGGAAGTGATGGGGGCAAATACAGTGACAGACTCCAAATGGCATGGGACAGACACAGTGGATCCCTGTAAAGCAACAGGATAAAATAGAAATAAACATAACTATCTCTTATATCTCAATAAATAGGGGTGACTTACACAGAGCAGTTAGTACACCTCTAAACCCAAGGCATGCGGAGGTGTGACCTGCACGGAGCGGCATGTGCACCGACTCTTGCCACCTTGCTGGGCAGACTAGATGAACCATACTGGTCTTTATCTGCCATCATATACTACAGTATGTTACCATGTTAAACACAGGCAGTAAGTAAAGCAGTGCAATTACAGTAACTCCAAAAAGACAGACGAGGTACAGGCAGCTAGAAACTATTCAAAGAAAGTAAAAGAAAAAGAATAAAAACTTAGCCAGAGAGATGCACTTAATGTGCTTCCACCCCCGGTGCTCTGGAGACCAGTAATAGCTTCTGGGTCTGTTCCTACAAGTTTTAAATGCAGAGCTCCCTTGGATTTCTAGGGGAGGAGAATAAAGCCAGCCGGCATCTAATGTACTCTGAGCACCTCCATGTCTCCCTGAGTGTGTTTCTGGTTTGTGTTTCAGATGCGGGTGACATTTGAGGACATCGCTGTCTCTTTCTCCCAGGAGGAGTGGGAGTATTTAGATGAAGGTCAGAAGGAGCTTTACTGGGAGGTGATGAAAGAGAATTATGAGACTCTGATCTCCCTGGGTAAGGACTGTATGACTAAATCTGCATTTCAAGCAGACGGTGGGGCTGATATATTATACTGAATCTACCATTCTTCCAGGTTCCAGAGATAGGACACGTCCAGAAAATGTGCTCACATCGCAATTTTCAGCCATATTAACACCCAGTACCCACCAGGTACAATAAGCAGTATTTTATAAATCATCAATATATAATTCAACTCTAGATACAGAACCTGCAGAGCGGAGTGGGGGATGAGTCCGGTGAAACCTGGGGTACTGGGTTCAAGGCTCCCACAAGGATTGGCCTACCTTCCCCTATAGATATATAGATGGTTCTTCTAACTTCATCCCTTCAGGAATATCCTTGTACAGTACTTAAAAAATAATATAGTCCATCATATCTTCAATCAGTCTCTCTTCTACATTGCTTCCTGTTGCCTTCATGTATATTTCTCAGCAGCATATTTATGTTTGTCCCCTGCTTTCTTGAATTCAGATACTGTCCTCATGTCTACTACTTCCACTGGGAGACTATTCCACGCATCTACCACTCTTTCCATAAAGAAATATTTCCGCATATTACTCCTGAATCTATCCCCTTTCACCCTCATCCATCAGGCGCTGCAAGACTGCACCCTCAGACACAGAGCCAAAATCGGTATCAGAAAAGAGAGTGGGAGGCTGAAACCCCTCCACTCTCCATCTAAAGGCCAATCAGGGCCCACCACAGCAACTTAGAAAAGAAATGCCTTCAGCCGCAGCTGCACCTTAGGCCCTTAGGCGTGGAAAGCAGGCAGATATGCAAAAAGCAGCTCAACCCAAACAAAAAACTGCCAACACTAAACCCAACAACCTCAAAAAACCTCAACAACCTCGAAGACCTCGCTGCTGACCTCACCCCTATCACAAGCAGAAAACTCTCACCCCAAACATCTCCTAGACACTTCGGATTGTATCAGGACACACTTTCAGCAAGAAAACAACAAACTGTAAGTACCACTCATCAGAAATGGAACTCACTGCTGAAAGAGCCCCACCCATACCCTCCTATGATTCTACCAAAAAACATAAAACTGCTATAATGCCAGGGAATCCAATGTTGCCAGTCATCCAAGTATTGTATGCCCTTCTTCTCATCTGGATCCTACTCTGCCACTCATCAACAGCTACCTATACCATAAACATACCAACAACAGCCCTACAACCTCCCCTACTACACATACACTTAACCCTCCATTGCCCATGTTCCCTGTAAGTATTAGCGTATGTGTGTCATATCCCCTCGTGTTAAATGTATCTCCCAATTGACCGCTTTGACCCGGTGAAAAGCGGGATATAAATACAGCTAAATAAAATAAAAAATAAATAAATACCTTGCCACCCACACATATGGATGAATCCCCATAAGCATGCCTACAGACGAACCCACAGATTAATAAGAATTCAAGCCAACACTCACACAACTGGCTACCACACCCAACACACGCTAATCACTCCAATTAACATTGAGCTAATCAATGCTAGCTCCGTCTGAAACAAGAAACACCATCATAGACTATATTCAATATCACCCAGACTGACATCCTCTGCATCACCAAATCCTGGCTAAAAAGCACTGACCAGGCCATTCTATCTGAGATCACTCCTCGATCCCTTACTGCTTCAAACATCCACGCATCCACAAGAGAGGTGCGAATGGACCTTAAATTTAAATTTAAAATATCCCAATCTCTAAGCCACAAATACTGTGGCTTAATCACGATAGAAAACAGACCTAGCCATTTGTCTTACTTACAGAGCCCCAAACGCTCCCGCTGATGAGACATCTGACATCCTCAAAGCCATATGTTTGGCCAGCTCTCCTCATAAGCTGCTTATACTACTAGGCAACCTAAATCTGAGCTACGCACCTAGCAGAGAAGAAGCTACTTTCACAAGGCAGTGGAATCACTTAAGTTCTACCAAATCCTCAAGGGTTCCTGTCACCGCTCAGGCTCTACTCTGGACCTCATCTTTGTCCCAAAGAACCTTCACTCACAGGACAGCATAACGACCCCTCTTGCCCTACCAATATCCTGGTCAGATTACCATGCTATACATTTAAAAGTTCACCACCCTCAACAAGGAAAATCACAGAGAATACCCCATTCTGAAAGAAGATTTAAAGGATATAACCAAGACCAGCCTCCGCCAGGACTTTGCAGATCCAGAAGAGGCAACTAAAACTTGGAACTGCACCATCAATGCATCAGTGAAGTCTCCTTAGCACCCAAATCTTGTAAATAGAGAAGAAAGATCCAAATCTGTTCTGTGGTATTTGTCAACGGGGGCGCTGGGTGAGAATGTCCACAGTCTTGGCAAAGGCAAATATTAATATGACTTGCAAAGGATTGTGGGAAATGTAGTCCATTCATACCAGACTCAGCCGTTCACAATAAATTAGTTGTGCTTGCTCGAATGTAAAGCAAAGAAGATATTTTATTTATGGGGTTATTTCTCCCAACACAGATATACTTGGTAGCACATAAAAAGGAATACTTGCTTTCAGTATTATAATTAGAAAAACAAACAAGGAAAAACAACAGCTGAACTTGTTAAGCAATCAAATCAAAGCATAAAGACCTGGATGGGAACCAAAAGGTCTTTTCTGTAGGCACCTGCTAATATCTTCTTAGCAGTGCTTCAAAGAACAAACAAAACCTCACAAAGTAGAAAAAAACCTGTTCTTTTTCAGGGATAACCTCTTGTATCTTCACACACACTCAGAAGTGTCCCTTCAGAGCTCACTGGCAATTAGGCAAGGCTCAATTGCTAACAATTACCAGCTGAAACCCTCTTGGCTGGTTTACTTTCTATTACGTGGCTCAAATCCTACTCAGAAGCTTTTCTGAGTAGATTAAAGAACAAGTTTATATTTCTTTGTGATGGTTGTTGTATTTTGGTGACAGCATATTACCACAGAAGTTTAGACAGAGAGCAATCCATGTATTCAATATCTCCCCCTTCAACTATCATAGGTTCCATGTCATGGATTGGCACAGAGGAATTTCTCAATGGAACACTCTCAGGACAATACTTGTTTCCCTGCTGACTTCCCAGTGAATAGCTAGGGCATAGATCAGTGTTCATACCTGAGCTTCCATTGCTCTCTAAATATCCTGGCCAGTATGTAATCCAGTTCTTATGTCCAGCCTTCCAATCAAGATCCCTGGACACTGGACCTCTCTTCACATACCTTTTGGCACTGGTCTTAGGGTCCCTTCCAAGTGCAGCCGTCTCCCTCACAGGTGCCGTCTGGGGATTCCTGGCTCTGCAGCCCCACTTCTCTGGCTTTCCCCAGTCCAATGGTGTATGCTTGCCTCTGGAATGCCTCCCCGTATACGTACTGCTATGGACTCCTTTAGACCTCCCAAATGCTTTTCTCTTCTTTCTTCCAAAGTGTTTCTTTCTCTCTCTGTCCGTCAGCTCTGGCTTCTGCTGATGATGATGGTCAGGATGATCAAGGTGAACATGCCTCTCATCCAGATGATCATGATTCTCTGTAGAATAAGCTTTTCTTTTATCCTGCTTAGATGAATGCTCCACTCTAGCACAGCGCAGCTGTGCTGAATCAAGCCCTGCCCTTGGAGATGAATGCTTGGGGATTACCTCATAGCCCTCCTGATTGAACACACGTTTCCCCACTTCAGCTCTTCTAATGGCTGTTGGATACCTGGTGCATTCTGGGACTGGTAGTCATTTATGGAAACATTCTGTTTTATTATTTCTACCAGAACAGACAGGTTGCTTGTTCAGAGTCATTTCACCTCTACTATATCTTCTTCCTGAACTATGATAAGCTTCCTTATCACATATTCTGATGCAATATCAGAAAAGAAACAAAAACTTTGCCAGTTAGAGCATAAATGGAAACATGACTGGTCACAAGCCACCCTTCTTCAATACCAGAAAATGCAAAGAGACTACAATGATCTGATCAACAAGCACAATCGAGAATACCACACCAACCTTATCTTAAAAGTCAGCAACAAGCCTCGACAATTTGAAATTGTCCGCACACTCATGAAGAATCCATCCCACAAAGAAGACACTATCCATCCCCAGATCTTTGCAGATCCTCATCAACAAGAACAAACCACCCTTAAGAACTTCCATACCAAACACATCCAACACCTCAACTGCAGAAACCAACATCAAACACAAATTATACTGAACTACGGAGCAAATATTCCACACCATCACTGCCTTAAAAACCAGTACAGTGCCCTCTGACCCCTGCCCAGTCATGTGGATCAAATCAGTCAAGGACAAAGTTGCCAACTGTATCCAAAACACCATAAGCTCATCCCTCTCTCAAGAATACATGCCCCCTACTCTCAAACATCCAAAAATACAACTCAACAACAGCTCTGATCCTGAAACTTTCCACTATTCCCAGCCTGCCCTTTCTATCCAAAATAATTGAAAATGTGTTGCAGAGACAACTGCAAGACCATATTGACCTGTATGCTTCTCTGGAACCACACCAAAATGAAGTTCATCCTAATCATAGTGTTGAGACTCTCCTCATACATGTGTTCAACATACTCCTAAGAGGAATCGACAACATAAAAACTGGATTCCTTATCGTCTTTGTTGACATCTCCTTGGCCTTCAACATTGAATCACACAGCATCTTCTTAAACCAACTAACATTGGCGGTACTAAAAGTAAGAGACGCCGAACTTCAAAGCAAGCCAACCATCTGTTACCTAGGGATAACACTCGATCAACAACTGAACATGAAAGCCCATATAAATAACACCGTCAAGGCAGTATATCTCAAGATTCGCACAATCCGCCACCTATGACCTCTGCTAAACCCGGATGACTTCAGTACAGTCTACCAGGCACTAATCATTCCCCATTTTGATTATGCCAATATCGTCCTACAGGGACTACCAAAAAACTCGCTGATCCCACGACAACTAGCCATGAATGCTGCAGCCAGAATTCTACACGGTGCATCCAGGAGAGACCACATAACACCAATCCTGTAGCACCTTCACTGGCTGCCAGTCCATTGTAGAATCACCTTTAAGACCCTGCTGATGACATTCAAAGCCATCAATAGAATCACCTCCGCCTCCATCACTGACCTCATCACCCCCACTCCCACAAGCAGAGCAAGAAGATCAGTCACAGTAAACACCCTGAATATTCCCAGCAAGATCACAAAATGCTCGCAGTCAACAAAAAAAGAGAGCTTTCGAGTTCTACACCCCCTCATACTGGAATGCACTCCCACCTAACATCCGGTCCATTACAGACCTCACAGCTTTCAGAAAGGCCCTGAAACATCACCTCTTCATGCAACACTATGGCACCACACAACGACCACTCGTCCCCAGTCAACTAAACAACAACCCCACGCAACCCACTATACATGACACTGGCACAACAAGTTAGCTCCACCAGAACCTCAATAGGACCATGCACATAGTAACTACGATTGTTTATAGTAACCAAGAATGTAAATACCTAGTCTAGAACCTGTATATAATTTACCCAGTTCAACCCAAGTTTTACCAACCCTGTTCTCTGTAAGTCCAGTGCGGGCCTCCATGACTGGACAAAGTTGTTGTTTCCTGTAAACCGAGCTGAATTTGAAAAGCGCGGTATAGAAAAGACTTTCAATAAATAAATAAATAACATTGGACTTCACAGCACAACATTCAACTGGTTCCAATCCTATCTCACTGACAGACAACAAAAGGTCAAAGTTGGTTCAAACACCTCCACTCTCCTGCCTGCCCTTCCAACTTACAACCAGTTTGCAGCATTTTCAAGCAGCACAAAATTAACTATGCCATTTATGCAGATGACATGGTCTATTCCCCTATCCATCTCAACATGCCAGACTATACGGCTATCACTAAATGCCTGCAGGAGATGAGCAACTGTCTGGCTTCCAACAATCTCCAAGTCAACTTCAAAAAATCTGAGGTGCTATTCATAATATGGGACTCTTCCTTTACCCCCCATCAGTCTCTATCACGGACACTCTAATCCCAGTAAAAGAGGAAGTATGCTACCTTGGTATCACCCTTGATCACTTTCTAAACTTACAAGCCCACATCAACAGAACTTCCAGGAACGCATTCCAAAAGCTCACTATTATCCAAAGACTAAAACCCCTCCTCAGTCTGGCTCACTTCTGCACGGTCTGTCAAGCAGTTATAATCCCCATGCTGGACTATTGTAACTCCCTTTTTCAAGGTCTTCCAACTCAAACCACACAAGTAGCCCAGAACAAGGCTGCCCACATCATCACAGGATCCACCAAACACCGCTCTTATATCAGCTTCACTGGCTACCAATTACCTCATGTGCCAGATACAAAACTGCCTTGACTATCTTCAAGATAAGAAACACCACATCAGCTGGAATTCTACAGGAACTGATTGATATGCACAAAACTAAACAGCAGACCTAAGAGACAGAGCACCAGAGCCACCATTTCAACTCCTAGTTCTTACACCAACAAAGAGGGCTCTTTCATTAGCTGCACTCGCCATCTGGAATTCCCTCCTAGAGAAGGTAAGGATAACAAAGGACTTAAAGGACTTCAGAAAACATCTCAAAACCTTCCTTTTCACCAATCACTTCAGAGACAATACCTAGTTGTTCCCCCTTATCTCACATGCCTAAAACAATATCTAACTCTTGTACATATGTTTTGCCTCTTTGCAAACCTTGCATATCACCCCCTTCCTAAGTTTATACATTGAGTTCTCTGTAAGGTTTATTTAACATAAACTGCTTTGATTGTAGGAGAAGGCGGTATAAAAAACTTGTTGAATAAATAAATAAAATAAATTGTCCCCTCATTGCAGAGCTTGCTTTCAATTGAAAGAGGCTCTCCTCCTGAGCATTTATACCACAGAGATATTTAAACATCTCTGCCATATCTCCTCTCTCACATCTTTCCTCCAAAGTATTACTACTGCTACTCGTCGATACCTTGTCCTTGCTTGGTTTTAAGGGCTCTGTACTGTCCTGGTTCTCTTCTTATCTCTCCGATTGATCTGTCAGTGTTTGTTCTGGTGGATCCTCCTCTGCTGCTATCCCGCTCTCACTTGCGGTACCCCAAGGATCTGTTTTGGACACACTCCTTTTCTCTCTCTATACCCAGTCCCTTGGTGCACTCATCTCTTCCCAAGTCTTTCAGTATCATCTTTACACTTATGACTCCCAGATCTACCTCTCTACAGCTGAATTCTTTCCGGCAATCCAGGCCCAGATCTCTGCCTGCCTTTCTGACATTGCTGCTTGGATGTCTTACCGCCACTTGAAATTGTTTCATATTTTCCCTCTAACCCTCGTCTCCCCTATCTCTTTTCTCAGTCTTAGGATAATAAAACACTTGTCATCTGCCATCTAGAGTACTGTGACCTGCTCCTTGCTGGTCTCCCTCCGAATCATCTCTCTCCCCTTCAATCTCTTCAACACTCTGCTGCGTGGCTAATCTTCCGCCAGTCTCGTCTTGCTCATATTACTCCTCTTTTCAAGTCACTTTATTGCCAAACTACTACTCCTGCAGACCTAAGTGCATTCACTCTGCAGCTCCTCACTACCTCTCCTCTCTTTTTCTCTCCCTACACCACCCCTCCCCCCCCCCCTTGGGAACTCGGCTCTTCTTGCAAACCTCTTCTATCTGTGCCCTTCTCTTCAATTGCTAACTCCAGACTTCACTCCTTTCGCCTTGATACTCCTTATGCCTGGAATAAACTACCTGAGTTTTTATGTAAGATGCCATCACTGGCCCTTCTCAAACTGAGGCTCAAAACTCACCTCTTCGATGCCACTTTTGTAGGTTGAGTTGCCTGATCTCGTTTGTGTTTCCTTAGCATTCCCCCCCCCTCCCCCTAGCTGTATCCCGTGTCTACAGTTACTGTGTTATCTGTTTTGACTAGATTTTAAGCTCTGACGAGCAGGGTCTGTCTTTTATATATGTGTCTGTGCAGCATTGCGTATGTCTTGTAGCGCTATAAAAAATGTTCATTAGTAGTGGATGAGGTTCTCAGTATTTTGTGTAGAAAAGAAGGGACAAATGTTTCTGATGTTGTCATAGAGAAAGAAGCGACAGGTTTTAGTCATGCTGCAGAGAAAGATAGAGCAGAGTCAAAGATGCTATGGAAGGGCAGAAGGGAGAGGCCGTATGGTCTTTATCTGCTGTCATATTTCTTTGCTTACATATAGAAGGTGCCTTGAACATTAGCCAGTAATTTGTAATTATTTAGTTTTAATGCAAATTGCTTTGCTCTTTTGTATGAAAGGTGGGACATCAAGAGATCATGAAATCAAATGAATCATGTAAGAGATTAACTTTCTTCCTCTGTCACATTAATCACAGCTGATTGGTAAGAAATGTGGGATAATCTTAGAGCAGGGATTTTGGTATCAGGAGACGCAGAAATACCTCTGTGGTCCCAATATATGATTAGTGCCTTCTTTTTATGTCCAGCAGGTGACGGAGTCACACAGGAAAAAAAGAGAAGGGAGAAGAGAGAAGAACAGGGAAACTCTTTCACACACGAGGTGAACCCAGCACTCCACCTAAACTCTCACACGCAAGAGAGACATTTTCCACGTACTGAGTGTGAGAGCGGTTTCAATCATAGTGATTGCATGAGAAGCCACCTGGAAACCCACACAGCAGAGAGCACTACCCCAATAGAGAGGCCTTCTACATCTTTTAAAAGCACTGAATGTGGAAGACATTTCGCTCTTAAGAATTCCGTAACAATGCATCAGAAAATCCACAGGGCTGAGAAAAGATTTCACTGTACTGCATGTGAGAAATCTTTCCTCAGAAACTCACAACTTCTGATTCATCATAAAACCCACACAGGGGAGAAACCTTTTAGTTGTAATGATTGTGGGAAATGTTTCATCACAAAAGCACATCTAATGCGGCATCATAGAACCCACACGGGGGAGAAACCTTTTAATTGTATTGATTGTGGGAAATGTTTTCTCAAAAAAGCACGGCTAGTGCTGCATCATAGAACACACACAGGCGAGAAACCTTTTAGTTGTACTGACTGTGGGAAATGTTTCCTCACAAACTCAGATCTACAGAAGCATCATAGAACCCACACGGGGGAGAAACCTTTTAGTTGTACTGAATGTGGGAAATGTTTCATCACAAATGCAAATCTAATGCGGCATCATAGAACCCACACAGGGGAGAAACCTTTTAGTTGTACTGAATGTGGGAAACATTTCTTCACAAAAGCAAAACTAGTGCTGCATCATAGAAGACACACAGGGGAGAAACCTTTTAGTTGTACTGATTGTGGGAAATGTTTCATCACAAAAGCACACTTAATGCGGCATCATAGAACCCACACAGGGGAGAAACCTTTTAGTTGTACTGACTGTGGGAAATGTTTTCTCACGAAAGCATATCTAGTACGGCATCAGAGAACCCACACGGGGGAGAAACCATTTAGTTGTACTGATTGTGGGAAATGTTTCATCATGAAAGCATATCTAGTACGGCATCATAGAACCCACACGGGGGAGAAACCATTTAGTTGTACTGATTGTGGGAAATGTTTCATCACGAAAGCACATCTAGTACGGCATCATAGAACCCACACGGGAGAGAAACCTTTTAGTTGTACTGAATGTGGGAAACGTTTCTTCACAAAAGCAAAATTAGTGCTGCATCATAGAACACATACAGGCGAGAAACCTTTTAGTTGTACTGAGTGTGGGAAATGTTTCATCACAAACTCAGATCTACAGAAGCATCATAGAACCCACACGGGGGAGAAACCCTTTAGTTGTACTGAATGTGGGAAACATTTCTTCACAAAAACACAACTAGTGCTGCATCATAGAACACACACAGGCGAGAAACCATTTAGTTGTTCTGATTGTGGGAAATGTTTCGTCACGAAAGCACATCTAATGTGGCATCATAGAACCCACACGGGGGAGAAACCGTTTAGTTGTACTGAATGTGGGAAACATTTTTTAACAAAAGCAAAACTAGTGCTGCATCATAGAACACACACAGGCGAGAAACCTTTTAGTTGTACTGATTGTGGGAAATGTTTCATCACAAAAGCACAACTAGTGACGCATCAAAGAACCCACACAGGGGAGAAACCTTTTAGTTGTACTGACTGTGGTAAATGTTTCCTCACGAAAGCACAACTAGTGACGCATTATAGAACCCACACAGGGGAAAAACCTTTTAGTTGTACTGAATGTGGGAAACGTTTCTTCACAAAAGCAAAACTAGTCCTGCATCATAGAACACACACAGGCGAGAAACCATTTAGTTGTACTGAGTGTGGGAAATGTTTCTTCACAAACTCAGATCTACAGAAGCATCATAGAACCCACATGGGGGAGAAACCTTTTAGTTGTACTGATTGTGGGAAATGTTTTCTCAAAAAAGCACAGCTAGTGGTGCATCATAGAACTCACACAGGCGAGAAACCTTTTGGTTGTACTGATTGTGGGAAACGTTTCATTACGAAAGCACATCTAGAGTGGCATCATAGAACCCACACGGGGGAGAAACCATTTCGTTGTACTGAATGTGGGAAACATTTCTTCACAAAAACACAACTAGTGCTGCATCATAGAACACACACAGGCGAGAAACCTTTTAGTTGTACTGAGTGTGGGAAATGTTTCATCACAAACTCAGATCTACAGAAGCATCATAGAACCCACACGGGGGAGAAACCTTTTAGTTGTACTGAATGTGGGAAACATTTTTTAACAAAAGCAAAACTAGTGCTGCATCATAGAACACACACAGGCGAGAAACCTTTTAGTTGTACTGATTGTGGGAAATGTTTCATCACAAAAGCACAACTAGTGACGCATCATAGAACCCACACAGGGGAGAAACCTTTTAGTTGTACTGACTGTGGTAAATGTTTCCTCAAGAAAGCACAACTAGTGACGCATCATAGAAACCACACAGGGGAAAAACCTTTTAGTTGTACTGACTGTGGGAATTGTTTCCTCACGAAAGCACAACTAGTACGGCATCATATAATCCACACGGGGGAGAAAACCTTTAGTTGTACTGACTGTGGGAAATGTTTCTTCACGAAAGCACAACTAGTGCGGCATCATAGAACCCACACAGGGGAAAAACCTTTTAGTTGTACTGACTGTGGGAAATGTTTCCTCTCGAAATCACAACTAGTGCGGCATCATAGAACCCACACAGGGGAAAAACCTTTTAGTTGTACTGACTGTGGGAAATGTTTCATCACGAAAACACATCTAGTGCGGCATCATAGAACCCACACGGGAGAGAAAACCTTTAGTTGTACTGACTGTGGGAAATGTTTCATCACGAAAGCACATCTAGTGCAGCATCATAGAACGCACACAGGGGAGAAACCTTTTAGTTGTACCGATTGTGGGAAATGTTTCATCACGAAAGCACATCTAGTGCAGCATTATAGAACCCACACAGGGGAAAAACCTTTTAGTTGTACTAACTGTGGGAAATGTTTCCTCACAAAAGCACATCTAGTGCAGCATAATGGAACCCACACAGGGGAGAAACCTTTTAGTTGTACTGAATGTGGGAAACGTTTCTTCACAAAAGCAAAACTAGTGCTGCATCAGAGAACACACACAGGCGAGAAACCTTTTAGTTGTACTGAGTGTGGGAAATGTTTTATTAGAAAAGCACAACTAGTGCTGCATCATAGAACACACACAGGCGAGAAACCTTTTAGTTGTACTGAGTGTGGTAAATCTTTCATCACAAACTCAGATCTACAGAAGCATCATAGAACCCACACGGGGGAGAAACCTTTTAGTTGTACTGACTGTGGGAAATGTTTCCTCACTAAAACATATTTAGTACGGCATCATAGAACCCACACGGCGGAGAAAACATTTAGTTGTACTGACTGTGGGAAATGTTTCCTCACGAAAGCATATCTAGTACGGCATCATAGAACCCACATGGGGGAGAAAACGTAAAGTTGTATTGACTGTGGGAAATGTTTCCTCATGAAAGCACAACTAGTGCTGCATCATAGAACCCACACAGGTGAAAAACATTTTAGTTGTACTGATTGTGGGAAATGTTTCATTACAAAATCACATCTAGTGTGACATTATAGAACCCACACGAGGGGAGAAACCTTTCCTTGAACTGATTGTGGAAAATGTTTCCTCATGAAAACACATTTAGTGCGGCATCATAGAATCCACATCAGGGAGAAACGGTTTTGTTGTACTGAATGTGGGAAATATTTTGTCACAAAATCACAATAAGTGCTGTATCATAGAACCCAGATTGGGGAGAAATCATATAGTTGTATTGAATGTGGGATATGTTTCCACTGGAACTCAGAGCTAGTGATGCATTGTAAAACCTACAATGGAGTGTGGGAGATATTTCTGCACAAAATGAAGACTAGTGAGGCATCATGGAACTCACACTGGGGAGAATAAACTGACGTTCTGGTAGTCTTGAATAATATATAAACAATATTGATAATAGAGGTGTCTGTTCCAAGTGATTATTCTCTGAATTGCGTGGAGAGGAAGAAGATCCGGAAGTACCAGGAAGTGCAGTCAGAGACCAAGAAAGTGTGGCAGAATGATGCGGTAATCTTTCCCATTGTACTAGACATGACAAGCTTGATAAACTGTTCATACCTGTTAAACTACTCAAACCTCACTTGGGTTGCAGCTTGTCATGCTGTGAGGGCTTGTGTGCATCAGTGATGCTGAGCGCTTCCAATAATTTACTCACTACCAAAGTCATACTAACTGGCCTGTAGTTTTCTACCACATCCTTACTTCCACTTTTGTGTAAAGGGACCACATGATCCTCTCTCCAGTCCTTTGGCACCACACCTGACTCCAGCGAAGCATTGACAGGGTCACTCAGTGGAGCTGCTAGAACATCCCCAAGTTCCCTTAGTATTCTCAGGTGTATCCCATCCCTTTGTCTGCTTTATGTTTAGCTAGTTTCTCACAAACACACTCTTCTGAAAAATTTTCAAGATGTCCCTCACTTCTGTTCCTGTTTGTGATTGTTTTCTGAGGTCCTACTCCTGGATTTTCATCTGTGAAAACAGAACAGAAATATTTATTAAGCAATTCCACTTTATCCTCATCAGCTTCTACATATTCCTCCCCTTCACCCGTGAGTCTGACAATACCAATTTTGCCCTTCCTCTTCTCACTAACAGATCTGAAAAATGTCTTATCTCCCCATTTTATTGCATTGGCTATTTCCTCCTCTTTTTGAATCTTTGCTTTCCTGACTATTTTGCTAGCTATTCTCAGTTTTTCAAATACAGATGTCTGTCTTCTTCTCTCTGTGATTTCTTGTATTTTATGAGGGCCTCCCTCTTTTTCTTCACATTTTCAGCTACTGCTTTAGAAAACCCTAGTGGTCTCCTTTTCCTTTTCCCTTTCCCTTTATTTATCATTTTAACTTAAAGGTTGGTTGCCCTTAAAATATCCCTTTTCAGTTTTGCCCCCTGTTTTTCTACCCATCCCGCTAATAACTCCCTGAGATATTGGCCCATCTTAGCAAAGTTACATCATTAGTAGCATTTCCAATAATTTACTATCCACAGAGCTTAGACTAACTGGTCTGTAATTCTCAATGTCATCCTTACATCCCCTTTGGTGTAAAGAGACCACGTGTCTTTCTCCAGTCCTTTGGCACCACTCTAAAGAGGCATTGAAGAAGTCAGACAGTGGAGCCGCTAGAACGTACCCACAGACCTTGCTATGAAGGAAAAGCTTTGAGGTCTACGGCCATCAAGAACTCTCCATTGCATATTACTGAAGTTATTGACTACAGTTTCTCCATGTGAAGATGTGGAATATGCAGCTCTCGGTTCACCTCCTTCACATCCAGCATGATTCAGAACCAACTTTCTTTTTTGGAGGATGACAAACTAAATTGAGCACTAACCTGTTCCCCACTGCTCACTGGGTGTGGTGACCACTGTCCAGAAGTCCTTTAGCTTTGCACCACAGTTCCTTGTCTGGCATCAGACAGGGGGAAATGATAACTCAGTGAGATGGTGGTAAAACTCCAACATACAGTCACTTCTCACCACCTTCAAGGACCTTTGGATGGATGTAATTTGGAGCCACTCCTTGATAAAACTGGACAGATGACCTCTTGCTTGCTGAAAGGAGGATCTGCAGCTCCTCATGGAGTCCTCCTTTTCTGTCAGTATGAAAGGAAGAGGACCTATTTAGAAAAGAGACACACTAAGAGGAAAACCCTTCACCTGGCCGAGAATGCTGGATTTTCCAGTGCTCAAATAAGATGCACTTTTAGGTTTATCCTCTGGCAACCTCGGGGCTTAGGCTGCCCTCAGTCTTTCACAAACTTCTTCCAATCCTCCCCAGAAAGGAGGTTTCCTGGAAAGAGAACCTACTAAGCCAAGTCTTTGAGTCTGCATCCGCTGACCAGTTCCTTAGTTATACAAGGCATCTGCCACATAACTCGTACATCATTCCTGCTTGCACTCGGACAGCCTCTGGTGAATTTTGCTGGTCATCCTCCAAGGCCTCCTCAGGTCACTGTTGTACCTACTGTAGTGCAAACAGACCCTAGACATGTAAGGTACTGCAAACCACAGCTTGGAGGCCCAAAGCGGAAACCTCAAAAGCCTTCTTCAACCATCATTCAAGCTTCCAGAGCTATGTCTCCTCTGACAAGAATAGTCATCTTCTTTTTTTTTTTTTTTTTTTTAAACTTTTATTTTCATTTTGCAACAAACAAAAGAAACAACACACCAAAGGAAACAATACAATTATACAATAAAGAAAAGTAAACCCAATTACCCCCCACCCCCACGCTTCTTCTCTAGCTGATTATGTCAGCATGTGAGCGCTTCCAAACAAACGTGATTGTACATCAAAACAATCAAAAGAGTATCTGCGATACAGAATAATCATGAGACAAAGATATATATAAATTTAGACAGTCAGATGAGAGCATTGAGCAGAATGTACATAGTCATTGAGCATCTTCCATTTAGACCGATGATGAGGAGTCTGAATGGGGGAAGCAAACATACGAGGTATTTGTTCATATTTACTGTAGAGACAGACATGATTCCACCATTCATTGGGGCTCAACTGGGAGCTATTTTTCCAGTATTTCGTAATTAGGGAAATAGCAATACCTAGCATAAAGTCCAAAAGGAAGTAAGCCGTTTTTGGAAGAGAGGGGATCCCCGCTGCTGAGCGAAGTCCCACTATCCTCCAAGAAAGGGGCTCTTGAAAGTGCAAAATAGACTGAATACGGCCCCAGACCCGACTCCAGTAATACTGTAGTGCGGGACATTCATACATAACATGAGGTAGTGAGCCAATGGCCGCATGACATGTCCAACAATTATTGCCCTGAGCAGTGTTCCATTTGGCTAATCTGTCAGGAGTGTAAAAACACCGGTGGGCTAGAAAGAAGAGTGTCTGAGTGAGTAAGGCGGATCGGGAGACCCGTGTCACTCTACTCCAGACAAGGCTCCATTGCTCCGGGGTCAAAGTCACATGCAGTTCTCTCTCCCATGCTTTCTGCGCTATAGGGGTATCCCTAGTTATAGCATTACATAAGGTTTTGTAAAAATTGGATGCTACACCCGGTGAACTACCGATAGATCGGATAGTCTCCAACCAACCTTGTGTAGGGGAGCCGATGGCGGGAGCACCTTAGCGCTCCTAAGGCAATGCTGAAGTTGCACCAACTGAAAGTAGTGTTTCGCTGGGAGACCAAATTCAATTTGCAATTCACTAAAAGTTTTCCAGCGACCTTCATGGAACAATTGGCTAGGAATCCAAATGCCCCTAGTGTACCAGGGGCTCCACGCCATCGGCTTATTTTGTATTCGAAATCGAGTGTTGTACCAAAGTGGGAGTTTGTCTAACGGACAGAGTCGGGAGTCTAAAGATTGCATGAGATTATTATAGGCACCTAAGGTGTCTAAAAGCATTGGTGGGAAGTGAGAGTCTGATGGGAGAGTCATACCAGGGAGAAAAGTAAGAGGAATCGGTTTGCAAAGGTCCTCTTCTATGTCTAGCCACACAGGTCTACTCGGTACTGGATCTTCCAGCCAACGAGCACCTTGCTTGAGAAGAAAAGATTGATGATACTTCAGGAAATCAGGGAATCTGACACCCCCATATTCCTTATCTGCTTGCAGCTTATGTTTCGCTATCCTAGGTGTCTTATTTTGCCACAAGTATCTAGTCAGAAGGCCCTCGATATCTTTATATATACGTCGAGGGAAGAGACAGGCACCATTTCTAAGATATAATTCACTTTCGGAACAATCATCATTTTTATGGTTTCTAATCGACCCCACCAGGTAAGCGTTAAAGGAGTCCAGCGGTGAGTAAGCGCCCGGACTTTAGAGGTTAAGTCTTTGGCATTGAAGGAGATAGTGTCTTCCAAAGGAGAACAATAGTGAACCCCAAGGTATTTGACCATGCGAGGTTGCCATAAAAAGGGGAAGGATTGCATATCTGCCTGATGAAGCAGAGGATTTAATGGAAAGGCTACCGACTTGGTCCAATTTATCTTATAACCGGACAGTTGTGAGTATTTATCAATTTGCTCTAAGACAGCCGGTACTGAGTCTATAGAGACAAAGAGCATAAGATCATCAGCATACGCTGAAATTTTGATTTCCCTATGGGTGAAGGGGACTCCATGAATCTCCTCCGATTGCCGAATGAGTAAAGCCAAGGGTTCGAGTGCAAGATCGAAGAGGAGTGGAGACAGTGGGCATCCCTGGCGAGTGCCGCGTTGAAGGGGAAAAGGTTGAGACTTTAAAGCATTTGCACATATGCTGGCTGTAGGCTGAGCGTACATGGTGCGAAGACAACGGAGAAAACCTTCCCCGAATCCGTACCAGTGGAGGACTGCAAACAGGAAGGGCCACTCTAAGCGATCAAAGGCCTTCTCAGCATCAAGTGAGAGGCCAACAAATGGGCGATCAAGATTTAACTGCGGTAGTCAATACATGGCATAGAGTCCGAGCATTGTCAGCAGTCGATCTACCAGGAAGGAAACCGCATTGATCTGGGTGTATTAAGGTAGGCATCCTATCCGAGAGCCGGGTAGAGAGAATGGTGGCAAAGATTTTATAGTCCGCGTTTAGGAGGGAAATTGGACGATAATTAGCTGTTAGTTGCGGGTCACTCCCCTCTTTTCTCAAAAACTACTACATTTGCCATTGAAAAGGACCCAGAAGGAGAACCCTCCTCGGCCAGAGCAGAAAAATAAATTTTCAAAACTGGAGCTAAATCAGCGTGAAAGGTTTTGTAGAATTCAGCGGGGAGACCGTCTGGGCCGGCGGCTCAACCTGAGGCACATTTCTTGATAGCAGAATGAATTTCTGAGACAGTAAATGGTGTGTCTAAGGCCACTCTATCTTCGTCAGATAGGGTCGGTCTTTGTACTCCTGAAAGTAAGCGTTCAAATACATCTGGCTCAAAATCACATTCAGATTGATAAAGCCGAGTATAAAAGTCACGAAAGAGTTCTAAGATTTTCGGTATCTTAGTGACCAAGCCCCCCCCCCTGACGGATTGCGGAGGGCGGTAACACGCTTGGCTTCTTTTCGACCTTTTAGGGCATTTGCTAATAATTTGCCAGCACGATTATTTTCCCGATAATAAAGCCCTTGTTGTGATTCAATATTTTTAACAGCAGCAGTGTGCAAAAGCTGATTGTATTGAAAACGCAAGCGTTGTAAACGGAGTAAAATACATGGGTCAGTACGGGACGTGAGGAGACGCTCCCCAGCTTGTATCTGCTGCTCTAGAGTCAGTAAAAGCTGCTTTCTTTGTTTCCCCTGCCGAATTTGATAGCTAGTTATAGTGGCACGAATAGATGCTTTAAAACCCTCCCACCAAGCCCAGCCCGCTGTATCATGGGGTGAGTTAAAATGAAAATAATCTTGGATAGCGGCCTTTATATCGATCTGAAAATCTTTTTGACCCAGTAGGGATCTATCAAAAAACCAAGCTCGGGGAGAATCGTCCCGCGCAGTGACACGTAATGATAAAGATATGGCAGCATGATCTGAAATATGGAGAGGATGAGTCCTAGTCGTGTCTACTTGAGAAATCAGTGCTTTGGAAATGAGAAAGAAATCTATTCTAGATTGGGAGTGATGGGGGGCAGAAAAGAAAGTGAACTCTAAGTCGGAGGGGTGAAGCAGCCTCCATATATCTACCAGCGCAAGATCTTGCATCAGAGCTGTAAGGGTAGCAAGACTCTTGGGTGGACTACTACTCGTTCTTGGCGGCTGTCTATCTATCAGAGGGTCTAACACTTGATTAAAGTCACCACCAAGTATTAATGGAGTATTGGCAGAGGCCTGTGCCAACTGCGCAATACTTGCATAGTAAGCAGGGTTGTCCACATTCGGGGCATAAATGCAAATACATGTGAATTCACTATCTCCGACCTTAAGATGTACTCGGGCCCATCTACCCTCCTTGTCAGCGCTAGTATCAATTACAGTAGCTTGCAAAGATTTCTTAACCAGGATGGCAACCCCGCACCGTTTAGAAACGGCGGGAGAATAGGCAGCCACCATGTAAGGCTTAACATTGAGTTTCAGTGTTTCAGCAGAGTTTAAGTGCGTTTCCTGAAGAAACGCTAAATCAGCATGCTCATGGCTAAGATAGCTAAGGATTTTCTTTCTTTTGATTGGACTATTAATGCCCTTTACGTTGAGTGATAAAATTTTACATAAAGCCATTCAGACAAGTTAAAAATTCTGAGCATGATAGCGCACCTAATTTCACAATGTCCCTCATATTGACTGTATCAGGCTGTACATATGGCATAAAAGAAACTAAGCTTAGATAACACAATGAAGCGCCCCACATTAAAAAAGAAAAACCGCAGCGCGGTAGAGAAGAAGCAAAACCCCAAAAATTACTGGCGACCATGTGTCTGCGGGGAGAAGCCCCAGAGAAGGCCAAAATTGAAAAACACATAACCTGTAGGACTGTGCGTGCTCCGAATCCGACCGAGGCACACATCATGGAGGGAGAGGAGACCACAAAACAAGAGTCATAGAAAGAAAGAAAGAAAGTCCAGGAAGTCTCTGTGCTTGACTATGACCGCCGCATCGGGCCCTTCAAAATGGCGGACAGAGCCGGCGAATAAAAGTCCACGTCGTTGGATTAGCGCATCTGCTCTGCCTCTTTGGAGTCTAAAAATGTTGATAGTAGATCAGGATCTTCGAATGTCCTGGTTTGGTTGTGGAGAGTCACTCGGAGTTTCGCGGGATACAACAGGCCAAAGCGAGCCTGTAGCTGTTGAAGTCGAGGGCGAAAAGCAAGGAGTTTTCTTCCGTCGGTCAACGGTTGGCTTTGCCAAGTCAGGGAAGAAGGAGACTTTGTGACCTTCAAATTCCAAATGATGGTTCGCCCGGGCAGCATTTAAAATTTGTTCCACTTGTTGATATCGTAGCAAGCGAAAGATAATAGGCCGGGGGGTCTTTCGGTTGAGCGCCATGTGGGTAGGAGCACGGTGTGCACGATCGATTTCCAATTCTTTATGAAAGGTGATCTTCAGCAAGGAGGGAAGAATTTTGAGCAGGAATTCTCTCATATCTCCCGCTTCCGCCCCCTCCGGTATTCCAATGAGCCTCACATTGTTTGCGACGGGCTCGATTATTGCTATCTTCTAACTCCTTTTGCAGATTCTGTATCTGGCGCTCGGCCTTGTCCAGTGCGCCCAAGCGCACCGCGTGCGAATCGAGGACCCCCGCCATATTGTCCTGCCGTAATGAGAGTCTTTCAAGTCGGTCCTGGAGCACTCCAAAGTCTTCTCGCAGGGCTCTAAGCGCTTCTCCATTGGACTGCACCAATTCCTTCACGCCGCGTAGTTCCTCCAAAATCTCCAGGTGCATTTCGGGGTTTTCACGAAATGGAACCATCTTCTGTGGGGAGGACACCTCTGTTTTGGAGCGTTTTCCGTGAGAAGAAGAAGGAGACCCGAAGTCCAAGCGCGCTGGTTTATGGGCCGCCATCCCCCCCGAGGTACCCCGGTCAACCCGGAGCGAAATAGTAAGTTTGTATAGGTATTAAGTCAGGATTCTAAGTAGGCCTCTCGGGAGCTTCAGCGCGAAGCGTCTTACCCGCTGGACATCAGGCTCCGCCCCCCCAAGAATAGTCATCTTCTTTGTTAATGGCATAATCAAGGCATCTACTTTAGGCAGCTTGAACTTCTTCTTTCCTTCCAGATGATACTTTCAAATATTCTATTTTACATTGCATGCGAGTGTCCGCTCGTCCTGCAGCTAAAAGATTGTGCTGAGGGCTCTTGGAGTTTGTCTGGCTGCCAGGATCTAGTGTTTTGCTTTGACTGCTGCTGCTCTTTGCAGCCCCTCAAAATCTCCTGCCTTAGGTGACTGCCTAGTCTTTTCTAATGGTTGAGTTGGTCCCTCTTCTTCTAAAGCTGCAAAACAAGGACAAACTCGGGTGAAAAAATCTTCACCTACATCCAGACCTTCGCTGTGTTCTTCAGAGCTTCTAGCAACTACCAGTTGAAGGCGCCTTGGGCAAAGCTGTATCAGCAGATGGGTGGGGGTTTGGAACCAGAGAGTTCAGACTCTGGATCTGCTCCTCTCCCCAGTCTCCTCTAATTTCTTCATACATTGTCTTTGTGCTCTTCCTCTACCCTGGACTGATCATTTCTGTATCACCTTTAAGTGTCTCTCCTCTCCACCCAACTCTGCATCCCTCTCTCAGATTGCCAGTCTGCTCTCCCACCTGCTCAATCTTATTCCCACCATATAACTCCTCTGACCATTCAACTTTTCCCAGCTGCTGAAGATCTCTTGCCTCCATACTTTCCTTCCCTTTCTCCAGGTTCACAAGCCTCCTGTTGGTCCTCCTCTCTCTCGACTGCTCTGGACCACTTATCCCCCTTCAGCCCCGTCCTTCATCACGTAGCCCCTCACAGCCCTGGTTCCATAGCGGCATTTATCTCCTCCGTAGCCAACTCTGTCGAGCTGAACATCTCTGGTGGAAGGCACCCTCCACACCCACACTATCCTGCTTAAAGGATTGTCATGCCCACTATCGATCCCAAGTACATACAGCCAAGCAATCCTACTTCTCAACAGCTATTTCCTCTGCACCCAATCAAACCCATCATCTTTATACTGCCCTTCAGTTCCTTATATCTCTCTGCCCTGGCTCTGCTCCCACTCCCCCCCTTCCCCCCCCCCCCCCTCTCGTCCTCTCCTTCCCTTGCTCAACTAGCAACCTACTTCACTAATAAGGTTGTTGATCTTTGGCTCTCTCTGCCCTATTGCAGCATCCCCCCCCCCCCCCATCTCTGAACCCTCTCCTACCACCCCTACGGTCTCTCAGTTATCACATGCCTGGGCCTCATTTCACCCTATTACTACTTCTGATCTCATTGGATTAATCTCTTCCTCTAATAAAACTTTCTATCCCCTCTTCCTGGTTACTTACTCCTTCTCTGGCTCTTGTCCCTTCCATCCTCACTCCTAGAAGCTTGCTCCTATCCATCCCATCATAAAGAAATCATCACTTGACCCCCAGCTTCCTGCCCATTATCGCCCTGAATCTAATCTCTTTCCTTTCCAAAATCTTGGAAAAAACAGCATTTGCACAGTTAACCCATCACCTGGACTCTACCAACTTTCTTCACCCCCATCAGTCAGGCTTCCAGCCTCGTCACAGTGTGGAGATGGTTCTTCTAGCTTTTCTCAATGAACTTCATGTAGCTCACGATCATGGTGATTTCTCGGTGGCGGTGTCCTTGGACCTCTCTGCAGCTTTCGATCTAGTCGATCACTCTCTCCTTCTCACTCGTTTACGGGAGGCCGGTCTCTGTAGCATGGTTTATCACTGGTTTCATTCTTACCTCTCCTCTAGATCCTGCACTGTTCTTTCCTTGCCTGATCCAGCAGTTTCCTCTGAGCCTTTTCCTCTCCTCTGTGATGTACCTCAAGGCTCGGTATTAGCTCCCCTTCTCTTTAATATCTTTCTGACTCAACTAGCTCTTCTGGTACAACAATATGGAATTTCTGCCTTCTACTACAGTGATGATCTACTTCTTCTTTATCACACCTCTCCTCTACATCCTGATCTTTCCCCCCTCAACTCCTGTCTTTCTGCTGTTGCCGATTGGCTCAACAATCACTATCTATATCTGAATTTAACAAAGACTCTCGCTCTCTGGTTCATTTATGGCAGTCCTTCCCCCTCTCTGTCACCCTCTCTCTCTGGCTTGTCTGTCCTCTTAGTTTCTTGTTTCCGTTATCTGGGTGTTCTTTTTCATTCAGACCTTTCCTTTTGGGATCACATCTCATGTTACTAAGTCTTCTTTTTTCTTCCTACGCCAAGTTCATGCCATCCGACCTTTTCTCACCTCGCAAGGCTCTTACTAATCTCCTTCTCTCACTGGTTATGTCACGTGTGGATTTTTGTAATTCTGTTTTGATTGGCCTTGCTAATTCACAACTACACTGTCTACAGCGTATGCAGAATACAGCAGCTTGTCTTATCTCACACTCCTCACGTTGGGATCATGTCACCCCTCTTCTCATTCATTTCCACTGGCTCCCCATTGCTTTCCATACTCGTTACAAACTCCTCTCGCTGGTGCACCAAGTCCTCTACACTCACTCACCTCAGTACCTGGCAGACCTTATTCAATTTCACACTCCCAGTCGCTCACTCCAGTCCTGCACATCAATCGCCTTCACCTCCCTTCTCCCTCTCATGCTCACTCACAGTCCACCCGCTCCTCTGCTTTTTTCTTCATTGGTCCTGCCCTTGGGAACTCCTTACCCACGACCCTCAGGCTTGAACAACACCTCTCCACCTTAAAGAAAAACCTGAAAACTCACCTCTTCTCCTTCGGTTTTGATCTCCCCTCCCCCTTTGTCTGACACTATCAACTTCCTCTCTCACTTACCTCTCTCTTCTGTCTTGTGGTGTGAATGTACTGCTTGCTATCCTATGGCATATTGTAACTTTTCCATTTCTGGCCATTGGCACCTTCTGTATTTTTTTCTATTGTTAGAAACCACTATGATTTTATTGAACAAGCAGTATAGCAAGTGAATAAACATAAAATGGCCAAATCTCTTGTGCTTTTGTGACCAGCCATGTCCTCCTGAGGGGAACTCTCAGTCTGACCATTCCCACTCACAGGGAGCTTGCCTGAGTCCTCCAACCTTGGCTCCAGTCTTCATGTGGCCCGATTCACACCTCTGCAGCATGAACCACGATGGCCAGAGCGGGCTTTGAAGTGCCCGTGCCAGCATGCTCATGGCTTGCCACTCCTGCCCTCTCTGATTCAATGTTCTGTTGGAGGGGCAGGAGCGGCAGGAAACCACACCAAGGATAAATCTTAATATTCTTTGATGCCGTCTGTCATAGCATCCTCCATCAAAGAATACAAAATGAAGTACTAAAATTGTTTCACTCCTACATACAGGGACAACAGCAACTGAAAATGGGCATCAACACCTCATCCTTCTTCCCTCAAACCCAAGGCATCCCTCAAGGCACTTCTCTTCAGCCACTATGCCCAATTATCCTTGCCCATAACACATACTTCCACATCTATGCATATGATATAATGATTGAGTTTTTTATTTCACCATTTTTTATGCCACTTTTCAGTCAAAGCAGTTTATATTGTAATTTAAACTTGGTGATGTATACTAAATATGGACATTTATAACTTGGATTTTTCTGAGGCAATGGAGGTATGCACCTTTCAACACCAACAAAGCCATACACGAAGGGATATCAAGCTGCTTCACAGACATCACTGGCAAGAAACTCATTGACAGTTAACCACAAAACCCCCCACAATACTCTGCATCACCAAGGATGACACATTAAACCCACCCCCTTCCCTGACAATAAATGAGATTGATGTGAAAGTCCGGACAGAGGTCTAGTATCTAAGTAACACCCTGGACCAACAACTAATACTGAAACCACACATAAACAACACAATGAGGACAACCTACCACACAATCTGAACCCTGCAACACCTGCACCCCCTACTGGAACCTCTGGACTTCTGTGCGGCATTCCAGGCCATCATCTCACCACACTTTGATTACTGTAACTCAATTTTACATGGCTCAAAAAATTCAACACTGCTCCCACTACATATTGCATTACACAGAGCTGCAAGCATCATTCAAGGAGCCCCAAAATATGACAGCATAATCCCTATCCAGTTATAACTCCACTAGCTTCCCCTGCAAAGCCACATCAGATACTAAATACCATTCTTAACTTTTAAAATCATCAACAACCAATCCTCCCATCTACAAACCCTACTAAACACAACCAAAACCAACAGAGAAAGCACTAAAAACATAGGGCTGATATTCAGAAGGCATTTACACAGTTAGTGCCGCTGAATATCCCATCTTCTCCTTTGCATGCTCTGATGCTAACCTCTTAGCATCAGGGAGTGTCGTGGGAGTTCTGGGAAGGAGCAGAAGTGGTGACAGTCCCTATCTTTTAGCTGCAGGAGCTACTGTAACTGGAAAGCATGCAATTCTGTGAGGCAGTACGGTGACCCCGGATATTCAGTGATATTCTGAATGAAATAGAGACTGAATTAATGTTTTGCTTCGGTATCTACTGAGGAAGATGTAGGGAAGTTACCCATGACTGAAATGGTATTTAAGGCTGATACAGCAGAAGAATTGAAAGAAATATTGATAAACCAGGAACTTGTATTACAACTATTGATAAACTGAAGAGTAGCTAATCAACTGGACCAGATGGTATACATCCAAGGGTGTTGAAAGAACTGAAATATGAGATTGCAGACATACTATTATTAATCTGTGAACTATCATTACAATCATATGAAATAAATGAAGATTGGAGGATGGCCAATGTAACACCAATTTTTAAAAAGGCTTTCAGGGGTGATCCAGTAAACTACAGACTGGTGAGCCTGACATCAGTACCTGGAAAAACCGGGGGGAAAGCCGACAGTCACCCAGGAGCGCATGGTTCGGACAAAGGTATCCTTGAAGGATACTACCAAAAGCAATGAGGTTCCAAAAGGGAGTATAGTAGCCCAAATGCCCTTGAGTAAGGAGCAGACAGAGCATAAAGATTCCAAATTACCCATGCCTACCAATAGCCAGATTAATATGAATAAAATACTGTCTCTAAAATGCTTGTATGCCAATGCTAGAAGTCTAAACAATAAGATGGGAGAGTTAGAATATATAGCACTAAATGAGAGGTTAGATATGATTGCACTCTCAGAGACATGGTGGAAGGAGGATAACCAGTGGGACACTGTGATATCTGGATACAAACTATATCGTAATGATAGAGCTGATCAAATTGGTGGAGGGGTTGCGCTCTATGTTAGAGAGGGCATTGAGTCAGAAAGGATTAAAGTTTTGCAGGGAGCAAAATTTGCTGTAGAATCTCTATGGATTGAAATTCCATTTATGAAGGGGAAGGTGATGGCAGTGGGAGTATACTATCGACCGCCTGGCCAGAATGAACAAATTGATGATGAAATGCTCAAAGAAATCAAGGAAGCTAACAAACGTCACAACAGAGTAGTAATAATGGGTGATTTCAATTACCCCGGTATCGACTGGGTCATTGTCACGGCAGGACAAGCTAAAGAGATAAAGTTTCTAGATGGAATAAATGACTGCTTCTTGGAGCAGCTGGTTCATGAACCGACCAGAGGGGAAGCCATACTGGACCTAGTCCTTAGTGGAACACCAGATCTGGTGCAAGAAATAAGGGTGTTGGGACCACTTGGCAATAGTGATCATAGTATGATCATGTTTGATTTAATTAGTGGAGGACAGATAGTAAAGGAATCCACAGTACTACCTTTTAACTTTCAAAAGGGAGACTATGATAGAATGAGGAATATAGTTAGGAAAAAACTAAAAGGAGCAGTTCCAAAGGTTAAAGACTTACAGCAAGCTTGGGTGTTATTTAAAAATACTATCCTCGAAGCCCAGACCAGCTGTATTCCACACATTAAGAAAACTGGAAGAAAGTCCAAAAAACTGCCAGCATGATTTAAAGGTGAGGTCAGAGAGGCTGTTGCTGCCAAAAAAGCAACCTTCAGGAAATGGAAAAAAGAGCCAAATGATGAAAACTGGAAACAGCACAAGCACTGGCAAGTTAAATGCAAAGCATTGATAAGGCAGGCAAAGCGGGAATTTGAGAAGAAACTTGCTACGGAAGCAAAAACACGAAATAAAGAATTTTTCAAGTCCATTCGTAGCAAAAGGCCTGTGAGAGAGTCAATTGGACCATTAGATGATAGAGGGGTAAAAGGGGCAGTAAGAGGAGACAAGGCTATAGCAGAGAGACTGAATGAATTCTTTGCTTCGGTCTTTACTGAGAAAGATGTAGGGATGTTACCCAAGACTGAAGTGGTATTTAAAGGTGATACTGCAGAGGAATTGAGAGAAATATCGCTACACCGGGAAGATATATTACAACTATTTGATAAACTGAATAGTAGCAAATCACCTGGACCGGATGGTATACATCCCAGAGTGTTGAAAGAACTGAAATATGAGATTGCAGACCTGCTATTGGTAATCTGTGAACTTTCATTAAAATCATCTGTAACACCTGAAGATTGGAGGGTCGCCAACGTAACACCAATTTTTAAAAAGGGTTCCAGGGGTGACCCAGGAAATTACAGACCGGTGAGCCTGACGTCAGTACCAGGGAAAATGGTAGAAACCATCATAAAAAACAAAATTACACAGCATGTAGATAGTCATGGCCTAATGGGAGACAGCCAACATGGCTTTCGACAAGGAAGATCTTGTCTTACTAATCTGTTATGTTTTTTTGAAGGTGTGCATAAACAGGTAGACAAAGGTGAGTCAGTTGATATAGTGTATCTGGACTTCCAGAAAGCTTTTGACAAGGTCCCCCATCAGAGACTTTTGGCAAAGCTAAAAAGTCATGGGATAGGAGGCAGTGTACTATTGTGGATCGGGAACTGGTTAAAAGATAGAAAGCAGAGGGTAGGGCTAAATGGCCAATATTCCCAATGGAAAGAGGTGAATAGTGGAGTACCCCAGGGATCTGTACTGGGTCCACTACTTTTTGACATATTCATAAATGACCTGGAAAAGGGAATAACTAGTGAGGTTATCAAATTTGCAGATGACACAAAACTGTTTAAAGTTGTTAAAACCCAAGAGGATTGTGGAAAACTGCAGGAGGATCTGGATAAATTGGAAGACTGGGCATCCAAATGGCAGATGAAATTTAATGTGGACAAGTGCAAAGTTATGCACCTAGGAAAGAACAACCCACACTATAGTTACACGATGCAAGGCTCCACATTAGAAACCACCACCCAGGAAAAAGATTTAGGAGTCATCGTGGATAACATGTTAAAACCCTCCGCCCAGTGTGCAGCGGCGGTCAAGAAAGCAAATAGAATGCTAGGTATCATAAGGAAAGGGATGGAGAATAAAACAAAGGATATTATAATGCCTCTGTATCGCTCCATGGTACGACCGCACCTTGAATATTGTGTGCAATTCTGGTCACCGTATCTTAAAAAGGACATAGCGTTATTAGAAAAAGTACAGAGAAGGGCCACCAAATTGGTGAAGGGGATGGAAGGCTACCCCTATGAAGAGAGGCTGAAAAGGTTAGGGCTCTTTAACCTGGAAAAGAGACGGCTGAGGGGAGATATGATAGAGGTCTATAAATTAATGAATGGAGTGGAACGGATAAACGTGGATCAATTGTTTACGCTATCAGAATATAGAAAGACTAGGGGACATGTAATGAAGCTACAGGGTAAACTAAGACAAATAAGAGAAAATATTTTTTCACTCAACGTGTAATCAAACTCTGGAATCTGTTACCGGAGGATGTAGTAAGGGCTGTTAGTATAGCTGGGTTTAAAAAAGGTTTGGACAAGTTCCTGGAGGAAAGGTCCATAAACCACTATTAAAAAGGGACCCAGGAGATCAATGCTTGACCCAGTACAAGCATTGTGGAACCTGTGTCTTTTGGGGATATTGCTAGGTACGTATGACCTAGATTGGCCACTGTTGGAAACAGGATACTGGGCTTGATGGACCTCGGTCTGACCCAGTATGGCATGTCTTATGTTCTTAAAAATGGTATAAACCATTTTTTTGTGCCATCACATCAGTGTTGAATCATAGCTACCCCAGCTACCTCTGGGTTTTCTTGGCAATGTGTCACTGGAAGTACATTGCCAGCCTTTTCTTCCAAGGCAATGGAGGATAAAGCAACTTGCACAAGGTCACAATGAGTGTTAGTGGGAATTGAACTGTTGATTTTCTGGGTAAAAGGCAGCTGCTCTAACCACTAGGCTACTCCTCCACCATTATAAAAAGAACAAAATTACCAAACATTTAGATAGTCAGGATTTAATGGGAGACAGTCAACATGGCTTTAGCCAAGGAATGTCATGTCTTACTAATTTGTTTTGGTTTTATGAAAGTGTGAATAAACAGGTAGACAAAGGTGGGTTGGTCAATGTAGTGTATCTGGATTTTCAGAAAGCCTTTGTCAAGGTCCCTCATGAGAGACTTTTGGTGAAATTAAAAAGTCATTGGATAGGAGGCAGTGTACTATTGTGGATCAGGAACTGGTTAAAGGATAGAAAGCAGAAGGTAGGGCTAAATGGCCAATTTTCCCAATGGAGAAAGGTGAATAGTGGGGTACCCCAGGGATCTGTGCTGGGTCTGCTGCTTAACATATTTATAAATGACCTACAAAAGGAAATAATGAGTGAGATAATCAAATTTGCAGATGAAACAAAATTATTCAAAGTTGTAAAAACTCAGAAGGATTGTGAACAATAGCAAGAGGACCATGATAAATACAAAGACTGAATGCTCAAATGGCAGATGAAATCTAATGATGACAAGTGAAAACGTATGCACTTAGGAAAGAACAACCTAAACTATGGTTACACGATGCAAGGTTCCACATTAGGAACACCACCCAAGAAAAAGATTTAGGTGTCATCATAGATAACATGCTAAAACTCTCTGCCCAGTGTGCAGCAGTGGCCAAGAGAGCAAATAGAATGTTAGGTATCATAAGGAAAGGAATGGAAAATAAGACAAAGATATTATAATGCCTCTGTATCGTTCCATGGTGCGATCACACCTTGAATATTGTGTGCAGTTCTGTACACCTATCTTAAGAAGAATATAGTGTTATTAGAAAAGGTACAGAGAAGAGCCCCAAAATGGTAAAGAGGATGGAAGGATACCCCTATGAAGAGAGGCAAAAAATGTTGGGGCTCTTTAACCCGGAAGAAAGATGGCTGAAGGAAGATGTGATAGAGGTCTATAAATTAACGAAGGTAGTGGAACGGGTAAACGTAGATCGATTGTTTACGTCATCAGAATATAGAAAGACTAGGGGACATGCAATGAAGCTACAGTGTAACCTATATAAAACTAATAAGAGAAAATATTTTTTTCACTCAACACATAACCAAACTCTGGAATTTGTCTACTAGAGGCTGTTATAAAAGTTGTTAGTGTAGCTGGGTTTAAGAAAGGTTTGGAGAAGTTCCAGGAGGAAAGGTCCATAAACCATACTTAAAGGGGACCCAGGAAAGCCACTGGTTGCCCCAATACAAGTGCATTCACTCTGCAGCTCCTCACTACCTTTCCTCTATTTTTCTTTCCCTACACCTGTCCTCGGGAACTCCGCTCTTCTTGCAAACCTCTTCTATCTGTGCCCTTCTCTTCAATTGCTAACTCCAGACTATGCTCCTTTTGCCTTGCTACTCCTTATGCCTGGAATAAACTACCTGAGTGTGTACATAAATGTTTCTGATGTTGTTATAGAGAAAGAAGTGACAGGTTTTACCTGTCTTTTGGATGCTGCAGAGAAAGAGAGAGTAGAGTCATATATGGTATGGAAGGGTAGAAGGGAGAGGCCTTATGGTCTTTATCTGCCGTCATATTTCTTTGTTTACTTATAAAAAGTGCCTTGAATACTGGCCAGTAATTTGTAATTATTTAATTTTAATGCAAATTGCTTTGCTCTTTTGTATGAAAGAAGGGACATCAAGAGATCATGAAATGAAATCAAGTAAGAAATTAACTTTCTCCCTCTGTCACGTTAATCACAGCTGATTGGTCAGAGATGTGAGATAATCCCAGACAGGGCTGGCCCGTCCATTGAGCAAGAATGTTTTTTGCACAGGGCCCCACATTTCAGGGGGCCCCGCGCAAAAAACATTCTTCATCATCCCAAATTTAAAAAAAAAAAAAAAAACAGCTGCTTCTGCCGCGGCAGCATCAAGAGTGCCGCCGCGGGGCCCCCCTGCCTGGCAGAGCCTCCCTGCATCGTAGGTTAGCATTGAATCCCCGAACGCGGGCTTCTTTCAGAGCCGCGAGAGTTTCCTTTCTCGCGGCTCTGTTAATCCCGCCGGAGATTTCAGCCCCGGCGGGATTAACAGAGCCGCGAGAAAGGAAACTCTCGTGGCTCTGAAAGAAGCCCGCTTTCGGGGATTCAACATAGCCTATGATGCAGGTAGGCTCTGCCGGGCAGGGGGGCCCCGCGGCGGCACTCTTGATGCTGCCGCAGCAGAAGCAGCTGTTTTTTTTATTTTTTAATTTGGGATGATAGGGGGAAGGGGGTTTAGGACTGGTAATGGGCTATGGGGGGGGGGAGGCTAAGACTGGAAGTGGGCTGATAGGGGAGGGTTAGGACTAGTAATGTGCCATGGGGGGGTGCTAAGACTGGAAGTGGGCTGATGGGGGTGGGGGTTAGGACTGGTAATTGGCTATGGGGGGGTGCTAAGACTGGAAGTGGGCTGATGGGGGTGGGGGTTAGGACTGGTAATGGGTTATGGGGGGGGCTAAGACTGGAAATGGGCTGATGGGGGAGGGTTAGGACTAGTAATGGGCCATGGGGGGGGTGCTAAGACTGGAAGTGGGCTGATGGGGGGGTTAGGACTGGTAATGGGTATGGGGGGGGCTAAGACTGGAAATGGGCTGATGGGGGGTTAGGACTGGTAATTGGCTATGGGGGGGGCTAAGACTGGAAATGGGCTGATGGGGAGGTTTAGGACTGGTAATGGGTTATGGGGGGGCTAAGACTGGAAATACTTATGAGATACGCCAAATCACCGACCTAAAGAACTTCAGGAAGAAGCTTAAAACCCATCTTTTCCAATCCCATTACGGCATCACCTAGACAGATCATTGATGCAGTTATGTATATATGTAAATATGTGAATATGTGAATATCTGTCCCTCTCCTTAAGACCCTACACTGTGTGCTGTGCCGTGCTTTCCCTTCCAAATCAATTGTATACTCCTTTAAATTTATGTAATGATTTGTCAATATCACGCCTGTAATCAAGCCGCTACTGATCACTGGAAGTAGCGGCATACAAATATATGCTAAATAAATAAATAAATAAATAAATGGGCTGATGGGGGGGGGGGTTAGGACTGGTAATTGGCTATGGGGGGGGGGGCTAAGACTGGAAATGGGCTGATGGGGAGGTTTAGGACTGGTAATGGGTTATGGGGGGGGTCTAAGACTGGAAGTGGGCTGATGGGGAGGTTTAGGACTGGTAATGGGTTATGGAGGGGTTAGGACTGGTAATGGGCTGATGGGGGATTAGGACTGGTAATGGGCTATGGGGGGCTAAGACTGGAAATAGGCTGATGGGAGGGCTAGGCCTGGAAATAGGGTGATGGGGGGTTTAGGACGTAATGGGCTGATGGGGGGGGTTAGGACTAGTAATGGGCTATGGGGGGCTAGGACTGGAAATGGGCTGGTGGGTTAGGACTGGTAATGGGCTGGGGGGGCTAAGACTGTTAATGGGCTGGTGGGGTTGCTAGGACTGGAAATGGGCTGAGTGGAAGGAGGGCTTGAACTGCAAATAGCTGATGGGGACGGGGGCTTGGAATGGAAATGGGTTGTGAGGGAGGGAGCTAGGACTGGAAATGGGTGAATGGGGGGGGGCTAGGACAGGAAATGGGCTGATGGAGGGGCTAGAATAGGACTGGAAATTGGCTGTTGGGGGGGTGCTAAGATTGGAAATGGGCTGTGGTCGGGGTTTGGATTGAAATGGACTCATGAAGGGGCGAGAACTGGAAGTAGGCTCATGGGGGGCTTGGATTGGAAATGGGCTGCGTGGAGGGGAGCTAGGATTTGACATGGGCTGATGGGCTCATGGGGGGCTGGGATTGGAAATGAGCTGATGGAGGGACTCGGATGGGACTGGAAATAGATGGGGGAGCTAGGACTGGAAATAGGCTGATGGTGGGTTTAGGATAGGACTGGAAATGGGCTTATGGGGGGCTAGGACTGGAAATGGGCTGATGCGGGGTCTAGAAGGGAGCGGATGCTGGGTGGGATTGGAACTAGAATGGAGCTGATGTTGGGGGAGGATTAGAATGGGATGGAGCTGGGAGAGTGAAATGGAGAGGGAAAAAATATTTTGTGTGGGAGGGAAGACAAATCTACAATTGGCCGGATATTGGGAGAGTAAGTGGGGATTGAGAATGGAGGGGTAAAATTTGAGTAGATGAAATAGGAATGAGGAAAGAGCAAAAGGAGAAAGATTAGTATGTTAAAGCAGATGTAGAGAGAGAATGGAAAAAAAACTAGAAGAGAGAAGAAAAGACAAATGGACAGCAGACTATGGAGAGTTAGCAGAAGACACAAAGAAACCAGAAGAAAGTGGCTGGAGCAATTGCAACTGAAAAAAAATGCACAAAAGGTAGAAAAATATCTCTTTATTTTGAATTTATTAATTGGAATATGTCAGCTCTGGGAAATGTGCATCATTAATGTCTGTGCTTTGTTTAGTACAAGAGCAAATTAATGTATCGTTTTATTTCTACAGTGTTGTACATTCCAAGTTTGGCTTTTGGGATTCCCAGTTTAATTATTGTCTTCCTGTTTCTAAATTGTGATTCCTTGTTTGGTGATGGTCTATGTTCTGCATGTGTAACTGAGCTGAGGTATTCTGTTTATGTAATTCCTATTTGACATTGCCACTTGTTCTCTTTCCCCAGTAGGTCATGTATTATTGTTCTCTGAAATGTATTGGTTTAATATTTGCAGCGTTTCCTTTTGATAGTTAGGGTATGGTGCTTTATGAGTCCTGGTAGTGCTGTTAGGATACAGCGGGTTTGCTATGGGTTCTAAATGACCCATCTAATACTTGATTTCTACTTAACTGAAAACAGCATATGTTGTGCTCCTACACACCCATAAATTCAACTCTAATTTTTGTCGGATAACTCACCGATGAGCAGAAACCTTTCTACTCCTGAAGTGAGCCCTCCATTTTAATCAAATTCTCATAAAAACAGACCCATTACAGGTCTAGTTGACCCACCACAGGTCAAACACCAGGTGCTACAGCACTAACAAGCTGCCGCTCCTATACCGTTAATGCAAAAGCTAAGTTCTTACTATAAAGACATCCCAGACTCCTGTCGGTGCAATCCTTTATAACAAATTAGTACTCATCTGGAAAGAGCCGGGCCCAACCGATAATCCACGCAGTAGTGGGGCCTCAAAAGTAGCATGGAATGTTCGCAGCTTCTTCCATCGGGAGCCCTCAGCAACCGGAATTGTCTGAAAGGTCTTTCAAAGCTTCGTCCACGGTACAGAAGATGTATGATTCATCATGCAACACTAATCAGTGTTTCAAGCCGCCTAGCTTCACAGCTCTTCCTCAGGCTAATGAATCATACCAGAGGCAGACCTTGTCAGACAAATCTGATTGATTTCTTTGACTGGGTGACCAGGGAGTTGGACCGAGGGAGAGCCCTAGATGTGGTGTATTTAGATTTTTTTAGATTTTAGTAAAGCTTTTGACACTGTTCCTCACAGATGATTTATAAACAAACTGAGCACCCTAGGGATGGACCCTAAAGTTACTGCTTGGGTTAGAAATTGGTTGGGTGGGAGGTGACAAAGAGTCCAGGTAAATGGGACTCACTCTAATGAGAAGGATGTTACCAGTGGTGTGCCCCAGGGATCTGTCCTTGGTCCGATTCTTTTTAACATCTTTGTTAGTGATATAGCGGAAGGGCTGTCGGGTAAGGTTTGCCTTTTTGCGGATGATACCAAAATCTGCAATAGAGTAGACACCCAGGAAGATATAGAAAACATGAGGAGGGATCTAGCTAAGCTTGAAGAATGGTCTAGAATCTGGCAGCTGGGATTTAATGTTAAAAAAATGTAAGGTCATGCATTTGGGCTGCAGCAATCCAAGGGAGCAATATAGTATAGGGGGTGAAGTACTTTTGTCCACTAAAGGAGAGCGGGACCTAGGCGTGGTTGTGTCTGTTGACCTTAAAGTAGCTAAACAGGTAGAAAAGGCGATGGCAAAAGCTAGAAGGATGCTTGGGTGCATACGGAGAGGAATGGCTAGCAGAAAAAAGGAGGTGATAGTGCCTCTGTATAAGTCTTTGGTACAACCTCATTTTGGAGTATAGTGTGCAATTCTGGAGACCGCACCTTCAAAAGGATGTGAACAGGATGGAGTCAGTGCAGAGGATGGCTACTAAAATGGTTAGTGGTCTTCATCATAAAGCATATGAGGACAGACTTAAGGATCTTAATATGTACACCTTAGAGGAAAGGCGGGATAGAGGTGATATGATTGAGATGTTTAAATACCTCTGTGGCATAAATGTTCAGGGGGAGAGCCTCTTTCAATTTAAAGCAAGTTCTGCTACGAGGGGACATGGGATGAGGGTGAAGGGGTATTGATTCAGGAATGATTTGCGGAAATATTTCTTTACGGAAAGAGTGGTGGATCCATGGAATAGTCTCCCAGTGGAGGTGGTAGAGATGAGGACAGTAAATGAATTTAAAAAAGCATGGGACAAACAGAGGATCTCTAAAGGAAAAAAGGGGACTGTTGTAATTGTTGATAAGGACAGACTAGATAGGCCATGTGGTCTTTTTCTATCGTCATGTTTCTATGTTTCAAGACTGCAATCTGAGAGACAGGAAGGAGTAGAGAGTTAATAAGAAGCTCAGTTTTGGCCATGTTCAATTTCAAGTGGCGGTGAGACATCCAAACTGCAATGTCAGAAAGGCAGGCAGAGATCCTGGTCTGGATTGCCAGAGAGATTTCAGGTGTAGAGAGGTGGATCTGGGCATTATCAATGTAAAGATAGTACTTAAAGGCATGGGAAGAGATGAGTGCACAAAGGGAATGGGTCTAGAGAGAGAAAAGGAGGGGACCCAAGACAGATCTTTGAGGTACACCAACTGAGAGCAGGATAGCAGCAGAGGAGGATCCACCAGAACAAACACTGATAGAGTGATGGGAGAGATAAGAAGAGAACCAGGATAGTACAGCGTCCTTAAAACCAAGCGAGGATAAGATATCAAGGAGAAGGTTGTGGTCAACAGTGTCAAAAGTAGCAGAAAGGTCAAGAAGGATGAGGACTGAGTAAAGGTCCTTGGATTTTGCCATGAACAGGTCACTGGAAACTTTGGCAAGAACTGTTTTGGTAGAATGTAAAGGACGAAAGCCAGATTGTAGAGGATCCAAAAGGACTAGAGAGGAGAGAAAGTTGAGGTAATGGTGGTGAACTGCACATTCAAATAATTTAGAAATAAATAGGGGGAGGGAGATGGATCAATAGCAAGAAGGACAGGTAGGGTCTAGTGAGGGTTTCTTGAGGAGAGGCGTGACTACGGCATGCTTGAAGGCTGCAGAGAAAGTTGCAGTGGAGAGCGATAGGTTGAGAATATGAGAGATGGGAGGGACTACAATGGAGGAGGTGGAGCTAAGGAGACAGGTGGGAATAGGATTAGAGGAGCAGGTAGTGAGTTTGGAGGAGGGAAGAAAGTGTGTTGTTTTCTCCTCAGAGATCATAGAAAAGGAAGAAAGGGTAGTAGAGGTAGGTGTGTGTGTGTGTGTGGGGGGGGGGGGGGGTGGAGTTGGGAGCCAGAGATATGACTGCACCCCATTTGCTCTTTCAAGGGCTATCCTTTCCCATCCCCTTTGCCACCACCACCATTCCAGAAATAGCGCTTTATCATTCAATCTGATTTGAACCCTGGATCATTGTTGACCAGAGAAATTGACAGCTTTCCTGCTGGGACCAATCCAACTGCCAAATAATGCAGTGGGATGTTTTCTAGCTCTGCCATATGTGTGAGGAGCAGTCAGAAGTGAAAGGGCGAGTTTGTTTGGGAGATGTCGAGAGGCAGTGTGCATGCAAAAACCTTATAACCTTCCTCAGCACTCTTGAGATAATGATGTGCTGACCCCATCGCACCATGTGCCATTGCCGCATCGCCCCTGACATTCAGCCTCTCACCTCGTTGGCAGTCTTTAAAGAGGTGATCACCGTGCATTAGTCTTTATGTCCCTCACCCTCTGGCAAGCATTTCTCTTCCTTCCCCCCTGCCTTTGTGAAGTATTTTGCCTCTGTAGAAGAGATCAAGGCCACTGTGATGAAGGAGCTGAGGAACCTCAAGGAGGAGGACTTTACCGAGTGCTTCCATATGTGGCAGAAGAGAAACGCAGAAGTGCATTAAATTTTGGGGAAGGGGGAATTACTTTGAAGGGGGCAATGCATAATTTCTCTGTAGATTTTGTAATAAAACATGAGACAGTCTCATTTCTTTTTTGTCACAACTCGTATATACTGTAGCATAAAAGCTGTACAATATACGTCATGGAAAGTTCCATTAGCATAGTAACATAGTAACATAGTAGTTGACGGCAGATAAAGACCAGCATGGTCCATCCAATCTGCCCAGCAAGATGGCAAGAGTAGGTGCACCTGTCGCTCCGCACAGGCCACCCCTCCCCATATCCTTGTTCAGGGGTAAACCCACCACTCCATGTAGGACACCCCTATTTGTTGAGACGTTATATGGTTCAGAAGTTAGATGGTACCGTTTATTTTGGTTTTATCCTATTTCTGTAAAGGGATCCTCTGTGTTTGTCCCATGCCTTTTTGAATTCCGTCACCGTGTTCGCCCCTACCACTTCCATCGGGAGGGCACTCCAAGCATCCACCACCCTTTCAGTGAAAAAATATTTCCTGACGCAGGCTCCAAATCATTTTGGTCGCCTTCCTCTGAACAGTCTCCAGTCTTTTTACATCCTTTGCAAGATATGGTCTCCAAAACTGAACACAGTATTCCAAGTGAGGCCTCACCAGTGACCTATACAGTGGTATAAGTACCTCTTCTTTTCTGCTGGTAATCCCTCTTTGTATGCAGCCCAACATCCTCCTGGCTTTTGCCACCGCCTTGTCGCACTGTTTTGCCACCTTGAGATCAGCAGAGATAATCACACCAAGGTCTTTTTCCTGAACTGTGCATACCAACCTTTCTCCCCCTATCGCGTACATTTCTCTTGGATTTCTGCTACCCAAGTGCATAACACTGCACTTTTTTGCATTAAATCGTAGTTGCCAAGCTTTAGACCAGTCTTCCAGCTTTTGTAGATCTTTCTTCATGTTAAGCACTCCCTCGGGGGAGTCCACTCTGTTGCAAATTTTTGTGTCGTCTGTAAAAAGACAGACTTTTCCATTCAGTCCTTCAGCAATATCACTCACAAATACATTGAACAGTGCCGGGCCCAGGACCGAACCCTGGGGCACCCCGCTAATCACCTTCCTCTCATCCGAGTGAGCTCCATGTACAATCACCTTCTGTCGTCTGTCAGTCAACCAATTTCTAATCCAGTTTACCATCTTGGGACCCATCCCCAAGCTACTGAGTTTGTTGACAAGCCTCCTATGAGGAACAGTATCAAAGGCTTTGCTGAAATCCAGGTAGATGACATCCATCGCATGCCCCTGATCTAGTTCCCTGGTCACGCAGTCAAAGAACTCGATCAGGTTTGTTTGGCAAGATCGTCCTTTGGTAAAACCATGTTGCCTCGGGTCTTGCAAGCTGTTGGTTTTCAGAAAGTTCACTATTCGCTCTTTCAGGAGCGCCTCCATTACTTTTCCCGCCACCGAGGTAAGGCTCACGGGCCTGTAGTTTGACACTTCTTCCCTGTCACCACTTTTGTGTAGAGGTACGACATCAGCCATTCTCCAGTCCTGAGGAACCTCTCCTGTTTCCAAGGATCTGTTGAAGACATCCTTTAACGGTCCTGCAAGAACCTCTCTGAGCTCTTTCAGTATCCTGGGATGTATCTCATCCGGTCCCATGGCTTTGTCCACTTTCAGTTTAGCAAGTTGTTCTAACACCTCTTCTTCTGTGAATGGTGTGGTATCTACTTCATTCCCATTTTTATGTTTGGGAGTCACAGCTGGTCCATCCCCAGGATCTTCTTTAGTAAACACAGAGCAGAAGTAATTGTTTAGCAATTTTGCTTTTTCAGTGTCACTTTCCACGAGTCCTTTCCCAGCACTTCTGAGTCCTGCAATTCCAACTCTGATCTTTTTCCTTTCCTGAATATACCTGAAGAAATTTTTGTTGCCACCCTTAACATCTTTAGCCATCTTTTCCTCTGCTTTTGATTTTGCTATCCTTATTACTCTTTTAGACTCTTTGAGTTGGATCCTGTATTCAGTTCTATGTTCTTCTGTCTGCAAGCTTTTGAATTTTGCAAAAGTTGTGTTTTTTGCCTTTATATGAGCAGCCACCTCTTTGGAAAACCAAATAGGTTTCCTTCTCCTCTTGCTTTTATTTACTTTTCTTACATATTTATCTGTTGCTCCTTTTATTGCCTCCTTTAGTTTAGCCCATTGCAATTCCACTTCCTTTATCTCTTCCCACCCCGTCATCTCCTCCTTTACGTACTCTGCCATTTTATTGAAGTCAGTGTATTTGAAGTTTAGGATCTGAGCTTGCTATGATTGGCCTGTACCATGGCTTTTATTTCAAACCACACCGTGTGATGGTCGCTGTTGCTCACAGGGGCACTCACGCAGACATTCGATACACTATCACCGTTGGTGAGCACTACATCCAGCGTTGAGCTTTCCCTGGTTGGTTCCATCACCATTTGTCTAAATAATGCATCTTGGAGAGCATCCACAATTTTTTTGCTTCTTTCCAGATGTGCAGAAGGAGTAATCCAATCCACATCAAGTAGATTAAAGTCACCCAATATGATCGCTTCCCCCTTTGATGCTATCTTGGCAATATCTATAATCAATTCATTGTCTCTCTCTTCAATTTGAGTCGGAGGTCTATAGACTACAGCAATATGGATGACGGTGCCATCTCCTCTCTCCAACGCAATCCAGAGCGCTTCTTCTTTTCCCCATGTCCCCTGCATTTCAGTAGCTTTAATATTGCTTTTGACATACAAGGCTACTCCTCCTCCTTTTCCATTTTCTCGGTCCCTTCTGAATAGATTATAGCCAGCTATGGCTATATCCCAATCATGTGATTCATTAAACCATGTTTCGGTAATGGCCACAATGTCCAACTCTGTTTCCACCATTAGGGCTTCCAGGTCTGGAATTTTGTTGGCTAAGCTTCGAGCATTTGTGCTCATTGCTTTCCAGCACTTTCCTGGCTTGTGTGTATTTTGCATTGATTTTGTTCTGCCCACTTCCTCCCACATGTTTTTGATGTGTGGTTTAAAAGTGTGGCTGTTTCTGATGTTGTTCTGCTTTTGTTGGGGGTGGTATGCAGATGTTGACCTTCCACATCCGTCACCCCCTTTTCCTAGTTTAAATGCATGTCCACATACTGCCTGAATTTTTCACTTAGGATTCTTTTCCCTGCGGAAGAGAGATGTAGTCCATCAGCACAGTATAGTCTCTTGTTGGTCCATCTGTTGTCCCAGTTGCCAATAAATCCGAATCCTTCTTTTCTGCACCAGGTCTGGAGCCATGTATTAAAGCTGTTAATGCGATGCAGTCTTTTTGTCCCCTTACCAAGAACAGGTAGAACCTCTGAGAATGCAACAGTGTTAACAACGTGCTTGAGTTTCTCCCCCAGAGATTGGAAGTCCTTTTGGGCTGTAGAGGCACTGTTCCTAGCCAGGTCGTTTGTGCCTAGGTGGATAATGACATCAAGTTTGGAATGTTCACTTTTTGCACTAAGTAATTCAACAACTTGGTTTGTATTCCTGCTGGCTGAAGAGCCTGGTAGGCACTTGACTATCTTCTCTCCTTTGAACTGTGTTCCCAAGTTGGTGCCTCTGATGATGGAATCTCCAAGTAGAAGTAGTTTTCTGTTTGGTGAGGTTTTCTTCATATTTAGTGCTTTAGCAGTGGATTGGGCATTGTCTGACTCATTTAACGGCCCTTCAGTTTCTTTGAATTGGGCATCCTCATTATCCAACACAGAGAAGGCATTGTGCAGGGATATCTCTTGATGTATAGGATGTCTTTGTGTTACAGGTCGCAATCTACCAGAACCCACTGTGATCCATTTGTTCCTGGGGCGTTTGATTCTTTGTGGGAGTGGTGGTGGACTTTGTTCAGTTTGTATCCTAGAAGAGGTGCGCTTCATTGCAGCCAGTTCTTCCCTAAGTAGAGATACTTCTATATGCATGGCAGCTAGGTCTTTCCTTAGTAGAGTCAGTTCTTCATGCATGGCAGCTGACTTTAGACATATAGGACAAGCTCTTAGTCTCCAAATGATTCGTCTTTGAATGAAAGTACCGCAGTTATTGCATTATTCCAGCAGAGCTGGAAAGTTACATTTGTAGAGTTCCCAGAAAAGGGGAACTAGCCTGCGTTACCACACTTGTTCTTTCTCATCTATTTCCCCACACAGTGTGTTTTACATTCTTTATAAAGTTAAGCTAGAGCTTTTTTGCAAGTGACCCTGCCTCTGCATCCTGTCACGTACACTTACAGCAAGCTGATTTTATTCCATACTTATAGTCACTTGTGATATACATAATATACTGTACATGATATTCCCTCTAACATTTGCAACCCAGGAAAAATCAACAGTTAGAGGTAAAGGAGTTTTTCCAGGGAAGACGGGACAGACATCCATTGGGCTCAGTGGAAAAAAGGAGACTGAGCAAGATAGCACCCTTGGGCGGGAAGGGGACCACGCATGCATGGTAGCATTCCCAAAGACTTTCTTTGAAAGCTGGGGAAATGCTCCATGCGGGCTCTCTGGCCCTGACTTCACCCATATGTGAGGACTGACTTCCTATTTGTTCCTGGAGAAAATGTATATACGTTTTGTTGCAGTACATAAGTTCTCATTGTTTCTTGTAACAACTTTGTAGCCATCATTAAATGTACAGTGCAGTATAAAAGAACAGCTAAGCAAATCAATAAAAGAATAAATAAAATCTTAATAGAGCAGGACCCACAGTCGGATCACTGGTACCTAATGACATGGAGTAGATTAGGGTGTGTCCGGCAAGGAGCAGCATGAACTGCCTCGGCAATCTCATTGAGAAGACGAGAAGGCCCATGCGCGTCATTATCTGTTCTCACTTACTATCTTATGAGGTTTCTTTTTCCCTCAATGTATCACACTCCGATGAACTTGCCACAAAGCACAAGCTTCAGTAATAAAGGCTCACCATGCTTTCCCCTCTCCTTACCCCTACCCTGGGTGATTCCAAGAGTGCAAGGAGATGCCCAGAAGCTGAACAAAGGCTGGATCTGCAATCCTCCAAGCTACTACTACTACTATTTAGCATTTATATAGTGCTATGCACGCAGCACTGTATGGAAATATAAGCAAAAAGACAGTCGCTGCTCGTCAGAGCTTACAATCTAGTCAAGACAACACAGAACAATAGACAGTTCGGAAAAACAATTATGGTGACACGGAGCAATAGTTAATTCGGGATAAAGAAAAGTATGGGGTAAAACAAAGTGGCATTTACAGTTTTAGACATGATAAAGGACGGGAGTCAGGTCAGGACAAGCTGCAACAGTAACAACAGTAACAGTCCCAGAACCTGCTAGAAACATCTACAGCTCCTGAGAGTGCACTGCGACACTCACACACAATAATACCCACTAGGAAGGACTACAGCTTCCAGAGTCCACTGTGACACTGCCACACAGTAATACCCCATAAGAAGGACTTCAGCTTCCAGAGTGGACAGTGACACACCCACAGAGTAATACTCCCTAGGAAGGACTACAGCTCCCAGAGTGCACTGTGACATGCCCACACAATAATACCCCCTAGGAAGGACTACAGCTCCCAGAGTGGATGGTGACACACCCAGAAAATAATGCTCCCTAAGAAGGACTACAGCTCCCAGAATGCACTGTAACACTCCCACACAGTAGAAACATAGAAATATGACAACAGAAAATATGTTACATCTCTGTAAATACCAAGCCATGATGTTACATATTATTGTATATAGTTTTCCCCGGTTTATACCCAGTTTACCTTCCTTGTTATCTGTAAGCCTATATCAATTTTATATTGTTAGGTATTTGTTGTTCAATGTGAACCGCACTGATGATAAATAGTGCGGTATATAAAAACTGTTAAATAAATAAAATAAAATAAATAAAAAGACCACATGGCCTTTCTAGTCTGTCCTTCCATATCAACAACTACAACAATCCCCTTTTTTTCCTTTAGAGATCTTCTGGGTTTGTCCCATGCTTTTTTGAATTCAGTTACTGTCCTCATCTCTATCACCTCCACTGGGAAACTATTCCATGGATTAACCACTCTTTTCGTAAAGAAATATTTCCGCATATCACTCCTGAATCTATCCCCCTTCACCCTCATCCCATGTCCCCTTGTAGCAGAACTTGCTTTCAATTGAAAGAGGCTCTCTCCCTGAACATTTATGCCATGGAGGTATTTAAACATCTCGATCATATCACCTCTATCCCGCCTTTCCTCTAAGGTGTACATATTAAGATCTTCAGTCTGTCCTCATATGCTTTATAATGAAGACCACTAACCATTTTGGTAGCCACCCTCTGTACCGACTCCATCCTGTTCACATCCTTTTGAAGGTATGGTCTCCAGAATTGCACACTATACTCCAAATGAGGTTGCACCAAAGACTTATATAGAGGCACTATCACCTCCTTTTTTCTGCTAGCCATTCCTCTCCGTATGCACCCAAGCATCCTTCTAGCTTTTGCCGTCACATTTTCTACCTGTTTAGCTACTTTAAGATCATCAGACACAACCACGCCTAGGTCCCGCTCTTCTTTAGTGGACAAAAGTACTTCACCCCCTATACTATATTGCTCCCTTGGATTGCTGTAGCCCAAATGAATGATCTTACATTTTGTAACATTAAATCTCAGCTGCCAAATTCTAGACCATTCTGCAAGCTTAGCTAGATCCTTCCTCATGTTATCAAGTATCAAGTAATCACACACCCACACACTAATCCCTCCTAGGAAGGACTACAGCTGCCAGAGCGCTCTGTGACACACCCGCACAGTAATCCCTCCTAGGGAGGACTCCAGCTCCCAGAGTGCACTGTGACACTCGCACACAGTAATACCCCCTAGGAAGGACTACAACACCCAGAGAGCACTGTGACACTCCCATACAGTAATACCCCCTGGGAAGGACTACAGCTCCTAGAGTGCACTGTGACACGCCCACACAGTAATCCCTCCTAGGAAGGACTACAGCTCCCAGAGTGGACAGAGACACATACAGAGTAATACTCCCTAGGAAGGACTACAGCTCCCAGAGTGCACTTTGACGCTCCTACCCAGTAATCCCTCCTACAAAGGACTACAGCTCCCAGCGTGTACTATGACACACCCACAGACTAATCCCTCCTAGGAAGGACTACAGCTCCCAGAGTGCACTGTGACACTTCCACACACTAATCCCTCCTAGGAAGGACTCCCAGAGTGCACTGTGACACTTGCATACTGTAATCCCAGGGTATCAAACACGCGGCCCACGGGCCGCATGCGGCCTGGAGAGCATTTTTGTGCGGCCCGCAACGCCACGCTCACCTGATAATTGTATTTTGAAACGCCGCGCCGGCAATCTCGTCTTCTAGACTGACAGTCTACTAAGTCCTCTTCTCACGAGTCTGCCCTCAACCAATAGGAGACAGGAAGGAGGAGGAGGAGGAGGGGGGGGGCAGAAGCAGTCTGAGCAGCCAGCCCAATGCCACGAGGCACCACGTGCCCTCATCCATTCCCTGCCCTGCTGCAGTTATTCGGCCTGTGCTTGTTCCAGTGTGCACAGCTCTCCACAGACAGGTAAGGAGAAAGCAGTCTGCCCTGCCCCCGGAATTCCCCGATGTTAGCCAGCCCTGCCTCCCTCAGTCCCTCTCCGCTTCGGCTTTCAGAGCCGCGAAGGGAGAGTTTCTCCCTCGCGACTCTGTTAAGCTTGCTGGGGCAGATGGGAAATTTCCCATAAGCGCCAGCGGGCTTAACAGAGTCGCGAGGGAGGACCTCTCCCTTCGCGGTTCTAAGCCGAAGCGGAGAGGGACTGAGGCTGGGAGAGACGGAGGGCTGGCTCTGCTGGGCAGGGGGGGCCCCGCGGGACATTCGATTTTGCCGCGGCGGCAGCCAGCTTTTTTTTTTTTTAAGTTTTAATTTTTTGTGGGCAGATGGGGGGGGGGGTTAGGGCTGGTAATGTGCTGCGGGCTGATGGGGGGGGGTGTTAGGGCTGGTAATGTGCTGCGGGCTGATGGGGGGTTAGGACTGGTAATGTGCTGTGGGCTGATGGGGGGGGTTAGGGCTGGTAATGGGCTGGGGGGGTTGCTAGGACTGGAAATGGGCTGAGTGGAAGGGGGGCTTGAACTGCAAATGGCTGATGGGGAGGGGGGCTTGGAATGGAAATGGGCTGTGAGGGGAGGGAGCTAGCACTGGAAATGGGCTGAGGGGGGGAGCTAGGGTTGGAAATGGGCTGATGGGGGGCTAGGACTGGAAATGGACTGATGCAGGGACTAGAAAGGAGCAGATGCTGGGTGGGGCTGGAACTAGAAGGGAGCTGATGGGGGAGGATTAGAATGGGATGGAGCTGGGAAAGTGAAATGGAGAGGGGAAAAATATTTTGTGCGGGAGGGAAGACAAATCTACAATTGGCCAGGTATTGGGAGAGTAAGTGGGGATTGAGGATGGAGGGGTAATATTTGAGTGGATAAAATAGGAATGAGGAAAGAGCAAAAGGAGAAAGATTAGTATGTTAAAGCAGATGTAGAGAGAGAATGGAAAAAAAAACTAGAAGAGAGAAGAAAGGACAAATGGACAGCAGACGATGGAGAGTTAGCAGAAGACACGAAGAAACCATAATAAAGTGGTTGGAACAATTGCAACTGAAAAAAAATGCACAAAAGGTAGAGAAATATCTCTTTATTTTGAATTTATTAACTGGAATATGTCAGCTCTGGGAAATGTGCATCGTTAACGTCTGCGCTTTGTTAGTACAAGAGGAAATTAATTTATAGTTTTATTTCTACAGTATTGTACATTCCAAGTTTGGCTTTTGGGGTTCCCAATTTAAAATTATTGTCTTCCTGTTTCTAAATTGTGATTCCTTGTTTGATGGTGTATGTTATGCATGTGTAACTGAGCTGAGGTATTCTGTTTATGTAATTCCTATTTGACATTGCTACTTGTTCTCTTTTCCCAGTAGGTCATGTATTGCTATTTTCTGCAATGTATTGATTTAATATTTGCAGTGTTGCCTTTTGATAGGTAGGGTCTGGTGCTTTGTGAGTCCTGGTAGTGCTGTTATGATATGGCGGGTTTGCTATGGGTTCTAAATGGGCAGTGTTTGTAGTAGTTCCTAATGTGCCTGGCGGTTGGCACTGGATTAGAGTAATATAGATATCTTTTAGTCTTTCTTTATCCATACACTCATTAAGAGGCATGTTTACTAAAAGTTAATGTATGGTAACATTATGCAAATATTTATGCAAATGAGGTCCCTTAGGCAAATTAGGCCCCGTGTCTTATGCGGCCCCCGGGTTACTTTACAAGTCCTCATTTGGCCCTCAAAGCAATTTGAGTTTGAGACCCCTGCTGTAATCTCTCCTAGAAAGTACTGCAGCTGCCAGAGTGCTCTGTGACACACCCACACAGTAATCTAGGGTTGCCAACTGGCTCCAGATGCGCCCGACAGTGTCAATTCAGTCCTGGGTTTACCCCATTGCATGCAGGGATATGTAGTTCTGATTTCTCCATTGCACTCCATAAGAAATGAAAAACTACAAGTCACTGCATGCAATGGGGTAAACCCAGGACTGGATCAAGTCTGTCGGGCGCATCTGGAGCCAGTTGGCAACCCTACAGTAATCCCTCCTAGGGAGGACTGCAGCTCCCAGAGTGCACTGTACACTCCAACAGAGAAAGTGTAGTTTATATATAGGGCTTTGTGCCTGGAACTTGTTCTGTGCATATAATATCTTTGTTTCTGTAGATCAGACATGTGAAATCCTCCAGGGCATTTTGCTGTTAGTAACTCCTCTCTCTTGCCCTGCCTTTTTCTGCCTGAATATCTCAGGAAGTGGATATGTGAGATGACCCAGCATTAGTACAGCCCCTTTCACAGGCTTCCCAGGGCTAGGGGAGGGCACTCAGTCTCCAGCCTCCCTTCCTTTGTCTCTGTTCACACTTCCTCTCACTGAAGCCACCAGGAAAGACGCTTCGTACTTGCTCCAGCAAAATTCGCAGTGCCAGCTTTGCAAAGAGGGATCTAAGGTGTGTTCCAGAGAAGGGCAGGAGAATGGCTGCAGGGATTTCTGCTGAGCAGGTAGGAGACTGGCAGTCCAGGAAAGAAAGTTCTGCTCTTTATTCCTTGCAAGCCTCTGAGGCTCTTCCTCCTCATTCCCCTCCCATGATGCTCTCAGTTTCTGTTTCCTGCAGTGTTTTTGGATTCTCTTTTCCTCTCTTGCTCTTTCTTTTGCACAATTTCTTTTGTGTCAATTTGCAGAAAATAAGACCCAGATACACATGCACACTGGTGGACATTCAGACCTTTACACTTCATTCTCTGCACACATCCAACAGACAGCTAAATCCTGTCTCTTCTTTCTCTGTAACAATGGCAAAATTTGTCTCTTCCTTTCTACACACACTACTAAGACATTTATCCACTCTTTAGTTCTACTAGGACAAGCAGAGTGAGTCAGCCACACCTGGTGAAGACATCCGACAGCGCCGAGACGGATATCTCTCCAATAGCCCAGAAGGGCTTTGTCCTTCTGAGTATGAGTCACTAGCCCCTAGCTGGCCAGTTTTACTTCTTCCGCCTTGCCCACAAGATGGATTCTTCTCTTCTCCTTACTTCGAGTCTACTTAAACAAAAGGAATATACAAAGAAGATAAGAAGAAGAAAGGAAAATAGAACAAGTATCACTCACCATGTCTGTTTATAAGACGTGTGCGTCCTGCTCCAGAAAGATGAGCAACTCGGACAACCACCGTGAATGCATCCGCTGCCTCGGTAAGGACCCCCGGTTCAGGACTGTGCCGACTGTGCCTGCATGTCCCCGAGGGCCAGAAGAGCTTGCGACTGTGCCTTGGAGGATTTTCTCTCTTCTACTCGTGGCTCAGGCACGCTGGATCCCTGCGTCAGGAATGGCACCAAAAAGAAGACCTCTGCCTCTAAGCCCGCTCCTGCGGTGACCAACCGGCACAAGAACAGGTTGTCAGCATCTCCTTCCTCCCCAGCGGCAGCCTAAGACACGCCTCAGAGGGCCTCCGTCTCCGGCAAGCCCCCCGCACAGTCTTCCTCCCCCGATGCTCCGGAGCTGTCATCAACACGTGGGGACTCTGGGGGTGGCCATCTTGCCTCTGAACACATGGTGTTGCAGGCCGCCGCCGCCTCCCCCTCCTCAGCTATTGGATGTCCTCTAAGCTCCCAGCAGCAACCGGACCAACCCCGAGAATGCGGGGGATCCCCCAACAGCCCATGAGACAGCCGAAAACAGCACTGCTGATCTGAAAGATCATCGGAGCATCGCAGACATTGCTGGAGCACCTTGGGACAGCACAGGCACCAGCAGAGCACCTCAGGACATCACAGGCACCACCAGAGCAGACGGGAGCACAGCGGACACACACAAAAGGGGAAGCATGGAGGCAGAAGGAAACACCTTTCACCACAGGACAAAAGAGTCAGGTACTCCTCCAGTTCTCCCTCCTCTCCGGCCTCCTCCTTCTCAGGACACAGAAACCCTGAGCCTTCTCCCATGCTTCTGCTCATCCTGAGACCCGGTACCTCAACCCCTCTGCGCTCCAGAACCAGACATAGCCAATATTCTCCACGCTCCTTCTCCTGCTCAGCTATGTGCTTTGCTCCCCCCCCCCTTCCCGGGGCCTACACAGCTTTTCCAGCTATTTTCAGACTTCCTCCAGCACTGATCTTCCTCGCGGACTCCTACTCCTGCTCCTACAGAAGCACAGCTACCCTTGGCACGAAGCCCAGCAAATCACACTAACCTTCCTGACCAGCCTGTGTTCTCCACATCTACCTCCTCTATGGACTCCACAGCAGTCCTTTCCCCTCAGACTACCTCTGATGCTCCCAGTGGGGATGGGGAGGCCCCTCCATGGGAACCTCCCTCAGCAATGACGAGCTGCCTCCTCCTCTCAAGATGTTCTCTACCGGACCCAACCTGGACAGTAACTCCAAACCTAAGAATTTAACATACCCAAAGTTCCTGCGCAAGATCTCCTTGACTCTAGGGGTCCCAGCCACTGACATAACATCAGGAAACTCAAGCAGCCCTAAAGTTCCTTGAAATTCCCAAAACCTCCGCAATCCTGCCACTGCACCCCTTAATGAAGGAGAACCTCCTTATAATATGGCAGAACCCGGCCATCGGGGCCGCTTCTTCGCGGAAGGTGGACACAAAATACCTGATCCAAACATTGCCAGGGATTGAAAAGTCTCAACTACCCCACAACTCACTCGTTGTGGAATCCGCCCTCAAGCGGGTCAAATCTGCTCGCAACCACGCCAACTGCTCACCAGGAAAGGACCTCAAACTCCTGGATGAGGTCGGAAAGAAAGCCTTCAAGGGAACAATGCTTTCCGCAAAGGTAGCAGCACATCAGCTCCATCACGCCCTCTATCAAGATATCATCATACAGAACCTCAAATCTATTAAATCATCCCTCTCGGAAGAGATGCAGATATCTGCGACCAAAGCCCCGACAGACCTGCTCGAATGCACTAAACATCAGATCAGAGCGACCTTCGACTCCTTCGTCACCATCGCACACACAGCAGGGAAAGCTATCTCAGCTCACCAATTAGCATGGCTATGCACCTCCGGCCTCTGGGAAGATACCCACGATTGCATCGTGGATGCAGCCTGTCTGGGAGACTCCTTGTTCAGTGATAAAGTGAAAGACGCCAGGACCTAGAACATTCCTTGGCTACCAACCAAAAAGGATCTTACCATAAATTCTATCCAACAGCTAAGCAATACCCCTTCTACAGCTCCTACCGAAAGTGGCAAGCACCTCAGTACAAACAACAGATCCTTCAAAATCCATACTGCAACAAGCCTCGCCAGTGAGATCGGAAGCAACCTAAGTCTACCCCGGCAGGCACAGGGAAGGTAAACCCCTCCTTTTGATGCTAGTTCGCCTTCTCCACCACCCACTGGAGGACACATGAAAAACTTCAGAAAAACATGGGAATCCATCACCATGGACAGATGTGTCCTACGCATCATCGAAGAGGCTACAGATTAAGGCTCACCTCGACCAACTTCCAACACAAGCTGCCACGGAACAACTTCTCAGTGGCTTTGCTCCTTGATTTCAACAAGGCCATACACTCCCTGCTAGCTGCCAGAACTATAGAAAAAGTACCCTCCCAGGAGCACTTTATGGGTTTCTACTCCAGATGTTTTCTGGTTCCCAAGAAATTGGGTGGGTTTTGTCGCATTCTGGACCTCCAGTATCTCAACAAACTCATCCTCAAAGAGAAAATCAGAATGTACTCCCTGGGTTCCATCCTCCCCCTCATCCAGCCGGGAGAATGGCTTGCGTCCCTGGACCTGCTCGACACTCACACTCACATTCCCATCCATGTGTCTCACCAGAGGTTCCTCCGCTTCCAGATTCAGAACAAGAATTACCAGTACAGGGTACAGCGGTTTGGACTTTCCTCTGCCCCGCTGGTCTTCACAAAAGGTGTGGCTGTCATCGCTGCACACCTGAGGAATCAGAACATCTGTGTTTTTCTGTACCTGGATGACTGGCTGATTTCCAGCCAGTCCCCTCAAGACACAGAAGCCACTATACAACAGACCATCCACACACTCTCGCTGCTGGAGTTCCTAGTAAATCTCCGGAAGTCAAAACTTCACCCCTCTCAACAGCTAGAGTTCATCGGGGCATCAATAGACATGAATGTAGCGAAGCCTTCCTTCCCCCACCTGGAGGGAAACTATCATCTACCTCTCTCGACACATTTTGTCGTTCGAATCAACATCAGCAAGAACCCTTCTCCACCTCCTGGGTCACATGGCGGCGAACATGCAGGTAATCCCTCTGGTGAGACTACACATGTGCAGGATGCAATGGCACCTGCGTATCCACTGGAACCAATAGTCACAACCGCTGTCAGTGGTAATGCCCCTGGATGCAGCTGTGCAAAAATCCCTTGCCTGGTGGAGCTTGCCTGATGGAGCTGATGTGCTGCTACCTTTGCGGAAAGCATTGTTCCCTTGAAGACTTTCTTTCCGACCTCATCCAGGAGTTTGAGGTCCTTTCCTGGTGAGCAGTTGGCGTGGTTGCGAGCAGATTTGACCTGCTTGAGGGCGGATTCCACAATGAGTGAGTTGTGGGGTAGTTGAGGCTTTTCAATCCCTGGCAATGGTTGGATCAGACAGGAAGAAAATTGATGCCTTTGAATTATGGTGCTGACGGCGAATACTGTGTATACCATGGACTGCCCGAAGAATAAACCAGTCTGTACTAGAGGAGATCAAACCTAAGCTTTCTTTAGAAGCTCAGATGACAAGACTTCGACTTTCATACTTTGGACACATCATGCGGAGAGAGAGATCATTAGAGAAAGACATCATGCTTGGCAAGATAGAAGGTCAACGCAAAAGAGGAAGGCCAGCAATGAGATGGATCGATACAATAACAGCAGCTACGGGTACCAGTCTGTCAACAATGAGCCGCCTGACTGTAGATCGAACACAATTTAGGATAGCTATCCAGAGGGTCGCCAAGAGTCGACTCCGACTCAATGGCACTTAACAACAACAACAGTTCACTTAGCGTGTCCTCTCCAGATTCCTTTGACGCTGGACTCCACGGGGAACCGCCATGCCTTCCAGACCTGCCATCGGCCGCTGTGAGACTTGTGGCTTTTCCTTCACCTTCAGCAGTTTAGTTGTTGAAGCCATTTGCACCCGTTCACTTCTGGCATCTTCTACTCCATTTTTTAGTCGTGCATCCATCCAATTTGGTAATTTTAGGGGCTTTTGGTCTCCTCAGGGTGGTAGAAAAAGAGGCTCACGCCGCCATTTGCTTCGGTGACGTAACTTGCCCACTAAACATTATGCTTTTGCCCTTCAGATAGTTACAGTTGTTTGTTTCCTGAGCTAGAGAATGAGCATTAGGAAGACTTAGCCGGTCCGTCAACGACAATCCCTCCTAGGAAGGACTACAGCTCCCAGAGTGCATTGCGATGCTCCCAAACAGCGAATCTCTCCTTGGAAGGACTAGAGTTTGCAAAGTGCACTATGACATTCCCACACAGCAATACACTCTAGGAAGGACTACAACTCCCAGAGTGCACTGTGACACTCCTACACAGTAATGCCCCCTAGGAAAGACTACAGCTCCTGCACTGTGACAGTCCTACACAGTAATCCCACCTCTGGGAAGGACTACAGCTCCCAGAGTGCACTGCTACACTCTCACACAGTAATACGGTACCCTAGGAAGGACTACAGCTCCCAGAGTGCACTGTGACACTCCTATAGAGAAACTGCAGTTTATTTCCTGGGCTTTGTGGCTGGAACTTGTTCTGTACATATAATATCTTTGTTTCTATAGATCAGAAAAGCGAAATCCTCCAGGGCATTTGGTGGTTAGTAACTCCTCTCTCCTTTCCTGCTTTTATCTGCCTGAATATCTCGGGAAGTAGATCAGTGAGATGACCCAGCATTAGTACAGCCCCTTTCACAGGCTTCCCAGGGCTGGGGGAGGGCACTCGTTCTCCAGCTTCCCTCCTTTTGTCTCTGTTCACACTCCCTCCCGCTGAAGCCACCAGGAAAGCGATGTTACTTACCTGTAACAGGAGTTCTCCGGGGACAGCAGGATTAGTCAGCCACACCTGGTGACGTCATCCGACGGCGCCGAGATGGAAGTCCTCTCTATAGATCAGAAGGGCTTTTGCCCTTCTGAGCATGAGCCGAGTAGCCCAACCCCCAGACCGTCCCTAGCCGGTCAGTTTGTCCCTAGCTGAGGTTTCGTGCTAGGGAGCGGTATGTGGAAGGCCAGGGCGGCCTCTGATAGGGGAGGAAGGGCGGGATGGTGTGGCTGACTAATCCTGCTGTCCCCGGAGAACTCCTGTTACAGGTAAGTAACATCGTTTTCTCCTAGGACAAGCAGAATGAGTCAGCCACACCTGGTGCCTCCCTAGCTTTTAGACGCTGTGGAGGGACGCCCTGGCAGGTCGATGTACAAGTACACTTGAAGCCAGGACTGTAATCAGGATTTATTAAGCAATGTGCAAAAACAATGTGCATGGTCGAAGATAACAATGTGCAAATATGGTAACAATGTGCAAACATTCATGTGCAAAACTTATAACAGTGCAAACAAGCATGTGCCACATTAAGGGCATGTGCAACATTATGAGCTAAACAACGTAGTGCCAAACGGAGTGCAACAAAGCAAAGTCAACATTGTGCTACCATGCGAGTCCCAAACATAACGGTGTCCAACAGTGGGGCCATTGTGGTCATTGTACCACGTTTTCTGCCCCTTCACGTGTCCGACTGTCCAGTCTGGTTTGGTTCGGCCGCGGTCAGTACCACTTGGCCAAATGAAGCCTCGCATCCTGATATCTTGTCAAGGCAGTAGTGCTTTTGGAATGTGTGTGGTGAGGACCAAGTTGCGGCCTTGCAGATGTCTCGTGTCGGTATGGCCCGGAGGTTAGCAATGGTTGTTGCCAATGCTCTGAGTTGGTGTGCATGTATCCTCGGTAAGTCTTGTGAGCCTGCGAGCTGCAGGCAGTAGGCAATGCAAGACTTAATCTATCCTGAGAGCGTTCGTTTGCTGACGGGTCGGCCCGGCTTGTTGGGGTCATAGGATACAAAGAGCTGGGTTGCCTTCCGTAGGGAAGCAGTTCGTTGGATGTACGTGCGTAGAGCTCTGACACAGTCCAGGGTGTGCAGGCGCTGCTCCTCTGCGGAGGAGTGAGGTTCTGGATGAAAGCAGGGGAGCTCAATTGTCTGGTTGATGTGGAAAGCGGAGGGCACATTAGGTATGAACCTTGGGTGGGTCCGAAGGATAGCTCTGTCCTGGGTGATGAGAGTGTAGGGTGGATGCGACACCAGGGCCTGCGGTTCGCTGATCCTCTTGGCTGAGGTGATTGCTATTAGAAACAGAACTTTCCATGATGCGTATTTTAGTTCTGCTGATTCAAGGGGTTCGAAGGGTGGCAGCGTTAACTGATGTAGAACGACGCCCAGATCCCATTGTGGCATGGGTTTTTGTACTGGGGGCCGCAGGTTTGCCAAACCTTTCATGAAACGAGCTACCAGGGGCTGCTTGGCGATGGAGCCACCCTCTGTCTGGTTGTGGAAAGCCGCAATTGCTGCTAGGTGCACTCGGATAGAGGAGACTGTCAGGCCACTGTGGAACAGGGAGGTGAGGTATTGAAGGACCATGGCCACTGGACACGAGAAGGAATTGAATTGGCGTTGTGAGCACCAGAGGGTGAAACGTTTCCATTTTAATCCATAGGATTTCTGGGTTGCCGGGTGCTTTGCCTCGAGAACCACCTGCTGAACTTCAGTGGTGAGGTTGAAGGGTGCCAGAGTCACCCTTTCAGTTTCCATGCAGTAAGAGCCAGGGTCTTCAGGTTGGGGTGGAGGCTCCTCCCGTTCTGTGATGTGACCAGGTCTGGTCTCAATGGGAGTCTCAGTGGGGGTTCCAGTGCGAGGCGGCGCAGGTATGGGAACCACATCTGGCGAGGCCAGTGTGGCACGATTAGAATGGCCGTCGCCTTGTCCGCGATGATGCGCTGAATGGTCATTGAAATGAGAGGGGAGGGTGGGAAGGCATATATCAGAGACCACTCCCCCCATGATACGTCAAATGCATCCACGGCGAGGCTGTGGCTGGAGGGGCATTTTGAAAAGAAGAGGGCACACTTCCTGTTGTCCTCCATGGCGAAGAGGTCGATCTGTGGTTGTCCCCACTTCCGGAATAGTGCGGTGGCTATCTGGGGGTTGAGGGACTATTCGTGTGGGTCCATCTGGCGACTGAGCCTGTCTGCCAGTTCGTTCTGTGCCCCAGGTAGGTAGGCAGCTCGAGGAGTGCAGTCCTTTGAGAGCGCAAAGGTCCAGAGTTTGACGGCTTCCTTGCAGAGGCAGCGAGAACCCGTCCCTCCCTGCTTGTTGACGTAGAACATAGCTACTTGGTTGTCCATCTGGAGCAGGACGGTTTTTCCCCGTATGAGCCTTTGGAAGGCCTTGAGGGCATGGAGGAGCACTCTGAGTTCCAGGAGGTTGATGTGCAAGCTGCGCTCCTCCTGTGTCCAGGTACCTTGCGCATGCAGCTGTAGACAATGGTCCCCCCAGCCCATCAGCGAGGCGTCCGATGTGATGGTTAGCTGGTGGGGCTGCTGCTGTAGTGGGCGTCCTGCCGCTAGATTCTCAGGGCATGTCCACCAGGTTAGGCAACGTGCTGTTGTTGTGTCCATAGGAATCCGAGACGAGAGTGGTTGCGTGTGCTGATTCCAAAGATTGCGCAGGTGCCACTCTAGGCGCCTCATGTGCAGTCTTGCGAGTGGTAGGACTTGAGTCGACGCAGCCATGTGACCCAGGAGTTGGAGCACATTCCGAGCCGATGTTTGATGACTCGAAGAGAGGGCTGCGGCCAGCTTGGTGATGGTGTTTCTTCGTAGTTGAGGAAGGAATGCCTTTGCTGCTATGGTGTTTATCTCCGCACCAATAAATTCCAGGTGTTGTGCTGGGTCCAGGTGGGATTTCTGTAGATTTACTCGAAATCCTAGAGAAGTCAACAGGTTAATCGTGCTCTTGACGGCGGACTGCGTTTCCTGAAGGGACCTGCCGGCTATCAGCCAGTCGTCTAGGTAAGGGAATACACATATGTCCTGCCGCCGTAGGTGTGTGGCTGCCACCGCCACGCATTTGGTGAAGACCCGTGGGGCCGGAGACAGGCCAAATGGGAGAACTCTGTACTGGTAGTGCTCGTTTTGCACTTGGAAGCGGAGGTATTTCCGGTGAGAAGGGTGTATCAGAATGTGCGTGTAGGCATCGTGCAGATCCAGAGATGCCAACCAATCTCCCAGTTGAAGGAGCGGGAGGATGGAGCCCAGGGAGTACATCCTGAACTTCTCCTTCATTATAAATTTGTTCAATTTGCATAGATCGAGGATTGGGCGGACTCTGCCCGACTTCTTGGGAATGAGGAAGACTCTGGAGTAGAAGCCGGAGTTGACTTCGGAGACAGGTACCGTCTCTATGGCTCGTGCTGCTAGCAAGTTGTGCACCTCTGCCTGAAGAGCAAGCAGTGAAGATGGAATTCCACTGCAAGGAATTTTGTGTTGTATTGGGGAAAAAGCAAATCTCAATTTGTATCCTTCTTTGATGATCTGCAAGACCCATTTGTCCGTGGTGACGGTTTTCCAAATATCTATGAAGGCTGTCAGACGTCCCCCAGTGGGGAGGCTGACTGCGGAGTTCCCGTCAAAAGGGAGGGTTGGTTTTCCCTGCATTGGACGGTGTGCTCTTCTGTGGTTTCCGGTCCCATTGGCGCGGTTTGGAGCGATAAGAGTTATTGTTGAATTGGCGTTTGTAGCGGGGGGCTTGCCACTTGTGGTAGGAGCTGTAGGTGTTGTGTTTCGAAAATATTTGGTGATGGCTGTACGATCTCTTTGAGGAGGAAGGTTTTAGTTCCAGCCCTTCCTCTGCAAGGGTCTGTAACGTGTTGCACCGGTCTTTCATGTCGTTAACAGTGTCCTTAACTTTCTCCCCAAAGAGGGAGTCCCCTGTGCATGGCGCATCCGCCAGACGGTCGTGTGTGTCTTCTCGAAGGCCAGATGCCCTTAGCCAGGCCATGCGTCGGGCTGCTATTGCTGTACCGGCGGTGCGGGCTGCTTTCTCGAAGGCATCAAAAGCCCCTCTGACCTGGTGTTTTGTACATTCCTGAAGGTCAATTAGGTGTGCTGTGATGGCGGTCAGTGCCTCAGGGCAGAGGGCGCCCTTGATCTTGTCCATGAGCATGTCCTGGTAAAGGGCGTGCTGAAGCTGATGTGCTGCTACTCTGGTTGAGAGCATGGCCCCTTGGAAGGTTCTCTTTCCTATATCGTCGAGGAGCTTGAGGTCCCGGGTAGGGGGACTATTAGTGTGTGTGCGAGTTGTTTTCACGCGCTTGAGAGCAGACTCCACGACAATGGATGCGTGCGGTAGTTGTGTCTTATCAAATCCTACTGTTGGCTGGACTTGGTACTTAAAGTCCAGTTTTCTTGGTGCAGCAGGTCCCGTGGCTGGGTTCTGCCATAATTTGAGCATGTTCTCACTCAGCAAGGGGTGGACTGTGAGGAGTGCCGTGCTCTTGGGTGCTTCTAGGAATTTCCATGCTGCCTGGGTCTCAGGTCACAGGTCTGCTGGTAGGACTGTGGTGATCCCTAGAGCAGAGGAGACTTTTTGTATGAACTTGTGATAAGTTACGTCTTCTGGATTGGTAGCTGGTACCTCCGGTGTAGGGACGGTAGAGGCATCCTGTGTCTGCTCCTCCTCCTGTGTTTCCTCGTTTCCCGATCCTGCGCTGCAGTCTGGGAGAGAGCAACAGTTTTCAGGGTCTGGGGGGGCCAGAAGGTGGTCCTCTCCAGTGCTTTCAGCAGCCTGAACTGTTTGCTTTGATGACCATTGCTTAAAACAGTCAGTGATTAATTGAAGCAGGTCCTTAGGCACTTCAGGAGGAGAGCCTGAGGATAAGATGTCTTGATCCTGAGATCCAGACAAAGGCTTCTCTCCCCCAAAGGACAGCTGCTGTTGCAGTGGGCTTGAAGTGATAGAACAGGCTCCTACCGAGGAGGGGGTGTACCTGCACCTTTCAGAACTGGCACTGCTGCTGCTGCTGTGAGTGCTCCGGTCCCGATGATGCTTCCTGCGTTGGCTGACAGAGGGGCTTCTTCTGTGATTCCTGCTGCACCTGTGGGAGTTGGAACAGCGTCGGCGCCGGGAGCTGGAACGGCGTCGGCGCCGGGAGCTGGAACGGCGTCGGGAGCTGGAACGGCGTCGGCGTCGGGAGCTGGAACGGCGTCGGCGTCGGGAGCTGGAACGGCGTCGGCACCGGGAGCTGGAACGGCGTCGGCGCCTGGAGATGCCCCGAGATCGGGACCGGTGTCGGCGCTTGCTTTTGTGCCGGCGGTGCAGAGAACTCCTGTGTCGGTGCCGAGGAGAGCAGGAGGCCGTCCTTCGTGTGGAGCCAAGAGGGGAGCCAATCGCGGTTTGAGAGGAGGAGACCTTGTTTAGGTCAGGTCCAATAGGGTTTAAGGAGGTGGAGCCAGAGACTGAGCCAATCGTCTTTGCGGAGGCGCGCCGATCAGGGGAATCCGTCAGGCCAATGAGAGCTGCGGAGGCAGAGGGAATGCTGGTCGCAAGATGGCTGCCTCCAGGATAGAGTCCACGTGTGCAGGAGGGCTCAGCCTGAGGGGACGGCAGGGTGAGTCCGCCGGGGACGGAGGCCACCAGGGGCGCGTCCCGGGCCGCTCCAGGGTCCTTACTAGCGGTTTTGTTAGTAGCCGCACTGGAGGACCTGGCAGTAGCGGTTTTGGAGATTGAAGTACCTTTTCGTCATTTGTTGTTGCTCCGAAGTGAATCATCTCTTCGGCTGTGATCCCTGCTGGACGCCGCTGCTCCCGCTGCATTGGAGGAAGCCAGAAAATCCTTGAGAGCATGCCCCCATGATTTCAGTGCTCTGAGAGACATCCGAGCACAGAGGGGGCAGTCTTCAACCTGGTGGTCCTTGCCTAGGCAACGGAAGCAGCTGAGGTGAGTGTCTGCATTGCTCATCTTTCTTGAGCAGTTAGAGCATTTTTTAAAACCCGGTTTGGGCATAGTAATTGTTTGGTTGTAGTTTCAAATCTTGATTGTAGTATCGAATCTTGTAGAGAGAGGTGATAGTCCGTCCTGTAGCAAGGCAGAAGATTGAAAAACTGACTGGCTAGGGGCGGTCTGGGGGTTGGGCTACTGGGCTCATGCTCAGAAGGGCAAAAGCCCTTCTGAGCTATAGAGAGGACTTCTGTCTCGGCGCCGTCGGATGACGTCACCGGGTGTGGCTGACTCATCCTGCTTGTCCTAGGAGAAAGACCCTTCTTACTAGCCCCAGCAAAATTCACACCACCAGCTTTGCAATGAGGGAACCAAGGCGTGTTCCGGAGAAGGGCAGGAGAATGGCCACAGGGTTTTCTGCTCAGCAGGTAGGAGGCGGGCAGCAGGGGAGGCAGTGCCATGATCCAGTTTCCAGTTTCGGAGATGCACATGCTGCATGGGGAAAGCAGATAGGGAAATGAGTTCTACAATGCTCAGTCCAGGAAAGAAAGTTCTGCTTTTTATTCATTGCAAGCCTCTACGGCTCTTCCTCCTCATTCCCCTCCCATGTGGCTCTCAGTTTGTTTCCTGCAATGTCTTTGGATTCTCTTTTCCTCTCTCGCTCTTTCTTCTGCACAATTTCTTTTGTGTCAGTTTGCAGAACTTGAAATGTGCACAGGTAGACATGCAGACCTTTACACTTCATTCTCTGCACACATCCAACAGACAGCTAAATCCTGTCTCTTCTTTCTCTGTAATACTGGCAAAATTTGTCCCTTCCTTTCTCACACACTACTAAGATATTTATCCATTCTTTAGTTACCTCCCATCTATTGCAACCTCCCGACTATTGCAAGCTCCTCCTTGCGGGTCTCCCTCTCCCTTTTGAAGGTGTGGCGATGAGGAGTTGTTGAGGACTTTGAAGGTTGTGTGATGGATTTAAATTTAATGTGTTTCTTTATTGGAAGCCAATGCAGCTGTTTGAGAAGAGGTGTAATGTGTTCTGTGGTTTTATTTGCGTTGGGTAGGATTCGTGCAGCAGTGTTGAGTGAAAGTTGGAGAGGGTGGATGGTTGAATTTGGTATGCCTTGAAAGATAATATTACAGTATATGGGAAATAGCGCCACCTAGATTATTTTAGAATAAGACGTGGACATGAAGCAATGAAAAGAGTTTATTATCGAACTTGCAAGAGGGGTGGCTAGCTTGTAGGCACACTTTTTTGACATATCTCTGTGACATTTATACCTTTGTCAAATCAATAAGTCCCTACCCCCAGTATGTTATTGACCTATCTATTGTGCTCAGGCAGCACACGTGGATTTCTATAGCCTCATCCCCTCTAGTTATTCTTTTACTTTATTTATTTATTTTATTTTTTATTTACATTCTCTTATATACTGTGCTATTCTGCATCAGTGCAGTTTACATTGAACAAACTGAAATTACATTGAACAGGGCATTATAACTTGGAAATAACTATTTTACAGGGAACATGGGCTATGGAGGGTTAAGTGGCTTGCCCAAGACCACATAGAGCACCTGTAGGACCAGAAACCCCAGTCCTTCCGGCCCAAGGTTGCTGTCCTCTAGTGGGATTTGAACCCCTGACCTTCCAGCCTGAAGTACCTTGCCCCAACCACTAGGCCACTCCTCCACTCTATTTAACATAATCTCTTACATGACAGACCATATGCAAGAATGCAGTTTACCGTGTTCTTCTGACATCTTTTATCCCCTTTATGGTAGAACATACTGATATTAGTCCTTATCTTTCTTTTGCATGTTTAGGTGGTCAATGGTTTTTTTACTTTTGTGCTTGCTCCATAAGATTTTTGCATTGCAAAAGGTCAACAGAGCAAGGACCCCTCTCTTTTATTTACCATAGCTTCATTATATTACTCAAACCAGCCCTGACCTCTGCAAAACTAATTTTTCTGCCTTGCATACATTTCCTACTGAAGGCTCTTGTCTCTTACAATATGGCAACTAAAAGAAGCAGCTTTCTTATAAGTAGTATAATAGACACACTTTAATCCTATATATGTTATATGGAGGCAGCTCCCTAAATTTTAACAATTTTTGGCTCTTATGATCCACACAGTATACCTTCTGGCTTTGGGTTTCTGTTCTTTCTGTCAGTCCTTATCATAAAGGACCAGAAAGATAAGGAGGGGGGGGGGGGGGGAGGAGTATGCTCTTATGCTTTGCTATCTCTAGATGCAGAACAAAAGAATGAGATAAGAATCTGCATGAGATGACGGGCATTTATCCCAGGCAGTTTTTGCAGAACACTTTTAGAAGCCTCTATAATAATTTTCTGATCATTCTGTAAAAATAACAATTTACATTCTTCTATCAGCTCTCTTCTGTGTTTTAAATTTAAACTGAAACTTTTTGCTGCTACTAGGTCCTGACTGATTTAACAAATACACTGGATTCACATGCTGCATGGGGATTAATCAGCTTTAATCTAAAGAATTCCTTTTTCCCCAAGATTTAGAAAAATTCCCAGAAGGAATACTTACAATTGCAGATCTCTCTCCAGTAGTAGCAGTCCCCTTTTGTAGGTGTTGAAGGGGGCATATAGCATTAGGTCATTGGTGTATAAGGGGTAATTTATGTTGTGGCTCTGAATGAGTTTGCACATTGGTTTATGTACAGGGAGGAATCTTGGGATATGTCACTTATTTGTTTAATCAGTTTGGAAGTTTTGTCCCTTATGTTAAATTGCTGCATGCATGCTGTCAAGTAAAACTGGAACCAGGAGAGGGGGGTACTGTTTATTCCTATTTCTGTCAGCCGATCTTTAGGGTCGTGGTTGTGGACTTACCACTGCCCGCCCTTGCTCCGCCTCAGCGACGCCCCTTCACACCCACATCTAAACCTCCCTGTAAAACAGGCGTGGCAGGGGAGCAAATAGCAGGGATCAATGTTCCTGCTATTCACGGGACAGAATGACCCCCAGAGTGTTTATGAGTGAGGTGAGCAGTGTTTGCACATTACATTTTGGTTTAAACTCATGTTGTTGCATGTCCAAGGGGGTGGAAGTGTTATGAAGTCCTGTAACTGTAATTGTATTGCCTTTTCTATTATTTTCGCTAAATTTGGAAGTATCTTTGCACTGTAGAGATACTGTTCTGGACCTATCATGTGTTTCAAAATAGATAACAACATCAGTTTTAAACCCCTTACTTTCCTCTGGGACTTCCCTAGCAAGCTGGTTCTTATTCTTACTGGCTGAAGACTCTGGAAGGTATTTTCTCACTTTCTGACCCTGGAACGGAGTTCCTGAAATTAATGCCTCTGATAATGGAATCACCTAGTATTAGCAGTTTTCTGTTTTGAAATACCTTGAAAACACAGAGGACATTTCTCTTACACTGTATATCAATCTTCTTGTCTAAGGTCACACCTCAGTTTCCATTAATGGAGAATCCTTATTTACCAAGGCAGAGAAGGTATTATGAAACGATATCTCGAGGTGGAGTGGGTGTCTCCGTGTAGAATTGCTAGATTTTAGCTGATTCCAGACAACAAAACCTCTTACATTGAACATAATTATAACAGAGTGAGATGGTAGAATTATATACAGATGTTTTGTCTAATTCAATATCAACTTTATACAGTGGCATATTTAAATAACGTATTTACAAAGATAATTCCATTCCCAAGAGATTTACTAAGCTCAAGGCTGGTCACTGTATTGGAATGCGTGGACAGGAAGGCTAGGTTGGGTAGACCTTGACTTGATCCTGTGGGTTGCAAAGTGCTCAGGAAAGAGATGGGTTTTAAGGGCATTACGAAATGCGGAGAGATCATTAATTAATCTAAGCTTATCAGGGAGGGAGTTCCAGTTTGTGCAGTGCAGTGCAGTGTTTGTAAAGGCTGTGTTGCTCATCAAGCAGTTAGCCTTGTGGAAGTCTGTGGGGACTTCTAGGTTGTTGAGAGTTGAGGTATGATGGAGATAACTTCTTTAGAAGTTTGGATGTGATCATGAGTAATTTGTATTTTATACGGCTATAAATTGGCAGCCAGTGTAATTCATATAATATAGGTGTGATGTATTCAGTTCTATTAACTTTCCATATAATTCAGGCAGCCACATGTTGGTCCATCTGTAACTGGCTTATTGCCTGTTTGGAGAAGCCCTGGAAAATGCTGTTGCAATAATCAAAGTGTGGGGTGATCATTGCCTGAATGACAGACCGAACGTCATAGCTTAATAGCAGTGGTCTCAACTGCTGAATCATTTTTAGTTTGCATTAGATCTTACCAGGGGTTAATTTTATATGGGTGGTCATGCTAAGGGATTGATCTAGAATAATCCCAAGGTATTTCACCTCATTCTTTACCTGTAAAACAGCTTCTTTTAGGTGTAAAGTTGAGGGAGTTTTAAAGTCATGGTTCCTGGTTACCTATAGTATCTCAGTTTTCTTTAAATTAATCAGCAGATTATGGGAGTTCAGCCACTTTGACAATTCACTGAAGCAGGCCATTATTAGATGGAGGTTAGGGCTTGCAATTTCAAATGGGAGATATAATTCTATATCGTCCACATAGATGTGATACTCCACTTTAAACTTATGGAAGATACTACACATTGGCTGGAGATGAATGTTAAATTAAAGGGCTGATAGAGATGATCATTGAGGTAAGCCCCTCACTTTGTCCATATGGTTTACATATCGACTTTCTTGTCTAAGACCACGCCTCAGTTTCCATTAATGGAGAATCCTAATTTACCAAGGCAGAGAAGGTATTCTGCAAGGGTATCTTGAGGTGGAGTTGGTGTCTCCGTGTAATGCATCATAATCTGCCAGAACCACTGTCATCTATTTATTCTTGCACTGCTGGATTTTTTGAGGGAGTTGCATGAAATTGTTCGCAAGCTGTATCTTGGGGGCGGTTTGTTTCATCGCAGCTACTTCTTCCCTCAATTGAATCAATTATTTTTCCATAGCAGATAGTTTAAGATGGATAGGACAAACTCAAAGGCTCCAAATTGTTTTCCTGAGGATTAAAGCACCACAACTATTGCACTAATTAAAAATCACTTTGATTAGTGTGTCAAATATGGGACATTTGTCAGATGAAAAAGCAACAGTGAAATACTTTCCACTAAAGTTATGACAAGCGATTGTGGGTCTTGGGGCAACTAAGAACGTACAGCCCTGGGGTGGGTGGGTGAGGGGAGGGAGGAAAATAAGTGGCAGTAAGCTACGAGTTTGACTTCCTAAGCCAGAGACCCTGCAGGGCAACTGTTACCTACCAGAGCTCAGGCAATACAGGCCAAACATATTCTTTTAAAGCTACTTTTTTAGAACAGGCTGAAAATTTGAACTCTCTTTTTTTTATTAAAGCTAGGTTATTCCCATATTGCATCCACTATTTTCTCAAAGGCTAAAGAAATCTACATAGTGGCTGATTGAAATGCCCTCCTGATGGAAGTTGTGGGCGCAAATACAGTGACAAAATTAAAACTGGCATGGGACAGGTACAGGGGATCCCTTTATAGCAGCAGAATAAAATCAAAATAAACATAACTATCTTTTATATCTCAACAAATAGGAGTGACTTACACAGAGCGGTTGGTACACGCCTAAATAAAGGCATGGGAGGTTTGACCTGCATGGTGCGGGAGGGTGCACCGACTTTTGCCTCCTTGCTGGGCAGACTAGTCTTTATCTGCTGTCATATACTATGTTACTATGTTAAACACAGGCAGTAAGTAAAGCAGTGCAAGTACAGTAATTCCAAAAGACCGACGAGGTACAGGCAGCTAAAACTATTCAAAGCATGCAAAAGAAAAATAATAAAAACTTAGCCAGAAAGATCCACTCAATGTGCTTCCACCCCCGGCGCTCTGAAGACCAATAATAGCTTCTGGATCTGTTCCTACAAGTTTTAAATGCAGAGCTCCCTTGGATTTCTAGGGGAGGAGAATAAAGCCAGCCGACATCTAATGTACTCTGAGCACCTCCACATGTCCCTGAGTGTGTTTCTTGGTTGTGTTTCAGATGCGGGTGACGTTTGAGGACATTGCAGTCTCTTTCTCCCAGGAGGAGTGGGAGTATTTAGATGAAGGGCAGAAGGAGCTTTACATGGAGGTGATGAAGGAGAATTTTGAGACTCTGATCTCCCTGGGTAAGGACTGTACGACTGTATCTGCATTTCTAGCAGACAGTGGGGCTGATCTATTATACTGTATCTACCATTCTTCCAGGTTCCAGAGATAGGACACATCCAGAAAATGTGCTCACATAGCAATTTCCAGCCATATTAACACCCAGCACCCACCAGGTACAATAAGCAGTATTTTATAAATCATCAATATATAATTCAACTCTAGATACAGAACCTGCAGAGCGGAGTGGGTGATGAGTCCGGTGAACCCTAGGGTATTGGGTTCAAGGCTCCCACAGAAACTGTCCTATCTTCCCCTATACATATATAGATGGTTCCTATAACTTCATCCTTTCAAGAATATCCTTCTACAGTACTTAAACAAAATGGTCAATCATATCTTCAGTCAGTCTCATTCTATATTGCTTCCTGTTGTGCTCATATATATTTTTCTCAGAAGCACTTCTGTGTTTGTCCCATGATTTCTTGAATTCAGATACTGTCCTCATCTCTACTACATCCACTGTGATTTTATTCCACGTATCCACCACTCTTTCCATAAAGAAATAGTTCCACATATTACTCCTGAGTCTATCCCCTTTCACCCGCATCCATCAGGCGCTGCAGGACTGCACCCTCGGACCCAGAGTCCCGATCGGCATCAGGAAAGAGAGCGGGAGGCTGAAACCCCTCCCATTCTCCATCTCAAGGTGAATCAGGGCCCACCACAGCAACTTTAAAAAAGGAGCACCATCAGGCGCACCTGTGCCTGGTGGGCCTGTGCCAGAGAGCCCTTTGGCATGGCCCTTAGGCAGGGAACGCAGGCAGGTATGAAAAAATCAGCTCAACCCAAACAAAAAGCTGCCAACACTAAGCCCAACAACCTTGAAAAACTTCAACAACCTCGAAGACCTCGCTGCTGACCTCATCCCTATCAGATCTATTCACAAGCAGACAACTCTCACCCCACACATCATATAGACACCTTGGATTGTATCAGGACACACTTTCATCAAGAAAATGACAAACTAAGTACCACTCATCAGAAATGGAACTCACTGTTGAAAGAGCCCCACCCCTACCCTCCTATGATTCTACCAAAAAGCATGAAACTGCTATAATGCCACAGAATCCAAAGTTGCCAGCCAACCAAGTATTGTATGCCCTTCTTCTCCTGTAGTTCCTACTCTGCCACTCTTCAACAGCTACCTATACCATAAACATACCCACAAGAACCCTACAACCTCCCGTACTACACATACCTTGCCACCCACACATATGGATGAACCCCCATAAACATGTCAACAGACGAACCCCCAGATTAGTAAGAATTCAAACCAACACTCACACAACTTGTTACCTCACCCTACACACACTAGTCACTCCAGTTAACATTGGGCTAATCAATGCTAGGTCCATCAGATACAAGGCAAACACCATCATAGACTATATTCACTATCACCCAGACTGACATCCTCTGCACCACGGAATCCTGGCTATAAAGCCCTGACCAGGTCATTCTATCTGAGATCACTCCACGAGCACATACTGCCTTCAACTGCCCGCACACCCACAAGAGACGTGGTGGGGTACTTATCCTTGTGCGAATTAACCTTAAATTTAAAATCTGACCCCTCCATCTGACCTCGCCTTAAAAACAACAAGCTCGACCCCAAAAAAGCGTAATCCTACTGTCCAATAACCAGCATTCCCCTACTGGCCAAGATAATGGAGAAGTACGTACAATGACAAATCCAACACCACATTGATACTACTGCCCCACTTGACCCATGTCAACACGGATTTAGAGAATCCCATGGCGTTGAGACCCTCCTCACCACTCTATTCAGCACCCTAATCACAGGTATTGATAACAGAAGTAAAGGATAAGCATTAATCTTCATGGACATTGCTGTCGCTTTTGACTCAGTTAACCACGAGACGCTTCTAACAAAATGGAATCATGGCTCTAACAAAATGGAATCCATGGATCAGCCTCGAGTTGGTGCAGGTTATACCTGATAGATAGATGGCAGCAGGTAAGAACTGACTCAGGGACCTCCAGCCATTTAAACAAATACAAGGGGTCCCCCAAGGATCATCACTCTCAGCCCTCCTTTTCAACATATACATGCAACCCATTTGCTCAATCATCCGTTCCTTCAAGGTCTCCTGCCTAGTGTATGCCAACGATGTGCTACTCTTCTCTCCATTCTCAATCAACCAACCCGATTTCTCGACCCTGACAAAATGCTTCGAGGCTGTCACAGATTAGCTCCACATACAGAGCCTCAGAATTAAGTTCAAGAAAACTGATGTCCTCTTCATCACTAGGAGTTACTCCTTCACCCCACCAACATCAATAAGAGTAAGAGACGCGGAACTCTTCAGCAAGCCCACCATCCGCTACTTGGGGATCACCCTTGACCAACATCTCAACATGAAAGCACACATAAGCAATACAGTCAGAGCAATCGATCATAAGATACGACCCATCCGCCACCTGCGACCCTTATTGGATCCAGATGATTTCTGGACAATTTTCCAAGCATTTGTAACCCTGCACTTCGATTATGCCAACGCCATTCTGCAGGGACTCCCCATGAACACCCTGAACCACCTGCAGCTGGCAATGAACGCAGCCACCCGAGTCCTGCATGGAACCTCCAGAAGGGACCACATAACCCCTGTCCTAAAACACTTTCAGAGTTTTACTAATGACTTTCAAAGCCATCAACAACCATTTCCCTAACAGATCTTATCCTGCCCATTCCTGCAAACAGGGCCAGAAGGTCATTCGCTGTAAACACCCTCATAATCCCTAGAGCAATAACAAAATGCTCCCAGACAGCAAGGAACAGAGCATTTGTATTTTATGTACCTATGCTCTGGAATGCCCTCCCGACCCCCATCCGGGCAATAACTGACCTTGCCCAATTTTGGAAGGCACTGAAGCACCATTTATTCCTCCTACATTACTCCCTGCCCAGTGAAACAACACAACCAAGTTTACACCCCCCCCACACCCACCACAATGACACCACCGATACACCCAGGGCATGATAACATACTGTTACCAACACTCCTTTCTGGCCCTGTTAGGCACCCGCCTTGGGCCGCGAGGTGTGAGTTGCCTTATCAAAGAAATAGTCAGTAGCCGTGTAATTAAGGCAAAAGTAACAGTTCGGGTTTTATTCCCCGTCCCTCATAGGATTCTTTATATGCAGCACAAATGGAACACAAAAAGAAAAACTGTTTCTTCACAGTGAAGCAGAGTGTTGAGCAGATTGAAGGGGAGAGAGATGATTCAGAGGCGGACAGGTAGGGAGTAGGTTGCGGTGGTCAGGAGGGAAGGTGATTAGGGAGTGGGTAGGTGTCTTAGTAGTGTGTTCAGAAAGGAATGGGCAGATTTTGTTGATGTTATAGAGAAAGAAACAATGGGTCTTAGCTATCAGATGGATGTGTGTGGAGAAGGAGAGAGGAGTCAAAGACAACCCCAAGGTTGCGAGTTGAGGAAGCAGGGAAGAGTAGAGAGTTATCCACAGAGACTGAAAAAGGAGGAAGAGGAGAGGATGTTTTAGGGAGGGGGGGGGAATAAGTAGCCCAGTTTTGGCTATGTTCAATTTCAAGCGGCAGTGAGGCATCCAAGCAGCAATGTCAGAAAGGCAGGCAGAGATCCAGGTCTGGATTGTTGGAGAGATTTCAGGCGTAGAGAGGTAGGTCTGGGAGTCAGCAGTATAAAGATGGAATTGAAAACCATGGGAAGAGATGAGCGCACCAAGGAACTGGGTATAGAGAGAGAAAAGGAGTGGACCCAAGAAATATCCTTGGGGTACACAAACCGACAGTGGGATAGTAGCAAAGAAGGAGCCACCAGAACAAACACTGAAAGAGTGATGGGAGAGATGAGGAGAACCATGATAGTACAGAGCCCTTAAAACCAAGTGAGGACAGTTGCACGGATAGCTTCAAACCAAGTGATGAACGGAGTGGAACGGGTAAACATAGATCAATTGTTTACGTTATCAGAATATAGAAAGACTAGGGGACATGCAATGAAGCTACAGGGTAAACTATTTAAGACTAATAAAATAAAATATTTTTTCACTCAACGTGTAATCAAACTTTGGAATTTGTTACCGGAGGATTTAGTAAAGGCTGTTCCTTATCGTCACTCCAGTCCAGTCCCTTTACTTCTGGGTTACGCAACCCTTCCAGCAGCTTGGAGGCTGAGCCCAACCTTTTTGGGGATGGAGCGGTATAAATACCACTGGGACCACCCACCAACTCCAGTATTCTCAGCCTCCAAGCAGCTGGAGGGTTCCGTAAGCCTAGGGCTTACTGGAGTCTCCTCTTTAAATTTTAGTTCTTTTAAGTTCTTTTAATTCTCTCCTGCCTGCTCTCTCCCTCCTCCCTCCCCCCCCCCCCGGGCCGGGCATCGGAGGAGAGCCTTACCGGCAGCAGCGAGGTGGACTAGTCAGCACTCCTCTCGCGGCTGGCCCGACCATACCCTGCATCCTCTCTTCGGGGACCTGCTCTGCCTCGCGCCGAAGCCCTCCCGGTGGCTGAGCGCTGGAGGCATGCCGCGACTAACCTCCTCCGGCCTGTCCCGCTCCAGAGCGAAGGGACGCGGAGTCGAGCCCCGGAGCCGCGATTGCAGTCAGCCGGCGGAGACCTTAGAGCGGAAACGGGAGGAAGCCGGCACCGGAGCTGGAGAGTGTTTCCCTACCCTGATCCTTCACTTTTAGCCAACGCGAAGGCAGATTCGCGGTCCTCCGAGTCGGGCTCCACGTGGTTGAGGCCTACCACGTGTGGAGCCAACGGCCCGAGATCGCTGAGTCGGGCCGGTGCACAGAGACAGAGGAGCTCCTAACAGCAAGTACCGGGTTAATTTTGGCAGGGGTGTTTGTTAGACTCTGGTCTGCTTAGTTTAATTTAATTTACTTTAATTTAATTTTAATTTAATCTCAATTTAATTTTAATTTAATTTTGGTTTCCAGTTTCATTTATTAAACTTCTCTTTCGCGGTGGATTTGGGGGGTGGTTCCTGTTAGGGAAACAATCTAAGGTCTCTGCCCTCTCTCGGGGGAAATATTGCCTTGGTTCGGGTGCTCGCAAAGGGAAGCCCCAGCTCTTACCCATGGCATCCAAGCCACGCTGCCCTTCCTGTGGAACGCGCAGGGGCACCTCCGCAGAGGCAGGAATCTGCAGGAGCTGTGCCGCGGAGGCCGCCTCAGTGGAACAGGAAATTAACTTGGCCATGTTGCAGCCCTCCCAGGGATCAGGAGACCCTCTGGAAGGGGAAGGGGGGTCCCAGCTTCCTATCTCTACTCCTTCGGACCTGCCCACGCCCTCTCTGCTTCTACCCTCCCCCCACTCTAGTGCAGGGGGGTCAGGAGATTTTTTCTCCCCTGACTTACTTCACAAGGCCTACTGCCTGTGTAAGCAGGGCCTGGGGGCAGAAGAGGTTGCCCCGCCAGCAGAGGACAAATCAGCTAGATCCCTCGGGGCTGCCAATCCGGAAGTCGGTATCCCTTCTAAGCGCCCACGTCTGGGTGGCGAAGAGCTCCTAGCATCCCTATCCCAGGATACTCCGGAGGAGGATAGCTCGTTTAAGGACTTGGAGGAGGATGAGGAGGAGCTGGAGGAAGGGGAGATCCCGGAAGAAGATCAGTCACGGATAGTTAGAGTCTTTCGCCGTGAGGAGCTCCCGGCATTAATTAATGAGTCCCTAAAAGTTCTCAATGTGGCCTCAGACACGCCATCACAGGAAGAAGCGTTGGAGGACCCCTTAATCCAGGCCATTAGGAGATCCCAGAAGGTTTTCCCTGTCCACAGGGTCGTGTGCCAGATGATCCAGGAAGAATGGGACCAGCCAGAATCAAGCTTAAGGGGAGTCAGGACCATGTCTCGCCTATACCCTCTTCCAGAGGCAGATAAAGAGCTTCTAAAATCTCCCAGGGTGGATGCAGCGGTATCAGCAGTTACTAAGAAGACGACAATCCCAGTGGAGGGCAGTTCGGCCTTAAAAGACGCGCAAGACAGGAAGTTGGATACGCTCCTGAAACAAGCCTTTGACGTAAGTGCTCTGGCCTTGCAGGCCTCCGTGTCGGGAGCTTGGGTGGCTCGGGCCTGTTTACGGTGGGCCCAACAGCTCCAGGCAGAGGGCTCAGCGGGCGAGATACAGGCCAACTCGGCTAGGGTGGAATCCGGAGCGGCCTACTTGGCGGACAGTCAGTATGACCTCATCAGAAGCCTAGCCAAGAACATGGCCTCGGTAGTGGCGGCTAGATGGTATCTGTGGCTACGAAATTGGGCAGCTGACGCTTCCTCGAAGACACACTTGAGTCGGCTCCCCTTTAAGGGGAAACTCTTATTTGGGGAGGATTTAGTAGTAAAGGCTGTTAGTGTAGCTGGGTTTAAAAAAGGTTTGGACAAGTTCCTGGAGGAAAGGTCCATAAACCATTATTAAGAAGGGACCCAGGATATCAATGCTTGACCCAATACAAGCATTGTGGAACTTGTGTCTTTTGGGGAAACTGCTAGGTATGTATGACCTAGATTGGCCACTGTTGGAAACAGGATACTGGGCTTGATGGACCTTGATCTGACCCAGTATGGCATATCTTATATTCTTATATATTCTAACTCTTCTCCAGCGCAATGTATCACAATGCTCTTGCTTGCTTGGCTAACATAGGGATATAATTTCATCTGACAGACAAAGCGTGCAATCCATGGAATCCGGTTCTACATCACACTCCTGGTTTTCCCATTGCATCTGCTCACAGTCTGTATTTGTAGGCACATAACAAACTTTACAATTGAAATCCTCACAGCTCTTCCCTTGAGTGGCACTGGTTATTCTATGTGGTAAGTGCTCTATACCAATAGGGTTCAAGAGACCTGTGCTAGGAACTGTATCTCTCAGGTTCCTTCTCCAATAGGGATTCTCCTCTCAACTACTGGGTTTTGCTCTGCTGGCAATGCCTGGCTCTTTCCCTCTAGATACAATTCGGTACTTAGCTTTTGTCCCTGGATGATAAGCTTCTCTCTCTGGGCTGTGGCAGGCTCCTCTCCAAGACTTCCAAGTCTCCGTAGTCTGGTCCAAGCTGTAATCACTTTATGAAGAGACTCTGTGTCTGCTGCCTCTTGCTACCGGGACATGTCCTTTACTTCCTGGTTCTAGCAAGGTCTGCTGGTTGAGAGGACTTCCATCCTCCTGGTTACTCACTCTCCAGTGACCGAGGCCCCCTCTGGCTTGGGAGACTCCTCTGTAGCTACTGCCTGCTCCATCCTTTTGCTTCTCCTCCCTTCCCCCTACTGGGCTTTCCCTGTAGTTTTTATACTCCTGTTTTCTGCACGTTGTACGTGCCTTTCTGCTCATGTGAGCTTGATTAGCCTTCTGGCTTTCTGCTGCGTCATCCTCGGTGAATGGAAAACTTTCTCTACTATACTTGGGCTCTTTGTAAGCTGGATATGTTTGCTGCTTATGTGTTTGTGAGGTAAGCTCTTCCTCTTTTCCTATTAACATAGGCTCTGTGCTAGTCATCTCATCATATAACTTAGGCTCTGTACTAGTTACCTCATCACAATACCCACAGTCTGAATACGACTGCCCAAACGGTATATAACCTAATATGTGAGTAGTTCAGTGTGTCGTGTATTCCATAGCAGTACCTGTGGCATACCTGTTGACGAACAGCTCAGTTAAGAACATAAGATATGCCATACTGGGTCAGACCAAGGTCCATCAAGCCCAGTATCCTTGTATTGGGTCAAGCATTGATATCCTGGGCCCTTTTTAATAATGGTTTATGGACCTTTCCTCCAGGAACTTATCCAAACCTTTTTTAAACTCAGCTACACTAACAGCTCTTACTACATCCTTCTGTAACAAATTCCAGAGTTTGATTACACGTTGAGTGAAAAAATATTTTCTCTTATTTGTCTTAAATAGTTTACCCTGTAGCTTCATTACATGTCCCCTAGTCTTTCTATATTCTGATAGCGTAAACAATCGATCTACGTTTACCCGTTCCAGACCTCTATCATATCTCCCCTCAGCCGTCTCTTTTCCAGGTTGAAGAGCCCTAACCTTAGTAGCCTCTCTTCATAGGAGTAGCCTTCCATCCCCTTTACCATTTTGGTGGCTCTTCTCTGTATAGAGTGTATATAGTTACCCCTGTTAATCCCAAGTTGTATAAACCTGTTCTCAGTAATGTACACCGCATGCTCTGCTGCTTTGCACAATTTCTTGTTACATGTAAACTGCGCTGATTTTAAAGAGTGTGGTATAGAAATAATATAAATAAATAAATAAAATATCTTAATCTGTAAGCCGCAAACACTGTGACTTAATCATAATAAAAAAAACAGACATCTAGCCATTTATCTTACCTACAGAGCCCCAAAAGCTCCCGCTGAAGAGACATCCAGCATCCTCAAAGCCATATGTTTGGCCAGCTCTCCTCATAAGCTGCTTATACTACTAGGCGACCTAAACCTGAGCTTCGCACCCAGTAGAAGAGAAGTTACTTTCACAAGGCAATGGAATCACGTAACTTCTGCCAAATCCTCAAGGTACCCTCTCACCATTCAGGCTCTACTCTGGACCTCATCTTTGTCTCAAAGAACCTTCATTCACAGGACAGCATAATGATCCCTCTTGCCCTACCAATACCCTGCTCAGATCACCATGCTATACACTTCAAGATTGACTTCCCCCAACAAGGAAAATCACAGAGAATACCAAACACTGAAAGAAGATTTAAAGGATATAAATAAGACCAATTCCTCAAAGATATCCTTCCCAGCCTCCCCCAGATACAGATGAGGCAATTAAAACCTGGAACTCAACCATCAATGTAGCAGTGAAGCCTCCTTAGCACCCAAATCTTGGAAATAGAAAATAAAGATCCAAATCTGCCCCATGGTATTCTGACACAATAAGAGAAAAGAAACAAAAACTTCGCCAGCTAGAGCATAAATGGAAACATGACTGGTCACAAGCCACCCTTCTTCAATACCAGAAAACACAAAGAGACTACAATGCACAATCGAGAATGCCACATCAACCTTATCTTAAGTCAGCAACAAGCCTCGAAAGCTATTTGAAATTGTCCACACCCTCATGAAGAATCCATCCCACAAAGAAGACACTATCCTTCCCCAGATCTTTGCAGATTTCCTCATCAATGAGAACAAACCATCCTTAAGAACTTTACTGCTAAACACCTCAACTGCAGAACCCGACGTCAAACACAAATGGTACTGATCTATGGAGCAAATATTCCGCACCATCGCTGCCTTAAACACCAGTACAGTGCCCTCTGACCCCTGCCCGGTCATGTGGATCAAATCAGTCAAGGACAAAGTTGTCAACTGTATACACAACACTATAAGCTCATCCCTATCTCAAGGATACATGCCCCCTGCTCTCGAACAAGTTAACATCTGACTCATCCAAAAAAACCAACTCTGATCCTGCAACTTCCATCCTATTTCCAGCCTGCCCTTTCTATCCAAAATAATTGAAAAGGTGGCAGAAGGACAACTGCAAGACCACATTGACATGTATGCTTCTCTGGATCCACACCAACATGAATTTTGTCCCAATCATAGTGTTGAGACTCTTCTCATACATCTGTTCAACATACTCCTAAGAGGAATCGACAACATAAAAACTGGATCCCTACTCATCTTTGTTGACATCTCTTTGGCCTTCGACATTGTATCACACAGCATCTTCTTAAACCAACTAACACTGGACTTCACAGCGCAACCTTCAACTGGTTCCAATCCTACCTCTCCCGCAGACAACAAAAGGTCAAAGTTGGTTCAAACACCTCCACTCCATTCAACACAACATAGGGAATCCTGCAAGGGTCTTCCCTCCCTGCCCTTCCTACTTACAACCAGTTCACAGCATCTTCAAGCAGCACAAAATTAACTATGCCATTTATGCAGATGACATCATGGTCTATTCCCCTATCCATCTTGACATGCCAGACTATACAGCTACTGTATCACTAAATGCCGACAGGAGATGAGCAACTGGCTGGCTTCCAACAATCCCCAAGTCAAATTCAAAAAATCTGAGGCACTATTCATAACACGGGACTCTTCTATTAACCCCCATCATCAGTCTCCATCACGGACACACTAATCCCAGTAAAAGAGGAGGAGTGATCTAGTGGTTAGGACAAGGTACTTCAGGCCGGAGGGCCGGGGGTTCAAGTCCCACCTGGGGACAGCAATCTCAAGCTGGAGGGACTGGGATTTCTAGTCCTATAGGCACTCCTTGTGGTCTGGGCAAGCCACTTAACCCTCCATTGCCCATGTTCCCTGTAAGTATTAGCATATGTGTCTCATATCCCCTCGTGTTAAATGTATCCCCCAATTGACCGCTTTGACCCGGTGAAAAGCGGGATATAAATACAGCTAAATAAATAAATAAATAAAGAGGAAGTATGCTATCTTGGTAACACCCTTGATCACTTTCTAAACTTACAAGCCCACATCAACAGAACCTCCAGGAATGCATTCCAAATGCTCGCTATTATCCGAAGACTAAAACCCCTCCTCAGTCTGGATCACTTCTGCATGGTCTGTCAAGCAGTTATAATCCCTATGCTAAATTATTGTAACTCCCTTTTTCAAGGTCTTCCAATTCAAACCACTCGTCCCTTGCAACTAGCCCAGAACAAGGCTGCCCACAACATCACAGGATCTGCCAAAGATGATCACATAACACTGCTCTTATATCATCTTCACTGGCTACCAATTACCTCACGTGCCAGATACAAAACTGCCTTGACTATCTTCAAGATAAGAAACAACACATCAGCCGGAATTCTACAGGAAATGATATGCACAAAATTAAACAGCAAACCAAAGATACAGAGCACCAGAGACACCATTTCAACTCCTAGTTCTTACACCAACGAAGAGGGCTATTTCATTAGCAGCACTCGCCATCTGGAATTCTCTCCTAGAGAAATTCAGGACAACCAAGGACTTAAAGGGCTTCAGAAAACATCTCAGAACCTTCCTTTTCACGGATCACTTAAGTGACAACACCTAGTTCTTCCCCCTCATCTCACATACTTAAAACAATATCTAACCCTTGTACATATGTTGCACTGTATGTTTTACCTCTATGCAAACCCTGCATGACACCCCTTCCTAAGTTTACACATTGAGTTCTCTGTAATGTTTTATTTTAATGTAAACCGCTTTGATTGTATGAGAAGGAAGTATAAAAAACTTGTTAAATAAATATATAAAATAAATTGTCCCCTCATTGCAGAGCTTGCTTTCAATCGATTGAAAGCAAGCTCTGCAATGAGGGGACAATTTATTTTATATATTTATTTAACAAGTTTTTTATACTTCCTTCTCATACAATCAAAGCGGTTTACATTAAAATAAAACATTACAGAGAACTCAATGTGTAAACTTAGGAAGGGGTGTCATGCAGGGTTTGCATAGAGGTAAAACATACAGTGCAACATATGTACAACATATGTGCAATCTCCTTTCTCCCATCTTTCCTCCAAAGTATTACTAACGCTACTCCTAGATACCTTGTCCTTGCTTGGTTTTAAGGGATCTCCTGGTTCTCCTCTTATCTCTCCCATCGCTCTTTCAGTGTTTCTTCTAGAGGATCCTTCTCTGCTGCTATCCCGCTCTCAGTTACTATACCCCAAGGATCTGTCTTGGGCACACTCCTTTTCCCTCTCTATACCCATTCCATTGGTGCACTCATCTTTTCCCAAGGCTTTCAGTACCATCATTACACTGATGACTCCTAGATCTACCTCTCTACACCTGTAATCTCTCCGGCAATGCAAGCCCGGATCTCTGCCTGCCTTTCTGACATTGCTGCTTGGATGTCTCTCTGCCACTTGAAATTGGACATGGCCAAAACTGAGCTTCATATTTTCTCTCTAACCCTTGTCTCCCCTACCTCCTTTCTCAGTCTCTGGGGATAATAAAACACTTGTCATCTGCCATCTAGACTACTGTAACCTGCTCCTTGCTGATCTCCCTCTGAATCATCTCTCTCCCCTTCAATCTCTTCAACACTCTGCTGTGTGGCTAATCTTCCGCCAGCCTCGTGATGCTCATACTACCCCTCTTCTCAAGTCACTTCATTGACAAACTACTACTCCTGCTGACCTATAAGTGCATTCACGCTGCAGCTCCTCACTACTTTTCCTCTATTTTTCTTTACCTACACCTCTCCTCGGGATCTCTGCTCTTCTTGCAAACCTCTTCTATCTGTGTCCTTCTCTAACTGCTAACTCTAGACTTTGCTTCTTTCACCTTACTACTCCTTATGCCTCGAATAAACTACCTGAGTCTGTACATAAGACACCTTCACTGGCCCTTCTCAAATTGAGGCTCAAAACTCCCCTCTTCACTGCCGCTTTTGTTTGTTGAGTTGCCTGATCTCCTTTGTGTTTTCTTACCATTTCCCCTAGCTGTATCCCATGTCTACAGCTACTGTGTTGTCTGTCTTGACTCGATTTTAAGCTCTGATGAGCAGGGACTGTCTTTTACATCCGTCTGTGCAGCGCTGCATATGTCTTGTAGCGCTATACAAATCTTCAGTAGTACTGGATGAGGGTCTCAGTAGTGTGTGTAGAAAGGAAGGGACGGGTTTTAGCTATCTTTTGAATGCTGCAGAGAAGGAGAGAATAGAGTCAAAGATGGTATGGAAGGGCAGAAGGGGTAGGCGGTATGGTCTTTATCTGCCCTCATATTCCTTTGTTTACATAAAGAAGGTGCCATGAATACTGGCCAGTAATTTGTAATTATTTATTTTTAATGCAAATTACTTTGCTATTTTGTATGAAAGGCGGGACATCAAGAGATCATGAAATGAAATGAAATCATGTAAGAGATTAACTTTCTCTCTCTGTCACATTATTCACAACTGATTGGTCAGAGATGTGGGATAATCTCAGAGCAGGGATTTGGGGTTCAGGAGACCCAGAAATACCTCTGTGGTACCAACACGTGATTATTGCCTTCTTTTTATGTCCAGCAGGTGACAGGGTTACACAGAAAAAGAAAGAGGAGAAGAGAGAAGAATGGGGAAACTCTTTCACACACGAGGAGCACCCAGAACTCTACCTAAAGTCTCAAAAGCAAGAGAGACATTTTCCACGTACTGAGTGTGAGAGTGGTTTCAATCATAGCAATTGCATAAGAAGCCACCTGAAAACACACAGAGCAAAGGGAACTACCCCAACAGTGAGGCCATCTACATCTTTTAAAAGTCCTGAATGTGGAAGAAATTTCACTCTTAAGAAATACGTAACAATGCACCAGAAAATCCACAGTGCTGAGAAAAGGTTTCACTGCACTGAATGTGAGAAATCTTTCCTCAGAAACTCAGAACTTGTGGAGCATCTTAGAAACCACACGGGGGAGAAACACTTTAGTTGTACTGATTGTGGGAAATGCTTTCCCAGAAAAGTAGAACTAGTTCTGCATCATAGCACCCACACGGGGGAGAAACCTTTTAGTTGTACTGAATGTTGGAAATGTTTCCTCAGGAAAGCAGAACTAGTGAGGCATCATAGAACCCACACAGGCGAGAAACCTTTCAGTTGTACTGATTGTGGGAAACGTTTCCTCATGAAAGCAGAACTAGTGAGGCATCATAGAACCCACACGGGGGAGAAACCTTTTAGTTGTACTGAATGTGGGAAATGTTTTCCCAGAAAAGCGAATCTAGTGGCGCATCATAGAACCCACACGGGGGAGAAACCTTTTAGTTGTACTGAATGTGGGAAATGTTTTACCAGAAAAGCACAACTAGTGCTGCATCATAGAACCCACACAGGGGAGAAACCTTTTAGTTGTACTGATTGTGGGAAATGTTTTACCAGAAAAGCACAACTAGTGCTGCATCATAGAACCCACACAGGGGAGAAACCTTTTAGTTGTACTGATTGTGGGAAATGTTTCCTCATGAAAGCAGGACTAGTGAGGCATCATAGAACCCACACGGGGGAGAAACCTTTTAGTTGTACTGAATGTGGAAAATGTTTTCCAAGAAAAGCAGAACTAGTGCAGCATCATAGAACCCACACAGGGGAGAAACCTTTTAGTTGTACTGAATGTGGGAAATGTTTCCTCATGAAAGCAAATCTAGTTACGCATCATAGAACCCACACAGGGGAGAAACCTTTTAGTTGTACTGAATGTGGGAAATGTTTTCCCAGAAAAGCAGAACTAGTGCAGCATCATAGAACCCACACAGGGGAGAAACCTTTTAGTTGTAATGATTGTGGGAAATGCTTCCTCAGGAAACCACAATTAGTGCTGCATCATAGAACCCACAAGGGGGAGAAACCTTTTAGTTGTACTGAATGTGGGAAATATTTCCTCACAAAAACACATCTAGTGCAGCATCATAGAACCCACACAGGGGAGAAACCTTTTAGTTGTACTGAATGTGGGAAATGTTTCCTCATGAAAGCAAATCTAGTCACGCATCATAGAACCCACACAGGTGAGAAACCGTTTAGTTGTTCTGATTGTAGGAAATGCTTCTCCAGAAAAGCACAACTAGTGCTGCATCATAGAACCCACACCGGGGAGAAACGTTTTAGTTGTAATGATTGTGGGAAATGTTTTCCCAGAAAAGCACAACTAGTGCTGCATCAAGGAACCCACACAGGGGAGAAACCTTTTAGTTGTACTGATTGTGGGAAATGTTTCCCCACAAAAGTAGAACTATTGAGGCACCATAGAACCCACACAGGAGAGAAACATTTTTAGTTGTACTGAATGTGGGAAATGTTTCCTCACGAAAACACATCTAGTGCTGCATCATAGAACGCCCACACGGGAGAAACCTTTTAGTTGTACTGAATGTGGGAAATGTTTCCTCATGAAAGCAAATCTAGTTACGCATCATAGAACCCACACAGGCGAGAAACCGTTTAGTTGTACTGATTGTGGGAAATGCTTCTCCAGAAAAGCACAACTAGTGCTGCATAATAGAACACACAAGGGGGAGAAACCTTTTAGTTGTATGAATGTGGGAAATGTTTCCTCATGAAAGCAGAACTAGTGAGGCATCATAGAATCCACTCAGGAGAGATACCTTTTTATTGTACTGAATGTGGGAAACACATCTAGTGCAGCATCATAGAACCCCCACAGGGGAGAAACCTTTAAATTGTACTGAATGTGGGAAACGTTTCCTCATGAAAACAAATCTAGTGACGCATCATAGAACCCACACAGGCGAGAAACCGTGTAGTTGTACTGATTGTGGGAAATGCTTCTCCAGAAAAGCACAACTAGTGTTGCATGATAGAACCCATACGGGGGAGAAACCTTTTAGTTGTAATGATTGTGGGAAATGCTTCCTCAGGAAAGCAGATCTAGTGCTGCGTCATAGAACGCACACAGGGGAGAAACCTTTTAGTTGTACTGAATGTGGGAAATGTTTCCCCACAAAAGTAGAACTATTGAGGCATCATAGAACCCACACAGGAGAGAATCTTTTTTAGTTGTACTGAATGTGGGAAATGTTTCCTCATGAAAGCAGAACTAGTGAGGCATCATAGAACCCACACGGAGGAGAAACCTTTTAGTTGTACTGATTGTGGGAAATGTTTCCTCATGAAAGCAGAACTAGTGAGGCATCATAGAACCCACACGGGGGAGAAACCTTTTAGTTGTAATGACTGTGGGAAATGCTTCCTCAGGAAAGCACAACTAGTGCTGCATCATAGAACCCACACAGGGGAGAAACCTTTTAGTTGTACTGAATGTGGGAAATGTTTCCTCATGAAAGCAAATCTAGTCACGCATCATAGAACCCACACAGGTGAGAAACCGTTTAGTTGTTCTGATAGTGGGAAATGCTTCTCCAGAAAAGCACAACTAGTGCTGCATCATAGAACCCACATGGGGGAGAAACCTTTTAGTTGTAATGATTGTGGGAAATGCTTCCTCAGGAAAGCACATCTAGTGCTGCATCACAGAACGCACACAGGGGAGAAACCTTTTAGTTGTACTGATTGTGGGAAATGTTTCCCCACAAAATTAGAACTATTGAGGCATCATAGAACCCACATGGGGGAGAAACCTTTTAGTTGTAATGATTGTGGGAAATGCTTCGTCAGGAAAGCACATCTAGTGCTGCATCATAGAACCCACACAGGGGACAAACCTTTTAGTTGTACTGAATGTGGGAAATGTTTTCCCAGAAAAACACAACTAGTGCTGCATTAAGGAACCCACACAGGGGAGAAACCTTTTAGTTGTACTGAATGTGGGAAACGTTTCCCCACAAAAGTAGAACTATTGAGGCATCATAGAACCCACATGGGGGAGAAACCTTTTAGTTGTAATGATTGTGGGAAATGCTTCCTCAGGAAAGTACAACTAGTGCTGCATCATAGAACCCACACAGGGGACAAACCTTTTAGTTGTACTGAATGTGGGAAATGTTTCCTTATGAAAACACATCTAATGCAACATCATAGAACCCACATGGGAGAGTAACCAATTAGTTGTACTGATTGTGTAAATGTTTACCCAGAAAAGCACAACTAGTGCTGCATCATAGAACACACAAGGGGGAGAAACCTTTACGTTGTACTGATTGTGGGAAATGCTTCCCCAGAAAAGTAGAACTAGTGAGGCATCATAGAACCCACACGGTGGAGAAACCTTTTAGTTGTTTGAATTTGGGAAATGTTTCCTCATGAAAGCAGAACTAGTGAGGCATCATAGAATCCACTCAGGAGAGATACCTTTTTGTTGTACTGAATGTGGGAAATGTTTCCTTACGAAAACACATCTAGTGCAGCATCATAGAACCCACACAGGGGAGAAACCTTTTAGTTGTACTGAATGTGGGAAATGTTTCCTCATGAAAGCAAATCTAGTCACGCATCATAGAACCCACACAGGTGAGAAACCGTTTAGTTGTTCTGATTGTAGGAAATGCTTCTCCAGAAAAGCACAACTAGTGCTGCATCATAGAACCCACACCGGGGAGAAACGTTTTAGTTGTAATGATTGTGGGAAATGTTTTCCCAGGAAAGCACAACTAGTGCTGCATCAAGTAACCCACAGGGGAGAAACCTTTTAGTTGTACTGATTGTGGGAAATGTTTCCCCACAAAAGTAGAACTATTGAGGCACCATAGAACCCACACAGGAGAGAAACATTTTTAGTTGTACTGAATGTGGGAAATGTTTCTTCACGAAAACACATCTAGTGCTGCATCATAGAACGCCCACACGGGAGAAACCTTTTAGTTGTACTGAATGTGGGAAATGTTTCCTCATGAAAGCAAATCTAGTTACGCATCATAGAACCCACACAGGCGAGAAACCGTTTAGTTGTACTGATTGTGGGAAATGCTTCTCCAGAAAAGCACAACTAGTGCTGCATAATAGAACACACAAGGGGGAGAAACCTTTTAGTTGTATGAATGTGGGAAATGTTTCCTCATGAAAGCAGAACTAGTGAGGCATCATAGAATCCACTCAGGAGAGATACCTTTTTATTGTACTGAATGTGGGAAACACATCTAGTGCAGCATCATAGAACCCCCACAGGGGAGAAACCTTTAAATTGTACTGAATGTGGGAAACGTTTCCTCATGAAAACAAATCTAGTGACGCATCATAGAACCCACACAGGCGAGAAACCGTGTAGTTGTACTGATTGTGGGAAATGCTTCTCCAGAAAAGCACAACTAGTGTTGCATGATAGAACCCATACGGGGGAGAAACCTTTTAGTTGTAATGATTGTGGGAATTGCTTCCTCAGGAAAGCAGATCTAGTGCTGCGTCATAGAACGCACACAGGGGAGAAACCTTTTAGTTGTACTGAATGTGGGAAATGTTTCCCCACAAAAGTAGAACTATTGAGGCATCATAGAACCCACACAGGAGAGAATCTTTTTTAGTTGTACTGAATGTGGGAAATGTTTCCTCATGAAAGCAGAACTAGTGAGGCATCATAGAACCCACACGGAGGAGAAACCTTTTAGTTGTACTGATTGTGGGAAATGTTTCCTCATGAAAGCAGAACTAGTGAGGCATCATAGAACCCACACGGGGGAGAAACCTTTTAGTTGTAATGACTGTGGGAAATGCTTCCTCAGGAAAGCACAACTAGTGCTGCATCATAGAACCCACACAGGTGAGAAACCGTTTAGTTGTTCTGATAGTGGGAAATGCTTCTCCAGAAAAGCACAACTAGTGCTGCATCATAGAACCCACACGGGGGAGAAACCTTTTAGTTGTAATGATTGTGGGAAATGCTTCCTCAGGAAAGCACATCTAGTGCTGCATCACAGAACGCACACAGGGGAGAAACCTTTTAGTTGTACTGATTGTGGGAAATGTTTCCCCACAAAATTAGAACTATTGAGGCATCATAGAACCCACATGGGGGAGAAACCTTTTAGTTGTAATGATTGTGGGAAATGCTTCGTCAGGAAAGCACATCTAGTGCTGCATCATAGAACCCACACAGGGGACAAACCTTTTAGTTGTACTGAATGTGGGAAATGTTTTCCCAGAAAAACACAACTAGTGCTGCATTAAGGAACCCACACAGGGGAGAAACCTTTTAGTTGTACTGAATGTGGGAAACGTTTCCCCACAAAAGTAGAACTATTGAGGCATCATAGAACCCACATGGGGGAGAAACCTTTTAGTTGTAATGATTGTGGGAAATGCTTCCTCAGGAAAGTACAACTAGTGCTGCATCATAGAACCCACACAGGGGACAAACCTTTTAGTTGTACTGAATGTGGGAAATGTTTCCTTACGAAAACACATCTAATGCAACATCATAGAACCCACATGGGAGAGTAACCAATTAGTTGTACTGATTGTGTAAATGTTTACCCAGAAAAGCACAACTAGTGCTGCATCATAGAACACACAAGGGGGAGAAACCTTTACGTTGTACTGATTGTGGGAAATGCTTCCCCAGAAAAGTAGAACTAGTGAGGCATCATAGAACCCACACGGTGGAGAAACCTTTTAGTTGTTTGAATTTGGGAAATGTTTCCTCATGAAAGCAGAACTAGTGAGGCATCATAGAATCCACTCAGGAGAGATACCTTTTTGTTGTACTGAATGTGGGAAATGTTTCCTTACGAAAACACATCTACACGTAGTGACGCATCATAGAACCCACACAGGCGAGAAACCTTTAATTTTACTGATTGTAGGAAATGCTTCTTCAGGAAAGCACAACTAGTGCTGCATCATAGAACCCACACAGGGGAGAAATCTTTTTTTGTACTGAATGTGGGAAATGTTTCTCAAGAAAATACTTCTATTGACGCATCTTAGAACCCACACAGGCGAGAAACCTTTTAGTTGTATTGATTGTGGGAATTGTTTCCCCAGAAGAGCACATCTAATAATGCATCATAGAACCCACACAGGTGAGAAACCTTTTAGTTGTACTGAATGTGGAAAATGTTTCCTCATGAAAGCTGAACTAGTGAAGCATCATAGAACCCACTCAGTGGAGAAACCTTTTAGTTGTACTGAATGAGTGAAATGTTTCCACTGGAAAGCAGAACTAGTGAGGCATCATAGAACCCACTTGGGGGAGAAAATGTTTAGTTGTATTGAATGTGGGAAATGTTCCCACAGAAAAGCAGAGCTTATGAACTCCAGCAGGAGGCTCTTTTTTGCATGATGCAAGTACTACATCAGGCATTAGCAATAAATTTGAGAGACTGAGATCTTAGTCCACATACCCTGGCTTAGAAGTGAGGTTCACAGCAGTCAGATGCAAAACTCACTGATTACAGCTCCCAGAATGCACTGTGACAATCCCACACAGTAGTCCCTCCTATGAAGGACTACAGCTCCCAGAATGCACTGTGACATGCCCACACTGTAAAACATAGAAATATGATGGCCTATCTAGTCTGCCCTTCCATATCAACTACAATAGTCCCCTTTCCTTTTCCTTTAGAGATTCTCTTATTTATTTATTAGTGCTTATTTACCACTTTTCATGAATCAAAGCGGTTTAAAGAGAACTCAAGGATTGAAAATTATATTAAACAAAAAATTTATGTAACATCTTAACAGGGAGTGAAAGGGGAAAAGGGATGAATTAACTTAAATCGGTAACAGCTGATTTAAGTAATAACTATGTAGAGAGAACTAAGCATATATATAAATTAATTACAATGAACTTGAAAGCATCTTGAAAAGTGTGAGAACTGTAGTTTTACATGTAGAATTGTCACTTGGTGACTGGTTCACCAAAGTGCGCCTTGAACAGAAATGCTTTTAACAGTTTACGGAAAGTTTTAGGATCCTTAGTGTTTCTTATGATTGAAGGAAGTGAGTTCCGTAATAGAGGGGCATAAAGGGAGAAGGCTTTCTTGGATGTAGCTGCATTGCAGTTTCTGAAGTCAGTCTGTATCTCAAGAGAATTTCTATTGTTATTTCTACGTGGTCTGTTTTCCGGAGTGATTTGAATAAACTCTTTCAGGCAGATGACAGGTTCTGTTTGGAGGGATTTGAATTTTATTCTGCTCTCAATTGGTAGCCAGTGTTCTGTGTTTGTCCCATGCTTCTTTTGACTTCAGATACTGTCCTCATCTCTATCACCTCCACTGGGAGACTATTCCACACATCTACCACTCTTTCCATAAAGAAATATTTCCACATATTACTCCTGAGTCTATCCCCTTTTACCCTCATCCTATGTCCCCTCATAGTAGAGCTTGCCTTCAATTGAAAGAGACCCTCCTGTGCATTTATGCCATGGAGGTATTTAAATGTCTCTATAATATTGCCCCTGTCCTGCCTTTTCTCTGAGTATACATAGTAACATTTTAAGTCTGTCCTTATATGCTTCATAATGAAGACCACTAACCATTTTAGTAGCCACCCTCTGCACTGACTCCAACCTATTTCTAGGTTAAGGTGCGGTCTCCAGAATTGCACACAATACTCCCAATGAGGTCGCACCAAAGACTTATCACCTCTTTTCTTCTGCTGGCCATTCCTCTCCCTATGCACCCAAGCATTCTTCTGGCTTTTGCTATCGCCTTTTCTACCTGTTTAGCTATTTTAAGGTCATCAGACACAATCACGCCTAGGTCCCGCTCGTCTTTTGTGGACAAAATACTTTACCCCTGTACAATATTGCTCCCTTGGATTGCTGCAGCCCAAATGCATGACCTTGCACTTTTTAACATTAAATTTCAGCTGCCAAATTCTAGACTATTCTTCAAGCATAGTTAGATCCCTCCTCATGTTATCTGCTCCTTCCTGGGTGTCTACTCTATTGCAGATTTTGATATCATCCGCAAAGAGGCAAACCTTACCCGACTTCCCTTCTGCTATATCACTAAAAAAGATGTTAAAAAGAATCGGACCAAGGACAGATCCCTGGGGCACACCACTAGTAACCTCCTTCTACTCAGAGTGAGCTCCATTTATCTGTACCCTTTGCCGCCACCCACTCAACCAATTTCTGACAGAAGCAGTAACTTTAGAGTTCATTCCTAGGGTGCTCAGTTTGTTTATAAGTCACCTGTGAGGAACAGTGTCAAAGGCTTTACTAGAATCTAAATACACCACATCTAGGGCTCTCGGTTCAACTCCCTGATCATCCAGTCAAAGAAATCAATCAGATTTGTCTGACAAGACCTGTCTCTGGTGAATCCATGCTGCCTCGGATCCTGTAATCCGCTGGACTCCAGAAACTTCACTATTTTCTCTTTCAGCAGCGTTTCCAATAATTTACTCACCACCGAAGTTAAACTAAATGGCCTGTAGTTTTCAACCACATCCTTACTTCAGCTTTTGTGTAAAGGGACCACATGAGCCTCTCTCCAGTCCTTTGGCACCATTCCCGACTCCAACGAGGCATTAAAAAGGTCAGTCAGTGGAGCTGCTAGAACGTCCCCAAGTTCTCTTAGTATTCTTGGGTGTATCCCATCTGGTCCCATAGCTTTGCCTACTTTAAATTTAGCTAGTTTCTCACGAGCACAGTCTTCTGAAAATTGTTCAAGATGCCCCTCGCTTTTGTTCCTGTTTGTGGTTGTTTGCTGAGTTCCTGCTCCTGGTTCTTCATCTGTGAATATAGAACAGAAATATTTGTTAAGCAATTCCTCATCAGCTTCTACATATTCCTCCCATTCACCCTTGAGTCTGACAATATCACTTTTGCCCTTCCTCTTCTCACTAACATATCTGAAAAATGTCTTATCCCCCCATTTTATTGCATTGGCTATTTCCTCATCTTTCTGTATTTTTCTTTCCTGACTACTTTACTAGCTTCTCTAAGTTTTTCCAAATATAGATGCCTGTCTTCCTCTCTCTGTGATCTCTTGTATTTTGTGAAGGCCTCCCTCTTTTTCTTCACTTTTTCAGCTACTTCTTTCGAAAATCCTAGTGGTTTCCTTTTACCTTTATTTATCATTTTAACTTAAAGGTTGGTTGCCCTTAAAATATCCCCTTTCAGTTTTACCCACTGTTTTTCTACATTCCCAGCTGTTACCCTCCCGCTAATGACTCCCTGAGATATTGGGCCATCTTGGCAAAGTTACATCATTAATGTAACTTTGCCACACATCCTCAGAACCATTTCTGCAGACACAGGGGGTACCTCAAGGATCGTCCTTATTGGCACTGATGTTCAATATCTATATGCAGCCGATATGTGATTTGATCCGATCCTTCAACGTACAATGCCTTGCTTACGCAGACGACATCCTCCTTTACATGCCATTCACAATTGACCAACCAGTGTTCTCCCCAATAATCAGTTGCTTCGAAGCTGTAGCCGAATGGCTGTTGACACAAAACCTACAGATCAATCATGACAAAACTGATGTTCTATTCGTCACGAGGAACCATAAATTCATACCTCCCCCATCACTACTTGTCAACAATATAGAGTTGAAATCCAAACCCACAATCCGTTATCTCGGCATCACACTGGACCAGCACCTGGATGTGACAACACATGTGAAGAACGTCACAAAGGTAATATATCATAAGATCAGAATGCTACGTCACCTATGCCCCCCTACTGTATTTCACCGACTTTTTTAGTTTGCTTTTCTCTGATCAGAGAAGGGCTGAACTTTTACAGAGCTCTGCTAGTGAGTGGATATTTGCCTCCTGGGACATCTTACTGTGAGTTCTAGCTGTTTATTTAATTATTTACTGTTTGTCTAACTGTTTGTTTGTTTAATTATTTATTGTTTGTCTTAGTGGTGTGCTAGTTCAGCCTTCTCAGCTGTACTTACCTTGCCTCTCTCAACTAACTGGGCTTTGTGTGGTAGCCATTTTGAATTAAATCTCTCTCCCCAGAACCTGCTGTTTGTTGAGCTTTTTTCCTGTCCTTGCCTGCCTGAGTGAATCCTCCCCCTCCCCCCCTCCCCCTGAGGTATTGTGTAGCCTTCTTCCTGTTCTCTCCACGTGTGCATAGGCTGTTTTAGTTTGCTTTTCTCTGATCAGAGAAGGGCTGAACCTTTACAGAGCTCTGCTAGTGAGTGGATATTTGCCTCCTGGGACATCTTACTGTGAGTTCTAGCTGTTTATTTAATTATTTACTGTTTGTCTACCTGTTTGTTTGTTTAATTATTTATTGTTTGTCTTAGTGGTGTGCTAGTTCAGCCTTCTCAGCTGTACTTACCTTGCCTCTCTCAACTAACTGGGCTTTGTGTGGTAGCCATTTTGAATTAAATCTCTCTCCCCAGAACCTGCTGTTTGTTGAGCTTTTTTCCTGTCCTTGCCTGCCTGAGTGAATCCTCCCCCTCCCCCCTCCCCCTGAGGTATTGTGTAGCCTTCTTCCTGTTTTCTCCACGTGTGCATAGGCTGTTTTAGTTTGCTTTTCTCTGATCAGAGAAGGGCTGAACTTTTACAGAGCTCTGCTAGTGAGTGGATATTTGCCTCCTGGGACATCTTACTGTGAGTTCTAGCTGTTTATTTAATTATTTACTGTTTGTCTAACTGTTTGTTTGTTTAATTATTTATTGTTTGTCTTAGTGGTGTGCTAGTTCAGCCTTCTCAGCTGTACTTACCTTGCCTCTCTCAACTAACTGGGCTTTGTGTGGTAGCCATTTTGAATTAAATCTCTCTCCCCAGAACCTGCTGTTTGTTGAGCTTTTTTCCTGTCCTTGCCTGCCTGAGTGAATCCTCCCCCTCCCCCCCTCCCCCTGAGGTATTGTGTAGCCTTCTTCCTGTTTTCTCCACGTGTGCATAGGCTGTTTTAGTTTGTTTTTCTCTGATCAGAGAAGGGCTGAACTTTTACAGAGCTCTGCTAGTGAGTGGATATTTGCCTCCTGGGACATCTTACTGTGAGTTCTAGCTGTTTATTTAATTATTTACTGTTTGTCTAACTGTTTGTTTGTTTAATTATTTATTGTTTGTCTTAGTGGTGTGCTAGTTCAGCCTTCTCAGCTGTACTTACCTTGCCTCTCTCAACTAACTGGGCTTTGTGTGGTACCCCCATCCCCCTGCTGAGGGTTCAGGACAGGGTACCTTGTAACTGCCCTCTTTAATAGGACTTATCTCCCGACCCCCCCCCCCCACCCCCCACCCCCCCCGGGGGTAATTGTAGTTTTATAGGTACTTGCACATCTTAGAGGAAAGGGGCTGCTCTCAGGTGCAGCTCTTAATCCAAATCAGTCATACACAGAGGACCTGAGATTAATTAAGCTTCAGGTACACAGGGTGTATTAGGGGTATTAGATACACTTTTATTAGTATAAGCATCTACACCAATCCTTATTATATACCGAATTTAAAAGACCTAAACACAAGCTTTAAACTAAAATGCAGACAGAGGTCCAGCAACGAGATGGGGGTTCTCCAGTCTTTTGCATTGAGTGTCACATGTATGATTTTCTCCCAGTTGGTGAGAGGTCCTACATATGCACTAAGTGCAGGGAGCTCTTTGCTCTCAGGGAACGAGTCCGTTCTCTAGAGGCTAGAGTAGCAGACCTGGAAGACATAAGAAAGACAGAGAAGTACATGGACGAGACCTACAGGGATATAGTCCTGAAGTCCCACCTCCAGTCTGGCAGCATCCCTGTTGCCATGGAGGAGAGAGGTCATGTGACAGGAGAGCATCACCCTGGTGTGGCAGGAAGTGATCCTGTAACTAGGACCTGTCCTCCAGGTGATGTAAAACCCTCTCACACTGAGGACGTTTCTCCAGGGCCATGTCCCCATGAGGGGAGGGTCAGGACAGCTGTTATATTTGGGGATTCAATCATTAGGAATGTAGATAGCTGGGTGGCTGGTGGACGTGAGGATCGCCTGGTAACATGCCTGCCTGGTGCGAAGGTAGCAGATCTCACACACCGCCTAGATAGGATCATAGATAGTGCTGGGGGGGAGTCTGCTGTCTTGGTACATGTTGGTACCAATGACATAGGAAAATGTGGTAGGGAAGTTCTGGACGCTAAATTTAAGCTTTTAGGTAGGAAGTTGAAATCCAGAACTTCCAGGATAGCGTTCTCCGAAATGCTTCCTGTTCCACGTGCAGGACCCAAAAGACAGGCAGAGCTCCGGAGTCTCAATGCGTGGATGAGACAATGGTACAAGGATGAGGGTTTTGGATTTGTTAGGAACTGGGGAACATTCTGGGGAAAGGGGGGGCTCTTCCGAAGGGATGGGCTTCACCTTAATCAGGATGGGACCAGACTGCTGGCATTAACCTTTAAAAAAGAGATAGAGAAGCTTTTAAACTAGAAAATAGGGGAAAGCCGACAGTCACCCAGGAGCGCATGGTTCGGACAAAGGTATCCTTGAAGGATACTACCAAAAGCAGTGAGGTTCCAAAAGGGAGTATAGTAGCCCAAATGCCCTTGAGTAAGGAGCAGACAGAGCATAAGGATTCCCAATTACCCATGCCTACCAATAGCCAGATTAATATTAATAAAATACAGTCTCTAAAATGCTTGTATGCCAATGCTAGAAGTCTAAACAATAAGATGGGAGAATTAGAATATATAGCACTAAATGAGAGGTTAGATATGATTGCACTCTCAGAGACATGGTGGAAGGAGGATAACCAGTGGGACACTGTGATACCTGGATACAAACTATATCGTAATGATAGAGCTGAACAAATTGGTGGAGGGGTTGCGCTCTATGTTAGAGAGGGCATTGAGTCAGAAAGGATTAAAGTTTTGCAGGGAACAAAATTTGCTGTAGAATCTCTATGGATTGAAATTCCATTTATGAAGGGGAAGGTGATGGCAGTGGGAGTATACTATCGACCACCTGGCCAGAATGAACAAATGGATGATGAAATGCTCAAAGAAATCAAGGAAGCTAACAAAAGCCACAACAGAGTAGTATTAATGGGTGATTTCAATTACCCCGGTATCGACTGGGACAGTGTCACAGCAGGACAAGCTAAAGAGATAAAGTTTCTAGATGAAATAAATGACTGCTTCTTGGAGCAGCTGTTTCATGAACCGACCAGAGGGGAAGCCATACTGGACCTAGTCCTTAGTGGAACGCCAGATCTGGTGCAAGAAATAAGGGTGTTGGGACCACTTGGCAATAGTGATCATAGTATGATCATGTTTGATTTAATCAGTGGAGGACAGATAGTAAAGGAATCCACAGTACTACCTTTTAACTTTCAAAAGGGAGACTATAATAGAATGAGGAATATAGTTCGGAAAAAACTAAAAGGAGCGGTTCCAAAGGTTAAAGACTTACAGCAAGCTTGGGTGTTATTTAAAAATACTATCCTCGAAGCCCAGACCAGCTGTATTCCACGCATTAAGAAAAGTGGAAGAAAGTCCAAAAAACTGCCAGCATGGTTTAAAGGTGAGGTCAGAGAGGCTGTTGCTGCCAAAAGAGCAACCTTCAGGAAATGGAAAAAAGAGCCAAATGATGAAAACTGGAAACAGCACAAGCACTGGCAAGTTAAATGCAAAGCATTGATAAGGCAGGCAAAGCGGGAATTTGAGAAGAAACTTGCTATGGAAGCAAAAACACGAAATAAAGACTTTTTCAAGTACATTCGTAGCAAAAGGCCAATTGGACCATTAGATGATAGAGGGGTAAAAGGGGCAGTAAGAGGAGACAAGGCTATAGCAGAGAGACTGAATGAATTCTTTGCTTCGGTCTTTACTGAGGAAGATATAGGGATGTTACCCAAGACTGAAGTGGTATTTAAAGGTGATACTGCAGAGGAATTGAGAGAAATATCGCTACACCGGGAAGATATATTACAACTATTTGATAAACTGAATAGTAGCAAATCACCTGGACCGGATGGTATACATCCCAGAGTGTTGAAAGAACTGAAATATGAGATTGCAGACCTGTTATTGGTAATCTGTGAACTTTCATTTAAATCATCTGTAATACCTGAAGATTGGAGGGTCGCCAACGTAACACCAATTTTTAAAAAGGGTTCCAGGGGTGACCCGGGAAATTACAGACCGGTGAGCCTGACGTCAGTACCAGGGAAAATGGTAGAAACCATCATAAAGAACAAAATTACACAGCATGTAGATAGTCATGGCCTAATGGGAGACAGCCAACATGGCTTTAGACAAGGAAGATCTTGTCTTACTAATCTGATCTGTTTTTTTGAAGGTGTGCATAAACAGGTAGACAAAGGTGAGTCGGTTGATATAGTGTATCTGGACTTTCAGAAAGCTTTTGACAAGGTCCCCCATCAGAGACTTTTGGCGAAGCTAAAAAGTCATGGGATAGGAGGCAGTGTACTATTGTGGATCGGGAACTGGTTAAAAGATAGAAAGCAGAGGGTAGGGCTAAATGGCCAATATTCCCAATGGAAAAAGGGTGAATAGTGGAGTACCCCAGGGATCTGTACTGTGTCCGCTACTTTTTGACATATTCATAAATGACCTGGAAAAGGGAATAACTAGTGAGGTTATCAAATTTGCAGATGACACAAAACTGTTTAAAGTTGTTAAAACCCAAGAGGATTGTGGAAAACTGCAGGAGGATCTGGATAAATTGGAAGACTGGGCATCCAAATGGCAGATGAAATTTAATGTGGACAAGTGCAAAGTTATGCACCTAGGAAAGAACAACCCACACTATAGTTACACGATGCAAGGCTCCACATTAGAAACCACCACCCAGGAAAAAGATTTAGGAGTCATCGTGGATAACATGTTAAAACCCTCCGCCCAGTGTGCAGCGGCGGCCAAGAAAGCAAATAGAATGCTAGGTATCATAAGGAAAGGGATGGAGAATAAAACAAAGGATATTATAATGCCTCTGTATCGCTCCATGGTACGACCGCACCTTGAATATTGTGTGCAATTCTGGTCACCGTATCTTAAAAAGGACATAGAGTTATTAGAAAAAGTACAGAGAAGAGCCACCAAATTGGTGAAGGGGATGGAAGGCTACTCCTATGAAGAGAGGCTAAAAAGGTTAGGGCTCTTTAACCTAGAAAAGAGACGGCTGAGGGGAGATATGATAGAGGTGTATAAATTAATGAATGGAGTGGAACGGATAAACGTGGATCAATTGTTTACGCTATCAGAATATAGAAGGACTAGGGGACATGTAATGAAGCTACAGGGTAAACTATTTAAGACAAATAGGAGAAAATATTTCTTCACTCAACGTGTAATCAAACTCTGGAATCTGTTACCGGAGGATGTAGTAAGGGCTGTTAGTATAGCTGGGTTTAAAAAAGGTTTGGACAAGTTCCTGGAGGAAAGGTCCATAAACCACTATTAAAAAGGGACCCAGGATATCAATGCTTGGCCTAGTACGAGCACTGCAGAACCTGTGTCTTTTGGGGAAACTGCTAGGTACGTATGACCTAGATTGGCCACTGTTGGAAACAGGATACTGGGCTTGATGGACCTCGGTCTGACCCAGTATGGCATTTCTTATGTTCTTATGACTACAGAACAACCTTCCAGGCATTAGTCCTCCCACATCTGGATTTCGCTAACATCATCCTCCATGGTCTCTCTCAATCAACCTTAAATCTGCTCCGCCTAGCTATGAATGCAGCTGCAAGAGTCCTTTCTGGATCGTCAAGATCTGACCACATAACACCTATCATGAAAGATCTGCATTGGCTACATTTACATGCCAGACTCCAATACAAGTCATTAGTCCTTACCTTCAAAGCCCTAAATAACTACCCTCCTACTCCAATCAGCAAGCTAATCCACGGTACCCTGGAAAATAGAAACAGGAGGCCTACTGCAATGAACACCTTAGTAGTCCCCAAGATGATGACTAAGTATGCAAAGGCAACCTCCAACAGGGCCTTCTCTATATTTGCTCCTTTAAGCTGGAATGCCCTTCCCCAATAAATCCGTGGCATCAAAAGCCTAGTCCTATTCAGAAAAGCCTTGAAACACCACCTGTTCACAAAATGCTACCCAGAAACCATCCGAGGCAAACACACAACCGGCAAGCTTCCCACATGCCCCAGCTGCCCTAGCACCTTAATACAAAGAGAAAATGGTTAGCCTACACACAAGCCCATTCGCTATTCACCATAAGTGTACCACCCACCAACAAAAGCACATGCAATTTCCAAATGAGTTAGAGTATTGTACATAGTATCGAGTTAACTTGTATATAGTTTTCCCGGTTTATCCTTTGTTTAATTTCCTGTTCATTGTAAACTCAATGTTGCTTGTATGCATTGTGGTATGTTTTTGTTCGATGTACACCGCGCTGATTATAATAGCGCGGTATAGAAGAAATGTTAAATAAATAAATTAAATTAAATTAATAGCCTTTCCAATAATTTACTATCCAGAGAGATTAGACTAACCGGCCTGTAATTCTCAATGTCATCCTTACATCCGCTTTGGTGTAAGAGACCACATGTGTCTTTCTCCAGTCCTTTGGCACCACTCCAATGAGGCATTGAAAAAGTCAGTCAGTGGAGACACTAGAATGTACCCACAGTCCTTGCTATGGTCTGTATGAAGGAAAGCTTTTTTGAGGTCTATGGCCATCAAGAACTCTCCGTTGCTTATTGCAGAAGTTATTGACTACAGAGTCTCCATGTGAAGATGTGGAATAGGCAGCACTCGGTTCACCTCTTTCATATCCCGTATGATTCAGAACCAACTTTATTTTTTGGGGGGATGACAAACTAAATTGAGCACTAACCTGTTCCCCACTGCTCACTGGGTGTGGTGACTACTGTCCAGAAATCCTTAAGGTTTGCATCACAGTTCCTTTGTCTGGCACTGGACAAGGGGAAATGATAACTCATTGAGTTGGCAGAAAAATTCCAACATACAGCCTCTTCTCCCCATCTTCAAAGGCCATTGGATGGACATAACTTGGACCCACTCCTTGAGAAAACTGGACAGATGACCTCTTACTTGCTTGCTGAAAGAAGGACCTGCAGCTCCTCATTGAGTCCTCCTTTTCTTTCAGTATGAAAGGGAGAGGACCTATTCAGAAAACAGGCACACTAAGAGGAATGCCCCTCACTTGGCCGACAATGCTGGATTTCCCAGAGCTAAAATAAGATGCACTTCTAGGTTTATCCTTTGGCAACCTCTGGGGCTTAGACTGCCCTTGGTCTTTCACAAACTTCTTCAAATGCTCCCCAGACAGGAGCTTTCCTGCAAAGACAACCTGCTAAGCCAAGTCTTCGAGTCTGCATCCACTGACCAGTTCCTTAGTCATACAAGGCATCTGCCACATGACTCGTACATCATTCCTGTTTCCACTCGGACAGCCTCTCGTGAATTCTGCTGGTCATCCTCCAAAGCCTCCTCAAGTGACTGCTGTACCTAGTGCAAACAGGCCCTAGACATGTAAGTACTGTAAACCACAGCTTGGAGGCCCAAAGCGGAAACCTCAAAAGCTTTCATTAACCATCATTCAAGCTTCCAGAGCTATGCCTCCTCTGACGAAAACAGTCATCTTCTTTGTTAATGGCATAATCAAGGCATCTACTTTAGGCAGCCTGATCTTCTCCTTTCCTTCCAGATGATACTTCCAAATATTCTATTTTACATTGTATGCGAGTGTCCGCTCATCCTGCAGGTAAAAGATTGTGCTGAGGGCTCTTTGAGTTTGTCTGGCTGCCAGGATCTAGTGTTTTCCTTTGACTGCTGCTGCTCTTTGCAGCCCCTCAAAATCTCCTGTCCTAGGTAACTGCCTAGTCTTGCCTAATGGTTGAGTCAGTCCCTCTTCTTCTAAAGCTGCAAAACAAGGACAAACTTGGGTGAAAAAAACTTCACCTACAGCCAACCCTTGCTGTGTTCTTCAGAGCTTCTAGCCAGTTCAGGATGCCTTGGGCAAAGCCGTATCAGCAGATGGATGGGGGCTGGGAACCAGAGAGTTCAGATTCTGAGCTAAAATGGCCAACTCTCCTGTGCTTTTGTGACCAGCCATGCCCTCCTCAGGGGAACTCTCAGTCTGACCATTCTCACTCACAGGGAGCTTGCCTGAGTCCTCCAACCTTGGCTCCAGTCTTCATGTGGCCCGATTCACCCCTCTGCAGCATGAACTACGATAGCCAAAGTGGGCTTTGAAGTGCCCATACTAGCACACTCATGGCTTGCCACTCCTGCCCCCTCCAATGTCGGAGGGGGCAGGAGAGGCAGGAAACCACACCAAGGATAAATCATAATATTCTTTGATGCCTCCGACGCCGTCTGTCATAGCATCCTCCATCAAAGAAAACAAAATGAAGTACTAAAATTGTTTCACTTCTATCTATTTAGAGGACAACAACAACTGAAAATGGGCATCAACACCTCATCCTTCTTCCATCAAACCCAAGGCATCCCTACAGGGTGAGCGCAGCGCTGTACATATAGATGCAGGGGACAGTCCCTGCTCGTCATAGCTTGCAATCTGATCGAGACAAAACACATAGTGAAACTGGGGACTAGAGATACATAAGTAGTGGATGAGAGGACTTCCAGTAATGGAGCACAGGGAAGTGGACGTGTGAGAATACCGCTCTGGCCCCCAGCTGAACCCCCCCCCCCCCCAAAAAAAACGGACAAAGACCAGACCCGAGTCAGGCACCTTATGTGGGGAAGCCCCTTGAACGGATTGTAAGGGGAAAAAGGAAAATAGGGAGACAAGAGCAGGGGTATACCCCAAAAGATAATATGAAAAGGCAAAGAAGGGAAGATAGACACACTGCATAAAATGACAGAGGACTCTCCAACTAAGAAACAGACGGAAGCGGGGGATCTCTCAGAGATATCCCAGGAAGGTAGCGGCAGCTTTGGAGGACAGATTGGCTTATTCAATTGACAGTAGATATTAAGGAGAGGTTTGATTCCCAACTTACCAGACTCAACAAAGTGGAGAGGTGGGTAGCTGTGCAGGAGGACACAGTGAGCAAGCTGGAAACCATGGTAGAACTGATGGCTAAAGAACAATCCCAACTGCTGGACAGAATGGAGGATGTGGAGAATCGAGCACGGCACAACAACTTAAGAATGATTCCGGAAATGGTGCTATATAATATCTACCAGAAATGGTTGCCCAAACAGCTAGGCCTCCTGGCTTCCGTGGGGGCCTGGAGATGTGAATGTACAGTATGCATCGGACTGGACCTCCACAAGCAGACAACCGCAGGCTTAGAGCAGTAATTGGGAGGTACATGATACGGATCAAAAGTTAATGTGGACAAGTGCAAAGTTATGCACCTAGGAAAGAACAACCCAAACTATGGTTACACGATGCAAGGTTCCACATTAGGAACCACCACCCAGGAAAAAGATTTAGGCGTCATTGTGGATAGCATGTTAAAACATTCCACCCAGTGTGCAGCAGCAGCCAAGAGAGCAAATAGAATGCTAGGTATCATAAGGAAAGGAATGGAGAATAAAAGCAAGGATATTATAATGCCTCTGTATCGTTCCATGGTGCGACCGCACCTTGAATATTGTGTGCAATTCTGGTCACCGTATCTTAAAAAGGATATAGCATTATTAGAAAAGGTTCAGAGAAGAGCCATCAAAATGGTAAAGGGTTTGGAAGGCTACACCTATGAAGAAAGGCTAAAAAGGTTAGGGCTCTTTAGCCTGGAAAAGAGATGGCTGAGGGGAGATATGATAGAAGTCTATAAATTAATGAACGGAGTGGAACGGGTAAATGTAGATCAATTGTTTATGTTGTCAGAATATAGGAAGACTAGAGGACATGCCATGAAGCTATTTAAGACTAATAAGAGAAAATATTTTTTCACTCAACGTGTAATCAAACTCTGGAATATGTTACCGGAGGATGCATTTTTCATTTCAGTCAAAGCAGTTTACATTGTAATTTAAACTTGGTGATGTACATTAAACAGTGACATTGATAACTTGGATTTTTATGACGCAATGGAGGTACGCACCTTTCAACACCAACAAAGCCATATACGAAGGAATATCAAACTGCTTCACAGACATCACTCAATGACTGGCAAGAAACACATTGACAGTTAGCTATAAAAAATCCCCAAATACTCTGCATCACCAAGGATGACACGTTCCATCCACCCTCATCCCTGACAATAAATGAGATTGATGTGAAAGTCTGGACAGAGGTTTAGTATCTAAGTAACAGCCTGGACCAAGAGCTAATACTGAAACCACACATAAACGACACAATGAAGACGACCTAACATAAAATCTGAACCCTGCAACACCTGCAGCCCCTATTGGAACCAATGGACTTCTATACGGCATTCTAGGCCATCATCTCACCACACTTTGACTACTGTAACTCAATTTACCATGGCTCAAAAAATTCAAATCTGTTCCCACTACACATTGCATTACATAGAGCTGCATGAATCATTCAAGGAACCCCAAATACGACCACATAATCCCTATCCTGTGACAACTCCACTAGCTTCCCCTGCAAAGCCACATCACATACTAAATACTGTACCTACCTTTCAAAATCATCAACAACTAATCTTCCTCCCATCTACAAACTCTACTAAACACAACCAAAACTAACAGAGAAAGCACTAAAAACATAGGGCCTGATATTCAAAAGACATTTACACAGTTAGTGCCGCTGAATATCCCGTCTTCTCCCTTGTGTGCTCTGATGCTAGCATCAGAGAGTGTTGTGGGAATTCCGGGTGACAGTCCCTATATTTTAGCTGCAGGGGCTAACTGAGAAGCATGCAATATCGCTGCTGCCTTACTACGGCAGCCATGAGGCAATATGGTGACCCCAGATATTCAATGATATTCTAAATGAAATAGAGATTGAATGAATGTTTTGCTTCAGTTTCTACTGAGGAAGATGTAGGGAAGTTACAGATGACTGAAATGGTATTTAATGCTGATGCAGCAAAAGAATTGAAAGAAATATTGATAAACCGGGAAGATGTATTACAACTCTTTGATAAACTGAAGAGTAGCTAATCAACTGGACCAGATGGTATACATCCAAGGGTGTTGAAAGAACTGAAATATGAGATTTCAGACCTACTATTAGTAATCTGTGAACTATCATTAGAATCATATGAAATAACTGAAGATTGGAGGATGGTCAATGTAACACCAATCTTTAAAAATGTTTTCAGGGGTGATCTGGGAAACTACAGATGTCAGTATCAGGAAAAATGGTAGAAACCATTCTAAAGAACAAAATTACTGAACATGTAGATAGCCAGAGTTTAATGGGTCTGTAGCCAAGGAAGGTCTTGTCTTACTAATCTGTTATGTTGTTTTAAAGACGTAAATAAACAGGTAGACAAAAGTGGGTCAGACAATGTAGTGTATCTGGATTTTCAGAAAGCCTTTGTCAAGGTCCTTCATGAGAGACTTAAAAAGTCATGGGATAGGAGGCAGTATACTATTGTGGATCAGGAACTGGTTAAAAGATAGAAAGCAGAGGATAGGGCTAAATGGCCAATTTTCCCAATGGAGAAAAGTGAATAATGGGTACCCCAAGGATATGTGGTGAGTCTGATGCTTATTAACATATTCGTAAATGACCTGCAAATGGGAACAATGAGTGAGATAATCAAATTTGCAGATGAAACAAAATTATTCAAAGTTGTTAAAACCCAGGAGGATTGCGAACAATAGCAAGAGGACCTTGATAAATAGGAAGACTGGATGCTCAAATTGCAGATCAAATTGAATGTTGACAAGTGCAAATTTATGCATCTAGGAAAGAAAGGATCTTATAATGCCTCTGTATCGTTCCATGGTGTGACCACACCTTGAATACTGTCTGCAATTTTGGACTCCATATCATTAAAAAGGATATAGCGTTATTAGAAAAGGTACAGAAAAGAGCCATCAAAATGGTAAAGGGGATACCCCAATCAGGAGAGACTAAAAAGGTTAGGGCTCTTTAACCTGGAAAGGAGACGGGTGAGGGGAGATATGATATAGGTCTATAAATTAATGAATGTAGTGGAACCTGTAAATATAGATTGATTGTTTATGCCATCAAAATGTAGAAAGACTGGAGGACATAAAATGAAGCTACAGTGTAACCTATAAAAAACTAATAAGAGAAAATATTTTTTCACTCAACACATGGAATTTATTACTAGAGGCTGTTATAAAAGCTGTTAGGGTAGCTGGGTTTAAAAAAGGTTTGGACAAGTTCCAGGAAGAAGGGTCCATAAACCATTCTTAAAGGGGACCTGGGAAAGCCACTGGTTGCCCCATTACAAGCATTATGCAACCTGTGTCTTTTGGGGAAACTGTTAGGTCCTTGTGACCTAGCTTGGCCACTGTTGGAAACAGGATACTGGGCTTGATGGATCTTGGTCTGACCCAGTATGGCATTTCTTATGTTCTTAATGCTGGGGCCGCATATGATCCCCAGCATTGAATATCCAGAGTTAAGTTCAGCACCGACAGTTAGAAGCTGTACTCGTGTTTAGCCATCAATGAAAATATTTGACCCATACGGCCCCAATGTGATGAATGACAGCAAAGTGCGTAAATGGGTGAGAATGTTAAAGGACGGGCGGGACAAACTCTGCTCACAATGTGTTCCCAAGCTGCTTTCCAAGGAACACCAAAAAAGGAGAATGGCTAGTGCTTTGACATTTTTGATCCGATACAATGAGGAAGGAGATGAACTTTTGGACCACATTGTCACAGGGGATGAGATGGATTTCTCACATGACTCCAGAATCAAAGCGGCAGTCGATGGAATGGAGACACACGTCATCTTCAGTCAAAGTGAAAGCCAAACAGACAATCTCAACACGCAAGATTATGGCAACTGTGTTCCTCGGAAAGCAGCCTGGGAACCCATCGCGAGCACAGTTTTCTGAACTGCAATTTTTCAGAAACGATTTTGTATAGCACTGACCTTGAAACTTGTGGAAATTTCAGTGACAAAGTGGAAATCGTGAATCGCCATTCTTCATGAGTTTTTGCATCAACTATGCACACCAAATCTTCTGTGATTACTGAAGGTCGACCCTATCGCGGTTCATCATGGACATTGTCCCGCCCGTCCTTGAACAATCTCACCCATTTATGCACTTTGCTGTCACTCATCGCATTGGGGCCATACACCTCACATATCTGGCGATGAATGTCCGCTGATGACACGGTCCTTGCTTTCAAAAACCAAATCACAGACCGTATTTCACAGTCGGAGGGCCGCTCAATTGTCTTAAAAAGTTTTAACGTCTCAGTATAAACCGTACAAAGTGATGCTACGACTGCAAATGGCATCTGCTTTTGCACAAGGCATGCCGGGAGCCGGCACACATGCTTGTTTCTACAGGGGAAAAAATTTTACAAAGCTACAGCCAATTGGACCTTACCTTAAAAATAACCCTCGTAAAATCTTGAAAGAGCAGGACCCACAGCTGGATCACTGGTGACTAAAGGGGCAGAGGTGCGGTGGAAGTCACCAAGTTTCAGAGATGGTGGTAAACGCTCAATGGAAAAATGAAAACTGAGGTAAACTGGCACTAGCAGCTGGGGAGCATCCCGCATGGACTCTGTAGGATGCCGTCACCCATATCTCAGGGCTTCACCTCTGCTTGTCTATGGAGAAAGTATTTATCCTGCCATGAGCTGACACAGAGGAGGCAATCAAAGGAAACGTAAATAACTTTTGCACTTCAGCAAATACTGTAGAAGAGGGTAACCAGAACAGAGTAGTGTAAAGAACACTAATCAAAGACATGGAGTAAAAGGGGTGGGGGGGGTCCTACACAGAGCGGCGTGAATAACCCCGGCAATCTCATTGAGCAGACGAGAAGACCCGTGCAGTTCATTATCTGCTCTCACTTACTACGTTACGAAGTTTCTTTTTCCTTCAGTGTATCACGCTCCGATGAACTTTCCACAAAGCACAAGCTTCAGTAATGAAGGCTCACCATGCTTTCTCCTCTCCTTCCCCCCTACCCTGGGCTGATTCCAAGAGTGCATGGAGCTGCTCAGAAGCTGAACAAAGGCTGGATCTGCAATCCTCCAAGATGTAACAGTAACAGTCCCAGAAATAAATACCTGCTAGAAACGCTTACAGCTCCTGAGAGTGCACTGTGACAATCCCACACACTAATTCCTACTAGGAAGTACTACATCTCCCAGAGTGCACTGTGATACTGCTACACAGTAATACCCCCTAGGAAGGACTACAGATCCCAGAGTGCACTGTGATACTACCACACAGTAATCCCTCCTAGAAAGGACTACAGCTCCCAGAGTGCACCGTCACACACACACACACACACACACACAGAGCAATCCCTCCTAGGAAGTATTACAGCTCCCAGAGTGCACTGTTATGCTCCCATACAGTAATCCCTCCTAGGAAGGACTACAGCTCCCCCACTGTGACACTCCCACACAGTAATCCCTTCTATGAAGGGCTACAGCTCTCAGAGTGCACTTATTCCCCCCCCCCTTGTCTAAACCGCTTTGACTCGGTGAAAAGCAGAATATAAATGCAGCTAATAAATAAATAAATAAATACCCTCTTTGAAGGACTAGAGCACCTGAGAGTGCACTCTGACACTCCTACAAAGTAATCCCTTCTAGTAAGCACTTTCACACTCCCACAGAGTAATACCCCCTAGGAATGACTACAGCTCCCAGAGTGCACTTTGACACTCACACACAGTAATACCCTCCTAATCACCCTTATGGACTTCCTCATCAAGGGCACAGATGACAAACAACAAGGCTACCTACTCCTATTTATAGATATCTCAGCCGCATTCGATAACATTAATCATCTAACACTGATCAACAGATTAGAAAATCTAGGAATAGGCGGGACCGTCCTTAACTGGTTCAAATCCTACATTTCACACCGATTAATACGCGTCCAAATTGACCAACAAGCATCAGAAACATTCCCCCAAGGACAGGGAATACCCCAAGGATCAGCCCTATCAGCCCTCCTATTTAACCTGTACCTGCAACCGATAACAAACATATTTAAAAAACACAAGATTAACCACTTTATATATGCCGATGACATCATGCTAGCTACCCCCATAACCATTAAAAACCCTACATATGACTCGCTATCCAAATGCATGGCTGAAACCACCTCCTGGATGGAAACTAACCACCTCAGCATAAACTTCAAAAAAACTGAGGCAATGTTTGTGACAAGATCATCTATGACTGAGAACACCTACCCGGAAATAATCACTATCAACAAAACCTCCATACCTGTCAGAAAACAGGTAAAATACTTAGGAGTAATAATAGACCACACTCTCACCATGTTACCACACATAAAACAAACAGTAAAAACCATTTTCTATAAACTCAAAACAATTCAACACCTAAGGCCACTCCTAGAAACACCAGACTTTAGATCCGTAGTAAGTACACTGATCACCCCTCACTTTGACTATTGCAATAGTCTCCTAATAGGCCTCCCGCAAAAAAGCACCTACCTTCTGCAAAGAGCACAAAACATCTGTGCAAAAGTGATTGCTAAAGCTCCCCTAACAGATCACGTAACCCCTATACTGCTAGACCTCCACTGGCTCCCTATAAACAGTAGAATTAAATATAAAATCATCCTAACAACCTATAAACTCATAAACGACATAACCCCCTCACACTTATCCACATTACTGCAATCTCCAACTTCGACAAGGACCCTCAGACAAAACGCGGCCCACTCGCTCATCATACCTAAAACCATCCGCAAAACTAAGAACACCACTAGCTCCAGAGCATTCTCATTCACTGCCCCTACACTCTGGAACGACCTCCCTATTGAACTTCGCACCATAAGAGACCTCTTCCAATTCAGAAAAGAATTAAAGACCTACCTGTTCACTGAACACTTCGAAGTCCCCTACTACCCCAAAGCTAGCTCCACAACAAACCTGGTCACACATGCACAAACTCCCTTAACCCAAACAATATAAACACAAGCCTACCCCCCCCCCCACTCACACGCCTCAAAGACGACAAAAAAAAAAGGAACTAAATTCCAACACCTACACCAATATCTGACCCAAACCACACACCCACCACACACTGTAAATATACATTTGTAAAAAGTTTGATGTGTTTGCTTTAATACCTACAAAGTTCTTGCTTTAATACTTAAAAGATGTCTCTGCTTATTGTTTTTCTTTAATATATTTACTGTTCAATGTAAATAGTTGATTTCTATTGTTCTATGTACAATGTTCAATGTAAATAGTTGATTTCTATTGTTCTATGTAAAATGTATACAAACTGTGTACAAGACTGTTAACCTGTTATATGTAAACCGCCCTTGATCTCTGGAAGGGGCGGTATAAAAGAAATAGTTAAATAAATAAAATAAATAAATAAATAGGAAGGACTACAGCTCCCCCAATGTGACACTCCCACACATTAATCCGTCCTAGCAAGGACTACAGTTCCCAGAGTGCACTGTCAAGCTCCTACACAGTAATCCCTCCTAGGAAGGACTATAGCTCCGAGAAACCACTCTGACACTCCTACACAGTAATTGCTCCTATTAAAGGACTATAACTCCCAGATTGCAATGTGACTGTCCCATAGAGTAATACTCCCTAGGAAGTACTACAGCTCCCAGAGTTTTATGTTTATTTGAATTTGATATACCGCTCAGGCCGAAGCATTAGAGCGGTTTACAATAATATATCATTTGTGGAAATATGAAAGGAACGCCATTTGTAAGATAGGAAAGAGTAGAGGACAGAAACAGTCAAAAGGATAGGCAAAGAAAAGAAAGGGAACAGCAGGTTACCATAATATAAGCGTATGACAATCCAGACCACATATTCAATGCTCATTTCAGGACAAACGCCATGGACCAACGCCTAAGGATCATGCCAAAGGGCTCTCTGGCGAGGCCCTCAGGTGCGGGCCCGCCGGTGGAATGGCGGTTTAAAAGCCGATGGAGTGGGCAGTCTCTGTGGAGGGAGGTGGAGCTCCCGCTCTCACCTCTGATGCTGGCTGCTGCTCTTCCCTCACAGAACACGCTGGTGGAATGGCGGTTTAAAAGCCGATGGAATGGGCAGTCTCTGTGGAGGGAGGTGGAGCTCCTGCTCTCACCTCTGATGCTGGCTGCTGCTCTCCCCTCACAGAACACGCTGGTGGAATGGCAGTTTAAAAGCCGATGGAGTGGGCAGTCTCTAGTTTATTTCCTGGGCTCTGTGGCTGGAACTTGTTCTGTACATATAATATCTTTGTTTCTATAGATCAGACTGGTGAAATCCTCCAGGGCATTCGGTTGTTAGTAACTCCTCTCTCCTTCCCTGCTTTTATCTGCCTGAATATCTCAGGAAGTGGATCTGTGACATGACCTAGCATTAGTACAGCCCCTTTCACAGGCTTCCCAGGGCTGGGGGAGGGCACTCGTTCTGCAGCCTCCCTCCCTTTGTCTCTGTTCTCACTTCCTCCCACTGAAGCCAACAGGAAAGACGCTTCTTACTAGCACCAGCAAAAGTCACACTACCAGCTTTGCAAAGAGGGAATCAAGGCGTGTTCCAGAGAAGGGCAGGAGAATGGCCGCAGGGTTTTCTGTTCAGCAGGTAGGAGACTGGCAGGAGGCGGGCAGCAGGGGAGGCAGTGCCACGATCCAGTCTCAGAGACACACACAAGCTGCATGGGGCAAGCAGAAGAGGAATTGAGGCTGGCACTGCTCACTCCAGGAAAGACATTTCTGCTCTTTAATCCTTGCAAGCCTCTGAGGCTCTTCCTCCTCATTCCCCTCCCATGTGGCTGTCAGTTTCTATTTTCTGCAATGTCTTTGGATTCTCTTTTTTTTTCTCACTCTTTCTTTTGCACAATTTCTTTTGTGTCAATTTGCAGAAAATAAGACGCAGATACACATGCACACAGGTGGACATTCAGACCTTTACACTTCATTCTCTGCACACATCCAACAGACAGCTAAATCCTGTCTCTTCTTTCTCTATAACATTGGCAAAATTTGTCCCTTCCTTTCTACACACACACTAAGGGGCATGTTTACTAAACTGCACTAATGTCACTGGCGGTACATGCAGCATTAACATGAGCAATGCCATATAAGGAGATGGGCATACCGGCGGTAATGTAATGATGTCCATATAATGCGCATTAAGGGGCACAGTGTCCATCAAGCGTGCCTTGGCCATGTAGCGTGCGTTAACGGAATGTACGCTAACGCTGCCAAGCAAAGCACAGTGCAAGGCTGACAAGGGTTTTTTTGGTGGTGCCTTATGAGGCGCCCTCAGGTTAAGGCACCATATAAATCACCTCAGGAGGTGCCAGATACGGTGACTAACCTGAGGTGGCGTATTCCACCAGCACAAATAAGTGTCAAAGGAGCTGATCTATCCACCAAGGAAGCAATAAGATACCTTGGAGTCACGCTGGACCACCGTCTCAATATGAAATCACACGTTAACAATATAACATGTAACTCGTCACTGAGAAAACCCTCTGTTATTTTAGGAGATCTTAACCTTGCCTCATTACCAGATAGCCATGCACTATCTTTCATTGAAGCAATGGAGGAAATGGGTTTTAAACAAATAATGACCCACCCCACTCATTGCAAAGGTAATACCCTTGACCTAATATTCTTTCCATCTCACCTCACACTCTCATCTTTTTCTACTTCGCCCACCACAACTCAGTACCATGGTCAGATCACTTCCTGATACATTTCTCTCTTCCATTCCAACCCACCAACTCTACTCACAATAACGCCAAATGCACAAAACAAAGTTTTCGCAAGTTCAACAAAGAAAGTTTCTTAGAATCTATTTCTCCAAAACTAGACAGTACATCAAATAATCTTAACGAATTTGTTTCTACCTGGAACTCTATTATTGAATCAGAAGCTAAATATTCAACCTCTAATAAAAAGAAATCTAGATCTAGCTCGTCCGAGAAATGGTACACTCTGAACTGCTACTCTAAAGAAAAACCTCCGAAAATTAGAGACTAAATGGAGAGAGAAAAAACATCTGAACTCAGGGTTCAATATTTCTCAAGCCTTAAAACATACAAGGAAGCCATTAACAACACAAAAGGCTATTCTACACCAAAACATTATCTAAGTCCATCAACAGACCTAGGGAACTTTTTGAGATTATTAAATCTCTAACTAAGGTCCCGATAACACCCCTAATAAAACATCAATAGACCACACTCCTTGCAAACCATTTTGCCAATAAGCTCAAACTAAGCGCCCGTCCAAGCATTATCCTAACCTCTCCCACACCAAATTCCATCACTGAATGGAGCTCATTCCATACAATCTCCAACAAACAACTGCTTGAGATTATATCAAACCTCAATACTACCACTTCACTACTGGACCCATGCCCGGTATCTTGGGTTAAAGCAACAAAATCCGAACTAGCTCCATACATCTTGAAACTGGTAAATCAATCCCTACTTCAAGGTTACATGCCAGATGATCTGAAATACTCGGCAATTCGCCCTTTACTAAAAAATAAAACCTTAACAGTTCAGACCCATCCTCATACCGCCCCATTGCCAGCATACCTTTTTTAGCCAAAATCATTGAAAAGGTAGCCCAGATACAACTCCAAGATCATATTGATACCAACTTCCCTTTGGATGAGTACCAGTATGGTTTCCGCTCTTATCACGGAGTAGAAACCTTACTCATATCCCTTCTTGATTCACTTATCCGAGGTATTGATACAAAGCAGACCTTCTTACTCATATTCCTCGACATTTCCTCAGCTTTTGATAGTGTTGACCATAATACCCTCTTATCTAGGCTATCACAACTAGGTTTGAAAGATACCACTTTGAACTGGTTTAAGTCCTACATTTCTAATCGCTTCCAATATGTCCATTTAGACCATTCCCCCTCACTACCATCCCACAAGAACGTGGTATCCCACAAGGATCCTCACTCTCTGCATTACTTTTTAACCTCTATATACAACCTATTTGTGCAATTTTCCAACGTCACAACCTAAGATATTTTATCTATGCTGACGACATCATGCTGTTTGCTCCTTTAGACATAACTAACCTTAATTTCCTCAATATCGCCTCCTGCCTCTCTGAAGCTGAAAAATGGCTCCACTCTATCCATATGGATATTAATTACAAAAAGACTGAAGCACTCTTCGTAACAAGAAATACCACCTTCACCCCCCCAACTTCCATCAACATTCTGAACATTACTCTACCAGTCAAATCTGAAATTAAATACCTTGGAGTGACACTAGACAAAACCCTAAGCATGACTAACCACATAAAGCAGACTGCCAAAACTATATTTTTCAAACTGAGAACCATACAGCAACTCCGACCCCTCATTGACATCAACGATTTCAGAACAGTTGTCCAGGCTCTCATTATTCCACACTTAGACTTCTGCAATGGCATCCTCCAAGGAACATCCAAAAAGAATTTACACATCCTTCAAAGAGCTCAGAATGTCACTGCTCGAATCATTGTTAAAGCTAAAATATTCGATCATATTTCTCCTATCCTACACGCTCTTCACTGGCTACCCATTATAGTAGGATTCAATATAAAAACACTTGTCACAACTTTTAAAACTCATAATGACATAGCCTCATCACATTTGGCAACTCTACTTCAAACCACACAAGAAAACATAAATAGAATAAAAACTAACCTCAACATTCTACTAATTCCCATTTCCGTGTCAAAATCAAAACAAATAACCTCCTACTATGCCTTTTCATTTTATGCTCCCAGCCAATGGAATAAACTGCCCCTAAACCTAAGAGAGATTAAGGATCTCACTTCTTTCAGGAAGGAACTAAAAACCTACCTTTTTACTCAACACTATAGCAACCTACAACCTGAAATCAAATTTACTATACAAGAACATACAACTAACCAAACACAAGTTTACCCCACCTAAATCCAGACTTCATTTGAATATCCCCGCAATTCGCATCCTCCAATATTGTACTTATGACTGCAAATAACTCTTGCTAACCATGTAAATAACTTGCCATTTTGGTTCCTTGTAAACATAGTTATGTTCCTTTCATTAATAGCTTACACACTGTTTCTATGTATCATAGTTCTTATGTAATACCTAATGTTTAATGTAATGCAATATTGCACTGTTCTGCTGTATTGTTGTTTTAAGTTCCTTGTAAACCGCCCTTGATCTCTGGAAGGGGCGGTATAGAAAAGCACATAAATAAAATAAATAAATAAATAACAAAGGCTGTGTACTTCAAGATACGCACACTCAGGCATCTACGCTCATTACTGGACCCAGACGATTTTAGAACCATCTTCCAAGCACTTATCCTACCACATTTCGATTTCGCCAATTCAATTCTACAAGGTCTCCCACAATCCACCCTAAGTTCTCTTCAACTTGCCATGAACACTGCTGCAAGGGTTCTACAAGGAGCATCCAGGAGTGATCACGTGACACCAATTCTCAAATATCTTCACTGGCTCCCGATACAAGGCAGGATCATATTCAAAACCCTAATTCTCACATACAAGGCCATACATGGTTTGTCTGCAAACTCTCTAACTGATCTCACACAAGTTCTACCTCCAACTAGAGCCAGAAGAAAAATAGCGACAAACACCCTAATTATGCCGAAGGCCATAACAACCTGTAGCCAAGCGACAGCGAACAGAGCCTTCATGTTTTGCGCCCCAAAACATTGGAACTCCCTACCACCCGAAATTCGTGCCATAACCGGCATAGTCCAATTCAGAAAAGCCCTCAAACATAACCTATTCATCAAATACTACCCTACATAAAGTGCTTAATATTTACCACAAACTTAACAGAATTCCCGCCTTTTCCAAACATTATTGATAATATTACATAATTACTTCTCTCATGTGATCGAATTAGCAGATTAATATTCTATGTATATAGTTCAATGTATATAGTTTTACCCCCATATTATCCATGTTTATCTTATCCAAATTTATTTTCCTGTTTTATGTAATACCGAGCAGCCTGTTGTTCTGGTCTTTGGTTCTCTGTAAACCGCGCTGATTGTAAATAGCGCGGTATATAAAAAATTGAAATAAATAAAATAAATAAATAAATAAATAAATAAAATGATGACCCAGGAGATGGTGGCCAAGGGCAGGAAGGTGCCCGAGGCTGACAAGCAGGAAATGTATGGGCAAACACAGATGTAACCCTAACACTGCACAGAGCACCAAGGAAAGGCAATGGGCAAGTGCTGGAAGAACGCAGAGATGGGAGCTGATGGACCTGCCAAATCTGCATGCAGCTGATGTGGCAGCCAGTAAAATGGACAAATATATAGGAGGCAGCTGTACTGATGCACAGGGTGTTGTTAATATAAAGCGCTACAATGACAGTGGGTGAAAGAGGATGGGAATACGTGACCTCCAGTGGAGGTAGAGGTGGCAAGATATTTGCAATAATAGGAGGACAAAGGAGTAGTAGTGCTATGCAGAGCAGACACAGGAGAGGCAAGCATGAAGCCTGTTTGCCTCTCTCTGCTCTGGGAAGAGCAGTGCCCTCACAGCGCTTTGCTAGAGAGGTGGATATTTAACTCCTGTGACGACTTTGCTGTGAGTTCTAGCTCTATATTTATTTATTTATTGTTGTGCTACTTCACCTCCCTTTTCCTTTTAGTTTTGCATTTCAGCTTTCTCAGCTGTATAACGTACCTTGCCTCTCTCAGCTAACTGGCCTTTGTGCGGTGGTCAGGTTAACTGTTACTTTAAATTAAATATCTCTCCCTGCTCTGTCCCCAGAACGTGCTGCTTTTTAAACTTTTTTTTCCTGCTCTAGCCTACCTGAGGGACTAACCCCCTCCCCCCCTGCTGAGGGTACAGGACAGGGTACTTTGTAACAGCCCTCTTTTAATAGGTCTTATTTCCCTCCCTCTCACTTGGTTTGCAGCTTGTCGTGCTGTGAGGGCTTGCGTGCATCAGTGATGCTGAGAGCTAAACTATCGGTAGTTTAACTACTGGCAGGCTCTCCCAAGATGGACAGGTCTCAGCTGAGGTGCCAGACCAAGACAAACCACCCATCTGGGCAGCAACAGAATGGGACAGTGTTGACGGTGGAGGATCACATTTTTGTAACAACGGCAACAATACCGAACTTAAACTGCGCGGAAGAAAGGCCCGGCAATCTACTTCTGTATCTTGCCATGAAAACCCAATGGATAGTTACAACAAAACAAATTGTGCTATGGTGCTGGAAGATGAGACCCCCAGGTCAGAAGGCACTCAACTAGCTACTGGGGAAGAGCTGAAGACTTTTCAGAGTAAAGCCAGCATTTATGATGTGGTTGGATCAAAGCCCTCGGGAAGTCTGACTGCTGATGTAGCTGCGCATGAAATGAGAGTCAGAAGCTGTAAAGATGTCTTACACATTGGAACATGGAACGTACGAAGCATGAACCAAGGGAAGTTGGAGGTGGTCAAGAATGAAATGGAACGTGTACTGTGGTGAACAGCGCCCTCCTGAGCCTATGGAGACAGATGAAAATCCTGAGGTTCAGCAGGATTTACACCAAAATGACAGGGCAAGGAAAAAAGAGAGACTCTATTCCACAGAGCTGAGTATGGAGACCAGCCCAGGGGAGGAGTCCTGCAGTTCTGATTGGGCACACCCAGCCCTGGGAAGGGGCGTGCCTAAGAGAGAATGTACTTTTAAACCAGAGCATGGCTCTGAGAAGATGATTCGAGAGGGGAAGCAGTACGAGTATGGGAATGAGTTGAAGAAGAAGCAGCCCAGGAAGGAATACAGGAGGAAGAAACAAGAGGATGGTTGGAAAGCCAGAGGAGACAGTAATGATACTTGGGAACCTGGCGTAAGAAGAAAACCTGCACAATTCTATTCAAGGGAAGTAAGCAGAAGTCCCACGGAGAGAGGACTCAACCTTGAAGTGGATAGCCGTTGGAAGGCAACGCCTTGGGAGAGAAAGCCTTCAAGGCAAGCACAGGTGAAAGTGCAATCATTCTCTGAAGTGTCGTTTGTGCCGGAGAGCAACAAACAGAACAGCTGGAGAACCTTGGAGCCGTCTGAAGACAGAAGGGCTGTGCAAAAAGTGAGTAATTGGCCACACGCTTGCCAAGCTGAATATAAAGATAATTCTCCTATCTATGAAACAATTGCCAAAGAGACCAGCAATTATTCTGACGCCTTTAACTTACAAGAAGAGAAGACAAACAGCCTTGAGCAGAAGGGAAGTTCTATAGCAGATAATAGTACCCTATCTCACAAGGAACAGGCTGAATTGCTTCTACAAAGCTTTAAACAATTCTTAGAGTTACAAGCTAGACAACAGCTAATTTCTCAAGAAGCTAGTAATGCCTTACAGCTAGAAGGTGTAACAGAGAGTAATACAGACTTACCAGGCTGTGAACAAATGGACTGTACGATTTGTTGTATAGATAAGTCAAGCTGAAGGAAATGCTCTTGCCGTCTGTGATCTGAGAGTTACAAAGCTGTTGTTTGCATTGCTGAAAGAAGCTCTGATTACCTGCACATGTTTTCCCAAACACTGTGAGAGTAACGGTGATCGTAAGAGGCTGCAGTGAGCCTAACTGGCCTCTGGAGGCAAAAGAGAGTAATTGGCTGAAAAGTGAAAAGCAGCAGTATACCTTTGAGTTGCATTTATTCTGAGTTTCTGTTAGCCTTTTGAAGCACCTTTGTTTTGCATTATTACATGCCATGTGATGGAACATTTATCTTTTGCTTTAATAAAATACTTATTATCAAGAAACCCCACAACTACAGTTTCTTTAATTCGGAGTGAGAAGAACTGGAACTACAACTCCCAGCATTCCTGGGGTAAAGGTTTTACTCTTCCCTCACGAAGCACCAGCGGCTGCTCCTGCCTTTAACCCCTTGAGCCGGGCAGGGTCGCCGCAGTACATCTTGATCTGTTGGGTGTCAGCGAACTGAAATGGACTGGCATGGGGCACTTTGCATCAGATGATCACATGGTCTACTATGCTGGAAATGAAAGACAAAGAAGAAATGGTGTTGCATTTATAATAAAGAAGAAACTTGCAAGAACTGTAATGAAATACAATGCAGTCAGCGAACGCTTAATCTCTATTCGTCTACGAGGATTACCTATCAACACAACTAATTCAAGTATATGCCCCAACAACAGCTGCAGAAGAGAATGAAATTGAAGATTTCTATGAACAAGTACAAGCTGAAATTGACAGAACATGCAAACATGATATCCTGATAGTCATGGATGACTGGAACGCAAAAGTTGGCAACAAAGAAGAAGGCAAAGTAGTTGGAAAATATGGACTTGGCAACAGAAATGAAGCTGGAGAAAGACTGATAGAATTCTGCAAGACCAATGATCTATTCATCTCAAACACCTTCTTCCAGCAACACAAGCGGCGACTGTACACATGGACTTCACCGAATGGATTATATAAAAATCAAATTGACTACATATGTGGAAGTCAACGATGGAAAAGCTCTGTAACATCAACAAAGACAAAACCTGGAACTGACTGTGGTACAGATAATCAACTACTAGTATGCAAACTCAAGCTAAAGTTGAAAAAGAGCAAACCACTCATGAATGCAGCAAAATATGACCTTGAGAATATACCACTGGAATTTAAAGACTGCCTGCAAAATCGATTTGCTGCTTTAGATACAAATGACAGAGCTCCGGAAGAGTTATGGAATGACATCAAGAAGGTTGTGTTGGAAGAAAGCGAGAAGTCTCTACAAAAGGTGAAAAAGCAAAAACGGCCAAAATGGATGACGGAAGAAACTCTGAAAATTGCCCAGAAACGCAGAGAAGCTAAAGCCAGAGGAGAAAGAAAGACAATAACAGAACTCAACAGAGATTTCCAACGTGCAGCAAGACAGGACAAGGAAAAGTACTACAACAACGTATGCAAGTAAATAGAAGCAGAAACCATTAGAGGAAGAACAAGATCGGCTTTCCTAAAGCTGCGAGAGTTAAAGAAAAAGTTCCAGCCTCGAATTGGAATGTTACAAGATGCTCAAGGTTCTATGTTGAATGATGCTGAGAAGATCAAGAAAAGGTGGAAGGAATATACAGAGTTTTTATATGATAAAGATCAAGTGGACCAACAGCCGTTTCAACCTGTACCTTATGATCGGGAACCATTGGTGATGAAAGAAGAAGTTGAAGCAGCATTGAAAGCCTTATCAAAGAACAAAGCACCAGGCATTGATAGCATTCCCATAGAAGTATTGCAGCAATCTGATGCAGCTGTTACCGTACTCACAAGGCTCTGCCAAGAAATATGGAAGACAACATCATGGCCAACTGACTGGAAAAGATCTGTGTTTATACCAATACTAAAGAAAGGTGATCCAACTGACTGTGAAAATTATCGCACAATCGCTCTGATCCCACATGCCAGCAAGATTCTACTGAAGATTATTCAAAAGAGACTACAACCATACCTGGAACAAGAACTACCTGAAGTGCAAGCAGGGTTCAGGAAAGGACGAGGAACAAGAGACATCATTGCGGATGTGAGATGGATTCTTGAAAAGACTAAAGAATACCAAAAGGATATCTATTTGTGCTTTATCAACTATAGCAAGGCTTTTGACTGTGTAAACCATGAGAAACTCTGGGCCACATTAAGAAGCATGGGTATACCAGAACACCTGATCGTTCTCTTGCGCAATCTGTACATTGATCAAGAAGCAACAGTTCGAACGGAACAAGGAGAAACAGAATGGTTTAAAATAAGCAAAGGTGTAAGACAAGGCTGCATACTTTCCCCCTACCTGTTTAATTTATATGCAGAACAAATCATCAGAGAAGCAGGATTGTATGAAGACAACAGAGGTGTGAAGATTGGTGGAAGACTCATCAACAACCTTCGCTATGCGGATGATACCACATTACTGGCTGAAAGTGAAGATGATCTGAAACATTTGCTTATCACAATCAAAGAACATAGAATCAAAATGGGCCTGCACCTTAATGTAAAGAAGACAAAGATCATGACAACTGGCATAATCAACAGGTTCGTCGTTGAAGGAGAAGAAATTGAAATTGTGAACAACTTTAACCTACTTGGATCAACTATCAATAAAGAAGCAACAAGCAGTCAAGAAATCAGGCGACGCATTGCTCTTGGCAGAATGGCTATGAAAGACCTAGATAAGATTCTCAAGAGCAGGAATGTCTCTCTCCATACAAAGATTTGACTTGTTCAAGCCATGGTATTTTCAATAACATCATATGGATGTGAAAGCTGGACAGTGAAAAAGATAGACAGGAAGAAAATTGATGCCTTTGAATTATGGTGCTGGCGGCGAATACTGTGTATACCATGGACTGCCCGAAGAACAAACCAGTCGGTACTAGAGGAGATCAAATCTAAGCTTTCTTTAGAAGCTCAGATGACAAGACTTCGACTTTCATACTTTGGACACATCATGCGAAGAGAGAGATCATTAGAGAAAGACATTATGCTTGGCAAGATAGAAGGTCAACGCAAAAGAGGAAGGCCAGCAATGAGATGGATTGATACAATAACAGCAGCTACGGGTACCAGTCTGTCAACAATGAGCCGCCTGAATGAAGACCGAACACAATTTAGGATAGCTATCCAGAGGGTCGCCATGAGTCAAATCCGACTCGACGGCACTTAACAACAACATTTCCCTCCCTCCCCAACACTCACCTGCCCTTGAGGTAATTGTAGCTTTATTTATTTATTTATAGTTCTTTTATACCGCACTCTTTTTCATCAGTGCGGTTTACATTGAATAGGAATACTCATAGCAAGCAACAGGCTATTGTGAGTTTACATGTAACAGGAGAATTCAACTGGGATTCAACTTTGGGAAACTTTGTACATATATGTTATGAACCTATATACAATGAATAGAATTTCTTAGAATTATTTATAGGTACTTACATGTCTTAGAGGGAAGGGGCTGCTCTCAGGTGCAGCTCTTTATCCAAATCAGCATACATTGAGGACCTGAGATTAATTAAGCTTCAGGTGAACAAGGTATATTAGAGGTATTAGATACACTTTTATTAGAATAAGCATCTACACCAACCCTTAGTAAGTACAAAATTTAAAGACCTAAACACAAGCTTTAAACTAAGATGCAGACAACAGTCCAGCAGCGAGATGGGGGCTTTCCAGTCTTTTGCATTGTGTGTCACATGTATGATTTTCTCCCAGTTGGTGAGAGGTCTTACGTATGCACTAAGTGCAAGAAGCTCTTTGCTCTCAGGGAACAAGTCCGTTCTCTAGAGGCTAGAGTAGCAGGCCTGGAAGACATAAGAAAGACAGAGAAGTACATGGACGAGACCTACAGGGATATAGTCCTGAAGTCCCACCTCCAGTCTGGCAGCATCCCTGTTACCATGGAGGAGAGAGGTCACGTGACAGGAGAGCATCACCCTGGTGTGGCAGGAAGTGATCCTGTAACTAGGACCTGTCCTACAGGTGATGTAAAACCCTCTCGCACCGAGGAAGTTTCTCCAGGGCCATGTGCCCATGAGGGAAGGGTTAGGACAGCCGTTATAGTTGGTGATTCGATCATTAGGCATGTAGATAGCTGGGTGGCTGGTGGACGTGAGGATCACCTGGTAACATGCCTGCCTAGTGTGAAGGTAGTGGACCTCACACACCACCTAGATAAGATCTTAGATAGTGCTGGGGAGGAGTCTGCTGTCTTGGTACATGTTGGTACCAATGACATAGGAAAATGTGGTAGGGAGGTTCTGGAGGCTAAATGTAAGCTTTTAGGTAGGAAGTTGAAATCCAGAACTTCCAGGGTAGCTCAGGTAACGGGTGATGTCATTGTTGGAGGGGACTTCAATTGTGTCCTCTCAGATTTAGATAGATCCTCTGGACTCTCTCCCTCACAACGCCCGTCTCAAACCTTATCCACATTAATCTCGACCTTTGCTTTAGAGGAGGTATGGCCCTCACATCATCCTGGGGAACGAGATTACACTTTTTTCTCCTCGGTGCACTGTACTTATTCCTGTATTGATTTGTGGCTCATTTCCAGGCATTTATCTCCGCAGATGAGTAAGGTAGAGATTGGCACATGTGGACTTTCGGACCACTTCACACTTTCTTTGGTTTGTGACCTTAGTGCTACAGAAACTCCCCCACGTTCGTGGCCCTTTCCCCGGCAGTTATTGAAGAATTCCGTCTTTGTGCAACAGCTACAGGACTTTTGGAAAGACTATCTCGCGCACAATGATCAGGAGGGGATTTCCCCGTTTCTCTTATGGGAGGCTGGGAAGGCCGTTTTGAGGGGTCATGTTATCTCTCTTTTGACTTCTCACAAGCGTAAGGCCGAGATTATTCAGGTTGCTCTTCGATCACAGATACTATCTCTCGAACTTCAACACAAGCGATGCCCGACAAACTCGATCTTCCGACAGCTTACTACACTTCGAGGTAAACTAGCTGCCTTCGAAACGGAAGAGATCTCTTCCTGCCTGCTTAAAACTCGTAGGCATTTCTTTGAACATGGAAACAAAGCTATCAGATTACTTTTGTGGCATCTGAAAAGACAGCGATTGGCTCGTCGAGTTTCTACTGTTTTAGATGAACACAACCGCCCTCTTATAAAGTTCAAGGACATTGCACAGCGGTTTGCTAGATTTTATAAAGATCTATACTCCTCTCATCTCTCTGCGACTACAGAATCTATTCATAATTTCTTAGCAGGTTTACATTTACCCCAGTTGACTGAGGAGGCAAAAATGTCTCTGGACAGAGATATTCAGCTTGCAGAGGTTCAATTGGCTTTGAAACGGCTAAAATCTGCTAAAGCATCCGGCCCTGATATGTTTCCGGCAGAATTTTACAAGGCTCTCTCAGACCAAGTAGCCCCAGTGTTAACTAAGGTCTATAACTCAATTTTGCAGCATCAACGTTTTCCTGAATCGATGAGGCAGGCCTTGATCACGGTAATCCCTAAGGAGGGAAAGGACCCCTTGCTGGGAAGCAGTTATAGACCCATTTCCCTACTGAATGTGGACTATAAAATCTTTACTACAATTCTTGCCTCTCGTTTGAGCACCATTGTGCAAGATCTTATTCATCCAGACCAAACAGGTTTTATTAAGGGATGGCAGGGCTCTGACAATGTTCGCCGTCTACTTAATATCCTGACGGAGGTTGAACGCCTTGATGGTAGATATGCGGTCCTCTCACTGGACGCAGAAAAAGCATTTGATAAGGTGGAATGGAGGTTCCTCTTAAGTGTATTGCGACAGTTTGGGTTTGGCCCTTTGTTTCTAACGTGGATCTCTGCTCTTTATAAGGCTCCCACTGGAATTGTCCAAATCAACGGTTTTCTCTCCTTGCCTTTCTCCTTAGAACGCGGAACCAGACAGGGTTGCCCTCTTTCCCCGCTTCTGTTTGCCTTAACGCTTGAACCCCTAGCCACTCAATTACGGGCCCGAGCGTCTCAGCTTGGGATCCCCCTGGCAGGTACTCACCATGCAGTCTCGCTGTACGCTGACGATACTTTAATATTCCTTCGGGACCCGGACTCGTCTATGTCAGTCCTAACTTCTATTTTAACTGATTTTTCTTACTTGTCAAGGTATTCGATTAACTTTCAGAAATTGGCCCTGATGCCTTGCATGACGCGGAGAGGGGTCAGTCATTTGGGATCGATTAGTACCTTTCCGACAGTTACGGGTTTTAAATACTTAGGGGTTCAGATCTCCCAGAAAGTGAAGGAGCTCTATAAGTGCAACTACCTTCCTTTACTGGCTGGTTGTGATTTTCTTAATGTGCACTTGCAGATTCAGTCGCTAGTCTAGTGTGACTCCAAGGTATTTCACTTCCTGTTTTACAGACAGGGTCATGTTATTGACCTTGAAAGTTTCTGGGGGTTAGTAGGATGTCTCTCTGGTGATGATCAGGACCTTGATCTTGTCGCAGTTGATTATTAGGTTGTAGACTTTTAACCCACCTATGTCTGCCTTGCGGCATGATTTTATAGGTGAATATTCTGAGTTCCTGGTATTGAAGGGGGCATATAGCATTAGGTCATTGGTGCATAAGTGGTAATTTATTAAGTGACTCTGAATGAGCTTGCAAATATTTTGTATGTTCAGGGAGGAACCTTGGGATATGTCACTTAGAAGTTTAATCGGTTTGGAAGTTTTGTCCCTTATGTTAGCTTGCTGCATGCATGCTGTCAAGTAAAACTGGAACCAGGAGAGGGGGGTGCTATTTATTCCTATTTCTATCTGCCAATCTTCAGGGTCGCGGACCATCCACTGCCCGCCCTTGCTCCATCTCAGCAATGCACCTTCACACCATGTCTAAGTCTCCCTGTAAAACATGTTGTTCATATGGAAAAGATTTTGCCGGAGCCAGCAGGGGAACAAATAGCAGGGATAGACATTCCTGCTATTCACGGAACAGAATGACCCCCAGAGTGTTTACAAGTGAGATGAGCAGTCTTTGCACATTTCAATTTGGTCTAAACTCATGTTGTACATGTCCAAGAGGTGGAAATGTTATGAAGTCTTGTAGCTGTAATTGTACTGCCTTTTCTATTAATTTCGCTAAATTTGGAATTCTCTTTGCATTGTAGAGATACTGTTCTGGACATATCATGTGTTTCAAGATGGATAACAACATCAGTTTTAAACCCCTTACTTTCCTTTGGGACTTCCCTATCAAGCTGGTTCTTATTCTTACTGGAGTGGAGGAGTGGCCTAGTGGTTGGGGCAAGGTACTTCAGGCTGAAAGGTCGGGGGTTCAAATCCCACTAGAGGACAGCAACCTTGGGCCGGAAGGACTGGGGTTTCTAGTCCCACAGGTGCTCCTTGTGGTCTTGGGCATGCCACTTAACCCTCCATAGCCCATGTTCCCTGTAAAATAGTTATCTCCAAGTTATAATGTCCTGTTCAATGTAATTTCAGTTTGTTCAATGTGAACCGCACTGATGCAGAATAGCGTGGTATATAAGAGAATAAAATAAATAAATACTGGCTGAAGACTCTGGAATGCATTTTCCCACCTTCTGATCCTGGAACGGAGTTCCTGAAATTAATGCCTCTGATAATGGAATCACCTAGTATTAGCAGTTTTCTGTTTTGAAATACCCTGAGAACACCCGGGACATTTCTCTTACACTGTATGTCAGTCTTCTTGTCTAAGACCACACCTCAGTTTCCATTAATGGAGAATCCTTATTTACCAAGGCAGAGAAGGTATTATGAAAGGATATCTCAAGGTGGAGTGGGTGGCTCCGTGTAATGGTTTGTAACCTGCCAGAACCCACTGTGATCCATTTATTCTTGTATTGCTGGAATTTTATTATTTATTTATTTAATTTAATTTAAAGGGTTTTTTATACTGCCTTTTCCAGTAATCAAATTGGATTCCAGACAACAAAACCTCTTACATTGAACATAATTATAACAGAGTGAGATGGTAGAATTTTATATACAGATTTTTCGCCTAATTCAATATCAACTTTATACAGTGGCATGTTTAAATAACATATTTACAAAGATAATTCCATTCTCAAGAGATTTACTAAGCTCAAGGGTTGTCTACTGTATTGGAATGCATGGACAGGAAGGCTGGGTTGGGTAGACCTTGACCTGGTCCTGTGGGTTGCAAAGTGCTCAGGGAAGAGATGGGTTTTAAGGGCCTTATGAAATGCGGAGAGATCATTAATGGATCTGAGCTTATCAGGGAGGGAGTTCCAGTTCATGGGTGCAGTGTATGTAAAGGATGTGTTGCTCATCAAGCGGTTAGACTTGCTGAAGTCTATGGGGACTACGAGGGTGTTTAGGGCTGAGGTATGATGGAGCTATATTCCTTAGAAGTTTGGATGTGATCATGAGTAATTTGTATTTTATACGTCTCTAAATTGGCAGCCAGTATAATTCATATAATATAGGTGTGATATATACAGTTCTATTAACTTTCTAAATAATTTGTGCAGCCACATGTAGGGCCATCTGTAACTGGCTTATTGCCTGTTTGGAGAGGCCCTAGAAAATACTGTTGCAATAATCAGTGTAGGGTGATCATTGCCTGAATGACAGATCGAAAGTCATAGCTTGATAGCAGTGGTCTCAATTGCTGAATCATCTTTAGTTTGTAATAGATCTTACCTGGGGTTAATTTTATATGGGTGGTCATGATGAAGGATTGATCTAGAGTAATCCCAAGGAATTTCACCTCCTCCTTTCCCTGTAAAACAGCTTCTTTTAGGTTTAAAGTCATGGTTCCTGGTTACCTATAGTATCTCAGTTTTCTTTAAATTAATCTGCAGATTATGGGAGTTAAGCCACTTTGACAATTCACTGAAGCAGGACATTATCATTTGGAGGTTAGGGCTTGCAGTTTCAAATGGGAGATATAATGCTATATTGTCCACATAGATGTGATACTCGTCTTTAAACTTATGGAAGATACTACAGATTGGTTGGAGATGAATGTTAAATAAAAGGGCTGATAGAGATGATCATTGAGCTAAACCCCTCTCTTTGTCTATATGGTTTAGATGTCTGTAAACTGATGTCGACTTTCTTGTCTAAGGCCACCTCGGTTTCCATTAATGGAGAATCCTAATTTACCAAGGCTGAGAAGGTATTCTGCAAGGGTATCTCGAAGTGGAGTTGGTGTCTCCGTGTATTGGGTCATAACCGTCCAGAACCACTGTCATCCATTTATTCTTGCATTGCTGGATTTTTTGAGGGAGTTGCATGGATTGTTTGCAAGATGTATCTTCAGGGAGGTTTGTTTCATTGCACCTAAGTCTTCCCTCAATTGAATCAATTACACAGGTACACTACCAAAAAACTGCCTCCAGTTTTGCAACTGATTCCTATAGATTTTGGGGTGCTGAATCCAGGAAAAATAGCCAAAATGTTCCATCACGTCACGTTTTCTTGCAAAATTAGATTTCTTACCCATATAAGGAATGTTCACATAATTTCTTTTTAGCCGACTGCAGTTTATTTTCTTGGCCCAAAATAGAGGTTGTAATGGTTAACTAACTAGAAACACTCCCTCATGATATTTTAGAGTGTTTTGTATTCATTTTATACATTAACAGGACAATTGGGAGGCGGGGGGCTAAATCCAGTACTCGCGCTGGCGCATGTTCTTTCCTGTTCGCCTCGCCTCGCCTCGTTCGCTCGCTCAAACACGGTGGTTGCGACATGAACGTTCCTGTCAAATTTCAGTTTCTTGCAAGTTCATTATTACCTTTTGTTTGCTCAGTCGTAATCCAACTTTATTCCGAAGTGGTTCACTACAGTTGTAGTTTGCAGTGCTGTGTATTTGTGATGGCTCACAGAGCCAGAGGTTGCGTCAACTCTCCGGACAGTTTTTGTTTTATTTGTGGGGAATATACTGTGAAAAAGCAGCAGAGGAACATTTCTGCATTTATTAAAGTATATTTCGCCTATTTCGGTTTGAAGTTAGGCGATCAAGACAAACCGTGGGCTCCTCACAAAGTGTGCAAGACATGTGAGGAAGATCTACGCTTATGGATGAAAGGTAAAAAACAAGCATTTCGTTTCGGAATACCTATGATGTGGCGTGGCGTGAACAAAGAGACCACAGCAGTGACTGCTATTTTTGCTCTTGCATTGTGAAGGGATACAACTTAAAAAATAAGAACGTAATAAGTTACCCCAACCTTCCCTCAGCAATTAGGCCTATGCCTCATAGCAACGAAGTACCTGTGCCTGAACCACCAAAATCTTTGGATCATATTTGTGTGGACGGTTCTGATCATGATGAGACTCATCAGATGGCTTTTCCCGATGAGTCCAGTACTTCCGAGTTTGAAACTGAACCAGATCCGAAACCTGAACTTTTCTCTCAAGCTGAATTGAATGATTTAGTCCGGTATTTAGGACTCCCAAAAGATGCTGCCCAACTGCTAGGTTCTCGGCTTAAACAGAAAATCTATTGTCACCAGGAACAACTTTTTATTGGTACTGCAACCGCGAGACACAATTTTTGAAGTATTTCAGCAAAGAGGAAGATTTGGTATTTTGCAACGATATATACGGAGTGATGGAAAAGTTTAAACTCAAGTATGATCCTGCTGAATGGCGGCTGTTCATTGATTCGTCAAAAGACAGCATAAAAGGTGTTCTTCTTCATAATGGCAACACATTCGCTTCAGTTCCTATTGCTCACTCTGTTATTCTCCAAGAAAAATACGAGAATTTGGCCCTGATTCTTCAGAAGATTCGTTATGATGAGCATAAGTGGATGATTTGTGGAGACTTTAAAATTCTATCCATGCTATTAGGGCAGCAATCCGGTTTCACCAAATATCCCTGCTTCCTTTGCTTGTGGGATAGCCGGGCCCGCGACCTACACTGGGGGAAAAAAGACTGGCCAATTCGGGAGTATTTGAGACCCGGTGAGAAAAATGTTCTTCATGAGAGCTTGGTACCTCGTGATAAAATTCTATTACCACCTCTCCACATTAAGTTGGGTCTCATTAAGCAATTCATCAAGTCCCTTCCAAAAGATGGTGAGTGCTTTCGGTACCTTTGCTCAAAGTTCCCCCGACTTTCTGAAGCAAAGCTAAAGGAAGGAGTGTTTGTTGGCCCTGATATAAGGAAACTCATTTCAGATGGAGCATTCGCTGAAACGATTTCTGAGAAGGAAAAAGAAGCCTGGGATTCCTTCAAGGATGTTGTTCTCAAATTCTTGGGGAACAGGGGGGATGAGAACTATAAGGATATTGTTGCCAGGATGCTCAATGCCTTCAAAGAACAAGGCTGTAACATGAGCCTGAAAGTCCATTTCTTGCACTCCCATGTGAACTACTTTCCCGAAAACCTGGGGGCGTACAGTGAAGAACAAGGTGAAAGGTTTCACCAGGACATCAAGGACGCAGAGAGAAGGTACCAAGGAAGATGGAACACCACTATGATGGCTGATTTCTGCTGGTTGCTGCTGCGGGAAACCCCAGATGAAAAATACGCCAAGCAGCGCACCAAGAGAAGCATTTGGGGGAAGAAGAAACGGGCCCACCAGGAGATTGATTGACCCAAGAATGACTTTAAAATCTAAACTGTGTTGACAAATATCGTGTTTTTACTAAACTTTGAAATAAAAATTTGCTAGTTATTACCACAGTGTCGGATCTCATTTATTAGAATTTTATTTTCACACCATCGGGTGTTTGTCTTCATGTATTGCAATGGTGCGGTTTGCGTTTTCTATTCTTACATACATACCTGTACAACATTTTTTGCACATTTCTTTGCTTTGCTTTGTGTCTAACCTCGCTCTTATATGCTCAATGTTTGTGCACATGTATGTGGCTGTTTTAAGTGCAGACAATTTTGCTACCATCACAGTGTGTTTTGTTGACATTACTCTATTCTTATGTGCTGCCTTGTTACAATTTTCTTTATTCTTATTTGAATAACTACTAAACAATTAGTATAAAGAATTCATCCAAGAAACTTTTATCTCGATCGCACTCAATCTGAAACGTTCACCTCAAACTGCTAACCCAATGTAGCAAAAAATCTGTACGTGATGGAGCAAATAGGTTACCAGATTTGGATTCAGCGCACCAAAAAACGTAAAAATCAATCGAAACATTAGAGGCAGTTTAAAAAAAAAATTTTTAGTGTACCTGTGTTATTTTTCCATAGCAGATAGTTCATGATGGATAGGACAAGCTCAAAGGCTCCAGATTGTTTTCATGAGGATGAAAGGACCACAACTATTGCACTAATTAAAAATAACTTTGATTAGTGTGTCAAATATGGGACAGTTGTCAGATGAAAAAGCAACAGAGAAGTGCTTATTCACTAAAGTTAGTACAAGCGACTGTGTGTCTTGGGGTGACTAAGAACATCCAGCCCTGGGGTTGGTGGGTGAGGGGAGGGAGAGAAATAAGTGGCAGTAAGCTACGAGTTTGACTTCCTAAGCCAGAGACCCTGCAGGGCAGCTGGTACCTACCAGAGCACAGACTTGTCTCTGAAATACAGGCCAAACATATTATTATAAAGCTACTTTTCTAGAAGACGCTGAAAATTTGAACTTTTTTTATTAAAGCTATGTAATTCCTATATTGCATTCTCTATTTTCTCAAAGGCTAAAGAAATCAACATAGTGGATGCTTGAAATGCCCTCCCAATGGAAGTGGTGGGGGCAAATATAGTGACAGAATTCAAAATGGCATGGTACAGACACAGTGGATCCCTTTATAGCAACAGGATAAAATCAAAATAAACATGACTATCTCTTATATCTCAACAAATAGGGGTGACTTATGCAGAGTGGTTGGTACACCCCTAAACAAAGGCATGAGGAGGGGTGACCTGCACAGGTGCACCGACTCTTGCCACCTTGCTGGGCAGACCAGATGAACCATACTGGTCTTTATCTTCTGTCATATTCTATGTTACAATGTTAAACAAAGGCAGTACGTAAAGCATTGCAATGAAAGTAATTCCAAAAGACCGACGAGGTACAGGCAGCTAAAACTATTGAAAGCAAGAAAAAGAATAAAAACTTAGCTTCTGGGTCTGTTTCTACAAGTTTTAAATGCAGAGCTCCCTTGGATTTCTAGGGGAGGGGAATAAAGCCATCCGACGTGTAATGTACTCTGAGCACCTCCTCATGTCTATGAGTGTGTTTCTGGTTTGTGTTTCAGATGAGGGTGACGTTTGAGGACATTGCTGTCTCTTTCTCCCAGGAGGAGTGGGAGTATTTAGATGAAGGGCAGAAGGAGCTTTACAGGGAGGTGATGAAGGAGAATTATGAGACTCTGATCTCCCTGGGTAAGGACTGTATGACTGTATCTGTATTTCTAGCAGATGGTGGGGCTGATCTATTATACTGTATCTACTATTCTTCCAGGTTCCAGAGATAGGACACGTCCAGAAAATGTGCTCACATTGCAATTTCCAGCCATATTAACACCCAATACCCACCAGTTACAATAAGCAGTATTTTATAAATCATCATTATATAATTCAACTCTAGAACCTGCAGAGCGGAGTGGGGGATGAGTCCGGTGAACTCTGGGGTACTGGGTTCAAGGCTCCCACAGGGACTGTCCCACCTTACCCCATACATATATAGATGGTTCCTATAACTTCATCCCTTCAGGAATATCCTTCTACAGTACTTAACAAATAAAACAGTCCATCATATCTTCAGTCAGTCTCATTCTACATTGCCTCCTGTTATGCTCATGTATATCTTTCTCAGCAGCACATCTGTGTTTCTCCCCTGCTTTCATGAATTCAGATACTGTCCTCAACTCTACCACCTCCACTGGGAGATTATTTCATGCATCTACCACTCTTTCCCTAAAGAAATATTTCCACATATTACTCCTGAGTCTATCCCCTTTCACCCTCATCCATCAAGTGCTGCAGGACTGCACCCTCGGGCCCAGGGCCCCGATCGGCATCAGGAAAGAGAGTGCGAGGCTGAAACCCTTCCCGCTGTCCATCTCAAGGCCAATCAGGGCCCACCACAGCAACTTTAAAAAAGAAGTGTCATTAGCCGCGCCTGCGCCTGGTGGGCCTGTGCCTGAGGACCTCGCCAGAGAGACATTAGGTGGGAAATCATGCAGGAACGAAAAAATCAGTTCAACCCGAACAAAAAGCTGCCAACACTAAGCCCAACAACCTTGAAAAACTCGCTGCTGACCTCACCCCTATCAGGACTACTCACAAGAAGACAACTCTCATCCCACACAGCTCATAGACACCTTGGATTGTATCATGACACACGTTCAGCAAGAAAATGACAAACTGTAAGTACCACTCATCAGAAATGGAACTCACTGATGAAAGAACCCCACCCCTACCCTCCTATGATTCTACCAAAAAGCATAAAACTGCTATAATGCCACGGAATCCAATGTTGTCAGCCAACCAAGTATTGTATGCCCTTCTTCTCATCTGGATCCTACTCTGCCATTCTTCAACAGCTACCTATACCATAAACATACCCACAACAGCCCTACAACCTCCCCTTCTACACATACCTTGCCATCCACACATATGGATGAATCGCCATAAGCATGTCAACAAACAAACACCCAGATAAATAAGAATTCAAACCAATACTCATATAACTGGCTACCATACCCTACACACACTAATCACTCCAATTAACATTGGGCTAATCAATGCTAGGTCCATCAGATACAAGACAAATACCATCATAGACTATATTCAATATCACCCAGACTGACATCCTCTGCATCACCGAATCCTGGCTATAAAGCCCTGACCAGGTCATTCTATCTCAGATCACGCCACGATCCCATACTGCCTTCAACTGCCCGCACACCCACAAGAGAGGTGGTGGGGTACTTATCCTTGTGGGAATTGACCTTAAATTTAAAATATCCTAATCTGTAAGCCACAAATACTGTGACCTAATCATGATAAAATACATACACTTAGCCATTTGTCTTACCTACAGAGCCCCAAACACTCCCGCTGATGAGACATCCAACATCCTCGAAGCCATATGTTTTGCCAGCTCTCCTCATAAGCTGCTTATATTACTAGGCGACCTAAACCTGAGCTTTGCACCTAGCAGAGGAGAAGCTATGTTCACAAGGCAATGGAATCACGTAACTTCTGCCAAATCCTCAAGGTACCCTCTCACCATTCATGCTCTACTCTGGACCTCATCTTTGTCCCAAAGAACCTTCACTCGCAGGACAGAATAATGGCCCCTCTTGCCCTACCAATACCCTGGTCAGATCAGCATGCTATACACTTCAAGATTGACCTCCCCCAACAAGGGAATGTTGAAAGAAGATTTAAAGGATGTAACCAAGACCAATTCCTCAAAGATATCCTTCCCAGCCTCCTCCAGGACTTTGCAGATACAGATGAGGCAATTAAAGCCTGGAACTCCACCATCAATGCAGCAGTGAAGCCGCCTTAGCACCCAAATCTTGGAAACAGAGAACAAAGATCCAAATCTGCCCCATGGTATTCTGAAATAAGAGAAAACAAACAAAACCTTTGCCAGCTAGAGCATAAATGGAAACACGACTGGTCACAAGCCACCCTTCTTCAATACCAGAAAATGCAAAGAGTCTACAGTGATCTGATCAATTGAGACTCAATTTATTTATTTATTTATTTAAGCTTTTCTTATATACCGCCTCTTCCAGAGATCAAAGGCGGTTTACAGATAACAGGAACTGAACAATTGAGCACAACTGAGAATACCACACCAACCTTATCTTAAAAGTCAGCAACAAGCCTCAAAAGCTATTTGAAATTGTCCACGAAGAATCCATCCCACAAAGAAGACACTATCCATCCCAAGATCTTTGCAGATTTTCTGATCAACAAGAACAAACCACCCTTAAGAACTTCACTGCTAAACACCTCCAACACCTCAACTGCAGAACCCAATGTCAAACGCAAATTGTACTAAACTACAGAGCAAACCTGGCCCGGTCATGTGGATCAAATCAGTCAAGGACAAAGTTGTCAACTGTATCCACAACACCATAAGCTCATCCCTATCTCAATGATACATGCCCCCTGCTCTCAAACAAGTTAACATCTGACTCATCCAAAAAAACAAGTGAACAACAGCTCTGATCCTGCAACATTCCACCCTATTTCCAGCCTGCCCTTTCTATCCAAAGTAATTGAAAATGTGGTGCAGAGACCAACTAACATTGGACTTCACAGCACAACATTCAAGTGGTTCCAATCCTACCTCAGTGACAGACAACAAAAGGTCAATGTTGGTTCAAACACCTCCACTCCATTCAACACAACAGATGGAGTCCTGCAAGGGTCTTCCCTGCCTGCCCTCCTCTTCAACATCTACTTACAACCAGTTTGCCTTGACTATCTTCAAGATAAGAAACAACTCATCAGCCGGAATTGTACAGGAACTGATATGCAGAAAATTAAACAGCAAATCTAAGAGACAGAGCACTAGAGGCACCATTTCAACTCCTAGTTCTTACACCAATGAAGAGGGCTCTTTAAATTAGTGTCACCCACCATCTAGAATTCTCTCCTAGAGAAGGTCAGGACAACCAAGGACTGAAAGGACTTCAGAAAACATCTCAGAACCTTCCTTTTCATGGATCACTTCAGAGACAATACCTAGTTCTTCCCCCTTATCTAACATGTCTAAAACAATAGCTAACCCTTGTACATATTTTGCAATGTATATGTTTTGCCTCTGTGCAAACGCTGCATGCCACCCCTACCTAAGTTTACACATTAAGTTCTCGGTAATGTTTGTTTTAATGTAAACCACTTTGATAGTACGAGAAGGTTGTATAAAAAAACCTTGTTAAATAAAGAAAATAAATTGTCTCCTCACTGCAGAGCTTGCTTTGAAACAAAAGAGGCTCTCTTCCTGAGCATTTATGCCATGAAGATATTTAAACATCTCTGTCATATCTCCTCTCTCCCATCTTTCCTCCAAAGTATTAATACTGCTACTCCTTAATACTGTGTCCTCTGTTGGTTTTAAGTGCTCTGTACTGTCCTGGTTCTCTTCCTATCTCTCCCATCTCTTTTTCAGTGTTTGTTCTGGTGGATTCTCCTCTGCTGCTATCTCGCTCTCACTTGCTGTACCCCAAGGATCTGTCTTTTCCTTTTCTCTCTGTATACCCATTCCCTTGGTGCACTCATCTCCTCCCATGGCTTTCAGTACCATCTTTATGCTGATGCCTCCCATATCTACCTGAAATCTTGCCAGCAATCCAGGCCCAGATCTCTGCCTGCCTTTCTAACATTGCTGCTTGGATGTCTCACTACCACTTGAAATTGGACATGGCGAAAACTGAGCTTCATATTTTTTCCCTCTAGCCCTCTTCTCCCCTAACTCTTTTCTCAGTCTCTGTGGATAATAAAACAATTGTCATCTGTCATCTAGACTACTGTAACCTGCTCCTTGCTGATCTCCCTCTGAATCATCTCTCTCCCCTTCAATCTGTTCAATACTCTGCTGTATGGCTAATCTTCTGCCAGCCTCGCCATGCTCATATTACCCTTCTTCTCAAGTCAATTCATTGCCAAACTACTACTCTTGCTGACCTATAAGTATATTGACTCTGCAGCTCCTCACTACCTCTCCTCTTTTTCTCTCCCTACAACCCCCCTTGGAACTCCGCTCTTTTTGCAACCCTCTTCTATCTGTGCCCTTCTCTTCAATTGCTAACTCCAGACTTTGCTCCTTTTGCCTTGCTACGCCTTATGCCTGGCATAAACTGCCTGAGTCTGTATGTCATACGCCTTCTCTGGCCCTTCTCAAATTGAGGCTCAAAACTCACCTCTTCTCTGCTGCTTTTGTAGGTTGAGTTGCCTGATCTCCTTCGTGTTTCCTTACCTTTCCCTCTAGCTGTATCCCATGTCTAAAGCTACTGTGTTGTCTGTCTTGACTAGATTTTGAGCTCTGTTGAGCAGGGACTGTCTTTTACATGTGTCTCTGCAGCGCTGCATATGTCTTGTAGTGCTATATAAATGTTCAGTATTAGTACATGAGGGTCTCAGTAGTGTGTGTAGAAATGAAGGGATAACTTTTTCTGTTAGAGAAAGAAGTTACAGGTTTTAACTATCTTTTGGAAGCTGCAGAGAAAGAGAGAGTAAAGTCAGAGATGGTATGGAAGGGCACAAGGGAGAGGCCGTATGGTCTTTATCTGCCGTCATATTTCTCTATTTACATATAGAAGGTGCTTTGATTACTGGCCATTAATTTGTAATTATTTAATTTTAATACAAAGTGCTTTGCTTTTTTGTATGAAAGGAGGGACATCAAGAGATCATGAAATGAAATGAAATCAAGTAAGAGATTAACTTTCTCCCTCTTGGTCACATTAATCACAGCTGATTGGTCAGAGATGTGGGATAATCTCAGAGCAGGGATTTTGGGATCAGAAGACCCAGAAATACCTCTGTGGTCCTAACATGTGATTAGTGCCTTCTTTTTATGTCCAAATATTTCTAACAATTATCACAGTACCCCTTCCCTGAAAAAACTTCCAACAATAAGAAGGCCTTCTTCTTAGAGGACTGTGTTTTGCTGTGGATTTTGAACACGTCTCTCACCATGAATAAGCTAAGTTTTTTAGCTGTTAAACAGCATATATTTGAATAAAATGGATATTGCCATCTGGTGTGGTTGGGTACTGTTCTAACTTCCCTTGGCCCCATCCGACAAAAAGTAGTGACTTATTGTTGGAAGTTTTTTCAGGGAAGGGGTGCTGTGGTAATTGTTAGAAATATTTTGGCATTTAGTATTACCTATAGATGGGGTTTTTTTGTCTTAGTGGATTCTTTTTATGTCCAGCAGGTGACGGGGTCACACAGGAAAAGAAGAGAGAGGAGAAGAGAGAAGAATGGGGAAACTCTTTCACACACGAGGTGCACCCAGCACTCCACCTAAACTCTCACACGCAAGAGAGACATTTTCCACGTACCGAGTGTGAGAGCGGTTTCAATCATAGCGATCGCATAAAAAGCCACCTGGAAACCCACACAGCAGAGGAAACTACCCCAACAGAGAGGCCTTCTACATCTTTTAAAAGCCATGAATTTGGAAGAAGTTTCACTCTTAAGAAATCCGTAACAATGCACCAGAAAATCCACAGGAGTGAGGAAAGATTTCAATGCACTGAATGTGAGAAATCTTTCCTCAGGAACTCACAACTTTTGATTCATCATAGAACCCACACAGGGGAGAGAGACCCTTTAGTTGTACTGAATGTGGGAAATTCTTCACCAGAAAAGGAGTACTAGTGAGGCATCATAGAATCCACACGAGGGAAAAACCTTTTAGTTGTACTGAATGTGGGAAATGTTTCCCCACAAAAGGAGTACTTGTGAGGCATCATAGAATCCACACGGGGGAGAAACATTTTAGTTGTACTGAATGTGGGAAATGTTTCCCTAGAAAAGCTAATCTAGTAAGGCATCATAGAACCCACACAGGGGAAAAACCTTTTAGTTGTACTGAGTGTGGGAAATGTTTCCCCACAAAAGAAGAACTAATGACGCATCATAGAAACCACACAGGGGAAAAACCTTTTAGTTGTACTGAATGTGGGAAGTGTTTCCCCACAAAAGGAGTACTTGTGAGGCATCATAGAATCCACACGGGGGAGAAACCTTTTATTTGTACTGATTGTGGGAAATGTTTCCCCACAAAAGCAGAACTAGTGACACATCATATAAGGCACACAGGGGAAAAACCTTTTAGTTGTACTGATTGTGGGAAATGTTTCCCCAGAAAAGCTAATCTATTAATGCATCGTAGAACCCACACAGGGGAAAAACCTTTTAATTGTACTGAGTGTGGGAAATGTTTCCTCAGAAGTGCTCATCTATTACTGCATCGTAGAACCCACACAGGGGAAAAACCTTTTAGTTGTACTGAATGTGGGAAATGTTTCTCCAGAAAAGCAGAACTAGTGATACATCATAGAAGCCACACAGGGGAAAAACCTTTTAGTTGTACTGAATGTGGGAAATGTTTCCCCTCAAAAGGAGTACTAGTGAAGCATCATAGAATCCACACGGGGGAGAAACCATTTAGTTGTACTGATTGTGGGAAATGTTTCCCCATAAAAGCTAACCTATTAATGCATCATAGAATCCACACGGGGAAAAACCTTTTAGTTGTACTGATTGTGGGAAATATTTCCCCAGAAAAGGAGATCTAGTGAGGCATCATAGAATCCACAAACGGGAGAAACCTTTTAGTTGTACTGAATGTGGGAAATGTTTCCCCAGAAAAGCATAACTAGCGAGGCATCATAGAACTCACATGGGGGAGTAACCTTTAGTTATACTGATTTTGGGAAATGTTTCCCCAGAAAAGGAGCACTGCTGACCACCCTCCAGCTCCCCCGATTGAGGTGCAGTGAAAGAGCGGGAAGTCTCCTGCTCCGCTCGATCACTGCTGCCCAATCGCCTTCCACCACAGGACATAAAAAGAAGCACCATTGGGATGCCCACACCTGATAGGTCTGTGCCTTAGGGCCTCGCCAGAGGGTCCTTTGGTATGGCCCTTAGGAGGAGATACCTGGCTATCCACCACTCCTGGAATCTTCCACCAAGCAGCAACTTAAATTTACTACTTGTCGCAACGAATCATTCTGACAGCACACCGCCAGGACAATAAACTAAAGGAGGGCTCCACCACTTCCTCTACAAGCTGACCCAATCTCCAATCAAGCCTGCTCCAGGAATACAAGGTACCCCAGAAACCATGCCTCCCTTCCTAAACCCAGCATACCTCATAATGCCATAATGCCATGGGCAAGCCACTTCTCTCCATAGCCCATGTTCCCTGTAAAATAGTTATCTCCAAGTTATAATGCCCTGTTCAATGTAATTTCAGTTTGTTCAATGTAAACCGCACTGATGTAGAATAGCGCGGTATATAAGAGAATGTAAATAAATAAATAAAATAAAATTCTCACTTACCTTGCCATGCTCACCCATTATTACCAACATATACTCAAACCACCCCATTCCAAATACTACACTTACTCAGCCTATAAACACCACCAAGCCTCCCTCCATCCACAGAAACTCATACACCCCACCAATTCCAACCCTCACTTCTACCCTCACAAACAAACAAGCTCTCTCAGTCTCTCTAGTAAATGCACGCTCAGTGAGAAAAGCTCCCCATGCTCTGAGACCTGATCATATCTCAAAAGATCGATATTCTCTGCATAACAGAAATCTGGCTAACAGATTCAGATACAGTACTCATGAACCATCTACAACCTAATGGATATAGAATGTACAACTGCTCACAAGTGCACACCAGAGGAGGAGGAGTAGCCATCATAGCGAAATCCAACCTCCACTTCAGGAACTATGCATCAGAAACAACTAAAGAAACGGATATACTCACAATCACTAATAAACGCCTCTCCTTATGTCTAATTTACCAAGCACCTACTGCACGCACAGATCTGTCGGACATTCTAAAGCATGAGTCAGAGAGTGCCAGCACCATGAAAGAACAGATAATTCTCAGAGACCTCAACCTCTCTTCATTACAGGAGAAGCATGCCGAAGCCTTTATTAGTGCAATGGAAGCAATGGACCTGACTCAAATCATACACAACTCAACACACGAAAAAGGGAATACCCTAGATCTGATATTCCTCATCTCCCAAATTGCCATCTCCTGCAAGAACCCTAGGATCACACATTTACCATGGTCTGACCACCATCTCATCAACTTCACTAGCACATACCAGCATATCCACTTCAAAGAGAACAATCAAATCGCAAAGAGATTTAAACCATTTAACAAGGACTTCCTAGCCTAAGTACTACCTAAACTACAAACTGACTCCTCCAAAATTGAAGACCTAGTCGAGAACTGGAATACTATAATCGCCTCTGCAGTATGTACAACAACAAACCAAACCGGAGTCAGGGTTAGCTCGGCCAGAGCCCGTTGGTTCACCCCCAACCTAAGGAGACTAAGGACCCCACTCAGAAGGGCCGAGAGAAAATTGAGAAAGACTAAGAAAGAAACAGACAGAGCAAGATACATGAATGAACTGGACAACTACTGCACAGAAACAGATAATGCAAATAGAGCCTACCATTCAAAAATCATAAATACATCAATTAACAGACCACATGAACTCTTTGACATAGTTAAGAAGTTAAAAAAGACACCTAACCACTTAAACCAACTCCCAAATATGCCAACAGAACAGCTGGCAGGTCAATAGAAAGAGCTCCAACAACACAACTCACCTCCAAGAGCAACAACAATCGCCTATTGTACTGCTCAGGGCACTGAATGGAGTACATTTGAAACGATCACCAAAGAAAGGATACAATCCACCATCTCAAGTCTGAACACTGCTACCTCCCCACTAGATCCTTGCCCTGTGTAGTTTATTTTATTTATTTATATTCTCCACTATTCTGCATCAGTGCAGTTTACAGTGAACAAACTGAAATTACATTGAACAGGGCATTAGAACTTGGAGATAACTATTTTACAGGGAACATGGGCTATGGAGGGTTAAGTGGCTTGTCCAAGACCACAAGGAGCACCTGTGGGACTATTTATTTATTTAGCTGTCCTTCCGGCCCAAAGTTGCTGTCCTCTAACAGGATTTGAACCCCTGACCTTCTGGCCTGAAGTACCTTGCCCCAACCACTAGGCCACTCCTCCACTCCAAACTAAACTGGACATAAGCACAGCCCTAGCCTGCATAGCAAATGAATTACTCAAGCCATACACATGCCAGACAGCCTCAAAACCTCTATCATTTGCCCAACCCTCGAGAAACATAATCTGGACTTCCATGATCCTGCATGTTTCAGGCCACTAACAAGTCTCCCATTCACTGCCAAAATCATTGAGAAGATAGTTCAACAGCCACTCCAAGACCATCTAAACATAAACAACTCACTAGACCACAGCAACATGGATTCTGCCCGTCTCATGGGGTCAAGACCCTCATGATAATCTCTATTGAACACCCTAATCAAAGGAATACAGACCAAGCAATCTGGATTTTATTTATTTATTTCTTTTATTTACTTAGTATTTCTTTTATACCACGCTATTGACATCAGTGCGGTTTACATCAAAACATAATATATGCATTTCAGGGTCACTGAGATGCATTTACATTCGAACAGGGATTGGAAACTTGGATAACAGGGTAAAATTAACAAGAGTTATACATTGATATGCTATGATCTTCCTGGATATATCAGCAGCTTCTGACACCGTCTTCTACAGCACCCTCCTACACAGACTACAGGAGATTGGTATTAAGGACATTGTTTTACAGTTGTTCCAATCTTAACTGACCAACAGACAACAACTGATCCATACCAGCGTGGCAACCTCCCCCCACTTTCGACAGAATCAAGGAGTACCCCGAGACTCAACTCTCTCCGCCATGCTCTTTAATATCTACCTTCAGTCTCTTTGCTTGATAATATGCTCTCACAACATCAATTACCATATTTATGCAGACGACATAATGCTTTATGGAACCATCACAACCACAAACCCAACGAACAATCTTCTAACAAACTGCTTCATTGACGTCTCAAAATGGCTCCAAGAAAACAACCTATTAACCTTAAAAAAATTGAAGCCCTATTTGCTACCAAGGATCAAACCTTCATCCCCTCCCCCCCACAACATCTCACTTTGGGAACAACCCAAATATGAGTTCAACCCTATATAAAATACTTGGGGATCATCATTGATCAAACACTTTCATTTAATCAACAGATCGAAAAAACAGCTAGAAGAATATTCCTCAAAACAAAAATGGTACAACGACTCAGGCCACTCATTGTTCCACAGGATTTCAGAACGGTTATGCAGGTTATGACGCTCCCCAACTAGACTACTGTAATGCAATCTATCATGGACTACTGGACACCCACTCCAACCCCCTATGGACTGCCCTCAACACCACTGCAAGAATCATCCAAAGAGTCAAGAAACATGATCACATCACCCCAGTCTTGAGAGAGCTTCACATCCTACCTCTTGAAGCAAGGATCAAATACAAGACTCTGCTACTTATCCATAAAGTTCTCCATCAACTGCAGACTTCTCAGCTCCAGACTCTACTCCCCCAGCCTACATCTAATAGACATACCCGCCAGACCAACGGCAACACACTCACTGTCCCACATGAAAGGACAAAGTTCAATCAGCATACCTGTAACAGAGCATTTGAACTATACACACCCTCCCTCTGGAACTCCCTTCCCAAATAGATTCAAAACAACAAAGACCTCTCCTCATTCAGGAAAAAATTAAAAACCCACCTGTTTTGTGAACACCTCGGAGCTGAGATGGACATCTCTCACTAACTGCCGGTCCCTGGTAGTCTCCCAACAGACTGAATCTGGATGAATCCCCTACCAATTGAGAGTCTTGCGTCAACGTCGAGTACTATTACTTACCTTGTCTGGATCATCAATGTTGGCTCCCCTGGTGCCGGATCCCTCCCCCCCCTCACCTATTATTGTTGAGCTGATTAACGTCCCCCCCCCCCTTTTTGTTAAACCGCTTTGACCCGGTGAAAAGCAGTATATAAATGCAGCTAAATAAATAAATAAAAAGAACAAGTAGTGATGCATCATGGATACCACCTTGGGGAGAAACCTTTCAGTTGTACTGACTGTGGGAAATGTTTTCTTAAGAAAGCACAACTAGTGCTGCATCATAGAAACCACACAGGCGAGAAACATTTTAGTTGTACTGAATGTAGGAAATCTTTCTTCACAAAAGCAAAACTAGTGCAGCATCATCGAACCCGCACGAGGGAGAATCCTTGTAGTTGTACAGATTGTGAGAAGTTTTTCCTCTTGAAAACACTAGTGACACATCATAGAACCCACACAGGGGAGAAACCTTATTATTGTGCTGAATGTGGAAAATGTTTCTTCACGAAAGCTCAACTAGAGCAGCATCATAGAACCCACACAGGGGAGAAATCCCATCAATCAGCTGGCAATTCCTGTATTCTCCTACAGTTTGGGGATTGTGGATTGGACTCATAAAGAGATTGAAAAACTGGATGTGCGAACAAGAAAACTCCTCCATACTCATGAAATAATTTACAAAAATCAGTTTATGCCTAGATTGTACATCCGTGGAACTGAAGGAGGGTTAGGACCAATAAAAATGAACTACACCTACAGAGCTACTATCATAGACCTCCAACCCTATCTGACAGCATCATCAGATCCAAATATACAAAAAGTGCTGAAATATGAAAGTAAACGTTCAGAATCTGTCTCCATCATCAAACTCTGACAGGCGTTCTGGCGATTAGAAGGAATGAGTGAGAATCCACAGATGTGCATGAGAAAGAAAGTAACAAAATTTGCAAAACAAGAGAAAAAAACTCTTCAAAGAATTAGATCAGCAGATGAAAAACAAGTGGCAAATGTACAAATACTGTGGGAAATACTGAGTGTTACTCCAAGAACATTTTGTCGATCAAGAACGGACACATGAATGGCTGAGGAAAGGTAGACGGAAACCCAAGATGAAAGATTGACAGTTGCAGCCCAGGACAGTGGATTGCGGATGAGATGGTTACGGCGTGTATTGAAAAAACTGGCATAACAGACAAATGCCAATTAATTCTGTAAGAAAGAGCTAGAAACAGTGACTCACTCAATAGCAGGCTGTGAAGTTGGAATGGTGGAAAATTTCTGTATGGAAAGGCACAACAAAGTAGCACACCTCCTCCACTGGAAACTCTGTAAACACTACATCGCTGTCCCTGAAAAGAACTGGGATCATGACCCAAAGAGAATAACAGAGAATGAAGAGGTTCTGATCACCTGGGATATTCCCATTCTGACAGATAAGAAACTGGATACCAGAGAACCTGATATAGTGGTAAAGGAGAAGAACACCAGAACGGAAATGATAATAAAAGTGTCAGTACCGAGTGATAATTCGTGAATCACATAGGGAGAAGATCTTGAAGTATCAAGAAATGTAATCAGAGACCAAGAAAATGTGGCAGAAAGATACAGAAATATTTCTCATTGTACAGGGAGCCACAGGTCTGATAAAGAAGAATTTCCAAACACATCTTGACAAACTACCCATACATGTTGCACCTTATGAACTCCATCAGGAGGCTCTCTTTGGCACGATGCAGGTATTACACTGAGCATTAGCAATAAATTTGAGAGATTAAGATCATATTCCACATACCCTGGCTTAGAAGTGAGGTTCACGATTGCCATAGTATGTGCAAAACTAATCCATTAAGAGAAACTACCTTGGGAGAAACCTTTTAGTTGTACTGATTATTGGAAATGTTTCCCCAGAAAAGAACTATTAGTGATGCATCATAGAACCCACACTGGGGAGAAACTTTTAGTTGTACTGAATGTGGGAAATGTTTCCCTAGAAAAGCACAACTAGTGCTGCATCATAGAACCCTCACGGGGAGAGACTTTTAGTTATTTGGAATGTGGGAGATATTTCTTCACAAAATGAAGACTAGTGAGGTGTCATGGAACTCACACTGGGGAGAATAAACTGACGTACATCTTGAATAATATCTAAACGACAATGACAATAGAGGTGTCTGTTCCAAGTGATTATTCTCTGACTTGCGTGGAGAGGCAGAGGAACCTGAAGTACCAAGAAATGCAGTCAGAGACCAATAAAATGTGGCAGAAAGATACAGTAATCTTTCCTATTGTACTAGGTGTGACAAACTTGATAAACTTGTTATATCTTACGAATTCCAGCACAAGGCTCTCTTTTGCAGGATGCAAGTACTACATCACACATTAGCGGTAAATTTGAGAGCTGAAATTAAATTCCACATACCATGGCTTAGAAGTGACGTTCACGACGGTCATATTAGGTGCAAACACCCATTAGGTGAAACTGCCCTGAGATAATCCATGAAATGAAGGTCTCCAGTTCCCAGAGTGCACTGCTATACAGTAATCCCTCGAGGGAAATAAACCTGCTCACAGAGTGCACTGTGACACTCCAACACAGTAGTCCCTTTAAGGAAAGACTACAGCTCCCAGAGTGCACTGTGACATTCCCACACATTAATCCCTCCTAGGAAGGACTACGGCTCCCAGAGTGCACATTGACACTCCTACACAGTAATCACTTTTTAAAAGAACAACAGCTCCCAGAGTGCACTCTGACAGTTTCACACACTAATCCCTCCTAAGAAGGACTTCAGCTCCCAGAGTGCACTGTGAAACTCCCACACAGTAATCCCTCCTATGAAGGACTACAGATTCCAGAATGCACTATGACACTCTGAAACTGCAATCCCTCCTAGGAAGGACTCCAGCTCTCAGAGTGCACTTGGACACTCCCACCCAATAATCCCTCCTGGGAATGATTACAGCTCCCAGAGTGCACTGTGATACTACCGCATAGTAATCCCATCTAGGAAGGACTACATCTCCCAGAGTGCACTGTGACACTTTCACACAGTAATCCCTCCTAAGAAGGACTTCAGCTCCCAGAGTGCACTGTCACTTTCTCACACAGTAAGCCCTCCTAGTAATAACTACAACTCCCAGAGTGCACTTTGACGTTCCCACTCAGTAATTCCTACTATTGAGGACTACAGCTCCCAGAGTGCACTTTGACACTCCCACACAGTAATCCCTCCTATGAAGGACTACAGATCCCAGAATGCACTATGACACTCTGAAACTGCAATCCCTCCTAGGAAGGACTACAGCTCTCAGAGTGCACTTGGACACTCCCACCCAATAATCCCTCCTGGGAATGATTACATCTCCCAGAGTGCACTGTGACACTCCCAAACAGTAATAACCCCTAGGAAGGAATACAGCTCCCAGAGTGCACAGTACTCTCTCACGCAGTAATCCCTCTTAGGAAGGACTACATCTCCTACAGTGCACTGTGACACTCCCACACAGGTCAGGCAGACATACGTATTCTGGAAAAATTCCTGACTCTCTCTCTTCTAGCAACAGAAATGGCAGATTCCAGCAGTGGCATCACTGTGGTACACTACACAGCAGAGGGTCACTGGTTCGGGGATGCTGGCTGTGGATCCTTCAATGCATGTCCAACCTTGAAACGGGGTTTAAGAGGTATTGTTCCAGTCAAGCAGTGACCCTTGTGGAAGCCAAGGACATGCCTGAGAGCCCTCGGTCCCCAGCCAGTGCCTCCTGTTCTCTCTGCTTCTTGCGATGCTTCTGAGACCCACACACTTGTGAACCATGGGGGTGGCCATCTTGCTTCTAGCCAAGCTGCCTTACAAGCCACTGCCCCCCTCTACAGCAATTGGACATAGCCACTCAAGCCTCCAACCCCTCTGCAGCAATTGGCCAGAGGTCTCTCAAACTGCCACCCCTCTGCAGGGATTGGACAGCAGCCTCGCTGTTTGACTCTGACCACTGAAGAGAATCATCCTGGCATCTACAGCTTCTCTAAAGCAGACTGCTGACCATCAACTGATTCCAACAGCCCAGAGAGGCCAGCGCCTATTCAACATGGATCAGTGCAGATTGGCACCAAGCTTCAAGGAGCAGGTTCATGGCACAGATGGTAATGGTGCCAATAGAGTCATGGCCAGTCCTCCTCTCCACACTGACTTGCTCCAGACTGCTACAGTGTCAGCCCTTGGTGCATGGATGCAAATTTCCTTACCAATTCTTCCACACCAGCCAGGTTTCTATCAGTCTCTCCATGCAGACACTTCCCTGTGTGTCATTGTAGCAGCAGATAAGCATGCAATAAATAAAACCAGGAGTCGTTTCAAGGATCCAAGCCAGTTTAATGTGCACATGGCTCAAGCAATAAGCAATTTCAAAATGGCTGAGCAATGGTTTCTAGCAAAACAACAACTTTTATAGCGTTCTTCTCCATTCTAGACATAGGCAAACTTTTCATTGGTCCCAGTAACCCCTCTCACCCATCTATTGGTCCTGGTACTGATATGGCTACCCAATCGGGACCCTGGTCTGGGCTCAGCACCTGGTTGCCCCCCTTCTAGTCCCAATTACAATGGTCAATGTCTCTAACTTGTTACATCTCTCCTCCAAGGTCGCTTAGCTTGTTAAAACATATGGGAAGCAGGGCACTGTAACCTTGCTTTTTGCAGAGTTAATTAATTCTATAGAAGCTGTGCTCTCTTATCAGTACCAATTAGAGCTGTTTTCTGTCTTTTCTAAGTGTTTCGTTTCTGCTTAGCTATGTTCAGTTAAGCTGAGTTAAGTTTCAATTCTATGGTGTCATCATTCAGGGGGGTTTTCATTCCTCTGGGCCTAACTACAGGCTTCAGTTACAGGTCAAGCTGCTTAGGCCTGTCTGCTTAGTTCAATTAGCATGGATCATAGGCCGTCGCCTACCACATTCCCCCCTTTGATTATTCTCACCCACATGTTAATAAGGTGTGAGAATCAAATCACATAATACTAGGTAAAGGTATCACTCTGTGGTATAGGGTAGTAAGTTCACATAGCTAATATCTTTGTAGCTGCCTTATGCTCTACAGTGTTATTAATAACTGAAGTTATCATTCGCAAGCAAAGTGGCAAGAAACAAGGGAGCAACAGGCAGATAGTCAAAGTCCATAGTTTGGCAAGAGTGGGAAAAAGAACTAAAGGATTAGAAGGTTCAGTTGCATCTTTGTTGTGCTGTCGTAAAGCTTCTGATTTAGACAGACCAGCTGTCCATCCTTCGTAGTAGATTGTGGTCCAGTCCAAACAAAACACAAACTGTCAACAATGGGGTGGGCCAATACCCACTCACTAGTAGTATTATGTAAATCAGTCTGATTGTATAGGATAGAATAGTTCAGTTCTTGCGTCTCCCAGGGCCACTGATCTCCCATCTTAGTTCCTCCACAATAGAAACAGTCAGAAGTGTGGAGACTAGATGCTATTGCTCCAGCAAGTTCAAGAAACAAGTTCTGGTGGTGGTATGAGGAATTGCAACGGTGGCTTGCATAGCCTTGTAGAAAGTCAAGATCTAGAACAACTTTTGGATTGGAGAGTATACCAATGCAAGTATAGGAAGAATGATAAAACAAGGTCTGAGTGACCTTCGGTCCAGTTCATGTGGTACTTATACAGGCTGCCCAGGGAGGCAAGGCAAAAGTAATTTCAAAGCACTCCAAAACTGTTGCCAGAATAAAGCAATAATAATGATTCATAATGGGCATAGTCTCTGGAAAATTGGGGGAACTGTCGGATTTCACAAAGGTAGAGTTGATTGTAGATCCTCAAGCTTCTGCCGTACGTAGACCTACCAGCTTTTTGGCAGGAGTAGGGCTGTAGATTCCAAAGTATCACTGTCCTCTGGGATGTCTCAATTTCTTAAAATATCATAGCATAGTCTCTTAGGCTATTATTGCTTCCTTAGAGCAGTTCACTCTTTAGAAGATCAAAACAGTCTTTTCAGAGTATTTAAACACAGTCTCTTAGAAGATTCAATTTCTTAACACAACACAGTCTCTTTCTGATGATTGCAGTTTTTTTTTGTTTTTTTTTCCAGATGCGAAGCTTACTTTCAGATAAACAAACAGTCTTGAAATAGTGCAGTTTCTGAGGGACCAATAAGTCTTAGGTCCGTGGTTGTTGTCGTAGGGTGAGGTGCAATGGAGTCTCAGGATGCTGTACAGTAGTCCAGTGATCAGGTTCAAGAGCAGCTGCTGGCTTCACTTGATTATGATGGATCCAAGGTTCAAATTCTGCGACTTTTACTGCAGTTGGAGTTGACAAGATGACAACATAGGGTCCCCTCCAATGCAGGGCTAACAGTATCTTTCTCCACTCTTTGATCCACACCGAGACTCCAGGCTTGAAAGGATGCAGGGGTGCAGGCAAATTGATTGGTAATCGATTTTGTACTCAGGTATGAAGACTCCTGCAAAACAGAACTTAAAACCAATAGTTCATGTCTAATAATTTCAGATCCTATCTGTCTCATATCTCCTTTTATTTTCTATACAATAGGCAGGGGTTGCCCATACAGAATCTCAAAAAAGGGAAACTCCTAAAGACTTAGCAGGGGCTAAGTATATCCTAAGAAGGGCTATAGGAAGAACCTGGGGCCACTTCAGATAAACCTCTTGGCAAAGTTTAGACAACTGATATTTCAGGGTTCTATTCATACATTCTATTTTTCCTAAATTCTGAGATCTATAGGCAGTATGTATCTATTAATATCAATATCTTGGGGCTATACTTAATGGACTTGCTTCCTAAGGTTATCCACCCTCATTATTTGTACAGGGTCCCATGTGCATGCAAGGTTGTAAGGGCATACTTGAAATCTGGGTACACATTTAGACAGGGCTCTTTTCCTATTGTTAGTGCTCTAGTGAGGACTATCAGTTCAGCTTTCTGTGGTGAAGTTTCTGGGACTAGAGCTGAGGACTCAACTACCAAATCAGGGGTCACCACTGCATATCTAGCACAACAATGTCCATTGATGATGAAACTGCCTTCAGCCACAAAGAAAGTCTGTTCAGGGTTCTCCAGAGGGACATCAGTCAAATCCAGGCGGCTTGAGAATACAGTGTCCATAATTTCTAAACAGTCATGATCAGGGGATCAAGACCAACTGATAACAACATAGCAGGATTGAAAGCTTGACTGACCCTTCAGTTGTATCTGGGGTTTTCACACAACATACTCTAATACTTCAACATTCATAGATTTGTTAGCTAGTAATTTCCTTTGTATTTCATATTGGTTAGAACAGAGTGTGGTACAGTAACTTGAAGATTCTGTCTCAAAGTGAGCTTGTCAGCTTTGCTCACTAGGAGGGCTGTAGCTTGCAACAGCTCTCAAACAAGGTGCCAGCCTTTTGCAACTACATCCAATTGTTTTGACAAATAGGCTACTGGTTGTTGCCAAGGTCCAAGAGATTGAGTCAACACTCCTAGAACATTTCCTTGCGACTCATGAACATAGAGACTGTAAGGTTTTCTGGACATCTGGTAGACCCAGAGCTGGTGATAACATCAGAGCGGTTTTCAAAGATCAAAAGACTGCATTCCTATTCAAGTCCCCATTCCAATGGAGACTTTTTCATTCCTTTGGTAGCTTGATACAATGTGATACAATGGTTTTGCTAGCAGCGCAAAATTGGGGATCCATATACAACAGTACCCTGTGGCACCCAAGAAGGCTCTCACTTGCCTCCTGGTGGTTGGAGTAGGAATACTGCATACAGCTGCTTTGCGTTCTGGTAAGGGTTCCAGGCGTCGAATTCCGCTGGACAACTGGAATCCTAGGTATTTAACTTGTTTGACATAATTATGCTTTGGCTCTTGAGACTTTGTATCCAGCCTCATTAAATAGGTGCAAGAGTTCACTGGTGGCTTGTGGACATTCACTTTCTGAGTTGGTGGTTATGAGCAAGTTGTCCACATATTGAAGTAGAATTCTTTCTCCTGGAATTACTGGATAACTTGTCAAATCTTTTTGCTGAGTAAGGCGAGTTCTTGAATCCTTGAGGTAATCTTGTCCAGATGAGTTGGCCCCGCCTCCTTGTAGTGGGGTCTTGGGCTAAGCATATGCAGAAAAAAAACATTTTTTTTAAAGTCCAGAATGGTAAAATATATATCTTCAGCAGAGATCAGTTCCAAGAGAATATAAGGATTTTGGTACCACTGGTTGTATAGTTTCAGCTGCATCATTCATTCTTCTTAGATCCTGCACTGGGCGGTAGCCACCTGTCCCAGGCTTCTTGACTGGCTTGAGGGTGACAATGACAGGGGCTATGTTCTTCGCTAGGCCAGGTGGATTATCTTCTGCCCATCCTCCAGGTGGGGCTATGAGGTTGGTAAGTGTACAGCTTGTTGCTTTGGATGCAGGTGAATAGAACCGCCATTCTTCTTCTTGGGGGACAGTTAACACCATCAGGCCAGCAGATTTTGAGTTTCATTTTTCCCCCTTCAACAAAGGATATCTGTGCTTGAAGCTTTGCAAGCAGGTCTCGGCTCCAAAAATGCAATAGGGCATTCAGGCATATACAGGAACTGGTACATTATTATTATTATTTTTTTTAGTTCACACATGCGGTTCTGCAGAAAAGGCTTTGTGGCCTTAGCCCCAGTAGCTCTGATAATGGTGGTGCATCTAGAAAAACACAGGGGCTACTGGCTTTAGTATTCTGCTCCTGTATCCCCCATAAAAGTCCATATATTGGTCCCCTATTTTTCAGACTGACTCCTGGGGACCCAGGGAAACTGGAGAGTCCGGTCTGGCCTAGTCTTCATCCATGCTGTAGCCCTCTTCGGCTGCCACTCACGCTATAGCTGCTTCACTCTCGTGCTGAAACACTGTGCTTGGTTTTATTCTATGACTCTGCAATCAAGTACTCCCTCCTCCCCTCCTGGGGTGGAGTCAAGATACAGGCATTCACTTCTCTAATGTCCTTCTTTTTCTATAATGGGTGCACTGATTTGCACCCAGTGGAGGCCTGCTACTTCTGCGGCCTCTTACACGTTCTCTGGTCCTTTGATTAGGAGAATCTCCTCCACGTCGTTCAATGAAAGCAGCACCAAGCTGATCTGCTTTCTCTTTATTTTACATTCACTTTCTTTGCCACATTCAGTCTTACATTTCACATACTTTCAAATCAACTCTTCCAGTAACTATAATGTCCGCAAATCCATCCAGTTTCATTTCTGTTTTATATCTCTCTGGGACTGACTGACAAAAACACAACTTCTCCTGGGCTACTGGTCTGCATTATACTGTTCATTAGTTCAATCAAATCCTAAGGCTTCTTAGTGTATAATGCAGTTTTTTCAGTTCTAAACAAGTCTGGTCAGCTGACTTTCACTTCTGGTCCACAGTGGGCACATTAGTTCACGCCCACCGGGGGGGTGACATCATCGGTGGACTGGGCTCCATCCCCCCCTTAAGCACTCTGAACAGAACTACTTACAGAGAGAGAGAGAGAGACGAGACAGGATATCTAGAGATTCTGGGGCAAAATATAGTGAACTAAGGAAATATAACTAGCAGAAGTCACTCCCTTTCACATAGCATTCCTGATTGGGACAGAGACATTTCATAGCCTTCAGTAAATGAAATTCTTGATCATACTTGAAAAGACACTTATTATTTCTGTAAACATAGGGCAGGCAGGAAACACTTAGATTGAGCACATACATCCATTATGCTTATTGCAACTTATTCCAAACAGGAACAATTTAGATACAGTTCTTAAAATATATTATAGAGAGAACTATAGCTATCTGTTACGTATGACTAGAATAAAAATACTTAGCAACTGCCAGCCGTAATCAGCATGTCTCTGCAAAAGAAATTATTATTTTTAGTTCAGGAAGCAAATATTCAAAAGACATTCCGGATATTTTTCATAAAGTGTACCTTTCCCTTTTTTCAAATACAGAAAAACAGCTTACAGTTTGGGGAAGCATGCATTCAAATGACTTATACTTGTTCATAAAAAGGTTAGTGCAAACACTCCGCAAGATAAACCTTTTTTTTTTTTTTTAAACTTTGATTGAATGAATCCTTTATTTTAAACAAGCAAAAGAGACTGCTCAATCGGGAACGGCCGTCTCATTCCCTAGTAAGCTGTGTGAGCCACACCCCTTCGCTCACTGGAAACGAAAGTATCACAGTTTCACACAGAGACATGCTAGCAAGAATCATTTAAATCAGTGTCAAGTCGTGATCTAATAATTACTTTGTAGGTTTATAAGTCAAAGGAAATAAACCCAAAAACAGTTTGCTTAGTTTATCATTTCTGAAAGGTAACAATAAAATACAGACAAAGCAGAGAATATAACTAAAAACAGTTTACGGAGCTCCGATGAGGTTAATTCGACCTTCAAAACTAAAATCCTGACTAAATATTCTTATCGAATGGTATATAATACCTAACCATAGCAGAAGGAACATTACTATTAAAAACATATTGAATAACACAGGTACAATTTGCCTGACATAAGCACAAACTAACAGCATTGAGATTTAAGCCTGCAGAGGGTTAGAGAGACGACACTGTACATTCTTTCCTTCAGACACGCCCCCTGTCAGTTTTTCACACTGCAGTAGAAAAACGAACTGGGTCAGACCAGCTTTTGGATTTTTAAAATGATTCTAGGTGTTTTGGGTCTTCGTTCTGCTCTATTAATACAATTTCTTAATCAGTGAACTGTCACAAATTACCCAACAGAATAATCTCACATTTATAACAGAAGGGAAACTCGCAGTTTCAACAGATAACAAAAAACAGATACACAGTAGGGCAGACAATACACCAAACGCTTCCTCCGTTTCGCGACCTAGACGCAGTCACCCGGCTAGGAACTGCGCTAGTCCAGAGTCCACTCTCGCTTGGTCCGTGCTGCCAGACCTCTCATTCACACTTCATTCACACAGTCATGCTAGCAACGTATCTCAGAATGCATTCCTTTCTATCTATTCTGACTAGTCTTATCCAATTTCCCAATTACAAAAAGGATGGGGGTTTCACCCGGCGAATACCCATTGCGGGGTTACTCGGCCCTTCCTTGAGAGGTGATCATGCTCTCTTACCAATTCCCAATATCTCGAGATTACAAATTCCAAGTTCCTGTCTGTTCTGACTAGGCTAAATCATGATTTTTTTTTTAACAGCTGTACCTCGCGAATACTCATGCAAGGATTTTCAAACAAATTTTCCCCACGCAAACTCATGTAGGGACCTCGCGCATACTCATGCGAGGTTGACTTAAGTCTTACCAAACAAAAAGGACGATGGCTTCGCCTTGCGCATACTCATGCAAGGGTAATAGGACCGTCCTTGAGAGGGGATCAGTGCTCTCATTACCAAATTCCAAATTCCAAGTTCCAAGTTCTCGAGATTACAAGTTACAAGTTTCACAAGTTTCAAACTGCAGTTCTAACTCATCTGTCTAGACAGGTTTTCAAAACTATACTTACCAGATCTGGTTCCCAAGCTTCTGAGTTGGATCCTGGACTCCCCCGGGTCGGAAGTGTTGGCCAGCTGGACCCAGTGCCTGCCGAGGCCAGGCAGAACCCCCTCCGATTCAAGAGGATCGGTGGGCCCAGGGAAATTCCCCTGCGTCGGATTGGCATGGCTCCAACTGGACCAAACCTCAAGGCGAATTACGTGGATTTATTCACTTGAACACCATCCACCACTCGCACTTCCAGGCCAAACGCACCAAGAAATGTAGCAGCAGATAAGCATGCAATAAATAAAACCAGGAGTCGTTTCAAGGATCCAAGCCAGTTTAATGTGCACATGGCTCAAGCAATAAGCAATTTCAAAATGGCTGAGCAATGGTTTCTAGCAAAACAACAACTTTTATAGCGTTCTTCTCCATTCTAGACATAGGCAAACTTTTCATTGGTCCCAGTAACCCCTCTCACCCATCTATTGGTCCTGGTACTGATATGGCTACCCAATCGGGACCCTGGTCTGGGCTCAGCACCTGGTTGCCCCCCTTCTAGTCCCAATTACAATGGTCAGTGTCTCTAACTTATTACATCTCTCCTCCAAGGTCGCTTAGCTTGTTAAAACATATGGGAAGCAGGGCACTGTAACCTTGCTTTTTGCAGAGTTAATTAATTCTATAGAAGCTGTGCTCTCTTATCAGTACCAATTAGAGCTGTTTTCTGTCTTTTCTAAGTGTTTCGTTTTTGCTTAGCTATGTTCAGTTAAGCTGAGTTAAGTTTCAATTCTATGGTGTCATCATTCAGGGGGGTTTTCATTCCTCTGGGCCTAACTGCAGGCTTCAGTTACAGGTCAAGCTGCTTAGGCCTGTCTGCTTAGTTCAATTAGCATGGATCATAGGCCATCGCTTACCACATCATCAATGGACTTAAATGGTATGAGAAGAATAACTCAAGTCCTTTTTCTAAGCCAAGGCGCAGATTTGAACCCATGACCTTCAGGTTAGAAGGCAGATCTCTTGCACAGGGAGCTATCAGGCCTTCATCTGCTTCTTATAGTGACTTTAGGCTACTTGACTGTCGGTGTCTCCTGGGACTCAGCACTTAGAAGCAGATACTACAGTGCTGGCATGGAGACTGCAACCATGTCCATATTCTCCTTGGAGCATACTTTCTCTCTTGGCCAGCTCAACCAACCATTGGTGCCATGACATGGGAGAAGCTACAAGAAGATATTGGTGAGGAGGCACAGGAAAAGATTCAACTACAGGGCACAGTCCTGCGAGGCTGGCACCTCCATCTGCCCAACTGAGTCCACAGAAAGCTGTAGCAGTCCCTCTGGCTGCTGACCATTGCAAAGCGCAGGCCCTGGAGCCTTTGCGCTGAGCATTGGCAGTTCCTCTGGCTGCTGACTGTGGCAAGGCACAGGGCCTAGAGTCCTTGTGCTGAGGCCCACACCCAGCAGCTTTTAAAGAACTGCACTGCAAGGGGTGAGAAATCAGTAGTGCCTACAGCGTTACGCATCAGTGCTAGTTTCGACCAATGGAGCCCAGGGGCATGAACATCTGGACCCACACAGGCTCAATTGTCCCAATTTTATGATTTTGTGTTTAATTATTGTGCAAGTCCTCCAGGAGCGGATTGTACTGATATTTTTCTGTACCTGTGTTAAAACCTTTAAAGATAAAAAAAGCATAAAGTTTATTTTTCAAGGTTGTAACAGGGTCGTCCAAGACCTAAGTAAGGAACGACCCCCTACTCAGAAATACAAGCCTTATTAAACCTTTCTCAAGCCAGGGGTACATGCAGTTCTCCGAGGACAAGCAGGATGAGTCAGCCACACCTGGTGACGTCATCCGACGGCGCCATAGACAGAAGTGCTCTCCAGAGCTCAGAAAAGCAAAGCCTTTCTGAGCATGTGCCTAGTAGCCCTACCCACTGGCCCGCCCCTAGCTGGCCCAGTTTCAGTTCTTCTGCCTTGCCAGCAAAATGGACACTCTCCAACTGAATTACCAATTGCTGACTTATTCGTAGAGAAACAGGAATTACTCCTTACTTTAACATGACTCTAATGCTGTGTCTCTTATGCTTCTTGTTTTCAGATTGGTTCCAGTACTTCTGGGCTCAAAGCCCCGTGCCTACCGGCCACGTGCTCACAGCCTGCGGCAGATGGGTACGATTCCCTAGGCAGATGCCGCTGCTGGAAAACTGCCACATGGAACTAAGGGGCATGATTGAAGACCCTCTGTTGCTGTCGTTGCAGCTGCTCCGCTCGGGATGTGCCTCAGAGACTCCATCCCCAGGTGTGAGCTCATTGGCCAATCCAGCTCTAACAGCAACGACTCTGCATGATGCCGTCCTGCCAACCGCGGCCTTCCCTATCCTCGGAATTCCTGCCCACCACCATATTCGAGGAGGGGAGTCAGCATCTCAAACTTCGCCCCATGGCGCAATTGCTTGGTGCCACGCCAAACTCCAGCCCCACATTGCCATTGGCTGGCGCCATGGAAAGCGGTAAATCCTCTTATCTGTGCCGACGTGGGAACTCCTTATTGGCGCAGAGAAGCTTCAAACAAGGGGAGGCACAGTCCATCATCCGTGTATGCAGCGGACCGCTGCCCACCGACGGAACACAGTGACATCAGAGCAGCCTGCTCCACTACCCAAAACCGAGCCTCCGCAGTCCCCCTGCTGAATCGCAACCATGCCACCACTGCTGCCTCTCAGTTCCTTCCGGCACGACGGTGAATCTCAGAATGCACACTGTGCCACTGCTGCCTCTCAGTTTTTTTGGCGCCGACAGAGGGAATCTCTTCCAGTGCACATACCACACTCAGTAGGCTGTCAATTCAGCCCCTCATGGAGCATACAACAATGCTGGCGCCGATGAGGGAACCACTCCAGAATGCATACTATTTATTTATTTAACTGTATTTATATACCGCCTTATCATACAATCAAGGCGGTGTAAGAAACAAAATAGACAAAACTTAATGAGAGTGAAAGATATACATGGAATGAGTTAATTGAATTGTAAGAAAAATATAATCATTAAAACATATAATCATTAAAACATTGCGCATTAATCATTACAACATGACATGTGCCAAACTACAAGGTAATATAGAATAAAAATATTATATGACAATATAAACTACTTAAAGAGCTTTGAAGAGGTGGGTAGGTATATCAGACGATTATGTGATAGGTCCATAATGCTCAATGAAAAGCAATGTTTTTAACAGCTTACGGAAGTCTTTAAGTTCCGTTGCTGATCTCAATTCGTCTGGGAGTGAATTCCTTCTGGCGCCGATGGGGCTATATCTCCGGTGCGCACATCACACCGCTGCCAATTGATGTACAACATGCTGCGAGTTCAGCTCCTCCTGGTGCACACAGCAATGTCTCGAAACTGAGCCAATGCATGAAAGGAGGAGAGTGGAGGATTGCACCACCATCACTCTGAGGTGCTCCTCCTACTACCACTGGCCAGGATTCATTAGCCCCTTCCTTCAGCCGGACTGCTGGTGCTGCCTAACGCAGTACTTCTGACAACCACCTCCTACTCCTCCTATCTACATGCTTGGTGCAGCTGGAGGGGTCCTCTCTTAAAGGGACCCGGGTACGCTCTTGCATGGTGCCAACAGCATGCTCGCCCAATGGATTCACTGATTACACTGTCGGGCAGCCAAGGAGCAGGCACCTTAGAACCCCTAGGGTGCCTTAAACTCAGGCGCCGTAGATTGAAGCCCCTTCAAACCCTGGGCTTTTTAACTTCATGGACCTTAACCCCTTGGCATGCCTTAAACTCTGGCACCTTAGGTTGAACTGCCTTCAACCCGGCACCTTATGTGCATATCAATGCTTGACCTATTTCAAGCATTGAGGAACCTGTGTCCTTTGGGGAAACTGCTAGGTATGTATGACCTAGATTGGCCACTGTTGGAAACAGGATACTGGGCTTGTTGGACCTTGGTCTGACCCAGTATGGCATATCTTATGTTCTTATGTTCACCTTAATGCTTGTCTTCTTAATGTGAGATGTGCCTACTGCAAGTTAAATGATCTGGGTGCCCTTCTCCATGTGCTACATGGCACATAAGCCAGACTGCCCATAACCTTATGGCTTCAGGAACCTTAGCACGGCCCTTACCGCTGGTGACTTACTGCGGTTCAGTAAACATCCCCCATAGTGTACTGAAGAATAGCTCTTGGGGCCAGTCTCCCACAACTCGGATCAATTACATGCTACTACCTGGACACTCTTGAAAATGGACATGCAGCATGAACTTCAAGGGACATATGCCTGCCCTCAAAGCCAGGCTGAGGGTCGGTTCTCCAACTGCCCACCAATACCCGTGCCATAGGCACAGTGTCCAGGACAACCCGGGCATCGGGCCCTGCAACCTCTCGGGTAGCCATAAGACCTAGCAGGCACAGATGCTATGTCAAGGCACCCCAGGCAATTCAGTCTAGCCAGATCTGTTGCATCCATGACTGCCTCTGCCACAGTGCACTGATCATTTGGAGGGCTAGGCCCTCATAACCTTCTGGTCATTGAAGACACAACATACACAGATGCTCTGTCCAAATGCACTGAGCAATTCAGTCTCTTCGGGCATCCATGACCCCTTTGCCACATCACCCTGATCACTCAGAGGACCCTCTGATAGCCAGCAATACAAGGGGGTGTCTGTTCACTAGGGCACTAGGGTGGGGATCCATGTGCTCTTCTAGGGTAAGGGACCCCTAGGTCCCTCCCATGAACTGACAGGCATAGCAAGAGCCTGTCAACCCAGTGACTGCATCACTGATCTAGGACCCCATGGACATCACCCAGGTCCAACAATGTATACTATCGCTCCCCTGATCCCAGTCATAGGGATACAATCTTAGACAGTTCTTCTCCTACAGCAGATAGAACTCCCAGGAGTATGGTTCAATTCTCCTAGAACGGACGGACCTCCCAGGAGTATAGTACAATTCCTGGCCTCTCAGCATTGCACCTCAGCCCATATCCAGATCTGTCAACCCCTAGGAACCAATTAGAGTGAAAGAGCAGCTCTTCAGCTATAACATAAGATATGCCATACTGCATCAGGCCAGACAACAAATGGCTAAGCAGTGGACCATCACATTCCGGGCATCTAGCCATATGGGGAATCCATACGAGGTTCCTTTGGAGTTGATGAAGCACTCTTTTTTGGAACAGACAACCTATTTCATTCCCTGCAATGGAAAACCCAGGTGACCCAAGGCCCATCTGCAGATGTCAGACAGCTCAACTGGCTTGAGTTGGGAAGCTCCATGCTTGACACTCCAATGGTCAAGTACTTCATTGGTCAAGATTTTGCAGGTCCAGGCCTGCCTTCCCATGTAAAGTTATCATATGGTACTCCACCATAGCAGACCTCATCTTCATATACTCAGCTTCCCCTCCACAAACCCTAGTTCAATCATCTAGCATGCTACCCTGCCCCTTCATGGTAGCACAGTGTCTTGCCTCATGCTGATCAAGGTGCTCACACATCAGACAAACCTCTGGTCTTCTGCCCTAACAAGCCATGACAGCTAACATCAAGGCCTAACATCTAGGTATCCAGAACAGCATCAAACAGGGCTAAGTCATCTGGCCGACCTACGCCCTTCTTCACCAGTAATTGGGACTTGAACTTCTACTGGTTCCCCTACTGTTCTACCTGCTCTTCCACTGCATCTCAAAGCCAGTGGGTCCTCGCCATAGCTTACCCGCAGCTGGTGGGGACCATATCCCGCAATACGGGAACCCTTTGACAGTAAGCTATACATACATGTGAATATTCCACAAAGAACATCGCTTCTGGGTAGCACGGCACTAACAGCCAAAGCCTAAGCTTCGCCTATGTGGACCTATGGATCATGAATCATATAGGCCAGTGGTCGTGGGGGTGGGAAGGAGTACTGCATTCCTCCTAACAGACTCTACCCCCTCCTGGACCCAGCAAAGGGCCCTCACAACAGTGGCCCAGGGCCATCATGATTGAGGCAAGTTAACATCCTCCAAGGAGATCACACCCACTATCACGCCACATCTTACCCAATGAGATTATCATGCGATCAATAAGCACCAACAGGAGTTCATGTCTCTGAGGGGGTTTTCCGCCACCTCCATCTCCTGGCTCAGGAGCCCCCCCTGGCTCACCTCTGAGATCAGATCTCCTCACACAGCATGGCGGAAGAATGTCCCACTCCAACCTTCCAACATTCGATATATCAGCATGGAAGCCTGTCGTCCCTTAACCTACCCTCGCCAATATAGTAGGTAGGTCAGCAAGCGATATTAGCACTAGATGCCCCTCTGCAGGAGATCCCCTGCAAGTTTATGTTTATGTTTATTTCATTTGCTTGACCACCCTTCAGTGGTAGTCAGAGCGGTTTCCAATACAAAAATTAGCAAAGTAAGGCACAAGGCCGGAAAAATGAAAAGAAGTTTACAAAAACTTGATAGTATAGAGAGAATAGAGCTAGTGGAGAGCAGTAGACACAGGGGAAGAGGCTAAGGAGAGGGGGTGGGAAGGTCGAAGGCTAGGGAGAAGAGGTGGGTCTTCAAATCACGTTTAAAGGTAGAGTGATCGGATTCTAGACGGAGGGAAGTGGGAAGGGAGTTGAAGGGTTGATGCTTCCAGAAAGGAGGCGCACCACATCGGCTGGTGCACACTGCATGGACTGACCTCCCTCCCCCGCCCCCCCTCCCCCCACTGGTACAGCAGGTCATCCAGTACCTCATCCTGCTCTTAGAACAGAGCCTCAAATCACAATCCATCAGAGTTCACCTCTCCAGGATTGCGACATCCATGACAGCACTGGCGGTGGCTCCATGGCTCAGCCAATTCATGAAAGAGCCGACCTGTATTTCGGGTCATGGGCCTGAACATTGTCATGAAAGAGCCGGCCAACCTTTGACTCACAACTGGGCCACAGTACAATTTGGCTCACAGTACCCCCTGGGGCCTGAACATTGTCCTCTTCCAGCTAACACAAGAGCCATTTGAACCCAGGTGAGCAGCATCACTGCTATACACTGCCTGGAAGACCCTCTTCCTGATGGTGATCACATCCGTGTTTGAAACCCAGTGTGCAGCATTGCTGCAGTACGCCCACTGGAAGCCCTCTCTAGCTACAAGCCCTCATGGCTCACCCACCATACACTCATTTTGGACATGCTCAAACCCCTTCCTGCTGCCCGATATCTGCCCAGAGGAGCAGGTTTCCACACTGTATACTGCATCAGGGCCCCAAGCGTCTACCTACACAGGACTGGCCCTGAGGGCAAAGGTCCCAACTGTCCTTCTCCCTTGTCTCCAATGGATCGGATCTCCCGGTCACAGAGAGAACAGTGTCACAGTGGAAGGCAACCCGCACTGCCTTCCGCCTGGCTCATGCGGGGGCACAGGCCATGCGGAGGATCAACGCCCACCAGTTCTGGGCACTGGCCATCACCATCGCTAATCTACACCCCATACCAGTGAATGACATCTGCGAGCCACTGCCTGCACACATTTCAGAGATACGATTGCCCGGAGATACGAGGCCAATGACAGGCAGTCCCTTCACTGCAGGGTCCTGGGTTCAACAGTGCCATGCGGAGAACCCTGCTGACCTGTCCTGACTGATTCTGGCACCGTTCAGTACTGACTGATTCTGGTGCCCACCCTCTGGCTTTTTCCTTCTTTGACACGACTGGGGCTTGTTCTTCTTGTGCTGTACTCTGCCCATTTATCTCACTCCTAGAGCTGGTTCTGGTTGTCTGCCCTTGCGCAAGTGACATTGCTATTGTGGTGCACATTCAGTTGGCAGTTGGCCTGTTCAACAACAAAGCAAGGCCATCGGCTCTGTGGCATCCCCTCATCCACCACAGCACACATGTACAGCTAGGGAGGCACCAGGTGTGGCTGACTCATCCTGCTGAGGTTACTTACCTGTAACAGGGGTTCTCCGTGGAAAGCAGGATGAGTCAGCCACACATACTTGCCCACCTCCCCTGGAGGAGGTCGGCCTCACCACCAGGCGCCCGCCTATCTAGCGGAAATACAGCTAGGTATGTACTGGGCCAGCTAGGGGTGGGCCAGTGGGTGGGGCTACTAGGCATATGTTCAGAACTTAGCAGTTACTTCTCAGGACCTTTGAAAGATAAGGTAGGAATCTGGCTCTGGGGAAACATCACACATACAGTCTTACCCTAAAAGACCTCCCTAGATAACAAAGGACATCCTGTACCCAATACCTTTTGCCAAAGTACAAAGACACAATAATTTTCCTAGCCTGCGAATGCCCAAGGGGAAGGAGGGGGGTGTAGAGCAAAGAATCTGTATGTTCAGATCTGAGCTGAGAGCAAAGTTTCCTTGCCTTCAATGTATCAGAAGAAACTATTAAGCTTTTATATTTGTTTTATGCACTACAGAATATCTTCTTTTATACAAATCTGCTGAGATTAACAAATCAGAATCAGATTTCAGTGCACTCTGGGAGCTGTAGTCCTTCCTAGGAGGAATAATCAGTAGGACTGTCGCTGTGCACTCTGGGAGCTGTAGTCCTTCCCAGGAGGAATTAATGTGTGGGAGAGTCACAGTACACTCTGGGAACTGTAGTCCTTTCTAGGAGGGATTACTGTATTGGAATATCACAGTGCACTCTGGGAGCTGTAGTCTTTCCTAGGAGGAATTACTGACTGGGCGTGTCACTGTGCACTCTGGGAGCTGTAGTCCTTCCTATGTATGTTCAGATCTGAGCTGAGAGAAACGTTTCCTTGCCTTCACTGTATCAGAAGAAACTATTAAGCTTTTATGTTTCTCGTATGCACTACAGATTATCTTATTTTATCCAAAACTGATGAGATTAACAAATCAGAATCAGATTACAGTGCACTCCGGGAGCTGTAGTCCTTCCCAGGAGGGATTAATGTGTGGGAGAGTCACAGTGCACTCTGGGAAGTGTAGCCTTCCTAGGAGGTTTACTGTGTGAGAGTGTCACAGTGCACTCTGGGAGCTGTAGTCCTTGCTAAGAGGGCTTACTGTGTGAGAGCATTACAGTGCACTCTGGGAGCTGTAGTACTTCCTAGGAGGGATTAATGTGTAGGATTGTCACAGTGCGCTCTGGGAGTTGTAGTCCTTCCTAGAGGGATTACTGTGTGGGAGTGTCATAGTGTACTCTGTGAGCTGTAGTCCTTTCTAGGAGGGATTACTGTATGAGACAGCACAGTGCACTCTGGGAGCTGTACTTCTTCCTAGGGCTTATTACTGTTTTGGAGTGTCACAGTGCACTCTGGGTGCTGTAGTCCTTCCTAGGAGGGATTATTATGTGTGAGTTTCACAGTGCACAAAGTACCCACCATCTTGACCCACAAAAATATGCAGATCACATGAAGTCAAAAAACACTAACCAAACATGCTCTATTACACCACAAACAAATGATGACAAGATAAAAAAAAAGCAGCATCAAACATGGCAGAGCTTCAGCATACCAACAAAGCAGCAAGTAGAAGACATTATATCTGGATTAAACACAACTTCACCATCAGACCCATGCCCAGTGGCATGGCTCAAAGCTACAAAAATCCAGCTCTCTCATCACATTCAAAAAATCGTCAAAGATTCACTCCAACAAGGATACATGCTGCAACCCCTAAAGCACACAATGATATGACCAATACTCATCTGAGCTCCTCTGAACCAAAATCATACCGTCCCATCTCCAGCCTGCCATTCCTTGCTAAAATCATGGAAAAGGCAGTGCAAAGGCAACTTCAGGACCATATTGACATAAATGCCCCACTGTATATCCATCAGCATGGATTTAAGCCCCAACACGGTGTGGAAAACTACTCACCTCCCTCTTTGACAATCTCCTAAGAAGCATAGATAGCATTAAAAATGGCTTCCTGCTAGTGTTCATGGACATTTCGGCGGCCTTTGACACTGTGTCCCACACTAAGCTACTGCAACACTTACAATAGATAGGACTATGCAAGAATACCCTGAAGTGGTTTACATCATACTTGGAAGGGCGAACACAACAAGTCAAATGCGACCAAAAGAAATCACTGCATTTCCCCATCATGCAGGGAATACCACAAGGCTCAGCCCTATCATCAATGCTCTTTAACATCTACATACAGCCCATATGCAACATCATCAAGCACCACAAACTCCACTACCACATTTATGCTGACGACATCATGGTGTATGCTCCAATCAACCTACTAGCACTAAACACCACAACAATAACCAAATGCCTCGAAGACATGAATGACTGGCTCACAGCCAACAACTTAACGGTCAACTATGATAAAACTGAGGCAATGTTCGTCACCAGGAATCCCACCTTCATACCTCCACAAACTATCAACATCCTAGATAAACATATAGTAGTCAAAGAAGAAGTTAAGTATCTGGGCATCACATTGGACAGAGCTCTGAACCTAAAATCCCACATCACCAAAACCGCAAACAAGGCCTATCAACGTTTGAGGACCATTAGACAAATCAAACCAATACTCCGTCAGGACCACTTCCGCACAGTGTGCCAAGCACTCATCACACCACTGCTTGATTACGGAAACTCATTATATCAAGGCCTCCCTCAGCAAACATTACACCCACTCCAGATGGTGCAAAACACCAAAGCATGCATCATTACAGGACACTCCAAGGACCAAGCACATCACCTCTGTCCTACAACAACTACACTGGCTCCCAATGGTGGCAAGAGCCAAATACAAAACAATCATGATCATCTTCAAAATCATTCACCATCTCTCAGCAGATGTACTCCAAGACGTTATAAGAAGGGATATCAGCAATAGACCAAGAAGAGCCAATGACAACAACATGATCAGCACACCTGCAGACTATCACAAAACCAAACAAACAACTTCAAAAAGAGCTCCATCACTACTGGCGTCCACACTATGGAACTCCCTCCCAAAGAGCCTGAGGGCATTAAATGACATCACAGACTTCCGCAAAGACCTCAAAACACTGTTATTTATAGAAACATATGAGCACTCAGACAACAGCCCCTACCCAAATAGAAATACAACTACCTCCACCAACTAGACACACACTCATCCTATCTACACATACAAGTTTATTGTACTATGTTATTAATTACCCTCATGTTAAATGTTATCCATCAATTGTGCTGTCTAAATGTTGGTAAGTAATTGTACTGTCTAAATGTTTACAAGTACCCTAATGTTAAACCTCCATCATCCGCCCAACCCTAAAAAAACACAACTTAGACCCTCTTGACCCCACCTCCTTCAGGCTTATAGCAAGTCTTCCATTCACCTCCAAAATCATTGAGAAAATAGTTCAACAACAACTTCAAGACCACCTGGATACCAACAACATATTGGACCCACAACAACATGGTTTCCGTCCATTCCATGGAGTCGAGACCCTCATGACATCTCTAATGAACACCCTCATCAAGGGCACACAGACCAATTACTCTGGCTACACTATGATCTTCCTGGACATATCCTCAGCCTTTGACATCATCTCCCACAACATCCTCCTACACAGGTTCCAAGAAATCGGCATCAAACACGTTGTACTTCAGTGGTTCCGCTCCTACCTGACCAATAGACAACAATTGATCCGCACAAGCATAGCAACCTCCCCCCCCCCGCTTTCAGCAACACCAAGGAGTACCCCAAGGATCCACACTATCCGCCATGCTCTTTAACATCTACCTGCAACCACTCTGCTCAATCATACGCACCCTTAACATCAACTACCACATCTACGCAGATGACATAATGCTCTATGGACCGATCACAACCACCAACCCAACAAACAATCAACTAACAGACTGCTTCATAGAAGTCTCCAGCTGGCTACAAAAGAACAACCTATCCATCAACCTAAAAAAACCCAAAAGCCCTCATAGTAACCAAGGATCCAAACTTCACACCACCACCACACCTCAACTTATGAACCACACAAATACAAATACAACCACACATAAAATACTTAGGAATCATCATAGACCAAGTGCTCACACTCAAGCAACAGATCAAAAAGTCTACCGGAATAATATTCAACAAAGCAAAAACAGTACAACGCCTCAGGCCTCTCCTCGATCCACAAGACTTCAGGACAGTCATGCAAGCTATGACGCTCCCCCACCTGGACTACTGCAACATAATCTATCACGGACTACCTGCCACCCACACCAACCCACTACAAACTGCCTTAAATACCACAGCAAGAATTATCCAGAAAGCAAAAAAACAAGATCATATCACCCCAGTCCTGAGAGAACTGCACATACTCCCTCTCGAAGCAAAAATCAAATACAAATCAGCCCTACTTATCCACAAAGCCTTCTATCAAATGCAGACCTCCCAGTTCCGAACTTTACTGCCCCAACCCACTCACAAAATAACAACCAGACAAACCACCAGCAACACCCTCACCATCCCCCATGAACGAACTAAATGCAATCAACGGACCTGCAACAGAGCCTTTGAACTATACGCGCCATCCCTTTGGAACTCCCTACCAAGCCAAATCAGAAACAACGGAGATCCTTCAACATTCAGAAACTAAAAACCACCCTGTTCCAAGAATACCTCAGACCAGAAACAAACATCCACCACTGACTCCCTCCTTGACCCTTTAACATACCCACAGATCTCCCCCCTAAGAGACTAATGTCCATTGTTTACGTCCTTAATATCTGTTTAGATCATTAATGTTGGCCTCCCGGTGACAGACCCCTACCCAAGTATTGATTACTGTCCAGACCCTTTTTCTGTTAAGCCCCTTTGACCCGGTGAAAAGCGGGTAATAAATACAGTTAAATAAATAAATAAATGTAACCCTCCAATTGTGATGTGACGTGACCACCTTGATTGATGGATAAGGTGGCATACAAATCTGTATAAAGAAATAAAGAAATAAATGGTAGTCCTTCCTAATAGGGATTCTCTGTTTGGGAGTGTCACAGTGTACTCTCAGGTGCTGTAGTCATTACTGGGTGGGAGTGTCACAGTGCACTCTGGGAGCTGTAGTCCTTCCTAGGGAGTGTCACAGTGCACTCTCAGATGCTCTAGTCTTTATTACTGTGTGGGAGTGTCACAGTGTACTCTGGGAGCTGTAATCCTTCCTAGTAGAGATTACTGTATGAGAGTGTCACAGTGCATTCTGGGAGCTGTAGTCCTTCCTAGGGAGTATTACTGTGGGAAGTGTCACAGTGCACTCTCAGGTGCTCTAGTCCTTCCTAGGGTTTATTACTGTGTAGGAGTGTTACAGTGCACTCTGGGTGCTCTAGTCCTTCCTAGGAGGGATTACTGTGTGTGAGTGTCACAGTGCACTCACAGGTGCTGTACATGTTTCTAGCAGGTATTTATTTCTGGGACTGTTACTGTTACAGCTTGGAGGATTGCAGATCCAGTCTTTGTTCAGCTTCTGAGCATCTTCATGCACTCTTGGAATCAGCCCAGGGTAGGGGTGAAGGAGAGGAGAAAGCATGGTGAGCCTTTATTAGTGAAGCTTGTTCTTTGTGGAAAGTTCATCAGAGTGTGATTTATTTATTTATTTTTTCTTATATACCACACTATTCTGCATCAGTGCTGTTTACATTGAACAAACTGAAATTACATTGAACAGGGCATTATAACTTGGAGATAACTATTTTACAGGGAACATGGGCCTTGGAGGGTTAAGTGGCTTGCCCAAGACCACAAGGAGCACTTGTGGGACTAGAAACCCCAGTCCTTCCGGCCCAAGGTTGCTGTCCTCTAGTGGGAATTGAACCCCCAACTTTCCGGCCTGAAGTACCTTGCCCCAACCACTAGGCCACTCCTCCACACTGATACGCTGAAGGAAAAAGAAACCTCGTAATATAGTAAGTGAGAGCAGATAATGATCTGCATGGGCCTTTTCGGCTGCTCAATTAGATGGCTGGGATTGTTCACAGCTCTCCGTGCAGGACACACCCCCATTTACTCCACGTCTTTGATTATTTATTTATTTATTAAATGTCTCTTTTTTTTTTTTACCGCGCTATTTCAAATTAGTGCGATTTACATAAAAACGGTAACTTATACAGTGTGGTTGAGGCTGCACTGTATTTACAATAAAACAGGTACTGTAACTTGAACATAACTAGGGTAACTATATACAGGTTGGTAAATCAAGTTATAGGTCCAGTCGAGTCCATCATTGGATAGAGGCTATATACAATAGTAAGGATTATATACACTCTACTATTTATCTGGTAGGCAGGGTCCGACTGGCCCATGGGTGTGACTGCGTCATCACGTGCTGGGTGTGGTAGAAAGCAGAGTGGGGTGATAGTGTGTGAATTGTCAGCGTAGTGTGGGAGGAAAAGATGGTGCTTCACCGCCTTCCTAAATTGGGCAAGGTCAGAGATTGCCCGGATGGTGGGCGGAAGGGCATTCCAACATCTGGGTGCATAGAACATAAATGCTCTGTTTATCATTGCTTGAGTGCATTTCGTTATTGCCTTCGGAATTACCAGTGTGTTTACAGCTGCGGTTCTTCTGGATCTATCAGGGGACGTGGGGTGGATTAGCTCAGTGAGGGAGGTGGAGGAGAGCTTGTTGATGGCTTTGAAGGTCATTAATAGAATCTTGAATGAGTGTCTGCAGTGGATGGGGAGCCAGTGGAGGTGTTTCAGGATTGGTGTTACATGAGCATTCCTGGAAGCTCCATGTAGTATTCTGGCGGCGACATTCATTGCGAGTTGGAGTGGAGTGGATTAGTGTTGTTTACAGTACCCTGTGCTGGTTACCCCCTTCTACAGTATTTACTGAAGTGCAGAGTTCTTTAAGTTTCCTTTGATTGCCTCCTCTGCATCTCGGCCATGCCTTTTTGAATTTCTTCAGTGGTTTTGCTCCCATCACCTCCACTGGAAGAAAGCTCTGGTACCCTGTGATAGGAGATTTCCCTCTGGCCAGATGTTCTCCTGGAGGTGTCAGTTCATGGCAGGATAAATACTTTCTCCATAAACAAGCAGAAGTGAACTCCTTAGTTATGGGTGATGGCATCCTACAGAGTCCACGCGGGATGTTCCCCAGCTACTAGTGCCAATTTACCTCAGTTTTCATTTTTCCAGGGAGCATTTACCACCGTCTCCGAAACTTGGTAATTTCCACCGCATCCTTTCCCCATTAGTCACCAGTGATCCGGCTGTGGATCCTGCTCTTTCAAGATTTTATTTAATCATCTATTGATTTGTTTAACTGTTCTTTTATACCACTTTGTATTGGGTCAAAACACTGTACATTTAATGATGGCTACAAAGTTGTTACAAGAAACAATGAGAACTTATGAACAGCAACAAAACTTATTTTATATGAGATAAACTATAGTACAGTGGAACGTGTTGTATGTATAGCGAACAGCAACAGAATAGATATGTGCATGTCTGAGCAGCAGATAGGCTTGGGGTGGCTGGGAGAGATGCAAAGGAGGAAGGCTTTTGGGAGAGGGGGACAGAGGGACAGGAAGAGTTCATGTGATGGGTCCAAAGTACTCCCTGAATAAGATGGTCTTGAGGTTTTTCGATGATATTTCTGCATTTTTCTTGTAGAGAGTTCCAGAGGTTTGGTGCATGTAGTTTGAATGCTCTCGTGCATGCATATTGGCTGCTTTTGATATTCTCCTGTAGTATGGTCAGTATGGGTCGAATATTTTCATTGATGGCTACACACAAATACAGCATCTAACTGTCAGTGCTGAACTTAACCCTGGATATTCAATGCCGGGGATCATATGTGGCTCCAGCATTAAGAACATAATCACCTGCTGGAACAGCAGTCTTAATGCGATTGCATTACGACCTCCACTTAACAGACCGCCTAGAAAAAGAGCTTCTGCACCATGGTACACAGACGAACTGAGGCTATCACTATCCCAACTACGCAGCCTCGAGAAGCGCTGGCGTTGGTCTCGCTCCACGGTAGACCAGGCAGCCTACCTCAATCAACTATCCATCCATCGCAAGGCCATCTCAGAGAAAATGAAGCGGTACCACACGGACACTTTAAAGCGTGCCCTAAACAAACCTCATGATTTGTTTAACCTAGTAAAAACCTTATCTAAAGAACCATCCCCTGAAAAGCAATGCGAGATCCACCCTCAGGACTTTGCAGTCTACCTACAATCCAAGCTTACACAAACAAATAAACCTCCATTAGAATTTGCCTCCACAGCTCAATATTGCCCAACAGCTCTAACCATTTTCTCTATGCCTTCCAGGAAGCGAATTGAAGATCTGATCATGTCTCTTAATTCCACAACTGCTCAGACGGACCCTTGCCCAGCTTTCTGGATAAGGGAATTGCATTCTGAATTCAGCCCAATAATATCTAAAATAATAAACCTGTCTTTCAACTCTGGTACATTCCCCTCTGCCCTCAAGCAAACTTCCATCAGACCACTCCTGAAAATTTGTAAGTTAGATCCTCAAAAAGTAGACTCCTACAGACCCATCTCAAGTATTCCTTTTCTTGCAAAATTAATAGAAAAGGAGGTTCAATGTCAACTGCAAGACCATATCGATGCTGCTGCTCCCCTGGATCCTTGCCAACATGGCTTCAGAGAGTCGCACGGTGTAGAAACACTCCTTACATTGCTCTTCAATAACATAATTTCTGGTATCAACAACATCCGGCAGGGTTTTGCACTTGTGTTTCTGGACATAGCCGCAGCTTTTGACTCTGTGAACCATGACCTCCTTCTAATACGGCTAAAAGAGAAAGGAGTGGGTGGAACTGCCCTTGAATGGTGCAGATCGTACTTATCCGAAAGATGGCAACACGTTCGTGCCGGTGGAGCGATGTCTGATCCATTTCATCAAGGGCAGGGGGTCCCACAAGGTTCCTCCCTCTCTGCTTTGTTGTTCAATATTTATATGCAACCTATTTGTAAGATCATCCGGTCTTTCGATGTAAGTTGCATGGTGTATGCGGATGATGTTCTGCTCTATATGCCTTTCAACATAGACAAATTGGACCTATCCCCTCTGAGCAACTGCTTCGATGCCATATCGGAATGGCTCTTGTCACAAAACCTAAGGATACAACATAAGAAGACAGAGGTGCTCTTCATTTCAAAGAACCCAAACTTTACTCCTCCGCAAATCCTGAAGGTGAAAGATGCTGAGCTACAATCAAAACCCCAAATACGTTATCTGGGTGTTACGCTCGACCAGAACCTGAACATGAAGGCACATATAGCCAACACTGTAAGAGCCATATATTACAAAATCCGGTCACTAAGACATCTTCGCCCCCTTCTTGAACCTGAGGATTTCCGTACCATCTACCAGGCTCTGATCATGCCTCACTTTGACTATGCTAATGTCATTTTGCTAGGCCTCCCTCAATCAACCTTGAACCCCTTACAGCTTGCAATGAATAGCGCTGCGAGGGTTCTCTATGGTGCATCTAGGAGTGAGCATGTGTCACCCCTTCTGAAGCAGTTACACTGGCTTCCTATACAGGCCAGGATTATCTTTAAGACATTACTACTTACCTTCAAAGCAGTAAATAGTCTCCCCCCCACTTCTCTAACTGATCTCATCAAACCCATAACTCCGAATAGAACAAGAAGGTCAACTGCATTAAATATGCTAAGGGTTCCTTGTGAACTCACAAGAAGCACCTCATCAACTGCAAACAGGGCTTTCAGTTTCCGTGCCCCAAAACTTTGGAATACATTGCCACTAGATATTAGAGCAACCACCAGCCTACTTCAATTTAGAAAGGCCCTCAAACATTACTTATTCCTCAAATACTTCCCTGTAAGTGCAGAGGCACGTCCCCTCTCCGTTAGTCACAGGAACTCCGAAGCACCTAGTGAGTTAGAATTCCCCACATAGTAAGGTCCACTGATCATTAATTATAAGGATCCACTTACCATTAATTACGTTGCATTGTCCTATAATTTAAAGATGTAAATAGTTTACTTTACAATCCAAGTTTACCTTCCTGTGATTCATAATTACCTTGTTAGCCAAGTTTATTGACCCTGTTTAATGTAACTCAGACACTTGTTTTTGTGCTGAATTTTTGTGTTCGATGTAAACCGCGCTGATGTCAAATAGTGCGGTATATAAGAAATGTAAAATAAAATAAAATAAAATAAATATGCCATACTAGGTCAGACCAAGGTCCATCAAGCCCAGTATCCTGTTTCCAGCAGTGGCCAATCTAGGTCACAAGAATCTAGCAGTTTCCCCAAAAAACACAGGTTCCATAATGCTTGTATTGGGACAACTAGTGGCTTTCCTGGGTCCCCTTTAAGTATGGTTTATGAACCTTTCCTCCTGGAACTTCTCCAAGCCTTTTTTAAACCCAGCTGCACTAACAACTTTTATAACAGCCTCTAGTAGACAAATTCCAGAGTTTGGTTACGTGTTGAGTGAAACAAATATTTTCTCTTATTAGTTTTATATAGGTTACACTGTAGCTTCATTGCATGTCCGCTAGTCTTTCTATATTCTGATGATGTAAACAATCGATCTACGTTTACCTGTTCCACTACATTCATTAATTTATAGACCTCTATCATATCTTCCCTCAGCCATCTTTCTTCCGGGTTTAAGAGCCCCAACATTTTTTGCCTCTCTTCATAGGGGTATCCTTCCATCCTCTTTATCATTTTGGTGGCTCTTCTCTGTACCTTTCCAAATAATGCTATATCCTTCTTAAGATACGGTGAACAGAACTGCACACAATATTCAAGGTGCAATTGCACCATGGAACGATACAGAGGTATTATAATATCTATGTTTTATTTTCCATTCCTTTCCTTATGACAGCTAACATTCTGTTTGCTCTCTTGGCCACCGCTGCACACTGGGCAGAGGGTTTTAACATGTTATCTATGATGACACCTAAATCTTTTTCTTGGGTGGTGGTTCCTAATGTGGAATCTTGCATTGTGTAACCATAGTTTAGGTTGTTCTTTCCTAGGTGCATACGTTTTCACTTGTCATCAATAGATTTCATCTGCCATTTGAGCATCCAGTCTTTGTATTTATCAAGGTCCTCTTGCTATTGTTCACAATCCTCCTGAGTTTTTACAACTTTGAATAATTTTGTTTCATCTGCAAATTTGATTATCTCACTCATTATTTCCTTTTGTAGGTCATTTACGAATATGTTAATAAGCAGCAGCAGATCCACCACATATCCATGGGGTACCCCACTATTCACCTTTCTCCATTGGGAAAATTGGCCTTTTAGACCTACCTTCTGCTTTCTATCTTTTAACCAGTTCCTGATCCACAATAGTACACTGCCTCCTATCCCATGACTTTTTCATTTCACCAAAAGTCTCTCATGAGGGACCTTGACAAAGGCTTTCTGAAAATCCAGATACACTACATTGACCAACCCACCTTTGTCTACCTGTTTATTCACACTTTCATAAAACCATAACAAATTAGTAAGACATGATGTTCCTTGGCTAAAGCCATGTTGACTGTCTCCCATTAAACCCTGACTATTTATAATGGTGGAGGAGTAGCCTAGTGGTTAGAGCAGCTGCCTTTTACCCAGAAGATCAAAAGTTCAATTCCCACTAACACTCATTGTGACCTTGGGAAAGTCAGTTTATCCTCCGTTGCCTTGGAAGAAAAGGCTGGCAATGTACTTCCGGTGATACATTGCCAAGAAAACCAAGAGGTAGCTGGGTGGTTAAGATTCAACACTGACGTGATGGCACAAAAAGAAAAAGGTTTATACCTGGTACTGATGTCAGGCTCACCAGTCTGTAGTTTACCGGATCACCCCTGAAAGCCTTTTTAAAAATTGGTGTTACATTGGCCATCCTCCAATCTTCAGTTATTTCATATGATTGTAATGATAGTTCACAGATTACTAATAGTAGGTCTGTAATCTCATTTTTCCATTCTTTCAACACCCTTGGATGTATACCATCTGGTCCAGTTGATTAGCTACTCTTCAGTTTATCAATAGTTGTAATACAAGTTCCCGGTTTATCAATATTTCTTTCAATTCTTCTGCTGCATCAGCCTTAAATAACATTTCAGTCATGGTTAACTTCCCTACATCTTCCTCAGTAGATACCGAAGCAAAACATTAATTCAGTCTCTATTTCATTCAGAATATCATTGAATATCCGGGGTCGCTGTACTGCCTCATGGAATTGCATGCTTTCCAGTTAGCTCCTGCAGCTAAAAGATAGGGACTTTCACCACTTCTGTTCCTTCCCAGAACTCCCATGACACTCCCTGATGCTAAGCGGTTAGCATCAGAGCACGCAAGGGAGAAGATGGGATATTCAGCGGCACTAACTGTGTAAATGCCTTTTGAATACTGGGCCCTCTGTTTTTAGTGCTTTGTCTATTGGTTTTGGTTGTGTTTAGTAGAGTTTGTAGATGGGAGGAGGATTGGTTGTTGATGATTTTGAAAGTTAAGAATGGTATTTAGTATCTGATGTGGCTTTGCAGGGGAAGCTAGTGGAGCTGTCGCAGGATAGGGATTATGTGGTCATATTTTGGGGCTCCTTGAATGATGCATGTAGCTCTATGTAATGCAATCTGTAATGGGAGCAATGTTGAATTTTTTGAGTCGTGGTAAATTGAGTTACAGTAGTCAAAGTGTGGTGAGATGATGGCCTGGAATGCCATACAGAAGTCCAGAGGTTCCTGTAGGGGGTGCAGGTGTTGCAGGGTTCAGATTTTGTAGTAGGTTGTCCTCATTGTGTTGTTTATGTGTGGTTTCAATATTAGTTGTTGGTCCAAGGTGTTACTTAGATACTAGACCTCTGTCCGGACTTTCACATCAATCTCACTTATTGTCAGGGAAGGGGGTGGGTGGAATGTGTCATCCTTGGTGATGCAGAGTATTTTGGGGGTTTTTGTTGTTAACTGTCAATGAGTTTCTTGCCAGCGATTGAGTGATGTCTGTGAAGCAGCTTGATATCCCTTCATGTATGGCTTTGTTGGTGTTGAAAGGTGCGTACCTCCATTGCCTCAGAAAAATCCAAGTTATAAATGTCCATATTTAGTGTGCATTACCAAGTTTAAATTACAAGGTAAACTGCTTTGACTGAAAAGTGGTATAAAAAGTGGTGAAATAAAAAAATCAATCATTATATCATATGCATAGATGTGGAAATATGTGCTATGGGAACTGATAATTGGGCATAGTGGCTGAAGAGAAGTGCCTTGAGGGAGGCCTTGGGTTTGAGGGAAGGAGGAGTTGCTGATGTCCCTGAAATATGTAGGAGTGCAACAATTTTAGTACTTCATTTTGTATTCTTTGAAGGAGGATGCTGTGATAGACGGCGTCAAAGGCAGCTGATATGTCAAAGAATAGTAAGCTTTATCCTTGGTGTGGTTTCCTGCCGCTCCTGCCCCCTCCAACAGAACGATGAATCGGAGGGGGCAGGAGTGGCAAGCCATGAGCGTGCTGGCACAGACACTTCAAAGCCCCCTCTGGCCATTGTGGTTCATGCTGCAGAGGGGTGAATCGGGCCACATGAAGCCTGGAGCCGAAGTTGGGGGGACTCAGGCAAGCTCCCTGTGAGTGGGAATAGTCAGACTGAGAGTTCCCCTCAGGAGGACATGGCTGGTCACAAAAGCACAGGAGACTTGGCCATTTTATGGTTATGTTTATTCACTTGATATACCGCATGTTCAATAAAATCATAGCGGTTTACAACAACAGAAAAAATACAGAAGGTGCCAATGGCCAGAAAATAGATCATCAATGTAGTAAAAGGCAGAAATTCCATATTTTTGTACCAGAAGAGCTAGTGCAGTCAGAAAGATATTAAAGAGAAGGGGAGCTAATATCGAGCCTTGAGGTACATCACAGAGGAGAGGAAAAGGCTCAGAGGAAACCGCTGGATCAGACAAGGAAAGAAAAGTGCAGGATCTAGAGGAGAGGTGAGAATGAAACCAGTGATAAACCATGCTACAGAGACCGACCTCCCGTAAACGAGTGAGAAGGACAGAGTGATCGACTAGATCGAAAGCTGCAGAGAGGTCCAAGGACACTGCCACCAAGAAATCACCATGATCGTGAGCTACATGAAGTTCATTGAGAAAAGCTAGAAGAACCATCTCCACACTGTGACCAGGCTGGAAGCCTGACTGACGGGGGTGAAGAAAGTTGGTAGAGTCCAGGTGATGGGTTAACTGTGCAAATGCTGTTTTTTTCCAAGATTTTGGAAAGGAAAGAGATTAGATTCAGGGTGATAATGGGCAGGAACCTGGGGGTCAAGTGATGGTTTCTTTATGATGGGACAGATAAGAGCATGCTTCCAGGAGTGAGGAAAAACACCAGTGGAAAGACTAGTATTAACTATAGTAAGGATGGAAGGGACAAGAGCTAGAGAAGGAGTAAGTAACCAGGAAGAGGGGATAGAAAATTTTATTAGAGGAAGAAATTAATCCAATGAGCTCAGAAGTAGTAATAGGGTGAAATGAGGCCCAGGCATGTGATAACTGAGACACCAGAGGGGTGGGAGGAGAGGGATCAGAGATGGGGGGGGGGGGGGGTGCGGGGGCTGCAATGGGGCAGAGAGAGCCAAAGATCAAGAACCTTATTAGTGAAGTAGGTTGCTAGTTGAGCAAGGGAAGGAGAGGACGAGGAGGGGGGGAATGGGAGAAGAGCCAGGGCGGAGAGATGTAAGGAACTGAAGGGCAGTATAAAGATGATGGGTTTGATTGGGTGCAGAGGAAATAGCTGTTGAGAAGTAGGATTGCTTGGCTGTATGTACTTGGGATCGATAGTCTGCATGACATTCCTTAAAGCAGGATAGTGTGGATGTGGAGGGTGCCTTCCGCCAGAGATGTTCAGCTCGACAGAGTTGGCTACGGAGGAGATAAATGCCGCTATGGAACCAGGGCTGTGAGGGGCGACGTGATGAAGGGCGGGGTTGAAGGGGGATAAGTGATCCAGGGCAGTCGAGAGAGAGGAGGACCAACAGGAGGCTTGTGAACCTGGAGAAAGGGAAGGAAAGTATGGAGGCAAGAGATCTTCAGCAGCTGGGAAAAGTTAAATGGTCAGAGGAGTTATATGGTGGGAATAAGATTCCGCAGGTGGGAGAGCAGGCTGGCAATCTGAGAGAGGGATGCAGAGATGGGTGGAGAGGAGAGACACTTAAAGGTGATACAGAAATGATCGGTCCAGGATAGAGGAAGAGCACAAAGACAATGTATGAAGAAAGTAGAGGAGACTGGGGAGAGGAGCAGATCCAGAGTCTGAACTCTCTGTTTCCAATCCCCCACCCATCTGCTGATACGGCTTTGCCCAAGTCGTCTTCAACTGGTAGTTGCTAGAAGCTCTGAAGAACACAGCGAGGGTCTGGCTGTAGGTGAAGATTTTTTCACCCGAGTTTGTCCTTGTTTTGCAGCTTTAGAAGAAGAGGGACCGACTCAACCATTAGAAAAGACTAGGCAGTCACCTAAGGCAGGAGATTTTGAGGGGCTGCAAAGAGCAGCAGCAGTCAAAGCAAAACACTAGATCCTGGCAGCCAGACAAACTCCGAGAGCCCTCAGCACAATCTTTTAGCTGCAGGACGAGCGGACACTCGCATGCAATGTAAAATAGAATATTTGAAAGTATCATCTGGAAGGATAGAAGAAGCTCAAGCTGCCTAAAGTAGATGCCTTGATTATGCCATTAATAAAGAAGATGACTATTCTTGTCAGAGGAGGCATAGCTTTGGAAGCTTGAATTGTGGTTGAAGAAGGCTTTTGAAGTTTCCGCTTTGGGCCTCCAAGCTGTGGTTTCAAGTACTTACATGTCTAGGGTCTGTTTGCACTACAGTAGGTACAACAGTGACCTGAGGAGGCTTTGGAGGATGACCAGCAAAATTCACCAGAGGCTGTCCGAGTGCAAGTAGGAATGATGTAAGAGTTATGTGGCAGATGCCTTGTATGACTAAGGAACTGGTCAGCGGATGCAGACTCAAAGACTTGGCTTAGTAGGTTCTCTTTCCAGGAAACCTCCTTTCTGGGGAGGATTGGAAGAAGTTTGTGAAAGACCGAGGGCAATCTAAGCCCCGAGGTTGCCAGAGGATAAATCTAGAAGTGCATCTTATTTGAGCACTGGAAAATCCAGCATTCTCAGCCAGGTGAAGGGTTTTCCTCTTAATGTGTCTCTTTTCTGAATAGCTCCTCTTCCTTTCATACTGACAGAAAAGGAGGACTCCATGAGGAGCTGCAGGTCCTTCTTTCAGCAAGCAAGTAAGAGGTCATCTGTACAGTTTTCGCAAGGAATGGGTCCAAATTACATCCATCCAAAGGGCCTTGAAGGTGGTGAGAAGTGACTGTAAGTTGAAGTTTTACCACCGTCTCACTGAGTTATCATTTCCCCCTGTCTGGTGCCAGACAAGGAACTGTGGTGCAAACCTAAAGACTTGTGGGCAGTGGTCACCACACCCAGTGAGCAGTAGGGAACAGGTTAGTGCTCAATTTAACTTGTCATCCCCAAAAAAAGAAAGTTGGTTCTGAATCATACTCGATGTGAAAGAGATGAACTGAGTGCTGCATATTCCATATCTTCACATAGAGATACCATAGTCAATAACTTCAGTAATATGCAATGGAGCTATCTTGATGGCCGTAGACCTCAAAAAAGCTTCCTTCATACAGAACCATAGTAGGGCCTGTGGGTACGTTCTTCAATGCCTCTTTGGAGTGGTGCCAAAGGACTGGTGAAAGACACGTGGTCTCTTTACACCAAAGGGGACGTAAGGATGACATTGAGAATTACAGGCCAGTTAGTCTAATCTCTGTGGATAGTAAATTATTGGAAAGGCTACTAATGAAGTAACTTGGCTAAGATGGCCAATATATCAGGGAGTCATTAGCGGGATGGGAATAGCTGGGGGATGTAGAAAAACAGTGGGCAAAACTGAAAAGGGATATTTTAAGGGCAACCAACTTTTAAGTTAAAATGATAAATAAAGGTAAAAGGAAAAGGAGACCACTATGGTTTTCTAAAGAAGTAGCTGAAAATGTGAAGAAAAAGAGGGAGGCCCTCATAAAATACAAGAAATCACAGGGAGAAGACAGACATCTGTATTTGAAAAACTTAGAATAGCTAGCTAAATAGCCAGGAAAGCAAAGATTGAAAAAGAGGAGGAAATAGCCAGTGCAATAAAATGGGGAGATAAGACATTTTTCAGATATGTTAGTGAGAAGAGGAAGGGCAAAATTGGTATTGTCAGACTCACGGGTGAAGGGGAGGAATATGTAGAAGCTGATGAGGATGAAGCGGAATTGCTTAATAAATATTTCTGTTTTGTGTTCACAGATGAAGAACCAGGAGCCGGACCTCAGAAAACACTCACAAACAGGAACAGAAGTGAGGGACATCTTGAAAAATTTTCAGAAGACTGTTTGTGAGAAACTAGCTAAACTTAAAGTAGACAAAGTGATGGGACCGGATGGGATACACCTGAGAATACTGAGGGAACTTGGGGATGTTCTAGCAGCTCCACTGAGTGACCCTTTCAATGCTTCGTTGGAGTCAGGTGTGGTGCCAAAGGACTGGAGAGAGGATCATGTGGTCCCTTTATACAAAAGTGGAAGTAAGGATGTGGTAGAAAACTACAGGCTGGTTAGTATGACTTTGGTAGTGAGTAAATTATTGGAACGGCTCAGCATCACTGATGCACACAAGCCTTCACAGCATGACAAGCTGAAACCCAAGTGAGGTTTGAATAGTTTAACAGGTGTGAACAGTTTGCCAAGCTTGTCATGTCTAGTACAATGGGAAAGATTACCGTATCATTCTGCCACACTTTCTTGGTCTCTGACTGCACTTTAAAGGTGCAGAAGAATTGAAGGAAATATCGATACATCGGGAAGATGTCTTACAACTATTAGATAAACTGAAGAGTAGCAAATCACCTGGGCTGGATGGTATACATCCAAGGGTGTTGAAAGAACTGAAATATGAGATTGTAGACCTGCTATAAGTAATCTGTGAACTATCATTAAAATCATCTCTAATACCTGAAGATTGGAGGATCGCCAATGTAACACCAATTTTTAAAAAGGGTTCCAGGGGTGATCCAGGAAACTACAGACCGGTTAGCCTGACGTCAGTACTGGGAAAAATGTTAGAAACCATCATAAAGAATAAAATTACTCAGCATGTAGATAGTCACAACCTAATGGGAGACAGCCAACATGGCTTTAGACAAGGAAGATCTTGTCTTACTAATCTGTTATGTTTTTTTGAAGGAGTGAATAAACAGGTGGACAAAGGTGAGTCGGTTGATATTGTGTATCTGGACTTTCAGAAAGCCTTTGACAAGGTCCCTCATCAGAGACTTTTGGCAAAACTAAAGAGTCATGGGATAGGAGGCAATGTACTATTGTGGATCAGGAACTGGTTAAAAGATAGAAAGCAGAGGGTAGGCCTAAATGGTGAATAGTGGTGTACCCCAGGGATCTGTGCTGGGTCCACTGCTTTTTGACATATTCATAAATGAACTGGAAAGTGGAATAACAAGTGAGGTTATCAAATTTGCAGATGACACAAAACTATTTAAAGTTGTTAAAACCCAGAGGATTGTGAAAAATTGCAAGAGGATCTTGATAAATTGGAAGACTGGGCATCAAAATGGCAGATGAAATTTAATGTGGACAAGTGCAAGGTTATGCACCTATGGAAGAACAACCCAAACTATGGTTACACGATGCAAGGCTCCACATTAGGAACCACCACCCAGGAAAAAGATTTAGGTGTCATTGTGGATACCATGTTAAAATCCTCGGCCCATTGTGCAGCGGCGGCCAAGAGAGCAAATAGAATGCTAGGTATGATAAGGAAAGGAATGGAAAATAAAACAAAAGATATTATAATGCCTCTATATCGTTCCATGGTGAGACCGCACCTTGAATATTGTGTGTAATTCTGGTCGCCATATCTTAAAAAGGATATAGTGATTTTAGAAAAGGTACAGAGAAGAGCCACCAAAATGGTAAAGGGGATGGAAGGATACTCCTATGAAGAAAGGCTAAAAAGGTTAGGGCTCTTTAACCTGGAAAAGAGACGGCTGAGGGGAGATATGATAGAAGTCTATAAATTAATGACCGGAGTGGAACGGGTAAACGTAGATCGATTGTTTATATTATCAGAATATAGAAAGACTAGGGGACATGCAATGAAGCTACGGGGTAAACTATTTAAGACTAATAAAAGAAAATATTTTTTCACTCAACGTGTAATCAAACTCTGGAATTTGTTACCGGAGGATGTAGTAAAGGCTGTTAGTGTAGCTGGGTTTAAAAAAGGTTTGGACAAGTTCCTGGAGGAAAGGTCCATAAACCATTATTAAGAAGTGACCGAAGATATCAATGCTTGACCCAGTACAAGCATTGTGAAACTTGTGTCTCTTGGGGAAACTGCTAGGTACATATGACCTAGATTGGCCACTGTTGGAAACAGAATACTGGGCTTGATGGACCTTGGTCTGACCCAATATGGTATATCTTTTGTTCTTCCTGGTACTTCAGGATCTTCTTCCTCTCCACGCAATTCAGAGAATAATCACTTGGAACAGACACCTCTATTATCAATATTGTTTATATATTATTCAAGACTAGCAGAATGTCAGTTTATTCTCCCCAGTGTGAGTTCCATGATGCCTCACTAGTCTTCATTTTGTGCAGAAATATCTCCCACACTCCATTGTGGGTTTTACGATGCATCACTAGCTCTGAGTTCCAGTGGAAACATATCCCACATTCAATACAACTATATGGTTTCTCCCCAATCTGGGTTCTATGATGCAGCACTAGTTGTGCTTTCGTGAGGAAACATTTTGCACAGTCAGTACAACAAAAAGGTTTCTCCCCCATGTGGGTTCTATGATGCCGTACTAGATATGCTTTCGTGAGGAAACATTTCCCACAGTCAGTACAACTAAAAGGTTTCTCGCCTGTGTGTGTTCTATGATGCAGCACTAGTTGTGCTTTTCTAATAAAACATTTCCCACACTCAGTACAACTAAACGTTTTCTCCCCGTGTGGGTTCTATAATGCCGCCCTAGATGTGCTTTCGTGATGAAACATTTCCCACAATTGGTACAACTAAAAGGTTTCTCCCGTGTGTGTTCTATGATGCAGCACTAGTTGTACTTTCGTGAGGAAACCTTTCCCACAGTCAGTACATCTAAACGTTTTCTCCCCCATGTGGGTTCTATGATGCCGCACTAGATGTGCTTTCGTGATGAAACATTTCCCACAATCAGTACAACTAAAAGGTTTTTCCCGTGTGGGTTCTATGATGCCGCACTAGTTGTGCTTTCGAGAGGAAACATTTCCCACAGTCGGTACAACTAAAAGGTTTTTCCCCTGTGTGGGTTCTATGATGCCGCACTAGTTGTGCTTTCATGAAGAAACATTTACCACAGTCAGTACAACTAAAAGGTTTCTTCCCTGTGTGGGTTCTATGATGCGTCACTAGATGTGCTTTTGTGATGAAACATTTCCCACAATCAGTACAACTAAAAGGTTTCTCCCCTGTGTGGGTTCTATGATGCGTCACTAGATGTGCTTTTGTGATGAAACATTTCCCACATTCAGTACAACTAAAAGGTTTCTCCCCCGTGTGGGTTCTATGATGCTTCTGTAGATCTGAGTTTGTGATGAAACATTTCCCACAATCAGTACAGCTAAAAGGTTTCTCCCCTGTGTGGGTTCTATGATGCGTCACTAGATGTGCTTTTGTGATGAAACATTTCCCACATTCAGTACAACTAAAAGGTTTCTCCCCCGTGTGGGTTCTATGATGCTTCTGTAGATCTGAGTTTGTGATAAAACATTTCCCACACTCAGTACAACTAAAAGGTTTCTCACCTGTGTGTGTTCTATGATGTAGCACTAGTTGTGTTTTTGTGAAGAAATGTTTCCCTCATTCAGTACAACTAAAAGGTTTCTCGCCCGTGTGGGTTCTAAGATGCCACTTTAGATGTGCTTTCGTGATGAAACATTTCCCACAATCAGTACAACTAAAGGGTTTCTCGCCTGTATGTGTTCTATGATGCACCACTAGCTGTGCTTTTTTGAGAAAACATTTCCCACAATCAGGACAACTAAAAGATTTCTCCCCCGTGTGGGTTCTATGATGCCGTACTAGCTCTGCTTTTCTGAGAAAACTCTTCCCACAATCAGTACAACTAAAAGGTTTCTCCCCCGTGTGGGTTCTATTATGCCGCATTAGATTTGCTTTTGTGATGAAACATTTCCCACAATCAGTACAACCAAAAGGTTTCTCCCCTGTGTGGGTTTTATGATGCCGCACTAGATGTGATTGCTTGAAGAAACATTTCCCACAATCAGTACAACTAAAAGGTTTCTCCCCTGTGTGGGTTCTATGATGCATCACTAGATGTGCTTTTGTGTTGAAACATTTCCCACATTCAGTACAACTAAAAGGTTTATCCCCCGTGTGGGTTCTATGATGCTTCTGTAGATCTGAGTTTGTGATGAAACATTTCCCACACTCAGTACAACTAAAAGGTTTCTTGCCTGTGTGTGTTCTATGATGCAGCACTAGTTTTGCTTTTGTGATGAAACATTTCCCACAATCAGTACAACTAAAGGGTTTCTCCCCTGTGTGTGTTCTATGATGCCTCACTAATTCTGCTTTTGTGTGGAAACATTTCCCACATTCAGTACAGCCAAACGGTCTCTCCCCTGTGTGTGTTCTATGATGAATCAAAAGTTGTGAGTTTCTGAGGAAAGATTTCTCACATTCAGTACAGTGAAATCCTTTCTCAGCCCTGTGGATTTTCTGATGCATTGTTATGGAATTCTTAAGAGCGAAATGTCTTCCACATTCAGGGCTTTTAAAAGATGTAGAAGGCCTCTCTGTTGGGGTAGTGCTCTCTGCTGTGTAGGTTTCCAGGTGGCTTCTTATGCCATCACTATGATTGAAACTGCTCTCACACTCAGTACGTGGAATATGTCTCTCTTGCGTGTGAGAGTTTAGGTGGAGTGCTGGGTTCACCTCGTGTGTGAAAGAGTTTCCCTGTTCTTCTCTCTTCTCCCTTCTCTTTTTTTCCTGTGTGACCCCGTCACCTGCTGGACATAAAAAGAAGGCACTAATCACATGTTGGGACCACAGAGTTATTTCTGGGTCTCCTGATACCAACATCTCTTCTCTGAGATTATCCCACATTTCTGACCAATCAGCTGTGATTAATGTGACAGAGGAAGAAAGTTAATCTCTTACATGATTTCATTTGATTTCATGATCTCTTGATGTCCCACCTTTCATACAAAAGAGCAAAGCAATTTGCATTAAAATTAAATAATTACAAATTACTGGCTAATGTTCAAGGCACCTTCTATATGTAAACAAAGAAATATGACAGCAGATAAAGACCATATGGCCTTTCCTTTCTGCTCTTCCATAGCATCTTTGACTCTGCTCTCTCTTTCTCTGCAGCATGTCTAAAACCTGTCGCTTCTTTCTCTATAACATCAGAAACATTTGTCCCTTCTTTTGTCGCCCCCGCCTGGCCAGGTAGATAACTGATACCAGGTGAGGTCGCCTTTTTGGCTTTAAAATAAGTTTCCCTCAAAATGGCTGCCAGGAGGGCTGCTGGGAATTGTAGTCCTATCTTAAAGCAAAGGAGTTGTGATCCGAGGGTTAGGCATAAGACAGAGAAAATTTATTTAATGTAATCAGGGGTTCCTTCATACACAGGACACAAGTGGAAAAATCAAATATAGGATTTTTAATCCCACGCTACAGCTTCAAAAGAAATAGGAACAACTTTGCTTGTATTTCAAAAATGCAAAGAAACAGGCACAACTTTGCTTGTAAATCAAAATGCCACTTATTCCAAAACTTTTAAATTCTTAAATGTTTCTCTTCTTTACAGGAACAAAACTCTTGCAGCAAAACAACTCTTTAAATGTCCCTTGAACATTAGTATCAGCTTTCAACCATATAAGTTGAGCTTAACACTCAGCTGTTTTCTTCGGTTGTGACGTCTTCACAATTCAGGCTGCTTCCTAAGCAGGCATACATTCAATGGCTTTCTGGCTCAGCTCTCTTCTACGTCAGAGGCTTGACATACAGCACATTGCATTTCAAAGGAACTGTCTTCCATATCTGTTATCTCCATATCTTCAATGCTATCATTCTCACACACATCCAAAGACATCTGAGGGGAGAGCTTGCTATTCTCTTTCCTAATCAATTCACTCAATTTCTTAAGCAGGGCTTGTTTCTGCACTAGCTCGTCTGCTATATGAGCTACTTGATACTTAGATAAACAGTCTCTCTTTATCCTGGGGTTTGGCTTGTTGCTGGAATCAGCTTTTAACTCTAAAGGTAATTCTCCTAAACCTTTACTGGTTAAGAACTGAGAAGGACACACTTGCCTGGTTTCAGAGGTATTCAGAATCTCTCTCTGCCCTGCAAGCCAGTCATGCTGTCTTCCGTTTGCAGCAGCTTTGTTTGCTTGCACCAGCCTCTCTTTCCTTACTCTCTCAGCTGTGCTTGGCAATCTCTCATCAGTTCTCTCTCTTTGGCTTCCAGTGTTTCCTTCACACTGTCTTTCATGCTCAGCAAGCACTCTCTCACTTGCTCTCGCTTCCCTCTTTGCGTTCCTTGTTCCTGCTGCTTCACTTCCAGCTCCACTCTCACCTCTACTTTCTCCCTCTCCGTCTCTGTCTCTGGCTCTATCTGTGTTTCTGAAAGTCAGCTTTTTAAGCTTTCCTTCTTCCTGAGCCACACCTTGCTCCCAGCACATGTGATTAGGGTCAAGCTTCTCCCTGACGTGCTGCTGTGGGCGGGGCTTAGGGATGACTAGGTTCCGAGTCAGAGACTCTTGGTTACTAGGGAAACCCTTGATACTTTCTGACTTAAAGTGACAGGGCTCATTTCCCCGTGTATCTCTATGTTCAGCAGTGCTTTCCTCACCACATATTCCCCTTCTTAAGATATTACGGGCTGGGGTTCTCATAAAATCACAGCACGTAATTCTCCTATAAGACTCTTTGTTGTTTTGTCCTACTTGCCTACCCTGGGTACTGGTGACCACCTGCACTTGTGCCATTCGTTCATGCCAAGGCTTGAGCAAGTTTATATGAAACAACTGCTGGCGCCCTCATCTGGTCTGTACTAGATAGGTCGCAGGGCCTACTTGCTTAACCACCCGGAAGGGACCCTTCCACTGGCTTTCAAACTTTGGAGCGGTTCCAGCTACCATCACTAGGACCTTTTCTCCCAGCTCTAGCTGGCGTGGTTTTGTATTACGGTCATAATGCACTTTTTGTCGTTGTTGGCTTTCCTTTAAATTGTTTTCTGCCAACTGTGAGGCCCGCGTTAAGCGTCCTCGCCTATCCCTAAGAACTTGGGGAACCTCTAGGGGTCTAATTGTAAGGACCTTCTGGCAAGCCGGACAGGCTTCACAGAACCTGGCCACTTCTCTATAGACTCCGGGCCAATAAAACCGGGCTAAAACCTGATTTAAAGTACCCTGAATGTCTTCATGTGCCCCTACTAGAGGATCGTGGGCTAACCTTAGGACCACAGTCCTAAAGGTATTTGGGACTACCAATTGCCTCTGAGTATCTCCTGTAAAGGGATCTCGGCTTTCCCGATACAGAATGCCTTGGTCTGTTAGAAATCTGGGCAATATCTCCCGTCCCTCTCTAGCAAACTTAAAAGCATGAACCAGAGAAGGATCTGCCTTCTGAGCTTTCGCAAAAGAAGGGAATTTTGCCGCTAACTCCTCGGGAACCCAAGATAAATCTATATCTGCTCGGATCTCATCCCTATTTTGAGACTGTACTCGCTTCTCGGGCTGATTCTCTCCCTTTCCACCTTTCGCAAACAAAGGCCTTAACAATGCCCTTGTAGCACCTGCCTTGGGCTTACTTGTTTTATTTATAGGAGCTGTCCCTACAGCTTTATGAGAGGGTAGAACCTTCGCCTCCCCCTCTAGGGGCTCCTCCTCTAGGGCCTGTTGGGCTTGGGACTGGGCTCGCGTGGACACTAAACCTTTCTTAACCCCCAACCCTTGTTGCACACCTCGCTGAAACTGGGGCCAGTCCCTCCCGAGGACTACCTCCTGGGGTAATCTGGGAACAATAGCGACCGGGACCTCCCTCTCTATGCCTAATCCTTTTATGCGAACAGAGTAAACAGGATAGGTACACGCCGTTCCGTGAACGCACCGAATGTTTACATTGCCCGTGGGTGTCTGAGGTGTTCTTAAACCTGGGGCTGTTAACCTTCTCCATAACCGTTTGGAAAGCATCGATTGATCCGACCCGGAATCAAGCAGTGCTTTAACTGGTATGCCTTGTACTGTCACCTCCAGTAAAAAGCCTTCTCCTTTCTTACTAGGGTCGCTCAACACTAGGGCTGTTTTCATCTTGCACTCACGCATTAAATGTTGTTCACTTCCGCACCGGTAACATGCACGCTTCGCTGGCATCCTTCTATTGGTGGGAACACAAACATGCTGTACATTCTTGCTATCAACATTCAACCTAGCTACAGACATTTTAGTACAGGCGACAGACCTATCCTTAGCTAACACTTCAGCTTCTAGGAATCGCTCTGACATAGTTATAGCCTCTCTGGTGTTCTTACATCCTTGTAACATCAAGAAATTTTGCATCCTTTCAGGTACTGCTGCAAAATACTGCTCCAGAACGAGCTCATCGATCAGTGTTTCCACTGACTTATGTTCTGGTTCTAGCCATTTAACTACCAGCATTTTCAATCTATGATAAAGCGCTTGTGGTGTCTCATCCACGCGCAATTTTGCATTTCGTAGCTGGCGTCTATAGACTATAGGAGTTAGGCCAAGCCTATCTTTTATAGCCTTCTTGACCTCCAAATAGTCATTGGCCAACTCAGCGGGAACGGTCTGGTAGGCTGCCAAGGCCTCACCAGTAAGTGAGACAGCTAACCGTACTGCCCACTGTTCGGGTGGCCACCTGGCTATTTGTGCCACCTTTTCAAACGCATCCAAGAAAGCGTCTACACTTTCCCCATCTCTTAGTTGTCCAAAACAAAGGGTCTCTTTGGACCCGAGTCCAAAGGTATGGGCTAATCCCAATGAAAAACCTGTGGTAACCGGATCAGGCTCTGGTGGCTTCTTATGTTCCTTCACCCAGGCCTCCATAAGCTCTACCAGCGGTTTCTGCTGGGCCTGCAGTTGATGAGCCACTTGCTCCTGAAGCTTTAAAGACAAGTCTCTTTGCCGCTTGAGCTCCGCCACTGCCCATGCAAGGATATCTTGTGTCTCCATCGTCGTCTCCTTTCCTGTAGAATGAGAAAACACAGAACACCCAAGTGCGGTACCCAACACTAGGTATGTGTTCCCCTCTATCTGCTGCTATCGCCCCACCCAGTAACGGTATCCTTAACTTTCCCTAGTTAAATACGGTGTACCTGGTACTAGTGGTGCGTCTCGCTCAGCAACAGTGTAGGACCTCGGCAGGTCTCCGGACCCTCCGGCTTTGCAGGAACTCTGGACTCTCTGTCTCAGCCACTTGCACTTCTCCGGCGTCCTCCTGTCGAGCTCTGGAATCCGTTGTGCTCGCGTTCTTCTGGTGCGCAGTCGTACTCCAGTTGCAATCCAAAGAACTATGTTCCTCTGTGGCGTGGCCCACTCCGCATCCAAACAACTACGCCACTCTGTCGCCCCGCCTGGCCAGGTAGATAACTGATACCAGGTGAGGTCGCCTTTTTGGCTTTAAAATAAGTTTCCCTCAAAATGGCTGCCAGGAGGCTGCTGGGAATTGTAGTCCTATCTTAAAGCAAAGGAGTTGTGATCCGAGGGTTAGGCATAAGACAGAGAAAATTTATTTAATGTAATCAGGGGTTCCTTCATACACAGGACACAAGTGGAAAAATCAAATATAGGATTTTTAATCCCACGCTACAGCTTCAAAAGAAATAGGAACAACTTTGCTTGTATTTCAAAAATGCAAAGAAACAGGCACAACTTTGCTTGTAAATCAAAATGCCACTTATTCCAAAACTTTTAAATTCTTAAATGTTTCTCTTCTTTACAGGAACAAAACTCTTGCAGCAAAACAACTCTTTAAATGTCCCTTGAACATTAGTATCAGCTTTCAACCATATAAGTTGAGCTTAACACTCAGCTGTTTTCTTCGGTTGTGACGTCTTCACAATTCAGGCTGCTTCCTAAGCAGGCATACATTCAATGGCTTTCTGGCTCAGCTCTCTTCTACGTCAGAGGCTTGACATACAGCACATTGCATTTCAAAGGAACTGTCTTCCATATCTGTTATCTCCATATCTTCAACGCTATCATTCTCACACACATCCAAAGACATCTGAGGGGAGAGCTTGCTATTCTCTTTCCTAATCAATTCACTCAATTTCTTAAGCAGGGTTTGTTTCTGCACCAGCTCGTCTGCTATATGAGCTACTTTATTTATTTTATTTATTTATTACAGTTTCTTATATACCGCGCTATTTAGAATCAGCGCGGTTTACATCATAACAAAACGACCATTACGACAAACTGTCAGGTTTTACATTGAACAGGAGTACAAACTTGGATAACTGGGTTAACTATATACTTGATACTTAGATAAACAGTCTCTCTTTATCCTGGGGTTTGGCTTGTTGCTGGAATCAGCTTTTAACTCTAAAGGTAATTCTCCTAAACCTTTACTGGTTAAGAACTGAGAAGGACACACTTGCCTGGTTTCAGAGGTATTCAGAATCTCTCTCTGCCCTGCAAGCCAGTCATGCTGTCTTCCGTTTGCAGCAGCTTTGTTTGCTTGCACCAGCCTTTCTTTCCTTACTCTCTCAGCTGTGCTTGGCAATCTCTCATCAGTTCTCTCTCTTTGGCTTCCAGTGTTTCCTTCACACTGTCTTTCATGCTCAGCAAGCACTTTCTCACTTGCTCTCGCTTCCCTCTTTGCGTTCCTTGTTCCTGCTGCTTCACTTCCAGCTCCACTCTCACCTCTACTTTCTCCCTCTCCGTCTCTGTCTCTGGCTCTATCTGTGTTTCTGAAAGTCAGCTTTTTAAACTTTCCTTCTTCCTGAGCCACACCTTGCTCCCAGCACATGTGATTAGGGTCAAGCTTCTCCCTGACGTGCTGCTGTGGGCGGGGCTTAGGGATGACTAGGTTCCGAGTCAGAGACTCTTGGTTACTAGGGAAACCCTTGATACTTTCTGACTTAAAGTGACAGGGCTCATTTCCCCGTGTATCTCTATGTTCAGCAGTGCTTTCCTCACCACACTTTACACACAAATTACTGAGAACCTCATCCACTACTACTGAACATTTTTTATAGCGCTACAAGACATACGCAGTGCTGCACAGACACATATATAAAAGACAGATCCTGCTCGTCAGAGCTTAAAATCTAGTCAAGACAGATAACACAGTAACTGTAGATACGGGATACAGCTAGGGGGGAATGGTAAGGAAACACAAAGGAGATCAGGCGACTCAACCTACAAAAGGGGCATCGAAGAGGTGAGTTTTGAGCCTCAGTTTGAGAAGGGCCAGTGATGGCATCTTACATAAAAACTCAAGTAGTTTATTCCAGGCATAAGGAGCAGCAAGGTGAAAGGAGTGAAGTCTGGAGTTAGCAATTGAAGAGAAGGGCACAGATAGAAGAGGTTTGCAAGAAGAGCGGAGTTCCCGAGGGGGGGGAAGGGGGGGTGTAGGGAGAGAAAAAGAGAGGAGAGGTAGTGAGGAGCTGCAGAGTGAATGCACTTATAGGTCAGCAGGAGTAGTAGTTTGGCAATGAAGTGACTTGAGAAGAGGGGTAATATGAGCATGACGAGACTGGCGGAAGATTAGCCACACAGCAGAGTGTTGAAGAGATTGAAGGGGAGAAAGATGATTCGGAGGGAGACCAGCAAGGAGCAGGTTACAGTACTCTAGATGGCAGATGACAAGTGTTTTATTATCCTAAGACTGAGAAAAGAGATAGGGGAGACGAGGGTTACAGGGAAAATATGAAACAATTTCAAGTGGCATTGAGACATCCCAGCAGCAATGTCAGAAAGGCAGGCAGAGATCCGGGCCTGGATTGCCGGAGAGAATTCAGCTGTAGAGAGGTAGATCTGGGAGTCATAAGTGTAAAGATGGTACTGAAAGACTTGGGAAGAGATGAGTGCACCAAGGGACTGGGTATAGAGAGAGAAAAGGAGTGTGTCCAAAACAGATCCTTGGGGTACCGCAAGTGAGAGCGGGATAGCAGCAGAGGAGGATCCACCAGAACAAACACTGAAAGAGTGATGGGAGAGATAAGAAGAGAACCAGGACAGTACAGAGCCCTTAAAACCAAGCGAGGACAAGGTATCGAAGAGTAGCAGTAGTAATACTTTGGAGGAAAGATGTGAGAGAGGAGATATGGCAGAGATGTTTAAATATCTCTGTGGTATAAATGCTCAGGAGGAGAGCCTCTTTCAATTGAAAGCAAGCTCTGCAATGAGGGGACAATTTAATTTATTTATTATTCAACAAGTTTTTTATACCGCTTTCTCCTACAATTAAAGCAGTTTATGTTAAGTAAACCTTACAGAGAACTCAATGTGTAAACTTAGGAAGGGGTGATATGCAAGGTTTGCAAAGAGGCAAAACATATACATTGCAACATATGTAGAAGAGTTAGATATTGTTTTAGGCATGTGAGATAAGGGGGAACAACTAGGTATTGTCTCTGAAGTGATTGGTGAAAAGGAAGGTTTTGAGATGTTTTCTGAAGTCCTTTAAGTCCTTTGTTATCCTTACTTTCTCTAGGAGGGAATTCCAGTTGGCGATTGCCACTAATGAAAGAGCCCTCTTTGTTGGTGTAAGAACTAGGAGTTGAAATGGTGTCTCTGTTTCTCTGTCTCTTCGGTCTGCTGTTTAGTTTTGTGCATATCAGTTCCTGTAGAATTCCGGATGATGTGTTGTTTCTTATCTTGAAGATAGTCAAGGCAGTTTTGTATCTGGCACATGAGGTAACTGGTAGCCAGTGAAGCTGATATAAGAGCGGTGTTTGGCGGATTCTGTGATGATGTGGGCAGCCTTGTTCTGGGCTAGTTGCAAGGGATGAGTAGTTTGAGTTGGAAGACCTTGAAAAAGGGAGTTACAATAGTCCAGCATGGGGATTATAACTGCTTGACAGACCGTGCAGAAGTGAGGCAGACTGAGGAGGGGTTTTAGTCTTTGGATTATAGTGAGCTTTTGGAATGCGTTCCTGGAAGTTCTGTTGATTTTGGCTTGTAAGTTTAGAAAGTGATCAAGGGTGATACCAAGGTAGCATACTTCCTCTTTTACTGGGATTAATGTCTGGTCTGTGGGGCTCACTGGGGTGTAGTGTCAGACACTGGTGTGTGTAGGGGCTGCGCCTTGGAGGCAGCCTCAGTTGAGCAGGGTCTGCAGGACAGAGGGTCCCAGAATCCTCCAGCTTCTTAGTCTCAGGAGTCAGGAGAAGCTTTAGAGGGGATTCTTGGGGAGGGCTCGCTCCAGTCCATAGCTTTGGAACAGCAGGCCTCCTCGCAACCCCAACCCGGGACCTCGGCGGGGGAGAGAAACCTCAGTGAAGGGTTCTCCCTGGAGTTTGTGTTACTACTACACAAGGATTTCTGTTTGCATCAACAGGGAGGTCAGGGACGCGCTCGAAAGCATGAGGCGGAGACCAAGTCCCTGGGGGAAACGGACACCCCTCCCAAGAGGGCCAGAATGGAGTTGGAAGAAGATCCTCTTTTTCCTATGTTGGAGGTGCTAGAAAAAGAGACCGCGGATTGAGAACTGGGGGAAATGGAAGAGGAGCTCGAGGTGGGGGAGATCCCCGAGGAGCAAGCAAGAATTATGAGGGTTTTCCAACGAGAAGTGTTGCTGGCTTTGATTGGTGAATCCTTGAAAGTTCTCAACATTATCACAGGGGTGTTTGCGGAGGGGGATGCCCTGGAATATCTTTTGATTCAGGCAGTTAGGAAGTCTCAAGAGGGTTTTTCCAGTCCACAGAGTGGTCCGGCAAATGATCCAAGAGGAGTGGGATCAGCCAGTGTCTGGATTAAGGGGCGTGTGCTCAATGTCGTGTTTGTACCCATTGCCATAAGCAGAGAAGGAGTTGCTAAAGTCGCCCAGAGTGGATACAGTGGTTTCGGCGGTGACCAAGAAGACTACCATCCCGGTGGAGTGCAGTGCAGTGCTTAAGGATGTCCAGGACAGGAAATTAGACACCTTGCTGAAACAAGCCTTTGACATTAGTGCCCTGGCCCTGCAGGCGTCGGTATAAGGGGCTTGGGTAGCCTGGGCTTGTCTGAGGTGGTCTCAACAGCTAAAGATGGTGGAGGAATCTCCGGCAGGACCACAGAGCGAAGCAGCAAGAATTGAGTCGGGGGCAGCCTACCTGGCGGATAGTCAATATGATCTTATTTGGAGTTTGTCAAAGAACATGGCCTCAGTAGTGGCTGCTCGGTGGTACCTTTGTCTCCTCAATTGGGCGGCAGATGGTTCTTCCAAGTCCCATCTTAGCAGATTCCCCTTTAAAGGTAAGCTGCTTTTTGGAGAAGATTTGGACAAGTTGGTGAAGGACCTAGGTGAGTCTAAGGGCGGCAGGCTTCCAGAGGATAGATCCAAGCAGAGTCGCTTTCCTGCCCAGGGACGGGCTCAGCAGAGGGAGGCCCGGAGCTCGTGTACAGCTCGTCAGAGCCCCTTTCAGAGGGGTCAGTTTCCCTCAAGAGGTCAGGTATTCCAGGGGTTTCGAGGAGTGGGGAGAGGCATTGGGGCCTCTTCGACCACCTCTGCCCTGAGAAAGTCACAATGAGACAGCGGGAGCTCGGGTGGGTGTTCTGCCGGTAGAGGGGCATCTACTGCAGTTCTTTTCTGCCTGGGCTGGGTCACGTCCAACCAATGGGTCTTGGAGATAGTGCAGGATGGTTATACCCTAGAGTTTGCAAGGCCGGTCCTTCCCTCCTTCATCCACTCACCTTGCAAGTCGCTGGCCAAGTGGGCAGCGGTGGAGGAAACATTGGCAAGACCTTTGGCCTTGGGGGCGGTCGTCCCAGTGTCAAAAGACCACTGCAGCTGTGATCGATACTCCATTTTGTGGCACCAAAGAAGGAAGGTTCCTTCCGACCAATACTGGACCTCAAGTGTGTCAATCGCTGCCTTCAGGTCCCTCACTTTTGTATGGAAACGCTGAAGTCAGTGATTGTGGTGGTAAGGCAGGGAGAATTTCTAACCTCTCTTGACCTCACAGAGACATATTTACATATTCCCATCAGAGAGTCACATCAGCAGTTCCTGCGCTTCGTGGTCCCAGTGGGACACTCAGTTTCAAGCTTTGCCGTTCGGTTTAGCAACGGCACCACGTACTTTCACTAAAGTAATGGTGGTAGTGGTGGCGGCTCTATGCAAAGAAGGGATTCTAGTCCATCCCTACCTGGACCATTGGTTGATCAGGGCCAAGTCCAAAGAGGAGAGTCTGAAAGCAACCGACAGAGTGGTCAGTTTCCTCTGAAGTTTAGGGTGGGTGATCAATCTGGCAAAGAGCAGATTGATGCCCGCTCAGGAAATCAAATACTTGGGGGCTCATTTCGACATGTTCTCGGGCAGGGTGTTCTTGCCAGTTCAGAAGGCAAGAGACCTCCGACGCTTGGTGCACGAGTTTATGGCTCAGGAGGCGCCCTCGGCTTGGCATTATCTGCAGGTGCTGGGGATCATGGCGGTGACGCTAGACTTGGTTCCCTGGGTCAGGGCGCATATGCGTTCGCTCCGGCGGTCTCTTCTATGGCGCTGGTCCCATCAAAGACAGCCTTTGTCGATGTCGCTCCCCGTGCCCTGATGACCAAGGAGACCCTTCAGTGGTGGCTTGCTCCGGGAAATCTGGAGAGGGGAATGCCCCTCAAAGCTCCTCAGTGGATACAGGTAATGACGGACACAAGTCTGTCGGGCTGGGGAGCCCACTGCGAGGGTCACTTTGCCCAGGGACTCTGGAGTGTTCAGGAATCCCAATGACCCATAAACAGATTGGAGTTGTGAGCAGTGATCTTGGCTCTCAGAGCATTCCTGCATTGGGTTCGCAGGAGGGCGGTCAGAGTTCTTTCGGACATCGTGACAGCTGTGACGAATATCAACTGGCAAGGAGGCACAAGCAGCCCTCTATTGGAAGAGGAAACAGGAAGCTTATTTCTATGGGACGAGGTTCATCTATTAGCCCTGTCAGCGCAACACATGGCATGGGGGGGAGAACGTCATGGCTGATTACCTCAACAGGTACAACGTGGATCAGGGCGAGTGGGAACTCAGCCAGGAAGTCTTCGAGCAGGTGAAGTGCCGTTAGGGTATGCCTATCATGGACCTGATGGCATGCTGGGAGTCGGCCAAAGCGAATCGATTCTTCAGCAAAAGAAAGGAAAGGATGTCAGAGGGTCTAGATGCCCTAGTTCAAAGGTGGCCCATGGAGGGCTTACTGTATGTGATCCCTCTGTGGGCGCTCATAGGCAGGGTTCTTCAAAGGATAGAGGCACATCAGGGGTTGGTGCTCCTGATAGCTCCAGACTGGCTGTGGCGTCCTTGGTATGCCGATCTCATGCGGCTACTGGCAGACCGACCCTGGCGACTCCCAGTAAGAGAGGACCTACTCAGGCAGGGGCCCATAACGATGCTGCAGGTGGATCAGTTCTCGCTTACGGCCTGGCTATTGAAAGGGCAAGGCTGTGTAAGAGAGGATATTTTGGGGCTGTGATTTCGATGTTGTTGAAGGTGCGTAAGCGTTCAACCTGTTTAGCGTATGTTAGAGTATGGCGCATTTTCGAAAACTGGTGTGATATCAGACAGAAGAGGCCTTTGAAAGTTTAAGTGCCTGAGGTGTTGGACCTTTTTCAGGCAGATTTTGAGAAGGGGCTGGCAGCCAGCTCCTTGCGGGTGCAGGTAACTGCTATCTCTTGTTACAGAGGCAAGGTTATTGGTAGAACATTAGGGGAGCACCCCAATGTGGTTTGTTTCCTTAAAGCAGTGAGGTGTCTGCAACCACAATTAAGGTCGGCAATTCCTCCATGGGATCTCAATCTGGTGTTGGATACCTTAGCAGGGGTGCCTTTTGAGCCAGTGGAACGTGCTTCTTTAAAGGATTTGATGCTTACGACCATTTTTCTGGTGGCCATTTGCTCAGCCAAATGTGTGTCGGAGTTGCAAGCTTTGTCGTGTCATCCACTGTTCCTCGTTTTCTTCAAAGAGAAGGTGGTGCTGTGGACGGTTCCATCATTTTTGCCCAAGGTGGTTTCTCATATGAATCAGTCGGTGTCTCTCCCTTCCTTTGCCAATTTGGGGGAGGGGGAGGCATGGTTGCGTCTTCTGGACGTGTGCAGGATTCTAAAGCATTATCTCAAGCATACTAAGGCATTCCGCAAGTTGGAGCATTTGTTTGTGTTGTTCGGAGGGCAGCGCAGGGGAGAAGCGGCAGCCAAGGCTTCTGTTTCTAGGTGGATCAGGGAGGCCTTTGCTTCTGTGTATATTCTAAGGGGAAGGCAAGTCCCGTTAGCTTTCCGGGTTCATTCCACGTGGGCTCAAGCCACTTCATGGGCAAAGTTTTGTTTGGTTCCTCCGCTAGAGATTTGTAGGGCAGCTACGTGGTCTTCCTTACATACCTTCGCCAAGCACTACAGGTTGGATGTTCAGGTGGCGGCAGATGCTGGTTTTGGGGGAGCGGTGCTTCGGTCCAGTTTGGCAGGCACCTCCCATGCTTGAACTGCTCTGTTACATCCCAGAAGAAGGGATTGGACTGGAGAGACAATTAGGAAGAAGTAATTAGATCTTGCCTGCTAATTAATGTTCCCGAAGGATCTCCAGTCCAGTCCCTGGTCCCGCCTGGGGTGCTGATGTAGGCAATAGTTGTCAGCCCGAAGCGATTCAGGAATAACAATAAACCTGAGGAGGACTTGTCTTTGGCAGGTTTTTCTCTTGGGTTCCAGTAGCGAAGCGGATGAGGCAGTCGCATGGTCCTGCTTTCAAGATTGCTAGTATGTTAGGCAAGGGCCTTATCAGGTAAGCTCCTCCTCTGGAGGGAAGGGGGCTGGGTCTTCCCTTTCCTGTGAGGGGGGGGGGTGTTTTCTCTTTATTGTTTTGCATTTGTTAGTTTATTGGTTTAGCTGTCTCTCCGTTAAGTTTGCTTTGTCAACAGGATACTGAGGCTGGTGGGTGGTGCAAGTGGTGTATATCCTGAGGTCATCAAAAGGATGATGTACTCAGTCTCCAAGCTGCTGGAAGAGGAGCACAACCCAGAAGAAGGGACTGGACTGGAGATCTTTCAGGAACATTAATTAGCAGGTAAGATCTAATTACTTCTTTTATATTGCAAGCCCTAACCTCCATCTGATAATGTCCAGCTTCAGTGAATTCTCAAAGTGGCTTAACTCCCATAATCTGCAGATTAATTTAAAGAAAACTGATATACTACAGGTAACCAGGAAACAAGACTTTAAACCTCCCTCAACTATACACTTAAAAGAAGCTGTTTTACAGGTAAAGAACAAGGTGAAATACCTTGAGATTACTCTAGATCAATCTCTTAGCATGGCCACCCTGTTAAAATTAACCACTGGTAAAAGCTATTACAAACTAAAGATGATTCAGAGGTTGAGACCACTGCTATCAAGCTATGACTTTCGGTCTGTCGTTCAAGCATTGATCACCCCACATTTTGATTATTGCAACAGCATTTTCCAGGGCCTCTCCAAACAGGCAATAAGCCAGTTACAGATGGCCCAACATGTGGCTGCCCAAATTATTTGGAAAGATAATAGAACTGAATATATCACATTATATTATATTTTATAGCTGTATAAAATACAAATTACTCATGATCACATCCAAACTTCTAAAGAATATAAGAAGCAGATTTCTTATTAGTATAATAGACACACTTTAATCCTCTATATTTTATATTGATGCAGCTCCCTGACTTTTTAATAATTTTTGGCTCTCATGATCCACACAGTATGCCTTCTAACTTTAGGATTCTTTTCTTTCTGTCAGTCCTTATCATAAAGGACCACAAAGATAAGGAGTGGTGGGGTGGGGGGGGGGAGAAGTATGTACTTAGTGGCTCTTAGGCTGTGCTATCTCTAGATGCACGACAATGGAGATAGATAAGAATCTGCATGAGATGACAGGCATTTATCCCAGGCAGTTTTGTTTTGCAAAGTATTTCTAGAAACCTCTATATAAAACTACATTAATTTTCTGATCATTCTGTAAAAATAACATTTTACATTCTTTTATCACCTTTGTATAGATACTTTTGTAAAAACAACAATTTAAACCTTTCTATCAATCACCACATAGTGGAGAAGTAGCCTAGTGGTTAGAACACTGGCTTGGTAACCAAACAAACAGGGTTCAATTCCCACTAGCACTCCTTGCTTGTGGCCTTGGGCAAGTCACTTAATCCTCCACTGCCTTGGAAGAAAGGCCTGGCAATCTACTTCTGGTGACACTGCCAAGAAAACCCAGGAGTTTCTAGGTCGCCAGGAGTCAGGACTGACTCAAAGGCACACATTAATTATCAATCACCACACCTCCAAAGGGGAGAGGGAGACCAGCAAGGAAGAGGTTACAATAGTCTTGACCAGAGGTAACTAAAGAGTGGATAAATATCTTAGTGGTAAGGAAGGGACACATTTTATCAATGTTATAGAGAAAGAAGAGACAGGATTTAGCTGTCTGTTGGATGTGTGCAGAGAATGGAGTGTAAAGGTCTGAATGTCCACCTGTGTGTATGTATATCTGGGTCTTATTTTCTGCAAACTGACACAAAAGAAATTGTGCAAAAGAAAGAGCGAGAGAGGAAAGCGAGGTTACTTACCTGTAACAGGGGTTCTCCGTGGACAGCAGGATGAGTCAGCCACACATGGTGACGTCCTCCGGGCGGCACCAGGTTCGGAAATGCTCTCAAATTTCTCTGATAGCCCACCTCCCGGTTCCGCCCCCTAGCCTGGCCAGTTTCTTTTCCAAGCTTGACAACAAGGCTAGGGAGCGGACGATCAGGCGGACCTCCTCCAGGGGAGGTGGGAGGGAGCGTGTGGCTGACTCATCCTGCTGTCCACGGAGAACTCCTGTTACAGGTAAGTAACCTCGCTTTCTCCATGGATCGCAGGATTTCGTCAGCCACACATGGTGACTCCCTAGCTGCGCGCAGCGCGCTGAGGTGGAGGAGGGAGGCATGAATCGAGACTACGACAGGGAGGTAGCTATTTACTGAAAACCGTGTCATAACATTACATGACAACAACGTGTGGAAATCGTGCATAAGTGCAATCAACACAACAGTGCAAATCAACAACAACAACTGTGCAATCAACACGTGCAAATCAACAACAACAACTGTGCAGTCAACACAAGAACAGTGCAATAGGTGCAACAAGCGCAATTAGTGAGGGATCAGAACAGAGCAAGAGTTCTTCTTTACAACGTGCAATGCAGTAAGGGCAGTGCCACATGGTTAGCGTGAGCAAGTTGCATCAGAGTCCAGGTATGCACCCTTGGGTCAGACATCAGGGTGCAGCTGGCGGGGTCCGTATGGCAGAGGCCAGGACCACGCTGCCAAATGCCGAGTCCTCCTGGGAGCGGAGGTCGAGGCAGTAGTGTTTCTGGAACGTGTGTGGGGATGACCACGTGGCCGCTTTACAAATGTCGTGCAGGGGAACAGCCCGCAGGTTGGCCAGAGATGTGGCCATTGCCCGTAGGCGATGAGGGCCTATTCTGCTCTGTGGTTGACTCCCTTGCTGTTCAAGGCAGAAGTTGATCGCCTTTGCGGGCGGATAAAGTCCTGTCCAGGTAGATCCGGAGTGCCCGCAGACAGTCCAGAGTGTGTAGACATCGCTCCTCCTCAGAGTGGTGAGGTTCCGGCAGGAAGGAGGGAAGCTCAATAGATTGGTTGACATGGAAGGCTGAAGGCACCTTGGGTACGAATCTGGGGTTCGTACGTAGTGAAGCTCTGTCTTGGTGTAGCTGCGTGTAGGGCGGATGTGCAACTAGGGCCTGGAGCTCGCTGATTCTCCTGGCAGAGGTGATGGCCACCAGGAATATGGTCTTCCAGGAGACATATTTCATATCCATGGTGAGCAGGGGTTCGAATGGGGCCAGGGTGAGGTAGTGGAGGACTACCCCTAGGTCCCAGGGGGGGACCGGGGCCCTCACCGGGGGCCGTAGGTTCGCTAGGCCTTTCATGAATCGAGTCATCAGGGGTAGCGCTGCTATGGAGTCGGCGCTCTCAATAGGGGCGTGTAGAGCCGCAATAGCGGAGAGATGTACTCGGATGGATTGAGTCTTGAGGCCAAGGTCCGAGAGGGAGCTGAGGTATTGCAAGATTTGGGCGACCGGACAGGAAACAGGATCGAGCCCTTTAGTAGCGCACCAGAGGCTGAATCTCTTCCATTTGAGGCCATAGGATTTTCGGGTTGAAGATCTCCTGGCTGCGAGGACCACGTCTTGCACATCCACGGGAAGTTCAAGGGGGGCCAGGTTCACCCGCTCAATATCCAGGCAGTTAGCGACAGGGTCTTGAGATCGGGGTGTCTCGTTAACCCGGAGTTCTGTGTTAGGAGGTCCGGGCACAGGGGCAGGTAGCATGGGGTATCTCGCGCCAGGCGTTTCAGGAGTGCGAACCACATTTGTCGTGGCCAGTGGGGAACTACTAGGATGGCTCGAGCTTTGTCTCGAACGATGCGTTGCAAAGTCGCTGAGATGAGGGGGGTCAGGGGGAAGGCGTACACCAGAGACCACCCCCACAGCATGTGTCGAATGCATCCCCCGCCAGTCTCTTGGTCGACGGATGCCTGGAGCAGAATTGGGGGCATTTGGAGTTCTCCTCGGTGGCAAAGAGGTCGACCTCTGGGACTCCCCACCTCCGGAAGAGGTCTGAGGCAACCCTTGGAAGGAGAGACCATTCGTGGGGTTGCAATTGCCTGCTCAGCTTGAATGTATGATGCGCGAATCCAGCACTCGCTCTCCAGGGCTATTGACCAGATTGCCAGCGCCTCCTTGCAAAGGGATGGGGAGGCCGTACCCCCTTGCTTGTTGAGGTAAAACATGGCAACTTGATTGTCCATTTGAATTAGGATGGAAGTCGCCCGAAGATGTGGCAGGAACGCTTTGAGAGCGTATTTGACGGCTCTTAGCTCCAGGAGGTTGATGTGAAGCTGCCGTTCGTTCTGAGACCACGCAGCCTGAGTGCTGCATTCCTGGAAGTGGGCACCCCAGCCGGTGCAGGAGGCGTCCGTGGTGAGGGTATTCTGGTGCTGCGGCGGGTGTAGGGGTTTCCCCGTGGAGAGATTCGATGGCATGGTCCACCAGCGGAGCTGAGCCCTGATAGAGATGGGTCATCGGGATTCTGGAGGTCAGCGGCTGGGAGTGCTGATTCCAGTGGGTTTGGAGGTGCCATTGGAGTGGATACATACGCATTCGTGCTACTGAGATGACCGCTGTCGTGGCTGCCATGTGTCCCAGCAGGCGTAAAAGTAACCGAGCCGAGAGACTCTCTGCTGTTGCTGCCCTGGAGGCAAGCGAGCTGATGGCGGGCAGTCTGGGCTGCGGTAGGTAGGCTCTCAGGGACTGCGTGTCGATGATGGCTCCGATGAACTCCAAACGCTGAGACGGGAGGAGTTGTGATTTCTTGTAGTTGATGATGAAGCCCAAGGTGGAGATCAGTGTCGTGGTGGCGTGCAGGGACGCTAGCAGCTCGGGGGCTGAGGGTGCCGAGATTAGCCAGTCAGCGAGGTACGGAAACACAGCAATGTTCTGCCTGCGTAGGTGAGCCGCTGCGACCGCCACACACTTTGTGAAGACCCGAGGGGCCGGTGAAAAGCCGAAGGGAAGTACCCGGTACTGATAGCACCTGGAATCTGAGGAATTTTCTGTGTGCTCTGTGGATGCTGACATGCGTGTACGCCTCCTGTAGATCCAAGGTTGCGAGCCAGTCGCCCGCCTGGATCAGGGGAAGGATGGCGTTGAGGGAGTACATCCTGAACTTCTCCTTCACTATGAACCTGTTCAACTTGCGGAGGTCCAAAATGGGGCGTACCCCCCCCCCCCGACTTCTTCGGGATGAGGAAGTATTTGGAGTAAAACCCCAAATTGATCTCTGGCTGAGGAACCAGTTCGATTGCTTTGGAGGACAGGAGGTGTATCAGCTCCAGAGCCATGGCACGCTGCAGATGGGGAGGTGTGTTGCTGGTGGGCCTGCTGTGCTGGAAGGGAGGCGTAGAGAATCTGATGCGGTATCCCTTGCGAATGATTCGTAGCACCCAGGAGTCGGAGGTGATGCTCTCCCATTCCGGGAGGAAGAAGGACAGGCGCCCCCCGATCTGGGAGGGGGGTGGTCCATGGCCGTCAAAAGGACGGGCCACTCTTGGTGGGTTGAGAGTTGGTGTTTTTCTTCTGTTTGCGGTCCCTCTGGAAGTGGCGCTGTTGTGAGGGTCCTTGGTAGGAGTTGGACTTGTACCTGGGGCCTTGCCACTTCTTGCTGGATGAGTACCTCCTGTCAAAGTTGTAGAGGGATTTCCGCTGATAGTTTGATTTTTGAGGGTTACTGTAGCGGTCAAATCCTTCCTCCGCTAGGGTCTGTAGGGTGTTACAGTCTTCTTTCATGGTGTTTACTGTATCGGCCACCTTGTCCCCGAAGAGGGATTCGCCTGAGCAGGGGGCGTCCGCGATCTTGTCATGGGAGTCACTCCTTAGGCCGGAGGCTCGCAGCCATGCCCATCTCCTAGCCGAGATGGCTGTGCCCGCTGTGCGAGTAGCCGTGTCGAAGGCGTCGAATGCCATGCTGGCCAGGTGCTTGTTACACTCGATTAGGTCATTCAGCGCGGCAGAAAAAGAGGCAAGAGACTCCTTAGGGAGGGAGGAAGCTGCATTCTTGATGTTGGAGACACAGGTGTCCTGAAACAGGATTTGTTGAAACTGATGGGCAGCAATCCGTGCCCCGAGCATGGCTCCTTGAAATACCTTCTTTCCAATGTCGTCGAGCAACTTGTTGTCCCGCCCGGGAGGGTGGTTGGTGTGAATCCGCGAGGATTTTGCCTTCTTGACAGCGGAGGAGACCACTATGGAGTGGTGAGGTAGTTGTGCTTTTTCAAACCCCGGCATAGGTTGAAGAAGGTATTTGGAGTCTAGCCTCCTTGAGGTAGCGCGGCCCGAAGCCGGCATCTGCCAGAGTCTGGAATGACTCTCCTTCAGCTTGCAGTGTAGGGGTAGGGCCAGAGGGGTTTTAGGGGCAGAGAGATACTTAAGTACCTCCGGCTCAGCCTCCTCTGTTGTGCTGGCTGGGATTAGGCCCAGGGAGGAGGACAATTTGCTGATAAACTTGGGGTAAGTAAGGTCCTCCGGGGGGAGGGAGGGTGGCGGTCCTTCCTTCTACGGGGATAGCCTCGGCTCTGAAGCAGAGCGGTCCATGGTGGCAGATCCCACCACCACTGCCTCCGGCTCCTGGTCCTCAGCGGAGCTGTCCGGGGAGAAGATGGCAGAGGTCAGCTCAGGCAGCAGTTGGTTACACACAGCAGGTGTAGTATGAAGAGGAGGGGCTGCCGGGGATGGAGGAGCTGATGCAGCCGTAGAATGGGGGGCTGTCTGCTGGACAAGCTGAGTTAGTAGATTGAGAATAGCCGCGTTGGAGGAGGAGGAGGAGGAGGAGGAGCTTCGGTGGGAGCGGGACCGGTGCCTGGAAAACGTCTCCTGGATGCTATGTGCCTCCTCCGGGAGTGAGAGCCCTCACTGGAGTCCGAAGAGCTTTCGGAGGGGTCTCTGCCGCGTTTACTCCATTTGCGGGACCGGGAGCCAGCATCGGAGGAGCGCTTCTGAGCTTGTCTCCTTTGGCTGGCTTGGAAATGCTGCGGATCCCCCCCCCCCCCGGGATTCGAGAGCAGCTCCGATCTTCAGAAGTCGAGGGGTGATGACTTGCCGGGTCCAGCGTCGTGCTGAGATGACGTTGTAGAGCCGGACGAGCAGGGATTAGCAGCGAGGAGACTGATGTCATACAGGGGGAGGAGCCGGTGGTGATGGCGGGAACTTCAGAGGGCAGGAAGGAAGGAGGGCACTCACTCACGGCACCATGTTCAGTCCTTGGAGTCACCGCATGGCCGGGGGCCACCGCGTATCCGACGGGTTGCAGATTGCAGCTGGGGCCGGGGACAGGCAGCGATGTGGATCCAGTCGTGGGGCCGGGGATGGAGGCCCGGAGGGGCACATCCTGGGGCTTGGAGGTTGCTGCGTTAGAAGCAGGAGTTTGCTGCAGGCCAGAAGGTTCGCCGAGTTGGCAGAGGGCACACAAGTCAGAGTCAGAGGAGCGCAGCTTTTTCCCGCAGGGGCATTTCTTCGATCCCGATTTGGGCATCGCTCCGTGAGTACCGTAACGTTGATAAGTTGCAGAGAAGAGGGCAGATCCGACTTGCTGGCAAGGCGGAAGAACAGGAACTGGCCAGGCTAGGGGGCGGAACCGGGAGGTGGGCTATCAGAGAAATTTGAGAGCACTTCCAAACCTGGTGCCGCCCGGAGGACGTCACCATGTGTGGCTGACGAAATCCTGCGGTCCATGGAGAAAAGAGAATCCAAAGACACTGCAGGAAACAGAAACTGAGAACATCATGGGAGGGGAATGAGGAGGAAGAGCCTCGGAGACTTGTAAGAAATAAAGAACATAACTTTTTTTCCTGGACTGAGCAGTGCCAGTCTCATTTCCCCTTCTGCTTGCCCCATGCAGTGTGTGTGTCTCCGAGGCTGGATCATGGCACTGCCTCCCCTGCTGCCCGCCTCCTGCCAGTCTCCTACCTGCTGAGTAGAAAACCTTGCGGCCATTCTCCTGCCCTTCTCTGGAACACGCCTTGGTTCCCTCTTTGCAAAGCTGGTGGTGTGAATTCTGCTGGCGCTAACACAAAGCGTCTTTCCGGGTAGCTTTGTAGCAGCAGATAAGCATGCAATAAATAAATCCAGGAGTCTTTTCAAGGATCCAAGCCAGTTTAATGTGCACATGGCTCAAGCAATAAGCAATTTCAAAATGGCTGAGCAATGGCTTCTAGTAAAACAACAACTTTTATAGCTTTCTTGTCCATTCTAAGCATAGGCAAACTTTTCATTGGTCCCAGTACCCCTCTCACCCATCTATTGGTCCCGGTACTGATATGGCTACCCAATCGGGACTCTGGTCTGGGCTCAGCACCTGGTTGCCCCCCTTCTAGTCCCAATTACAATGGTCAGTGTCTCTAACTTGTTACATCTCTCCTCCAAGGTCGCTTAGCTTGTTAAAACATATGGGAAGCAGGGCACTGTAACCTTGCTTTTTGCAGAGTTAATTAATTCCATAGAAGCATAGCACACCTTATCAGTACCAATTAAACTTGTTTTTCTATATTTTCTAAGTTTCGTTTCTGCTTAGCTATGTTCAGTTAAACTGAGTTAAGTTTCAATTCTATGGTGTCATCATTCAGGGGGGTTTTCATTCCTCTGGGCCTAACTACAGGCTTCAGTTACAGGTCAAGCTGCTCAGGCCTGTCTGCTTAGTTCAATTAGCATGGATCATAGGCCGTCGCCTACCACATTCCCCCCTTTGATTATTCTCACCCGCATGTTAATAAGGTGTGAGAATCAAATCACATAATACTAGGTAAAGGTATCACTCTGTGGTATAGGGTAGTAAGTTCACATAGCTAGCATCTTTGTAGCTGTCTTATGCTCTACAGTGTTATTAATAACTGAAGTTATCATTTGCAAGCAAAATGGCAAGAAACAAGGGAGCAACAGGCAGATAGTCAAAGTCCATAGTTTGGCAAGAGTGGGAAAAAGAACTAAAGGATTAGAAGGTTCGGTTGCATCTTTGTTGTGCTGTCGTAAAGCTTCTGATTTAGACAGACCAGCTGTCCATCCTTCGTAGTAGATTGTGGTCCAGTCCGAACAAAACACAAACTGTCAACAATGGGGTGGGCCAATACCCACTCACTAGTAGTATTATGTAAATCAGTCTGATTGTATAGGATAGAATAGTTCAGTTCTTGCGTCTCCCAGGGCCACTGATCTCCCATCTTAGTTCCTCCACAATAGAAACAGTCAGAAGTGTGGAGACTAGATGCTATTGCTCCAGCAAGTTCAAGAAACAAGTTCTGGTGGTGGTATGAGGAATTGCAACGGTGGCTTGCATAGCCTTGTAGAAAGTCAAGATCTAGAACAACTTTTGGATTGGAGAGTATACCAATGCAAGTATAGGGAGACTGATAAATCAAGGTCTGAGTGACCTTCGGTCCAGTTCATGTTGTACTTATACAGGCTGCCCAGGGAGATAAGGCAAAAGTCATTTCAAAGCACTCCAAGGCTGCTGCCAAAATAAAGCAATAATAATAATTCATAATGGGCATAGTCTCTGGAAAATTGGTGGAACTGTCGACTTCCACAACAGATAACAGATGTAGGGTTGATTGTAGATCCTCAAGCTTCTGCCGTACGTAGACCTACCAGCTTTTTGGCAGGAGTAGGGCTGTAGATTCCAAAGTATCACTGTCCTCTGGGATGTCTCAATTTCTTAAAATATCATAGCATAGTCTCTTAGGCTATTATTGCTTCCTTAGAGCAGTTCACTCTTTAGGAGATCAAAACAGTCTTTTCAGAGTATTTAAACACAGTCTCTTAGAAGATTCAATTTCTTAACACAACACAGTCTCTTTCTGATGATTGCAGGTTTTTTCAGATGCGAGGCTTACCTTCAGATAAACAAACAGTCTTGAAATAGTGCAGTTTCTGAGGGACCAATAAGTCTTAGGTCCGTGGTTGTTGTTGTAGGGTGAGGTGCAATGGAGTCTCAGGATGCTATACAGTAGTCCAGTGATCAGGTTCAAGAGCAGCTGCTGGCTTCACTTGATTATGATGGGTCCAAGGTTCAAATTCTGCGACTTTTACTGCAGTTGGAGTTGACAGGATGACGACATAGGGTCCTCTCCAATGCAGGGCTAACAGTATCTTTCTCCACTCTTTGATCCACACCGAGACTCCAGGCTTGAAAGGATGCAGGGGTGCAGGCAAATTGATGAGTAATCGATTTTGTACTCAGGTATGAAGACTCCTGCAAAACAGAACTTAAAACCAATAGTTCATGTCTAATAATTTCAGATCCTATCTGTCTCATATCTCCTTTTATTTCCTATACAATAGGCAGGGGTTGCCCATACAGAATCTCAAAAAGGGAAACTCCTAAAGACTTAGCAGGGGCTAAGTATATCCTAAGAAGGGCTATGGGAAGAACCTGGGGCCACTTCAGGTAAACCTCTTGGCAAAGTTTAGACAACTGAGATTTCAGGGTTCTATTCATACATTCTACTTTTCCTAAATTCTGAGATCTATAGGCAGTATGTATCTATTAATATCGATATCTTGGGGCTATACTTAATGGACTTGCTTCCTAAGGTTATCCACCCTCATTCTTTGTACAGGGCCCCATATGCATGCAAGGTTGTAAGGGTATACTTGAAATCTGGGTACACATTTAGACAGGGCTCTTTTCCTATTGTTAGTGCTCTAGTGAGGACTATCAGTTCAGCTTTCTGTGGTGAAGTTTCTGGGGCCAGGGCTGAGGACTCAACTACCAAATCAGGGGTCACCACTGCATATCTAGCACAACAATGTCCATTGATGATGAAACTGCCTTCAGCCACAAAGAAAGTCTGTTCAGGGTTCTCCATAGGGACATCAGTCAAATCCAGGTGGCTTGAGAATACAGTGTCCATAATTTCTAAACAGTCATGATCAGGGGATCAAGACCAACTGATAACAACATAGCAGGATTGAAAGCTTGACTGACCCTTCAGTTGTATCTGGGGTTTTCACACAACATACTCTAATACTTCAACATTCATAGATTTGTTAGCTAGTAATTTCCTTTGTATTTCATATTGGTTAGAACAGAGTGTGGTACAGTAACTTGAAGATTCTATCTCAAAGTGATTTTTCTTTTAGTTTTTGCTTACTAGGAAGGCTGTAGCTGTAACAGCTTCTCAAATAAGGTCCAAGAGATTGAGTCAACACTCCCAGAACATTTCCTTGCGACTCATGAACATAGAGACTGCAAGGTTTTCTGGACATCGGGTAGACCCAGAACTGGTGACAACATCAGAGCGGTTTTCAAAGATCAAAAGACTGCATTCCTATTCAAGTCCCCATTCCAATGGAGACTTTTTCATTCCTTTGGTAGCTTGATACAATGTGATACAATGGTTTTGCTAGCAGCGCAAAATTGGGGATCCATATACAACAGTACCCTGTGGCACCCAAGAAGGCTCTCACTTGCCTCCTGGTGGTTGGAGTAGGAATACTGCATACAGCTGCTTTGCGTTCTGGTAAGGGTTCCAGGCGTTGAATTCCGCTGGACAACTGGAATCCTAGGTATTTAACTTATTTGACATAATTATGCTTTGGCTCTTGAGACTTTGTATCCAGCCTCATTAAAAAAGGTGCAAGAGTTCACTGGTGGCTGGTGGACATTCACTTTCTGAGTTGGTGGTTATGAGCAAGTTGTCCACATATTGAAGTAGAATTTTTTCTTTTTTTTTTTTTTCTGGAGTTTCTGGATAACTTGTCAAATCTTTTGCTGAGTGAGGCGAGTTCTTGAATTCTTGAGGTAATCTTGTCCAGATGAGTTGGCCCCGCCTCCTTGTAGTGGGGTCTTGGGCTAAGCGTATGCAGAAAAAAACATCTTTTTAAGTCCAGAATGATGAAATGTATAGCTTCAGCAGAGATCAGTTCCAAGAGAATATAAGGATTTTGGTACCACTGGTTGTATAGTTTCAGCTGCATCATTCATTCTTCTTAGATCCTGCACTGGGCGGTAATCACCTGTCCCAGGCTTCTTGACTGGCTTGAGGGTGACAATGGCAGGGGCTATGTTCTTCGCTAGGCCAGGTGGATTATCTTCTGCCCATCCTCCAGGTGGGGCTATGAGGTTGGTAAGTGTACAGTTTGTTGCTTTGGATGCAGGTGAATAGAACCGCCATTCTTCTTCTTGGGGACAGTTTGAGTTTCATTTTTTTCTTCCTTCAACAGAGGATATCTGTGCTTGAAGCTTTGCAAGCAGATCTCGGCTCCAAAAATGGAATAGGGCATTCAGGCATATACAGGAACTGGTACATTATTATTATTATTATTTTTCTAGTTCACACATGTGGTTCTGCAGAAAAGGCTTTGCGAGAAAAACACAGGGGCTACTGGCTTTAGTATTCTGCTCCTGTATCCCCCATAAAAGTCCATATATTGGTCCCCTATTTTGCAGACTGACTCTGGGGACCCAGGGAAACTGGAGAGTCCGGTCTGGCCTAGTCTTCATCCATGCTGTAGCCCTCTCAGGCTGCCACTCACGCTATAGCTGCTCCACTCTCGTGCTGAAACACTGTGCTTGTTTTTATTCTGTCTATGACTTTGCAATCAAGTACTCCCCTCCTGGGGAGGAGTCAAGATACGGGCATTCACTTCTCTAATGTCCTTCTTTTTCTATAATGGGCGTACTCACACCCAGTTTTTCACTTCCTCTGTTCCTTCGATTAGGATAACCTCACATCATTCAACTAAAATATCATTCACTTTCTCTGTTACATTTATTTTCACAATTCACACACCCTCTGATTAACTTTCATTTAACCATTATGCCCGCAAATTCATCCAGTTCTCTGCAATTTCCGTTCATTAGTTCAATCAAGTCCTAAAACTTCTCAGTGCAGTTTTTTTCAGTTCTAAACAAGTCTGGTCAGCTGACTTTCACTTCTAGTCCGGAGGGGGTGGACATTCCCCTGTTGCAGAGGTGGCTAGCAAACTACTTGGGAATATGTAGTTCCCCCCCCCCCCCTCTCCTGGATTCTGTTTCTCCTAGCAATGCTCTATCCAGGAGGTTGATTTTATTTTTTTTTTAAAGGATCCACTTCTCTGCTGTGGGCACATTAGTTCACGCCCACGGGGGGGGGGGGGGGGGTTGACAAAATCGGTGGACTGGGCACCATCCCCCCCATAAGCACACTGAACAGAAAAAATTACAGAGAGAGAGAGAGAGACGAGACAGGATATCTAGAAATTCTGGGGCAAAATCCTGATTGGGACAGAGACATTTCATAATCTTCAGTAAATCCCTTACTGAAATTCTTGATCATACTTGAAAAGACACTTATTATTTCTGTAAACATAGGGCAGGCAGGAAACACTTAGATTGAGCACATACATCCATTATGCTTCTTATAGAGAGAACTATAGCTATCTGTCAGCATGTCTCTGCAAAAGAAATTATTTTTTAGTTCAGGAAGCAAATATTTAAAAGACATTCCGGATATTTTTCATAAAATACAGTACACCTTTCCTTTTTTTTTTTTAAATACAGAAACACAGATTAATTTATCTTAAAAGCCAATATTGTAAAGGTCAGTGTAGCTAACTGATTTGTTCATTAGTAACCAGCACAGAGGGGAAGCATGCATTCAAATGACTTATACTCATTCATAAAAAGATAAACTTTGTTTTTAAAACTTTTGGTTAAACAGAGCTAGTGAAACCAGAGAAAAAACTAATTATAAATTCATCACGCTTCGATTAAATGAAGAGACTTTTCAAATCGGGAGTCCCTTTTCATTCCTAGGAGAAATCTCCTGCAGTCTCCAGCAGTCTCTTCAGAACCCTTTTTTTTTTTTTTTTTCTGCAGGCTATGTGGAAGCCACACCCCTCGGCTCGCTGGGAAACAATTGAACTGTGCTCATAAAAAGAGACTTCTCATTCACATGGACAGAGAGATGCCAGAAAAAAACAATTTAAATCAATGTTAAGTCGTGATCTAATTACTTTGTAGATCAAAGGAAAAACAAAAACAGTTCTTTATCATTTCCTATTTAAACTGTTTCAGTGCTTACTGAAAATTTGAACATACAGCCGACAGAAATTCCTCTCACTTGGTCCGCAACCCATAAGGGATTAATACAAACTTAATCCTTTTCAGGCTAAACCCAAAAACTATCGGGACCCACAATCCTGACTAAACATTCTTATTAAATGATAAATAAATGATATATATTACATAACCACAGCAGAAGGAACAAAAACATATTAAATAAAACAGGTACAATTTGCCTGAAATAAGCACAAACTACCAGCATTGAGGTTTAAGCCTGCACAGGATTAGAAAGACGACACTTACATTCTTTCCTTCAGACACGCCCCCTGTCAGTTTTTCACACTGCAGTAGAAAAACTAACTGGGTCAGACCAGCTTTTTGATTTCTAAAAATGACTGTAGGTGTTTTGGGTCTTCATTCTGCTCTATTAATACAATTTCTTAATCAGTGAACTGTCACAAATTACTCAACAGAATAATCTCACACTTATAACAGAAGGGAAACTCGCAGTTTCAACAGATAGCAAAAATCAAATACACAGGACGGACAATACACCAAACGCTTCATCCGTTTCGCGACCTAGACGCAGTCACCCGACTAGGAACTGCGCTAGTCCAGAGTCCACTCTCGCTTGGTCCGTGCTGCCAGACCTCTCATTCACACTTCATTCACACAATCATGCTAGCAACGTATCTCAGAATGCATTCCTTTCTATCTATTCTGACTAGTCTTTTTCCCAATTACAAAAAGGATGAGGGTTTCACCCGGCGAATTCCCATGCGGGGTTACTCGGCCCTTCCTTGAGAGCTCTCTTACCAATTCCCAATATCTCGAGATTACAAATTCCAAGTTCCACTGGCAGTACTGCTCTTTCTATTTCTGTCTAGACATACCAAAAACCCAGTCCTGTCTGCTCTGACCAGGCTGAATCATGATTCTCTATAACAGCTGTACCTAGCGAATACTCATGCAAGGATTTTCAAACAAAGACTTAAGTCTTACCAAAGTTTTCAAACTGCAGTTCTAACTCATCTGTCTAGACAGGTTTTCAAAACTATACTTACCAGATCTGGTTCCCAAGCTTCTGAGTTGGATCCTGGACTCCCCCGGGTCGGAAGTGTTGGCCAGCTGGAGTCAGTGCCTGCCGAGGCCAGGCAGAACTCCCTCCGATACAAGAGGATCGGTGGGCCCAGGGAAATTCCCCTGCGTCGGATTGGCATGGTTCCAACTGGACCAAACCTCAAGGCGAATTACGTGGATTTATTCACTTGAGCACTATCCACCACTCGCACTTCCAGGCCAACGCACCAAGAATGTAGCAGCAGATAAGCATGCAATAAATAAATCCAGGAGTCTTTTCAAGGATCCAAGCCAGTTTAATGTGCACATGGCTCAAGCAATAAGCAATTTCAAAATGGCTGAGCAATGGCTTCTAGTAAAACAACAACTTTTATAGCTTTCTTGTCCATTCTAAGCATAGGCAAACTTTTCATTGGTCCCAGTACCCCTCTCACCCATCTATTGGTCCCGGTACTGATATGGCTACCCAATCGGGACTCTGGTCTGGGCTCAGCACCTGGTTGCCCCCCTTCTAGTCCCAATTACAATGGTCAGTGTCTCTAACTTGTTACATCTCTCCTCCAAGGTCGCTTAGCTTGTTAAAACATATGGGAAGCAGGGCACTGTAACCTTGCTTTTTGCAGAGTTAATTAATTCCATAGAAGCATAGCACACCTTATCAGTACCAATTAAACTTGTTTTTCTATATTTTCTAAGTTTCGTTTCTGCTTAGCTATGTTCAGTTAAACTGAGTTAAGTTTCAATTCTATGGTGTCATCATTCAGGGGGGTTTTCATTCCTCTGGGCCTAACTACAGGCTTCAGTTACAGGTCAAGCTGCTCAGGCCTGTCTGCTTAGTTCAATTAGCATGGATCATAGGCCGTCGCCTACCACAGCTTCAGTGGAAGGAAGTGTGAACAGAAAACAGAGGGAGGGATGCTGGAGACCGAGTGCCCTCCCCCAGCTCTGCGAAGCCTGAGAAAGGGGCTGTACTAATGCTGGGTCATCTCACACTTTCTGAGATATTCAGGTAGATAAAAACAAGGCAAGATGGAGGAGTTACTAACAACAAAATGCCCTGGAGAAATTCAAGTGTCTGATCTATAGAAAAAAAGATTTTATAAGCACAGAACAAGTTCCAGCTACAGAGCGCTATAAAAAATACCCTACAGTTTCTCGATGGGAGTGTCACAGTGCACTCTGGGAACTGTAGTCCTTCCTAGGAGCGATTCTCTGTCTGGGAGCATCAGAGTGCACTCTGGGAGCTGTAGTCCTTCCTAAAACATATTACTCTATGGGAGTGTCACAATGCAGTCTCAGGTGCTGTAGTCATTCCTAGGGGGTATTTTTCTGTGGGAGTGATACAGTGCACTTTGGGAGCTGTAGTCCTTCCTAGGAGGGATTCACTGTTTGCGAGTGTCACAGTGCACTCTGGGAGCTGTAGTCTTTTGTAGGAGGGATTGTCTGTTTCAGACTGTCACAATGAACTCTGTGATCTGTAGTCCTTCCTAGGTGGGATTACTATGTGGGAGTGTCACAGTGCACTCTGTGAGCTACATTCCTTCAAAGGGGATATTACTGTGTGGGAGTGTCACAGTGCACTCTTGGAACTGTAGTCCTTCCTAGAAGGGATTCTCTGTTTGGGAGCATCCCAGTGCACTGTGGGAGCTGTAGCCCTTCCTAGTAGGGATTGCTGTGTGTACGTATCACAGTGCACCCTGGGAGCTGTAGTCCTTCCTAGGGAGTATCTCTGTGGAGTGTCACAGTATACTGTCAGGTGCTGTAGATGTTTCTAGCAGGTATTTATTTCTGGGACTGTTACTGTTACAGCTTGTGGGATTGCAGATCCAGCCTTTGTTCAGCTTCTGAGCATCTCATGCACTCTTGGAATCAGCCCAGGCTAGGGGGGGGGAAGGAAGGAGAAAGCATGGTGAGCCTTTATTACTGAAGCTTGTGCTTTGTAGAAAGTTCATCGGAGCGTGATACACTGAGGGAAAAAGAAACCTCATAACAAAGTATGTGAGAGCAGATCATGACCTGCATGGTGTAGAGTGGAGGAATAGCCTAATGGTTAGAACACTGAGACCACGGTTTGATTGTTACTAGCACTCCTTGTGGCCTTGGGCAAGTCACTTAATCCTCGATTGCCTCAGAAAAATCTAAGTTATCAATATTCTTATTTAATGTACATTGCCAAGTTCAAGTTACAACATAAACTGCTTTAATTAAATGAAAAAGCGGTATATTAAAAAAAAAAACTGTTAAAAAATAAAAATGGGCTTGTCTAGTCTGCTCAATGAGATGGCCGGGGTTGTTCATGGCACTCTGTGCAGGATGCACCCCCATTTACTCTATGTCTTTGATTAGTGCTGTATACACTACTCTGTGCAGGTTACCCTCTTCTACAGTAGTTGCTGAAGTGCAAAAGTTACTTAAGTTTCCTTTGATTGCTTCCTCATGCCTTTTTGAATTTCTTCAATGGTTTTGCTCTCACACCTCTGTCCCATCAGGCACTAGTGATCTGGCTGTGGGTCCTGCTCTTTCAAGATTTTATTTATTCATTTGTTTAACTGTTCTTTTATACTGCATTGTATATTTAATGATGGCTACAAAGTTGTTACAAGAAACAATGAGAATTTATGTACTGCAACAAAACGTATATACCTGTTACATGAGATAAACTATAATACAGTGGGACACCTTGTGTGTACAGCAAACAGCAGCAGAATGGATGTGTGGATATCTAACCAAGGAATGAGCCTGGGGTGGGGGAGGGATGTAAAAAGTGAAGGCTTCGGGGGGTGGTGGAGAAGAAGAGTTCATGTGGTGGGTCCGAAGTGCTCCATGAATAGGGTAACTGCAGGATGGCGTCAGCCACACCTGGTGACGTCCTCCGGGCGGTGCCAAGGTCGGAAGTGCTCTCCAGAGCTCAGATTTCTGAGCATGCCCCAGGTAGCCAACCTCCCTGGACCGCCCCTAGCCTGGCCAGTTTTGTTCCTTCTGCCTTGCCAGCAAGATGGACCCTGCTCTCCACTTCAGCAACAATCTGAGCTCTGGAGAGCACTTCCGACCTTGGCGCCGCCCGGAGGACGTCACCAGGTGTGGCTGACTTATCCTGCTGTCCACGGAGAACCCTTGTTACAGATAAGTAACCTCGCTGTCTTGAGGTTTCTTCAGGAACAAGCAGGAAGTCAGTCCTCACATATGGGTGAAGTTGGCACCACGGAGCCCACATGGAGCATTTCCCCAGCTTTTCAAGAAAGCCTTTGGGAATGCTACCATGCGTGCATAGTCCCCTTCCCGCCCAAGGGTGCCATCTTGTTCAGTCTCCTTTTTTCTATGGAGCCCAATGAATGTCTGTCCCATCTTCCCTGAGAAAACTCCTTTAAAATTACCTCTAACTTTTGATTTTCCCCGTTTTGCAAATGTTAGAGGGAATATCATGTATATCACAAGTGACTATAAGTATGCTTCCTGTAAGTGTAGGTGACAGAATACAGAGGCAGGGTCACTTGCAAAACTTGCAAAAAGCTCTTAACTTTGCAAAGAATGTACAACAATCTGTATGGGGAAACAGATGAGAAAGAACAAGTGTGGTAAGACAAGCTAGTTCCCCTTTTCTGGGAGCTCTACAAATGTAACTTTCCAGTTCTGCTAATGTAACTTTCCATGAAATATATTGCACATCTTTTATGCTATAAACAAGATATGACAAAAAAGAAACAAGACTGTCCCATAAATGTTTTACTGTAAAATCTACATGAAAATTTGCAGCAGAGTGGACTGCCCTGAGGGAGTGCATAATATGAGGAAAGATCTACAAAAGCTGGAAGAATGGTCTAATGCTTGTCCATTAAGATTTAATGTAAACAAGTGCAGTTTCATGGACTTGGGAAAATACACGACAGGGGGCGAGAGGTTGGTGTGCAAGGACCAGGAGAAGAACCTTGGTGTGATTAATTCTGAGGATTTCAAGGTGATGAAACAGTGTGACAAGGTGCTGGCAAAAGCCAGGAGGATGTTGGCTTGTATACAAAGAGGAATTACCAGCAGAAAGGAAGAGGTACTAATGCCACTGTACAAGTCACTGGTGAGGCCTCACTTGTTATACTGTGTTCACTTTTGGAGGCCATATCTTGCAATGGATATAAAAAGACTGGAAACAGTTCCGAGGAAAGTGACCACAATGATTCGGAGCCTGCATCAGAAGACTTATGAGAAGAGACTTGAAGACCTAAATATGTACACTCTGGAGAGAGGAGGGACAGGGGAGATATGATTCAGACCTTTAAATATTTTACGAGTATTAATGAACAAACAAACCTCTTTCAAAGACGGGGAAACTGTAAAACTAGAGGACATAACAATGGGTTAAATTGAAAGGCAATGCTAGGAAATACTTTTTCACTGAAAGGGTGGTGGATGCTTGGAATGTCCTCCTGATGGAAGTGGTGGGGGCAAATACAGTGACAGAATTCAAAATGGCATGGGACAGACACAGTGGATCCCTTTAGAGCAACAGGATAAAATCTAAATACTGAGAAATTATGCATTGACCCACTTCAAAGTAAATCCCCCCAAGAGCTATTGCACTTCTGCATTCGCTTCTGCCATATACGGAAGCACTCTGTAAAATCCTCCTCCCTTGAGGTCCTTCAGCTCCCTCATCACAGCGGCCTTGATCTCTTCTACAGAGGCAAAATGAGTTCCTTTGAGCACAGTCTTCAGCCTGGGGAAGAGCCAGAAATTGCATGGTGTGAGACCTGTGGAATTAGGATGGTTGTCAAGAGCTGTGATCTCTTTGTTGGCCAATAACTGCCTCACCCTGATTGCAATGTGTGCGGGTGCATTGTCGTGGTGGAGCATAGAGCCCACCATAGAGCCCACCTGCGGCGCCAAACCCAGTCATGGAGGCAATTGAGGACCTGCTAGTAGAAGTGCTGGTTGAATATCTGACCCTAATGCACAAACTCATGATGGACCACTCTCGTCTGGTCGAAGAATGCGATCAGCATGACCTTGATCCTTGATTTGGACATGCGCGCCTTTTTGGGTCTGGGTGACAGTCGAGTCTTCCACTGCAGGCTCTGTCTCTTGCTTTCAGGGTCATACTGAGAGACAAAAGTATCGTCTCCTTTGATGACTCGGCCAACGTTCTCTGGATCTTCTCCAGAAAATCTTGATAAACACTGACCCGGTGCTCCTTCTGGTCATCCAATAAAAGCTTGGGCACTATCTTGGCACACACCTTCTGCATCCTCAGCTCCTGCACCAAGATGGTCTGCATTGACTCTCTGTTCAGGCTGAGTTCCTCAGCTATCATCTGCACTGTCAATCTGTGATCACTGCACCAGCTGGTTCACTCTGTCAATGTTCTCAGCTGTCTTTGTTGTGGAAGGCCATCCTGACTTGGGGTCATCCTCCACCTCCTTGTGGCCGGTCTTGAGGCATTTGTACCACTTGAAGACTTGCAGCCTTGACATTGCATCTTCTCCATAAGCCTTTTGGAGAAGTTGGAGACACTCAGTTGGGCCCTTCTCCAACTTAACCAGAAATTTCAAGTTGATTCTTTGCTCCATATTTATTTATCATCATTTCTTATATGCTGCCTTTTATGATATCAAGGTGGTTTACACTGAACAAACTGGAATTACATTGAACAGGGCATTATAACTTGGAGATAACTATTTTACAGGGAACATGGGGCAATGGAGGGTTAAGTGGCTTGCCCAAGACCACAAGGAGCACCTGTGGGACTAGAAACCCCAGTTCTTCCAGCCCAAGGTTGCTGTCCTCTAGTGGAATTTGAACCCCCAACCTTCCAGCCTGAGGTAACTTGCCCCAACCACTAGGCCATTCCTCCCTCTAGTCCTGCCCCCTCCAGTTCCATGACAAAGTGATGGAGCAGTGTGCTACAAAAAAACCTGAAAAAGAAAAACAGAATGAGAGAGATGAAAAATATTATAGCAGAATAGTGGCAAGATGTTGCACAACACAGTGACATAAGCAGCTAGCCAATTGGCATTGAGTCCTGGGCATGGCTGCCACAGTCTGGTTTCTTTTTTGTCACACCTCATATACTATGATACTATGTTATTATTTCACAGTTATACATTATGTCCTTGATAGTTGTGCGATAATTAACAGGTCTGCAAAAAATTTTTTTTCGAGAGCTGTTTTGGTTATTCCACGTAATCTTTATGTTTTTTGGTGCGCTGAATCCGAAAATGACCTCCATTTTGTCATAGGACATCACGCTTCCTGACAATTTGGGTAACTATGTTAAATAAGGCAATACCTCAAAATAAATGGAAATAGACTTATAAAATTAAAGTTTTATTACAATATTTTCATGAAAATCCTTTTTTGAACTGAAATGAGCTCACCTACACACACTAAACTCGATTCTTCTTCCTTGTGAGGTTCCTCTTGGTGCATTTACGCTTGTGAGTAGCATCTGGAATGTCTCTCTGAAGCATCCAACAGTAGTCTGCCATCATTGTAATGCTCCATTTTCCCTGGCATTTCCTTTCCATCTCTTTAATGTCTCGGTGGAATCGTTCACCTTCTTCCTCACTCACGGCTCCCAAATTTTCAGGAAAGTAGTCAAGGTGGGACTGGAGGAAATGCACTTTCAAATTCATCAGGCAACCTGAAGCTTGAAATGCTTTCAGCATTCGTCTGACGATCTTTTTGTAGTGAGGATCTTTGTTATTGCCTAAAAAATTCTGTACAACTTCTTTAAATGCAATCCAACCTTCTTTTTGAGGATCCGCCATGGTATTGACAAACTCTTCATCAACTATAAGCCTTCTAATGTCTGGTCCGACGAACACACCTTCCTTCAATTTTGCCTTCGACAGGCCTGGAAACTTGGTGACCAAGTATTTGAAGCATTCTCCATCTCTTGGAAGTGATTTTGCGAATTGCTTTATCAATCCCAATTTTATGTGGAGAGGTGGTAGAAGAACTTTATGGGAAGGTACCAAAGTTTCTCGGAGGACATTTTTTTCACCGACTGTTAGCATCCTCGGCTGCCAACTCTTCTTGGTCCAGTGATTTTGTCGGTCTCGACTGTCCCATAGAGACAGAAAACAAGGGTATTTGGTATACCCAGCTTGTTGCCCGAGCAGCATGCACAAGACCTTCAAGTCCCCATACACTTGTCAACCATGGTCTTCATATTTAAGTTTACGAAGAACCAATTCCAAGTTCTCGTAGGTTTCCTTCTAGTGTACGGAATGACCTACAGGTATGGATGCGTAAAAACCGTTGTGGAGGAAAACTGCTTTGAGACTTCTTTTTGAAGAATCTATAAAAAGACGCCATTGCTCTGAATCATATTGGATTTTAAATTGACCCATCAGACCTTCGACATCGATGCAATAAACCAACGTGTCTTCCTGGGCGAAGTAAGGAACGAACTCCTTTTCACGATGTCTGAACCATGAAGATGACACTCCTGGCAACAATAAATTCCTGCTTTTCAGCCTTGATCCGAGTAACTCAGCGGCATCTTTGGGAAGATTCAAGTCTCTTACCAAATCATTCATCTCCTCCTGAGAAAACAATTTTGGTCTTGTATCATCTTCAAAGTCAGAACTTGATTCGTCATCTCGTTCAGGTATGACTTCACCTTCATCAGAGCTAGGTATCTCTTCCAAGGTAGCAGGGGGCTTGGGTACTGGTATATCTGTGCCATGGGGGATGGGACGAATTGCTGAGTGAAGATTGGGGTATGAAATGGAATGCTTCCATTTGGAATTAAACCCTTTCACATCGCATGAACAAAAGTAACAGTCGTCACTATGGTTCTTTTGCTCTCACCATACCATAGGAATCCCATAACGGAAAGATTTTTTCTTACCCTTGAACCAGTTTCGGAGGTCCTCAACACACCGTTTGCACACTTTATGAGGTGCCCAAACTTTATCTTGATCTCCAATTTTTAGTCCAAAGTATGCAAAGTATACTTTTTTCACAAAGTTTGTAATATTCTGCTGTTGCTTCAACACTGTATATTCACCACAGATGAAACAGAAACTGTCTGGCGATTTAATACACTTTCGCGGAGTCATAACATAACAGTTGAAGAATGATGAGCTAACACGAATTGCGATGAAAAAGTGTGAACAGCCTAGAACCAAGAACCTGATGATGATTCATGCACGTGTGGCATGCAGGAGAGAGAAGCTCTGTGTCTGTACACGAGACCTCACAGTGCTGGCCACGCCCCCTGCACTGACCGGAGCTGCTGCTATCTGCCCTGTGTCTTCCTCCCACTGGATTCTTCAGGAAAGATTAACCCCTTCTACCATTAGAAGCACAAACTTAAAACTTGCTTAGCTTAATTATCCATGCCCATAAAGCGGTATATAAAACCTGTTAAATAAATAAATAAATGTACTTCCACATCTATGCATATGATAAAATTATTTATTTATTTCACCATTTTTATGCCACTTTATCATTTGAGTCAAAGCACTTTACATTGTAATTTAAACTTGGTAATATATCACTAAATGAGAGGTTAGATATGATTGCACTCTCAGAGACATGGTGGAAGGAGTATAACCAGTGGGACACTGTGATACCTGGATACAAACTATATCGTAATGATAGAGCTGATCAAATTGGTGGAGGGGTTGCGCTCTATGTTAGAGAGGGCATTGAGTCAGAAAGGATTAAAGTTTTGCAGGGAACAAAATTTGCTGTAGAATCTCTATGGATTGAAATTCCATTTATGAAGGGGAAGGTGATGGCAGTGGGAGTATACTATCGACCGCCTGGCCAGAATGAACAAATGGATGATGAAATGCTCAAAGAAATCAAGGAAGCTAACAAAAGTCACAACAGAGTAGTAATAATGGGTGATTTCAATTACCCCGGTATCGACTGGGTCAGTGTCACAGCAGGACAAGCTAAAGAGATAAAGTTTCTAGATGAAATAAATGACTGCTTCTTGGAGCAGCTGGTTCATGAACCGACCAGAGGGGAAGCCATACTGGACCTAGTCCTTAGTGGAACGCCAGATCTGGTGCAAAAAATAAGGGTGTTGGGACCACTTGGCAATAGTGATCATAGTATGATCATGTTTGATTTAATTAGTGGAGGACAGATAGTAAAGGAATCCACAGTACTACCTTTTAACTTTCAAAAGGGAGACTATTATAGAATGAGGAATATAGTTAGAAAAAAACTAAAAGGAGCGGTTCCAAAGGTTAAAGACTTACAGCAAGCTTGGGTGTTATTTAAAAATACTATCCCCGAAGCCCAGACCAGCTGTATTCCACGCATTAAGAAAAGTGGAAGAAAGTCCAAAAAACTGCCAGCATGGTTTAAAGGTGAGGTCAGAGAGGCTGTTGCTGCCAAAAAAGCAACCTTCAGGAAATGGAAAAAAGAGCCAAATGATGAAAACTGGAAACAGCACAAGCACTGGCAAGTTAAATGCAAAGCATTGATAAGGCAGGCAAAGCGGGAATTTGAGAAGAAACATGCTATGGAAGCAAAAACACGAAATAAAGAATTTTTCAAGCCCATTCGTAGCAAAAGGCCTGTGAGAGAGTCAATTGGACCATTAGATGATAGAGGGGTAAAAGGGGCAGTAAGAGGAGACAAGGCTATAGCAGAGAGACTGAATGAATTCTTTGCTTCAGTCTTTACTGAGGAAGATGTAGGGATGTTACCCAAGACTGAAGTGGTATTTAAAGGTGATACTGCAGAGGAATTGAGAGAAATATCGCTACACCGGGAAGATATATTACAACTATTTGATAAACTGAATAGCAGCAAATCACCTGGACCGGATGGTATACATCCCAGAGTGTTGAAAGAACTGAAATATGAGATTTCAGACCTGCTATTGGTAATTTGTGAACTTTCATTAAAATCATCTGTAATACCTGAAGATTGGAGGATCGCCAACGTAACACCAATTTTTAAAAAGGGTTCCAGGGGTGACCCGGGAAATTACAGACCGGTGAGCCTGATGTCAGTACCAGGGAAAATGGTAGAAACCATCATAAAGAACAAAATTACACAGCATGTAGATAGTCATGGCCTAATGGGAGACAGCCAACATGGCTTTAGACAAGGAAGATCTTGTTTTACTAATCTGATATGTTTTTTTGAAGGTGTGCATAAACAGGTAGACAAAGGGGAGTCGGTTGATATAGTGTATCTGGACTTTCAGAAAGCTTTTGACAAGGTCCCCCATCAGAGACTTTTGGCGAAGCTAAAAAGTCATGGGATAGGAGGCAGTGTACTATTGTGGATCGGGAACTGGTTAAAAGATAGAAAGCAGAGGGTAGGGCTAAATGGCCAATATTCCCAATGGAAAAAGGTGAATAGTGGAGTACCCCAGGGATCTGTACTGGGTCCGCTACTTTTTGACATATTCATAAATGACCTGGAAAAGGGAATAACTAGTGAGGTTATCAAATTTGCAGATGACACAAAACTGTTTAAAGTTGTTAAAACCCAAGAGGATTGTGGAAAACTGCAGGAGGATCTGGATAAATTGGAAGACTGGGCATCCAAATGGCAGATGAAATTTAATGTGGACAAGTGCAAAGTTATGCACCTAGGAAAGAACAACCCACACTATAGTTACACGATGCAAGGCTCCACATTAGAAACCACCACCCAAGAAAAAGATTTAGGAGTCATCATGGATAACATGTTAAAACCCTCCGCCCAGTGTGCAGCGGCGGCCAAGAAAGCAAATAGAATGCTAGGTATCATAAGGAAAGGGATGGAGAATAAAACAAAGCATATTATAATGCCTCTGTATCGCTCCATTGTACGACCGCACCTTGAATATTGTGTGCAATTCTGGTCACCGTATCTTAAAAAGGACATAGCGTTATTAGAAAAAGTACAGAGAAGAGCCACCAAATTGGTGAAGGGGATGGAAGGCTACTCCTATGAAGAGAGGTTAAAAAGGTTAGGGCTCTTTAACCTGGAAAAGAGACGGCTGAGGGGAGATATGATAGAGGTCTATAAATTAATGAATGAAGTGGAACGGATAAACGTGGATCAATCGTTTACGCTATCAGAATATAGAAAGACTAGGGGACATGTAATGAAGCTACAGGGTAAACTATTTAAGACAAATAAGAGAAAATATTTTTTCACTCAACGTGTAATCAAACTCTGGAATCTGTTACCGGAGGATGTAGTAAGGGCTGTTAGTATAGCTGGGTTTAAAAAAGGTTTGGACAAGTTCCTGGAGGAAAGGTCCATATACCACTATTAAAAAGGATATCAATGCTTGACCCAGTACAAACATTGTGGAACCTGTGTCTTTTGGGGAAACTGCTAGGTACGTATGACCTAGATTGGCCACTGTTGGAAACAGGATACTGGGCTTGATGGACCTCGGTCTGACCCAGTATGGCATGTCTTATGTTCTTATGTTCTTATGTTCTTATGTTCTCGCCCATGAACACTTCCAAACAGTCTGTCAAGCCATCATCACTCCAACCCTAGACTATTATAATCACATCTACCAAGGACTACCTAAAAAGACAATAAAACCACTACAGCTAGCACAAAGCATAGCCGCACGACTCACGACAGATCACACAATTCACGATCACATCACCCCCATACTGTACCACCTACACTGGCTCCCAATCAGCTCTAGAATCCAATTCAAAGTACTTCTACACATATTTGAAATAATACACAACCTATCAGCAGACAGCCTACGCCCTCTCATAAAAACCGATGACAACAGGAGACCAAGAAGAAAAGGAACCTCAGACACCATCAGAACACCAAAAGAATTTGCTAAAACAAGGCTGGCCACATCAAGGAGGGCACTCTCCCTGGCAGCACCCGCTATATGGAACTCTCTCCCAGACCACATAAGATCAACCAAGAACCTCAAGGACTTCAGAAAACTTCTTAAGACTGATCTATTTACAGTACATTTCAAGGACCTCACATAAATTTTCTACCTCAAGACATTACAGGATCACGGTCCTACCTCCAAGACATTACAGAATCTCAATCCTAGCATGCCTCTCAAACAGCCCCATTTTGTATATAGGTATATAGCTCATTATGTAAATAGTTCACCGATATAATTTAACGCACTGTCCCACACACTACACTTCTCAATTCTCACACTGCATGCTACCTGTTAGTATATACATGTAAACCGCTCTGATGCGTAAGTAAAGGGCGGTATATCAAATGCCTAACCATAACCATAACCATAACCATACAAACCACACTTTATTATTGATTTTGATTGATGTGCCACACCGCCTTGATTTAACGATAAGGCGGTATACTAAATCCTTCTAAATAAATAAAAATAAAATCAATAAATAAAATACTCTGCATCACCAAGGATGACACATTCCATCCACCCCCATCCCTGACAATAAATGAGATTGATGTGAATGTCCGGACAGAGGTCTACTATCTAAGTAGCACCCTGGACCAACAACTAATACTGAAACCACACATAAACAACACAATGAGGACAGCCTAACACAAAATCTGAACCCTGCAACACCGGCAGCCCCTACTGGAACCATTGGACTTCTGTATAGCATTCCAGGCCATCATCTCACTACACTCTGACTACTGTAACTCAATTTACCATGACTCAAATCATTCAACACTGCTCCCACTACACATTGCATTACATAGAGCTGCATGCATCATTCAAGGAGCCCCAAAATATGACCACATAATCCCTATCCTGTGACAACTCCACTAGCTTCCCCTACAAAGCTACTAAAGCCTGCATCAGATACTAAATACTGTTCCTAACTTTCAAAATCATCAACAAGCAATCCTCCTCCCATCTACAAACTCTACTAAACACAACCAAAACCAACAAACAAAGCACTAAAAACATAGGGCCTGATATTCAAAAGTAATTTACACAGTTAGTGATGCTGAATATCCCGCCTTCTCCCTTGCATACTCTGATGCTAACCGCTTAGCATCGGGGAGTTCAGGGTAACAGTCCCGATCTTGTAGCTGCAGGGGCTAACTGAGAAGCATTGAATATTGCTGCTGCCTGGTTAACTACAGCAGCCGTGAGACAGTCCGGCAACCCCATATATTCAATGATATTCTGAATGAAATAGAGACTAAATGAATGTTTTGCTTCGGTCTCTACTGAGGAAGATGTAGGGAAGTTACACATGACTGAAATGGTATTTAAAGCTGGTGCATCAAAATAATTAAAAAAATATTGATAAACTTGGAAGTTTTATTACAACTATTTGATAAACTGAAGAGTAGCTAATCACCTGGACAAGATGGTATACATCCAAGGGTGTTGAACGAACTGAAATATGAGATTGCAGACCTGCTATTAGTAATCTGTGAACTATCATTAAAATCATCTGTAATATCTGAAAATTGGAAGATGTCCAGTGTTACACCAATTTTTAAAAAGGGTTCAAGGGGGTATCCGGGAAACTATAGACCGGTGAGCCTGACGTCGGTACCTGGAAAAATGGTAGAAACCATCATAAAGAACAAAATTACCAAACATGTAGATAGTCAGGGTTTAATGGGAGACAGCCAACATGGCTTTAGACAAGGAACGTATTGTCTTACTAATTTCTTTATGTTTTTATGAAAGTGTGAATAAACAGGTAGACAAAAGTGGGTTGGTCAATATATTATAAGTAAATTATAAGTAAATGGAGCCCACTCTGAGGAGAAGGATGTTACCAGTGGTGTGCCCCAGGGATCTGTCCTTGGTCCGATTCTTTTTAACATCTTTGTTAGTGATATAGCGGAAGGGCTGTCGGGTAAGGTTTGCCTCTTTGCGGATGATACCAAAATCTGCAATAGAGTAGACACCCAGGAAGGTGTAGATAACATGAGGAGGGATCTAGCTAAGCTTGAAGAATGGTCTAGAATTTGGCAGCTGGGATTTAATGTTAAAAAATGTAAGGTCATGCATTTGGGCTGCAGCAATCCAAGGGAGCAATATAGTATATAGGGGGGTGAAGTACTTTTGTCCACTAAAGAAGAGCGGTACCTAGGTGTGGTTGTGTCTGATGATCTTAAAGTAGCTAAACAAGTAGAAAAGGTGACGGCAAAAGCTAGAAGAATGCTTGGGTGCATACGGAGAGGAATGGCTAGCAGAAAAAAGGAGGTGATAATGCCTCTGTATAAGTCTTTGGTGCGACCTCATTTGGAGTATAGTGTGCAATTCTGGAGACCGCACTTTCAAAAGGATGTGAACAGGATGGAGTCGGTGCATAGGGCAGCTACTAAAATGATTAGTGGTCTTCATTATAAAGCATATGAGGACAGACTGAAGGATCTTAATATGTACACCTTAGAGGAAAGGCGGGATAGAGGTGATATGATTGAGATGTTTAAATACCTCCATGGCATAAATGTTCAGGGAGAGAGCCTCGTTCAATTGAAAGCAAGTTCTGCTACGAGGGGACATGGGATGAGGGTGAAGGGAGATAGATTCAGGAGTGATATGCGTAAATATTTCTTTACGGAGAGAGTAGTGGATCCGTGGAATAGTCTCCCAGTGGAGGTGGTAGAGATGAGGACAGTAACTGAATTCAAAAAAGCATGGGACAAACAGAGAGGATCTCTAAAGGTAAAAAGGGGACTGTTGTAGTTGTTGATATGGAAGGACAGACTAGATAGGCCATGTGGTCTTTTTCTGTCATCATATTTCTATGTTTCTATATTATATCTGGATTTTCAGAAAGCCTTTGACTTGGTCCCTCATGAGAGACTCTTGGTGAAATTTAAAAAGTCATGGGATAGGAGGCATTGCACTATTGTGGATCAGGAACTGTGGGGTACCCCAAGGATATGTGGTTGGTCTGCTGCTTATTAACATATTCGTAAATGACCTGCAAAATGGAATAATGAGTGAGATAATCAAATTTGCAGATAACACAAAATTATTCAAAGTTGGTAAAACTCAGGAGGATTGTGAACAATAGCAAGAGGACCCTGATAAATACAAAGACTGGATACTCTAATGCCAGATGAAATTTAATGTTGACAAGTGAAAACGTATGCACCCAGAATAACCCAATCTATGGTTACACGATGCAAGGTTCCACATTAGGAACCACCACCCAGGAAAAAGATTTAGGTGTCATCATAGATAACATGTTAAAACCCTCTGCCCTATGTGCAGCGGTGGCCAAGAGAACAAATAGAATGCTACGTATCATAAGGAAAGGAATGGAAAATAAAACAAAGGATATTATTATGCCTCTGTATTGTTCCATGGTGCGACCGCACTTTGAATATTGTGTGCAGTTCTGTTCGCTGTATCTTAAAAAGGATATAGTGTTATTAGAAAAGGTACAGAGAAGAGCCATCAAAATGGTAAAGGGGATGGAAGGATACTCCTATGAAGAAAGGCAAAAACATTTGGGCTCTTGAACCTGGAAGAAAGACGGCTGTGGGAAGATATGATAGAGGTGTATAAATTAATGAATGGATTGTTTACATCTTCAAAATATAGAAAGACTAGGGGACATGCAATGAAGCTACAGTGTAACCTATATAAATCTAATAAGAGAAAATATTTTTTCACTCAACACATAACCAAACTCTGGAATTTGTTACTAGAGGCTGTTATAAAAGCTGTTAGTGCAGCCGGGCTTAAAAAACGTTTGGAGAAGTTCCAGGAGGAAACATCCATAAATCTTTCTTAAAGGGAACCCAGGAAAGCCAGTGGTTGCCCTAATACAAGCTTTATGGAACCTGTGTTTTTGGGGAAACTGCTAGGTACTTGTGGCCTAGATTGGCACTGTTGGAAACAGGATACTGGGCTTGAAGGACCTTGGTCTGACCCAGTATGGCATTTCTTATGTTCTTGATGCTGGGGCTGCATTTGACCCCAGCATTGAATATCCGAGGTTAAGTTCAGCACTGACAATTAGTTGCTGTACTCGTGTGTAGCCATCAATGGAAATATTGGACCCATACTGACCATACCACAGGAGAATATCAAAAGCAACCAATATGCATGCATGACAGCATTCAAACTACATGCACCAAGCCTCTGGTACCCTCTACCAGAAAATGCAGAAATATCACCGAAAAACCTCAAGAACATCCTATTCATGGACTACTTTGGACCTACCACATAAACTCTTCCTGTCCCCCTATCCCCCTCTCCCCAAAGCCTTCCCTCTTTGCATCGCTCCCACCCACCCCAAGCCTATCCATTGCTCAGACATGTGCACATCCATTCTGTTGCTGTCCACTATACATATGACGTGTTGCACTGTATTATAGTTCATCTCATATAAAATGCATATAAGTTTTTTGTTGCTGTACATAAGTTCTCATTGTTTCTTGTAACAACTTTGTAGCCATTAATAAATGTACAGTGCTTTGACCTGATACAAAACGGTAAGATAAGAGGCATCCTTCCATCCTGGTGGTATTAGGAAGGAGGGGGTGGTAAGCCTTCAAGCCAAGGAGTGGTCCTCATTATGTACCTCCAGTTAAGTTAGATATGCTGCAGGCGGTGAGCCATATTTCAGCACAAAAGACTCCCAGACCTGTTCAAACTGGGGCAGGCGCATTCTCCCAATTGCTAACCCCCTCCCCCCCCCCGTTCTATTGTGTATAGGTCCCACATCTGTTCCAGCCAGTGTGATAGTGTCAGAAGCGATACCTGTTTCCAGGCAGTCGCCAGTGTCAGCCTAGCTGCATTCACACTATGACGAATCAGTGCTAACTGGGGGAGTCGTCCTCGAGGGACCCTCTTCCCAAAAAGAAAAATTCCTGGATGCCACAGGATATTCAAACCAATCATTTGTTTCAGGCGATATGGTATCCCCCTCCAAAAGCCCTGAATTCAGGGGCAGAGTCACCACACATGCGACACGGTGCCTCTCCCACCACAGATCCACCAGCATAAGTCTGATGCCCCCCAGGAAAGCTCGGGCAGGGGTGGTTCTATCATTAGGCAGAGTGAGATGGCTGCCTCAGGCGGCAAAGTTTTAGGAGCGGCAAAACTTCCCCTAAAACAGCCCAGCTATGGCCACCTCACTCTGCCTTTGAGCTGCTGCTGCACCACCGCCGCTTCTCCTGGGTCTTTGGTGGTGCTGACAGCATCAATCCTCCCCGTCTGATGATAAGTGGCAGCTTAAATAAAAATGCAAGTGAAAACGTAGGGTCTTTCCAATTCCAGCCTGCTTGAAAGGCTCTAATGGCCCCGACCCTTTCTGACGCATACTGTGATAAGGAAGCTTATCATAGCTCAGGAAGGAGCTATAGAAAAGGTGAAGTGACTCTGAACAAGCAACCTGTCAGTTCTGGTAGAAATAAGAAAACAGAATATTTCCATAAAAGACTACCAGTCCCAGAATGCACCAGGTTTCCAACAGCCATTAGAGGAGCTGAAGTGGGGAAACGTGTGTTCAATAAGGAGGGCTATGAGGTAATCCCCAAGCACTCATCTCAAAGGGCAGGGCCTGATTCAGCACAGCTGCGCTGTGTTAGGGTGGAGCACTCATCTAAGCAGAATAAAGGTAGAGTTTATTCTACAGAGAATCATCCTCAGTATAATCTTCATGATCTTGGACATCTTCATCATCGGGAGGATCATCAGAAGCAGAAGCCAGAGTGGACGGACAGAGAGGGCCAGAAACCCTTTGGAAGAAAGAAGAGAAAAGCCTTTGGGAGGTCTAAAGGAGTTCGGAGCAGTACGTATACTGGGAGGCATTCCAAGGGCCAGCATACACCATTGGACTGGGGAAAGCCAGAGGAATGGTGCTGCAGAGCTAGGAATCTCCAGACGGTACCTGTGAGGGAGACGGCTGCACTTGGAAGGGACCCTAAGACCCGTGCCAGAAGGTATGTGAAGAGAGACCCAGTGTCCAGGGATCTGGATTGGAAGGCTGGACATAAGAACTGGACTACACACTGGCCAGGCTATTTAGAGAGGAACTCTAACAGCAATGGAAGCTCAGGTATGAACACTGATCTATGCCCTAGCTATACCCTTGAAAGACAGCAGGGAAACAAGTATTCTCCTGAGAGTGCTCCATTGAGAATTTCCTCTGTGCCAATCCAGGAAATTGAACCCATGATTGTGGAAGAAGGGGGAGAGGTTATAGATGCAGGCTGTGAGTACATGGATTGCTCTCTGTCTAAACTCCTTTGGTGATTTTCTGTTACAAAGTACAACAACCATCACAAAGAAATACAAACTTGTTCTTTAATCTACTCAGAAAAGCTCCTGAGTAGGATTTTGAGCCATGCAGTAGAAAGTAAGCCAGCTAAGGGGTTTCAGCTGGATAACTGCTAGCAATTGAGCCTTATCTAATTGCTTGTGAGCTCTAAGGGAATCACTTCTGAGTCTATGTGTGAAGATATAAGAAGTTAACCTGAAAAGAGCAGTTTTTCCCTACTTTGTGGGTTTTGTTTGTTGATTACAGCACTGCTAAGAAAATATTAGCTAGAACCTACAGAAAAGACCTTTTTGTTACCAACCAGGTCTTTATTCTTTTGATTTGATTGCCTGACAAGTTCAGCTGTTGTTTTCCTGATTTTGTTTTTCTAAGTTTAACACTGAAAGCAAGTATCCTGTTTTATGTGCTACCAAGCATATCTGTGTTGGGAGAAATAACCCCATAAATAAATATCTTATTGGCTTTACACTCAAGCAAGCACAACTAATTATTGTGAACGGCTGTGTCTGGTGTGAATGGACTACATTTCCCACAATCCCTTGCAAAACATATTAATATATGCCTTTGCCAAGGCTGTGAACATTCTCACCCAGGCACCCGTCTGACAATACTGACATCAGAGGGGGGCGGGACTAGCAAAAGCTTACAAGCACACTGGAGTCAGGAAGACCCCGTGCTTTCGATTGCATTTTTTAAAGCCACAGCTGATTAAGAAAAACAGCAACGATAGCAGTTTGGGGGCAGGAAGGAAAGAAAGTCATGTTGGACAGAGCCAGCCCTAGGCAGGAACGAGCATGTTGCCTGCATATGGCCCCGCTCTTGAACAGGCCCCACGCCTGGCTGGAGGAGAGACAGGAAGCAAGAGAAAGCTGCAGGGCAGCATAAGTGTAAAAATAGAAAAGCTGTGATTGCAATGGCGATCGCAGTAAACGAGCCAAGATCGGGTCCAGGCTGCGCAGACTTGTCAAGCTGAGGAGGGCAGGTGGGTTTTTGAAAAAGGTTGAATCTGCAGCTGCGATTGCTCGGGGCACTGCAAGCCACAATCACAGGAGCTGGGAGGAAGGGGGGGGGGCAGGGCAGGAAGAGACATAAAGAAGCAACCCCGGGCAGCAGTGGTGATCGGTGATCGAGGGTTGGGTCCTGTTCCAGAGCTTCAGTAAAGATGCCCGAGGGAAGGCCTGTAGTGTGTGCTGGGAGACAGAGGCAGCTTAGGTGGCCAGGGCTAGAAATGGCTTGGTGGGAGAGTGGATGGCCTGGGGCAGGACCATAACTGGGCCTGCGCCAGCGGGGCAGCCACATAGGGTACAAAGAAGGAGGGGCACGTTCAGAGCCAGATAGGAGGTGGAAGATGCCCCCAACTGGAAATCTAAGTCAGAGGTTTTGTGTAACATCTGAGCCACACAATTCAGGGGAGCAAGAGGGCTGCGCTATCTGAAGTCTGCTTTTCTAGGTGAGCTATCTGGGGGGGCTTCTAAGTCCTCACTTCCCAGCCTAGTGGTATGCCTGGCATGGATCCCACGGCCCCATCAGTCCAATTTTGCAGGGCCGGGGCTGGAGCAACAGCTTATGTGGATCTGCAGATCGCTGTACCAGGAATTCAATGCCTGCAGTTTAATCACTTTCTAAATGTGTCCTTGCAGCCCAGAATATCTTGATGCTAGTTTTGCGATGCAGGTGAAATTAGCATCAAGACATTCTGGGTCGCAAGGACATGTTTAGAACGTGATCGCTCTACCTGAACTTCAATGCTGGTAATGCAAAAGCTTATGCTGCTGCTCCGCAGATCGCTCTATGGGGACTCAATGCCGGTCGTGCAATCATGTTCTAAACACGTCCTTGCAGCCCAGAATGTCTTGGTGCTCATCTCACCTGCATCGCAAGATCGGCATCAAGATATTCTGGGCTGCAAAGATGTCTTTAGAAAGTGATTGCACTGTCATATCACCTCGTAAGTTACTGGATGTCCCCGATTTTCAGGTACTGTCCCTGATTTTACAGCAATTGGGATCGAGGGGATAGAAAAAAAATTATTTTCAGTTTAGTGATTTGAATATTTCTGTTTTCAGAATTGACATCCGTTATCTTTGCATTTTGTACAGTACAGGGGAAATGCACCTCTGTTTCTATTTATCTGCTTGGAAACAATCTTGCTGCTGTCATGGGATGGATGGGGGGAAGGGAATTGACTCCTCTTCCCTCCTCCAAGCTCTGTCCCTCAGACCTGGAATAAGGTGTCCCTTCCTCCCCTCTTAACCCTACAATCACTTTGGATAGGAGTCCCCGATTGGCCTGTAAAACATTTGGTAACCTTATCACCTGGTGAAAGTGTCATGGGAAGCAAACGTGGATGTTGCCTTAGGTGCAGCTCTGAAGGGCTGCTGGTGCGCGGTGGGAGGGGGATGTGGAGTGAGGCCGCTGCCTTCTGTTGCCACTGTGCAGTGGTATGTTAAAGGCCTGATTTCATTAAGCTTTCTTCCCCGTGGAATATTAGTAAATCAGAGCCTAAAAAGGGAACTGTTAATGTGCACAACGTGCAGCAGCACCCATTAATGTTTAGTAAATATTTATTTATTTAATAAACATTTTTATACCATGCTTTCCCAAGATCAAGCACGGTTTACAAATAACAGGGTTTGAAATGCAGTAAAAGCATATTCAAAACACAGAACTCAAACTATATACATAGAATAAACGAGTACTAGTAACAATAAATCGTTACAAACTATTTACAAATGGGGTGAACCAGAAGTTCTAGCGGAGCTGTGTGGTCAGAATTATGTTTGTGATGTTTAAATTAGAGTTTGGGTCAGTGTGAATTTGCATTGGTGAGAGGTTACTCTGGTTCTGGGATGTAGGTACTGTATGGGGGAGTTAGGCCTAGCTGGAGTGTGATCAGGGGAGTTAGGTTCTGAACCATAGCAAAGAGGTATGTTTTTAAGTTTTTACAGAATGTCGAAGGTCATTAACTTCTCTGAGGTCATCAGATAATTCGTTCCATAGTATAGGGGCGAGGTGTGAGAAGGCTTTATTATTGGTTAGCTTTTTGGCTTTTCTAAAGTCAAGTGGGGTTATTCATTTATTTTTATATTTGTTTCTTTGGTTTCGGTTAGTTGTATCCATATGAATTAAGGAGCTGATAGTAGGGGGTGCCAAGTTATGAATTATCTTGAATGTAGTCACTAGTATTTTATAGTTTATTCGGCAGTGGATGGGTAGCCAATGGAATTCATAGAGAATGGGTGTTATATGTTCGATGGTGCTTACATTCATAACACAGGTACACTACCAAAAAACTGCCTCCAGTTTTGCAACTGATTCCTATAGATTTTGGGGTGCTGAATCCAGGAAAAATAGCCAAAATGTTCCATCACGTCACGTTTTCTTGCAAAATTAGATTTCTTACCAATATAAGGAATGTTCACATAATTTCTTTTTAGCCGACTGCAGTTTATTTTCTTGGCCCAAAATAGAGGTTGTAATGGTTAACTAACTAGAAACACTCCCTCATGATATTTTAGAGTGTTTTGTATTCATTTTATACATTAACAGGACAATCGGGAGGCGGGGGGCTAAATCCAGTACTCGCGCTGGTGCATGTTCTTTCCTGTTCGCCTCGCCTCGTTCGCTCGCTCAAACACGGTGGTTGCGACATGAACGTTCCTGTCAAATTTCAGTTTCTTGCAAGTTCATTATTACCTTTTTGTTTGCTCAGTCGTAATCCAGCTTTATTCCGAAGTGGTTCACTACAGTTGTAGTTTGCAGTGCTGTGTATTTGTGATGGCTCACAGAGCCAGAGGTTGCGTCAACTCTCCGGACAGTTTTTGTTTTATTTGTGGGGAATATACCGTGAAAAAGCGGCAGAGGAACATTTCTGCATTTATTAAAAAAGTATATTTCGCCTATTTCGGTTTGAAGTTAGGCGATCAAGACAAACCGTGGGCTCCTCACAAAGTGTGCAAGACAAGTGAGGAAGATCTACGCTTATGGATGAAAGGTAAAAAACAAGCATTTTGTTTCAGAATACCTATGATGTGGCGTGAACAAAGAGACCACAGCAGTGACTGCTATTTTTGCTCTTGCATTGTGAAGGGATACAACTTAAAAAATAAGAACGTAATAAGTTACCCCAACCTTCCCTCAGCAATTAGGCCTATGCCTCATAGCAACGAAGTACCTGTGCCTGAACCACCAAAATCTTTGGATCATATTTGTGTGGACGGTTCTGATCATGATGAGACTCATCAGATGGCTTTTCCCGATGAGTCCAGTACTTCCGAGTTTGAAACTGAACCAGATCCGAAACCTGAACTTTTCTCTCAAGCTGAATTGAATGATTTAGTCCGGGATTTAGGACTCCCAAAAGATGCTGCCCAACTGCTAGGTTCTCGGCTTAAACAGAAAAATCTATTGTCACCAGGAACAACTTTTTATTGGTACCGCAACCGTGAGACACAATTTTTGAAGTATTTCAGCAAAGAGGAAGATTTGGTATTTTGCAACGATATATACGGAGTGATGGAAAAGTTTAAACTCAAGTATGATCCTGCTGAATGGCGGCTGTTCATTGATTCGTCAAAAGACAGCATAAAAGGTGTTCTTCTTCATAATGGCAACACATTCGCTTCAGTTCCTATTGCTCAATCTGTTATTCTCCAAGAAAAATACGAGAATTTGGCCCTGATTCTTCAGAAGATTCGTTATGATGAGCATAAGTGGATGATTTGTGGAGACTTTAAAATTCTATCCATGCTATTAGGGCAGCAATCCGGTTTCACCAAATATCCCTGCTTCCTTTGCTTGTGGGATAGCCGGGCCCGCGACCTACACTGGGGGAAAAAAGACTGGCCAATTCGGGAGTATTTGAGACCCGGTGAGAAAAATGTTCTTCATGAGAGCTTGGTACCTCGTGATAAAATTCTATTACCACCTCTCCACATTAAGTTGGGTCTCATTAAGCAATTCATCAAGTCCCTTCCAAAAGATGGTGAGTGCTTTCGGTACCTTTGCTCAAAGTTCCCCCGACTTTCTGAAGCAAAGCTAAAGGAAGGAGTGTTTGTTGGCCCTGATATAAGGAAACTCATTTCAGATGAAGCATTCGCTGAAACGATGTCTGAGAAGGAAAAAGAAGCCTGGGATTCCTTCAAGGATGTTGTTCTCAAATTCTTGGGGAACAGGCGGGATAAGAACTATAAGGATATTGTTGCCAGGATGCTCAATGCCTTCAAAGAACAAGGCTGTAACATGAGCCTGAAAGTCCATTTCTTGCACTCCCATGTGAACTACTTTCCCGAAACCTTGGGGGCGTACAGTGAAGAACAAGGTGAAAGGTTTCACCAGGACATCAAGGACGCAGAGAGAAGGTACCAAGGAAGATGGAACACCACTATGATGGCTGATTTCTGCTGGTTGCTGCTGCAGGAAACCCCAGATGAAAAATACGCCAAGCAGCGCACCAAGAGAAGCATTCGGGGGAAGAAGAAACGGGCCCACCAGGAGATTGATTGACCCAAGAATGACTTTAAAATCTAAACTGTATTGACAAATATCGTGTTTTTACTAAATTTTGAAATAAAAATTTGCTAGTTATTACCACAGTGTCGGATCTCATTTATTAGAATTTTATTTTCACACCATCGGGTGTTTGTCTTCATGTATTGCAATGGTGCGGTTTGCGTTTTCTATTCTTACATACATACCTGTACAACATTTTTTGCACATTTCTTTGCTTTGCTTTGTGTCTAACCTCGCTCTTATATGCTCAATGTTTGTGCACATGTATGTGGCTGTTTTAAGTGCAGACAATTTTGCTACCATCACAGTGTGTTTTGTTGACATTACTCTATTCTTATGTGCTGCCTTGTTACAATTTTCTTTATTCTTATTTGAATAACTACTAAACAATTAGTATAAATAATTCATCCAAGAAACTTTTATCTCGATCGCACTCAATCTGAAACGTTCACCTCAAACTGCTAACCCAATGTAGCAAAAAATCTGTACGTGATGGAGCAAATTGGTTACCAGATTTGGATTCAGCGCACCAAAAAACGTAAAAATCAATCGAAACATTAGAGGCAGTTTAAAAAAAACTTTTTTTAGTGTACCTGTGTAATTGATCTTGCAGACACGTTTTGAGCTAGTTGCAGCCTTCTGAGGGCCTGTTTGGAAGCTCCATGGAGAATGGAGTTGGCAAAATCAGTGTGAGGTGTAATAATTGCTTGTATTATAGATCTGTAGTCTTGGGTGTGAATCAAAGGACAGAGCTGTTTTAAACGTTTAAGTTTATAGTGAATTTTTGTGGCAGTATTCTTTATGTGGGAATCCATAGAGAGGGCCTGGTCTAGAATAACCCCTAGATATTTTACCTCGCTCTTTACTGAAATGGTGGAGTCTTGGAGCTGAATTTCAGATGGGGGTACGGAACTCTGGTTTCTGGTGACAATAATGCCTCAGTTTTTGTAAAATTGTTTAGTAGGTTATGTTTTTTCAGCCAGAGTGAGATGTCTTTAAAGCAATTTGAGATCCATTGAATCAGAGGGTTTGATAATTTGAATGGGAAATAAAGCATGATACCATCCGCATAAATATGGTAATTTACACTGTGCTTTTTAAGAATAGAGCAAATACGCTGCAGATAGATATTAAATAAGAGGGCTGATAGGGCAGACTCCTGGGGGAGGCCTAGATCTTGATGGAAAGGTGAGCAAGTTTGTTGATTAAGTCTAACTTCTTGTGTTCTGTCCTTTAAATACGATTCAAACCATTTATACACTGTTTCGGTTAGCCCAATCTGCCTGAGTCTGGTAAGCATAAGATGGCGATTTACACTATCAAAAGCTGCTTTGACATCTAGGAATAGTAGAAAGAAGGCTTGCCTTGAGGAGTCAATTCCACGTGAAATCGTATCAGTCAGTACTGTGAGAAGTGTTTCCACTCCATGGGAAGGGTGAAACCCATATTGTTGTGCATCGAGTGGGGCAGATGTATCAATGTAATCTTGAAGTTGTATCTGTACAACTTTTTCAGTTAGTTTCTCCAGGAAAGAAATGCTTGATATGGGTCGGTATGACCAAGGGGAGGTTTTGTCTAGTTTGTTACTTTTTATTATTGGCCGGATTTGAGCAAGTTTAAGTTTTGGTGGCAAGTAACCTTTGTTGAGTGAGAGGTTGATCATAAGAAGGATAAAAGGTAAGAGTTCAAGTAATGAAGCTTTAAGCCAATGCTACCTCGTTGCTTGTTTGCTACCTCTCTGCTTGTAAATAACATACTGCATAACGTATAGACCCCATCACCAGATTAGAGCCACATGAAAGGAGGAGAGACTGAACAAAGAGAGCCGGCAAGTTTAAAGATACAAGAGAAGGATCAGACACCACAATTCAAGCTGAAACCAGGTCAGTAAATTGCAAAAATGCACTCCACTCCCCACTACCTCATTGCCTACCTTACACTCCTCCACACCTTCACACCCTGCACACAGGGCATCGGACGCAACAAGCAAATTCCCTTGCTCCATCTACATACCACCCAACCTGTATGGACACCAGTCTCATCCCTCTCTAAAGAACACCAACATACCAAGACTGCAGTTCACAAACTGCATAATACCACACGTACTACGCCCACTCATCTCACAAATAGTGTACACACCAACCAAATAATAGCTGCCAACATCAGGTGTGCTTTAATAAATGCCAGATCAATCAGGAAGAAGCCAAATACTATCCTCGACCTCATCCTCGACAAAAAACTGGATAGAATCTGCATCACAGAGACCTGTCTAGATGACTCAGACCAGGTAATACTAAATCAAGTAACCCCAAAAGGTTACTCAGCATTCAACTGCATCAGAGCACAAAAGAGAGGAGGAGGTGTGCTAATACTGGCCAGAAAGGAATACAGATTTAAAACAATCTCCACCACTAATACAATTGAATCCAACACAATCACCATAGCTAACAAGTACCTAAGTGTCTCACTCACCTACCGGCCTCCTGGAACCACAACTGAACATCTCTCCACAGTACTTGAAGCAATATGTGCACACAACAGAAAACACAAACCACTCATTGTACTAGGAGACTACAACCTGACCTCCACACCCACCTGCTAGTATTCATGGACATCTCGGCAGCCTTTGACACAGTGTCTCATGCCAGGTTACTACAACGCCTGCAACAGATAGGACTACACAAGAATACCTTGAAGTGGTTTACTTCCTACTTGAAATATCGAACACAGCAAGTCAAATGCGCCCAAAAGAAATCATTGCAGTTCCCCGTCACGCAAGGAATACCACAAGGCTCAGCTCTGTCATCAATGCTCTTCAATATTTACACCCAAACCATATGCAATATCATCAAATGCCACAAACTCCACTATCATCTCTATGCTGACAACATCATAGTGTATGCCCCAATCAACCTACTAACACTTAACACCACAACAATGACCAGATGCCTTGAAGACATGAATTCCTGGCTCATAGCCAATAACTGGGCATATCACCCCCATCTTACAGCAGCTGCACTGGCTCCCTATGATGGCCAGAGCAAAATTTAAAACAATCCTGATCATCTTTAAAATCATTCACCATCTCTCGGCAGATGTACTCCAAGATATCATAACAAGGGATATCAGCAATAGACCAAGAAGGACCAATAATGACAACATGATCGGCACACCTGTAGGATACCACAAGACTAAAAACCCAGAATTTAAACACCCTCCCACAATCATACTAAACAATAACACCTACAACATCAAACATCCGCCTTGATTTAACGATAAGGTGGTATACTAAATCCTTCTAAATAAATAAATAAAATAAACAAGAGCTAAAGTACCTAGGGGTGACTCTCGATAAGACTCTTACCATGGAAACTCACCAAAGATTATTAAACAGAACCATCTTCCACAACTAAGAATCTTTCAACCACTACGCAATATTATCGAACACTCAGATTTTAGAACAATAGTACAAACGCTGATAACCACACATATAGACTATTGTAATGGCATCTTACAAGGTCTACCTAAAAAAACAATCAACATTCTCCAAATGGCCCAAAATGTCACAGCTCGAATATTAATGAACGTACGGATTTTAGACCACATCACACCCATACTAATGGAACTTCACTGGTTACCTATCCAAGCACGCATAAAATACAAAATAATAATAACATTCAAATTAATACACAATGTCGCTCCATCCTTCCTCACAACACTTATTAAAATACAACCACCTAACAGAAAAAGACGTACACTCAATCTAAACACTCTACAAATCCCACCTTCTATATGCAAGGTAAAAATGAATACTAGCAATAGAACATTCACTTACCTAGCCCCCACACTATGGAACAAACTTCCTGACACCCTAAGAGCCAACAAAGACCTCCAATCATTTTGAAAAATCCTCAAAACTCACCTATTCCAAGAACATTACAATCTATCAGAAATAACATAAATCAGATGATATTAACTATAAATCATATCATGATGGATTCCATCCCCATCGTCATATGATATGCCAAACTCAACGCAGAATATTAAAATGTAACCCATCAAGCATGTGAATTTTCCACTTGTACGCCATTGTAAATACTATACTGTAAATACTTTGTATATAGTTAACCAAACATACCCGTTCTTTCTATGTGAATAGTTTAGAGTTTTTGTTTTTGTTTCTCTTATTGCTATATGTAATTGCTGTACTTACAGAATTTAATTGTTAAAATGTAAACCACTGCTGATTACTGGAAGGAGCGGTATAGAAATAAGTTCAAATAAAATAAATAAATAAATAAACAAACAACTTCAAGAAGAGCTCCTTCACTACTGGCGTCCATACTTTGGAACTCCCTCCCAATGAACCTAAGGGCATTAAATGACATCATAGACTTCCGCAAGGCCCTTAAAACCCTGCTCTTTACAGAAACCTATGAGCAGACAGAAAACAGTCTCCACCCGAACGGTAATGCAGCTACCCCTGCCAACTAGATACCCACTCATCCCAACTAGACATACGAGTTCATTGTATAATGTTGTTAAGTACCCTCATGTTAATTGTAACCTCCAATTGAGATGTCCAAATGTTGTTAAGTATCCTCATGCTAAAAGTAACCCTCCAATTGTGATGTGATCACTTTGATTATAAGATAAGGTGGTATACAAATCTGTCTAAATAAAATAAATAATTAAATAACTGGGTTTAGGATTCTTCCATAGGGGATTATGGTGGGTGGATTTCCAGGTCTGCGGGTAGTTTGTATTCTTCTCTAAAGATGTGTGTCTTAAGTTTCTTCCTGAATACCAATAGGTCTGATAGGTCCCTTAGCACTGGTGGCGGATTATTCCATAAGGATGGAGCAAATAGTATGAAGGATCTATTACAGGCTGACTGATTGCTTTTTGTTTTTTGTCATAGAATGGCGAGTAGGTTGATGGTCAAGTGTCTTCGCAGTCTGTCATTCTTTGTGTTTGAGATTAGAGGATGAAGGAATGTGGCAGATTCTTGTGATTAGGATTTTGTATGTTATCCTGGCTGCAATGGGGAGCCAGTGGAGCTGCATTAATATAGGGGCGATGTGTGAGTGGTATGAAGCACCAGCAATTGTTTGGGCTGTTGTATTTTGTGCCATTTGTAGTGGATGGATCGTTTGTTTAGGTAAGCCTTGGTAAATGATATTGCAGTAATCCAATACTGGTATAATCATGGCCTGGAGAGGTCTGGAGTGAGTAGTGGGTGGGGGTGCCTCAGTATCCTTAGTTTATAGTACACTGAGCTGGTTATTTTTTTTATGTGAGGTTGGAACTTCAGTTGTTGGTCTATTGTTATGCCTAAGTATTTTGTCTCTGAGCTGACCTTTAATTTTTACATCGCTGAATTCTAGTGTTGATGGAGGGATGAAGGTAGGATTAGAGCTGATGTAGAGTGCTTCTGTTTTCTCTTGGTTGATGATAAGGTTATGATTGCTTAGCTAATCTTTTAAGACCATGAAGCAGATATGTAAGGTGTCAAGGTTTGGAGAGATGATGTTAATTGGGGTGAAAAACATTATATCATCAGCACAGAGTTGATATAGATATTGTGTGCCTTGAAGATCTGACAGAGTGGATGATGTAGATATAGAATAACAGGGCCGATAGGCTGGAATCTTGAGGTACACCTGTATTCTGGGGGAATGGATTGGAAGATTTATTGACAATTTGTATTGCTGTTTCCGAGAGAACAGGTATGAGCAGAACCAGTTGAGAGCTGTGTCATGGAGACTGATGGCTTGAAGTTGTTGTAGGAGTAGATGTTGCGAGATGGAGTCGAATGCGGCAGAGATGTCAAGGAAAGACAAAGCCGGTCTTTGTATGTTGCAGGCAGGGTATTTAGAAGGGATGCTATGAGTATTTTGACTCCATGGTACTGTCTGAAGCCATTTTGGTTGTGGTCAGGGGGGGCATGCTTGTCAAGATAGTAACATAGTATATGACAACAGATAAAGACCAGCATGGTCCATGTAGCCTGTCCTCTATAAATTACCAAAATCAGAAATATCTATGCCCTAAAGAAAGAATAAATACAAAACCAAAAACAGAGCAAAAACAAGCTGAGCGCTATAAACTGTGTTTTATTGTTGGAAGATTGGTCTTGAGGGACAATCCCCTCTTGTGACCTCTCATCCATTTTACTCAGTGAAAGGTTTTACAAAGTTTGACTGCCATTCATTACTGCAGTTTTGGAGCGTTGAAGCAAGGCGTGCATAACTGATGACGTCCTAAACGCAGTGCTGTGTTCGTTGTTGACACCGCAAACTTTTCACAATCAAGATCTTCTGTTTATGAAGGGAGGAAAAGGAGGTTATTTTCCCAGATAAGTGTATTAGGGGTATGTTTACTAAAACCCCGGTAAAGTGCGGGCCGCGGTAGAGTGCGGCTGCCATATAAGGAGTGGGCGTTTCGCGCTGAAGAAGGAAATGCATGATTTGCATATGCGCTAAGGTGCTCGGCGCCCATATGCGCCCCGCACTTTAGCGCATCAGATGGCTGCGCGGGAGGCATATGTGGTACGCTGCTGAGCAAACAGAAGAGCAGAGCCACAGCACAATGGTTAAGGCACCTACCAATGGTGCAGGGATTGGGGGTTCAATCCCCCGCAGAGCCCAATAAAGATGGCTGGCTGATGCAATAATTTAGGTGACATTGAAATTATGGGCAGCATAAGGCAGCGCGCTAATGTTTTGGAGGCAGTCGAATACTGGGCGGCATGAATACTGGGCGGCATGAGGCGGCGTGCTAATGGGCCTAAGGCGGCGTGTTGTTTTAGGAGACATCTCAATATGGGGCGGCATAAGGTGGCGCGCTGCTGAGCAAACAGAAGAGAAGAGCCACAGCACAATGGTTAAGGCACCTACCAATGATGCAGGGATCAATCCCTCCACAGTGGCCAATGAATAAGGCTGGCCAAGTCATTACTTTACAAGCCAGTCTAATATGGGGCAGCATAGGGTGGCGTGCTGATGGCCATTAGGTGGCACGCTATTGATTTAGGAGTATTTTCTAATATTGGGAGGCATAAGGCGGGGCGCAGATGTGCACCAATAGGAACAGAGCCAATGCACAATGGTTAAGACACTGACCAATGGTGCAGGGATCAGGGGTTCAATCCCCCAAAGTGCCCAATGAACAAGGCTGGCTGAGGCATTGCATATTATGGGCATGAGTGCTTTAGGGGGCATGTTGTTTTTATTTTAATCATCATTACTAGCAAACGCACCCTCAAAGCATGTTAACATGAGGCGCCCCATAAGGCACATTTTAAAGTGCACTGTCCGCCAAGGCACCCTAGAATGTAGCTTATAGGGCGCTTTAGAGGGTGCCGTATGAGGTCCCGCAAGGTCAGAGCACTGTTTATGATGGCAGCACTGTGCAGTCTAAGGAATGAAAAGCATTAGTAGGTGCACTGACATGCAAGGAGGAGCAGCAGTGGAGCACAATGGTTAAGGCACTGACTGCTGATACAGGGGTCATGAGTTTGCTCCCCATGGTGCCTAATACGTAAGGCTGGCTGTGGCATCAGCTTTGCAATGTACATAATTTTTCCTGCAGCACCGTATGTTTATTTTATTAATTGCTGCCAGCAAACACGCCCTCACGTGCCGTAAGTGAAGGTGCCGTATAAGGCACCCTATAAGGCACTCCATAGGGCACATTATAGAGTGCACTGTCCGCCACGGCACCCTAATATGTCCCCTATAGGGCACCCTATAAGTTGTGTCACAGGATAATGTATAGTGCCCCTTATATGGACGGGAACCATAAGGTGCTCTATAGGGTGCCCTATGGAGCACCCTCAGAGGCACCCTATGGGTACAGTACGCTGAGGGTGTTTTTGCTGGCATCAAAATATGTACATGAAAGAAAAATAATGCTTTGGAAAACCCTAGCAAATAACCCCACTGTGGGTTTGAACCCATGATCTCTGGCTTCACAGGCAGTGAAGTAACCATTGCACTACAGCTGATAACAAGCCCCTGGCTGGCTGCAAAGAGCCTGCACGTCACCGCACAGACAGTCTACTGTGCTCACCAGGATAGGGTTAGCCCACCAGTACCGATGATGCACTGCACATGCAAATCAGCTGTCCACAGATGAACACAAAATGGGGAATGCACCCCCACAGCACCTCGGCCTGGTAGGGGGTACTGACCGGGTGTTTTACTGGCACAGAGTACCTACACACCGTCACATTGTGTGACTGTGCGATGAGGCGCCTAGGACCAGGTCCACAACACCTTCCATGGCTGATAGAGGCCATGAGGGAGGTCCAAAGCAGTGCTAATGTGTAAGATAGGCAGTGGTGCCCAGCCACCACCCAGACAGGGCAACCTCCGTATGTCCTGCTGAGAGATCACTCTCACCCTGACTGTGCAGTGACCACAGTATGGGCTAGGCAACCCCATAGTGCTATATAGTATTTCTCTCATGTGATATATATGGGTGTCCTTTTGGGGCCCAGTCACTGATTTATCTGTGTACTGTGTATGCTGCCATCCCAGTTCTGGGTGCATGCATCTCCACTGGGAACATGCACTATGGACTAACTAGAAGACTGTTTGTAGCTGGTATTTGTCCTGATGGAGCAGTTTGCACGGTGCAGTGGCTGATGGCTTGCTGCAGGAGAATATCAGATAGTGGTGGGGTGCAGCTTACCATATCCTGGTCTAATGTCTGTCTGCTATTGTGTTGTGGATGTGTGTAGAGCTGCATTGACTGCCCTGTGGGGTGTTTGTTCCTCAGCAGGACTGGGGTCTATGTTCCCCTCTACTGCCACCTTTGCAGGGAGGTATAAGGTGGATCTATTGATGGGAGACCATGTTTGCCACCCTTGGCCCTGGGGGGGGGGGGGTGCATGTCCCACCTGGGGGTCCATGGGGGCTACACCTGACTGAGACATAGGTTTTTCTAAAAAAAAAAAGGCTAAAAAAGTTAGGGCTCTTTAACTTGGAAAAGAGACGGCTGAGGGGAGATATGATAGAAGTCTATAAATTAATGAACGGAGTGGAACGGGTAAACGTAGATCGATTGTTTACCTTATCAGAATATAGAAAGACTAAGGGACATGCAATGAAGCTACAGGGTAAACTATTTAAGACTAATAAAAGAAAATATTTGTTCACTCAACGTGTAATCAAACTCTGGAATTTGTTACCGGAGGATGTAGTAAAGGCTGTTAGTGTAGCTGGGTTTAAAAAAGGTTTGGACAAGTTCCTGGAGGAAAGGTCCATAAACCATTATTAAGAAGTGACCGAAGATATCAATGCTTGACCCAGTACAAGCATTGTGGAACTTGTGTCTCTTGGGGAAACTGCTAGGTACATGTGACCTAGATTGGCCACTGTTGGAAATAGAATACTGGGCTTGATGGACCTTGGTCTGACCCAGTATGGCATATCTTATGTTCTTATAGGTTGCTTTTGTGCTTTGTAGGGATAGTGAGAACCATGGGGCATTGCTACAGTGTTTTGCTACTATTTTCCTTGGGGGAACGAGTGCTGCTGAGGATAATGTATCATTCCAGATTGCTATCATCTTATTTAGGTCTGAATTTGTTGACATAATGAGATCTAATTGCGGGGTGACTCTCTCAATGACTTGTTCATTGTTCTGGAACCTCTGAGTTGCAGGTAGAGTGTCTCTTTGTTTAACTTCTTGGCATGTGTTATGAATGGAGAACAGGATGCTGCATGGTCTGACCAAGAGACCAGGAGGATTGTGTGTTGATAATGTCAGGGGCTATAAAGAAGATCTGAAGGTATGAATATTAAGTCAAGTGTATTGCCTTTCTTGTGGGTTGGCTCAGTGATGATTTGAGTGTATCCAAGAGTGTTCATGGCGTTCAGGAAGGCCTCTGATTGTGATTTGGAGGCAGATGTTATCTTGAGATCTCCTAGGATTATTGGGGGTAGGTGGTTCTGTTGGTGGTATAGGCCATTTTTAGTAAGTTAGTGTGGTCTGCAGGGTCTCCATGAGTGCTCAGTATGCTAGACATATGGTGGTGTGTCTGCTTGTTATGGAAAGGGTGTTCATTTTGTTTGTGGAGCTAGAGTTTGAGATGCAAAATCTCAGGTTATCTTTGGCAATTATGTATACACCTCTGCCTCTGCTAGTAGTTCTGTTTGCGCTGAAAATTGTGTGTGAAGGGGGATATATTTGGTTCAGTAGAACTGAGTCAATGTCACAGAACCAAGTTATGTTCCTGTATGAAGTCAGCCAGGGTTTGAATTTTATTTTTTAGATGAGCAGGAATTGATGAGGGTGCATCGTATAGGGAGCGTGAGTTGTTTAGGTGATGTGGACTTTTTGCATTGTTTGCTTGTACTGGTATCTTAGGGTGCAGTGGTGCTTTTGGTATTATGGGAGGGTCTGTATGGTTGGTATAGCATTTATATGGCATCTAAAACTGTGAATTATAGGTATTTGTTGTTTATATCCTAGTCTGATTGCTGTGGAATGAGAAATCACCCATGTGAGTATTGGTAGAATGAGAATGGTAGTGGCATACCTGTTTCTTTGTAGTTCCATGATGATTTTGAGTGACACTATTATTAGGCTTTATGACGGTGTTTCTGCTCATGTGATTTGTTGTGCCTTTATGTCTCTCAGTCCCATGCATTGATATTGTGGTTGTCCTGAGGTTTTGCAGTTTCTTCCTCAGTCCCTGCCCAAGGGCCACGCCCAAGGGCCCTCTGGCAAGGCCCTCAGGCGTGGGCGCGCCTGGAGTCGCTGATGTTTTAAAAGTCCCGCATCGTTCTGTAATTGGCCTGATTGTCCTTGTGGTGAGGTGCGGGAAGGGGCTTTGCTTCCTTCTTCTCTCCCCGATGCCAATCAAGACTGCCGGTGGAGTCCTGAAGCACCTGGAGGTACTGATGTTTTAAAAGTCCATTCTGTCATGTATGAAGATGAAGGGAACCCACTGATCATGTGTTCAGCCAGTGACCATGAGCCATGTTGGAAGAGAAGTGAGGCCAAGGTGCAGACTCTGTGCAGCTGTTGCAGAGCAATCCTGGCTGTGTTTGCTATGGTTCTGGGCTAAAGCTGGTCAGGATGGTTCCAGGAAACGTTTCTGGATCTGACAGACTGCAACTGCCTTTGACCTGGATTCACTTGTAGCTCTTGCCTCTGCTCTGGTGATATCCGATAATCTTGCAAACCTCTTATGTTCTTTGAGCTTTCTAGCACTGTTCTTTGCTCTCTTTCCAAAACTCCTCACTGTTTGGAAAACAAACAAATGAATCTCTGTGGTGAGAGAGAGACACTTTCTCCTGCCAGGATTCTGCGGTCATAATGCCTCATTATGACATCAGCAGCTTTCACTCTCCTATAGATTACAGTGAGATTCATTGTAGACTGCAGCATAAAATGTATCCAAAAGAGATTTTGTATATGAACTCTGGAGATACCTCCTTCTTCAGATTCCACCAACAAGGAAGGAAAACACTTCCTTAACTCATCAGACACTGAAAACCATATTCACTAACCTAGATAATTATATATAAAAAAGGACTAAAACAGCAAAATAGATAACTAATAGGCACTGGTTGTTAGATTCTTCTTCTTCCCTTTCCTCATCCCTCTGGACTTCTCTGACTAGAATAGCACTAGGAAGCAAAGAGGGAAGACACAAGCCACTACATTTTTGTTGAAAAAAAGTCATCTATCCAAATCAGCTGCCAAACTACATCAAATAATTTCCCATGGCCTTAAAATTGCAGTACATAGCTTATTTGTCAAATAATTTAATTTCCTCTGAGATATACAGGCATTGTACTCCCTTATATACAACAAATAAGAATTTCTGGTGACCACAGAAAGGGCTAATAGAGCTCAGCCTGATGAAATTGCTGTCAGTTTTTCACGAATCAGGGGACAACACCAAGGAGTCCTACTACACCGCTTTTTGCACTCCTTATGAACTATGTAAACTGCCATGCAGTCAATTATTTGTTAGAATAATGATATACCAGATGTCCTGAAATAAATAAATAATACACCATATCACACAGGGAATGGAGGAGTAGCGTAATGGTAAGTTAGATGTAAGGCACTGATAAGGCAAGCAGAGAATTTGAAAAGAAGCTTGCTGTAGATGGAAAAGCTCATAATAAAACTTTTTCAAGTACATTTGTAGCAAAATACACAAGAGAGAGTTAGTTTCACTATTAGATGATAGAGGGGTAAAAGGAGCACTAAGGGAGGACAAGGCCATAGCGGAGTGAATGAATGAATTCTTTGCTTCGGTCTTTACTGAAGATGATGTAGGGAAGTTACCCATGCAGAAATGAAATTTTAGGTGAGATATCAGAGGAATTTAAACAAATCTTGATAAATCTGGAAGAAGAAATACAGCAATTTGTTAAACTAAAGAGCAGAAATTACCTGCATTCCAGGTATTTCCCTGTCCCTGAGGGCTCACAATCTAAGGTTGTACCTAAGATAATGGAGGGTTAAGTGACTTGCACAAAGTCACAAGGAGAGTCAGTGGGATTTGAGTGCTGGTCTTCCTGATCCCACATTGATGCCCTAACCACTAAGCTACTCCTCCATTACATGCTTCATTGCCAGAGGATGTAGTAAAAGCTGTTAGTGTTGCTGGGTTAAAAAGAAGCTTGGACAAGTTCCTGGAGGAAAAGTCCAGAAACCATTATTAAAATGGACTGGAAAAATCCAGTGCTTATCCCTGGGACAAGCAGTTGATGTTGTTAAGTGCCATTGAGTCGGTGTCAGCTCTTAGTGACCCTCTGGATAGTTGTCCTAAACTGTGTTCGGTCTTCTGTCTGGCGGCTCATTGTTGATAGAGTGGCATCCATAAAATATTATAATTACTCCATTATAAACAGCACTTAATACAGGTAAAAGTAAAATTGTAGGTGCTTCTCCAGAAAATGGCACGGGGACGTCTCAGACTGATCGGCACAAAACACAGACACAATGTATCCTTCAGAGCCGCGATAGCATCAATGACAGTCCACCAGCCCAAACAGTCTCTTTGTATCACTTTTTTATAGCTTTTTACAGCTTTTTTTATATGTATAGATAGTATTTCCAATACACCCACAGCCTATAGCAAAATAGGAAGATATCAATTGCACTTAACTTCACTTCATGTACCCCAACACCAGTTGTCTTGGCGCCATTCGTTGCGTTTCACTCAATAACGTTGAGTTTCTTCAGGGGGATTTATTACTAAAAATAGGCAAAACGTTAAGTCAAAACAAAAACAATCACCATAAAATAGTTATCCCTCATATTAGTGCACAAGAAAAAATATATAATTCTAAACAGACACAGCTACCGGTCCCATACCTGAGAAGTTTAACTGATGCTGCCCACGTTTTCGGAGTCGGAGAGTGTATCTTGCAAAATTCAAGTGCTCAAACGCCGCGCATGCAGACAAGCTTCTAAGAGCACTTTTTAAAGGGCTTAATGACGTCAACTTTCATTCCGAGACTGATGCTCCATGTCAGAAAAAAAGACATATATGCATAATAAAAATGTAGATATATGGACAGGAGCCATAAAGCTATCGGCTAATGCTGGAAAATATTTAAACAATGTGCCAAAACATTGACAAATATAGACACAGTATCATCTTCTGCTATTGTCCCAAAATCTGAGCAAAAATGAGTATCAAAGAGAGGAAATACTATTTAAAGGCAAGCACCCCAGTCTATGACTGTGTTAAGCCCGCCAGGAAAAACTGACCGCAAAGTGAAGATCCACCACTGTTCACGATACAACAAGAATTATTCCTGTGACTTCCCATAAGCCCCCTGAGGGACTTCCTCAATGCAAAAGCACTGCAAACTTTCAAAAGTGTGTCCCTTCAATTTACAATGATGAACCAGTGGTGCTGTCAATACACCATGTTTCAGTCGACTTTTATGCTCTTGTATTCTGATCCGGAATGATCGAATCGTCTTTCCGACATATAAAAGATTACAGGAACAGCGTATAGCATATATGACACAGTTAGTAGCACAGGATGTATTCCCCTTCAGAAGGTGTATGTCCATTATAGGTAAAACGATCAGTTTCCCAAGTGATATCACATATAGTACATCGTCCGCACTTCCTATGGCCTGTGCTCTCTTCCGACACAATATGGGAACTGTCCGATCGCAAAACTGCAGGACTCAATCGTTCTTTAAGGTTTCGGCCACGTTGCCATACACATTGAATTCATTTATTTGCTAGCCCCGAGACAGTACTGAGCACATTCATATGTTTAGAAACAATCTTTTGAATTTTAAAACTCAGGGGAGAATAACCTGTGATCAGATTGATACACTCAGTATCAGCAGTCAGAGTAGTACAGGTATCATGGGGTTGCAGCAACTGTGTCCTATCATTATAAAGAGCGCGCCAATAAGCACGGGTAACAACATGAGATGGGTAACTTCGAGCAGTGAAATCTCTAGCTAGCATTTTAGCTTGTATCTTATAATCTTGAAGATCAGAGCAATTCCTACGATATCTCAAAAATTGCGAGGTAGGTAGACCATCTTTCAAGCGCAAAGGATGAGCACTGGTATAGTGAAGAAGAGTGTTCCGGTCCACCGATTTTCTATACAGGGACGTTTGCCATCCTGACGGGCCTTTTGTCACTAACACATCCAAAAAAGCCAGAGTAGAAGTGCTTATCGTGTGAGTGAACTGGATATGATGGTCTAAACCATTAAGCCAAACAAAAAAAGATGCTAACAAGTCTTCAGGACCTCCCCATATCATAAAGACATCGTCAATAAACCAAAGCCACATTCTGATATGAACTTGATAGGGAGATGTATCAATCCACCGATGCTCAAAAAAATCCCATAAATAAATTAGCGATAGAGGGGGCGCAGGTGGCCCCCATAGCAACCCCAGAGGTTTGGTGATAAATCACATTCTCAAAAACAAAATAATTATGAAAAATAACCAGTTTGGTCAACTGTACCAAAAAAGATAGTTGTTCTTCCGACAGATCACCCCGTTGTCTCAAAGCTTGCTCAACAGTAGCCAGAGCCTGTTCCTGAAGAATATTCATATATAGAGCAGTGATGTCTAAAGTCACTAAAATTGTACCCGGTTCAGTGGCCCATTGTGGATGATGGGACAACATTTCTAAAAAGTGCGAGGTGTCCTGAATATAAGACTCCAACTCCGAAAACATGGGCAGCATCAGTTAAACTTCTCAGGTATGGGACCGGTAGCTGTGTCTGTTTAGGATTATATATTTTTTCTTGTGCACTAATATGAGGGATAACTATTTTATGGTGATTGTTTTTGTTTTGACTTAACTTTTTGCCTATTTTTAGTAAATCCCCCTGAAGAAACTCAACATTATTGAGTGAAACGCAACGAATGGCGCCGAGACAACTGGCGTTGGGGTACATGAAGTGAAGTTAAGTGCAATTGATATCTTCCTATTTTGCTATAGGCTGTGGGTGTATTGGAAATACTATCTATACATATAAAAAAAGCTGTAAAAAGCTATAAAAAAGTGATACAAAGAGACTGTTTGGGCCGGTGGACTGTCATTGATGCTATCGCGGCACTGAAGGATTACATTGGGGTATGTTTACTAAACCACGCAATTGTGCGGGGCGCACTTGAGCGTGCGCTAAGGTACCTTAACGCACGCTAATAGTGCATTTTTGGTGCCCCGCATGCGTGCGCGCCGCCCGCACAAGAGCGCGGCGCGCTGATGTGCGATAGAGGCGTGGAAAGGCATTTTGAGGGCGGAGGAAGGCTCCCGAGGGGCGGGGGGACGGGGTCAATGGGTGGAGAGTGGGAGGGGAGAGGCTCCCCGCACAGGAGTGGGGCTGAATTTCGGCAAAAAAAATACCGCGAGTGAAACCCTCGCGTTAGAACCGATTTAAAGGGAAGAGAAACCATTTCCGTCAGCAATGTACAGCAAAACCGGGGAAACCTGCAAAACGTGAGCAGTGTGATACATGTGCACAGAACAAAATAGCAAATATAAATTGAAAATGACCACAACAAATTCCTAAAAAATTATAATCCAGCTGGGCAACAGTGATATTAATGGGCAACCATAAAAAACACTCCCAGGAAAGCTCCAAAAAAAGGAAATGATTTTTGGAAGGGTCTACGCTCCGTAGACCCTTTCAAAAATCATTTCATTTTATTGGAGCTTTCCTGGGAGTGTTTTATATGGTTGCCCAGTGATATCACTGTTGCCCAGCTTGGTCATGGGTTTTTGCCCCTTTTTCGAGGTCATTTTTGAGGCGTATTTGCATTTTTGTCTCCGTACAAGGTAAAATTGTGCAAAGCAGGGTTTCTGACTCATCCAGCCAGGATTCCTATCTCCAGGGACTGCACTGTTTCTGTGCTGTAATGGACACAGCCTGTGCCTGTAAAACCAGAGGGTCACAGGTTCAAATCCCAGCTGGGGCTCCTACCAACCCAGTCCCCATAGTTCTACCCATTATTAGAAGTTACAGTATATGCTGAAATGTTCTGAATGCCTTCCATATGGGGTAAGTAGATATTTAGCTGGCGTGTTCCCAGTCTGAATCCATATCTCTCTAGCAGGTATTTGAGAGGGGACCAGCAGCACATTGCAGGGACAAGGGCTTGCTTTCTGATTGTAGACTCACTCTCTGCTGATTTTATGTGGTGTAGATTAATTGGATTTGCAGATAGATAAGTCTTTCCAGAAGTACTGTTTGTCCCTTGAGAATCTTACTCTCCCCATTTCCTGCTTTTGTCATGTAGTGTTAAGATCAAAGCCAGAGTTAAATTAAGGGGCAATTTGGAAACTGCCCGCAATAGTGCAGAGTTCACAGTTCTTGAATCCGGAGCGTAGAAAGGAGAAAGATTTTGCTTAATTTGGTTTTGTTCTGCTTTCTTTCATTCATTTTATTCATATTGTTTCATTATAGTGCAGATAGTTTGATTTACTGTGCACAAAGGGGGTAATTTTATAAGGGATCGAGGAAAGTTACATACCATGGGCGCACATAAGTCCCGTTTTTTCAATGGCTTCTATGTGTATATGGGCCGTTACATGTGTACTATAGCTGGTCGCTATTTTATAAGTATACACATAAGGCTGATGGTGCGTATCTTCACTGTGGGCATTCAGATGAATGGAGCTTGGGCGGAATGTAGGCAGAGCACATAGTCACACACATGCGCATGTAAAATACGTGCAAACATTTATAGCAGCCATAGGGTGGTGCAAGTGCTTGTGCCTAGGTCTGACACATGCTTCCCGCGACTTACACCCCTGTTTTATAAAGTCAAGAATGCACTACTTACCTTTATAACACATATATTAAATATACCTGTAAAATTTGCGTTAACCTAAACACAGCTTATAAAATTATCCTCATAGGGGCTGATATTCAAACTCTTATCTGGACGACCAATGGGACCATTCAGGATAAGGGTGCGGAGTGAGATGTTCAGCGGCACTATCTGGATAGTGCCTCTGTCTCCACAGACTGTCCTGACACTGTCCGGTTAGTGCAGGGACGGTCTGCGGGCAGAGTGAGGGTGATGCTGGTGCTCTCTGAATAAGTGCTGACACTGTCCGGTTAGTGCAGGGACGGTCTGTGGGCAGAGTGAGGATGATGCTGTTGTTCTCTGAATAAGTGCTGACACTGTCCGGTTAGTGCAGGGACGGTCTGTGGGCAGAGTGAGGGTGATGCTGGTGCTCTCTGAATAAGTGCTGGCCCCTGTGATTTTCATCCGGCACTTATTTGGATAACTGAGGCCTCATGAAAATCTCACTCTCCGGATAAGTGCTGGCAGCACTTAATCTGGATATTCAGTGGCAGCTCTTATCCAAATATTGCTGCCAAATATCCCACTGATACAGAAAGAAACCCACTGTACACAGAAACACTAATGAGAGTCAAAAGATCCCATAAGAGCAGAAAACTCCTTCTGCTTGGGGGCTCTCGGATCCAACGTCTTCTCCTGTATGTATTAACACTATCAATATTTCCTCATCCATTCAGAATGAACATCAGGCTGTTCAAATTCACTCCATGATGTGATTCTTTTTGGTTTGGAATAGGCTTTTTATGTGAGAAACCTTCTCTTATATCCAAGATTGAGCGGGAGGAAGATCCATGTGTCAGGGACCAGCAGGACCCTAGAGACAGAAGACTGAAAAGCTCCTGGAGAGGTGAGTGATAGCTCAGGGACAGAAGGGGACTCCTGGGCAGTCTGGGGTCTCTGCTCTATCTGTATAGGGAGGGGGGAAAGAGGCTGCATTCCCATGACATTAGAGAAGCTGTGAGTGAGTTTTGTAGCGGAACTCTAGAAATATATAATGACGTTTCATGTTAAGTAATATACTAACACAGTAATACAGTAAATGACGACAGAAAAAAAACAGCATGATCCATAATGCTCTGCCCAGTAAGGTAGCTATGTTATACCCACTGCTTCATGGAGGTTGCCCCCTCTATGCCTTTGCTTAGGGTTGTTCCTGCTGGTCTGTGCAGGTTATTCTACTCAATGCCCTTGTTTAGAGTTGTACCCACCAATCTGTGCAGGTTATTTTTATTTATTTATTTAAACATTTCTGTGCCACGTTTTCCAAAGGATCAAGCACGGTTTACATTTAACAACAGTGTGAATAGTACAACATGAACAGGTACATATTCGGTTACATGGAACTATGTAGACTATATACAATAGAACAAAATACATTGAACTGGAAACATGATACAATGTTAAACTATATACAATGGAAGAGAATATAATGAAGTAAAATCATAAGGATGGGATAGGTGAACTCTCTGAACGGGAGATCTCAACAAAAACAGTTTATTGCTATGTGTAGAAGCGGAGTTAAAATGCACTAATGGGTTGTGTCTGGTGTATTGTGATCTGCTAGGGTACCAAAGTGAATTGTAAAAAGGTGTGTTTTGAGTTTTTTACGGAACGTGTATAGGTCATTTATTTCTCTGAGGTTGTTTGGGAGATCATTCCAGAGGATGGGTGCGATGTGGGAGAAGGCCTTGTTGCTTGTTAACTTTTTGGATTTCCTGAATTCCATTGGTATAATGAGTTTATTTTTGTTCCTGTTCCGTTGATTTTGATTGGGGGCTTCCTTTGAGATTAGTGTGGAAAAGAACGAAGGGGCAATGTTATTGATTAGTTTGAAGATTGATAGATGAATTTTGTAGATTATATGGCTTTGTTTGGGTAGCCAGTGGAGGGTGGACAGTATGGGAGTGATGTGTTCCAGTATATTGACATTCATGGTTATTCTAGCTACCACATTTTGGGCTAGTTGTAGTCTTCTTAGGTTCTGTTTTGCAATGCCCTGTAGAGTAATATTGGCAAAGTCAAAATGAGGTGTAATAATTACCTGAATAACAGATTTAAAGTCATGGTGGTGGAGCAGTGGACGGAGCTGTTTTACAAGTTTAAGCTTGTAAAATATCTTTTTAGTTGTGTGCTTTATATGAGATGCCATACTGAGGGTACGGTCAATAATGACTCATGTATTTCACCTCATTTTTGACTGCAATGTTTATATCCTGGAGCCTAATCAATGATAGAGGGGTGAAGTTCTGGTTTCTGGTGACATACATTGCATCTGTTTTAGAAAAATTAATATAAAAGTTGTGGTTCTTGAGCCATTGTAATATTTCAGAGAAGCAATCAGAGAGTAATTGGGTTGACGGATATGAAATGTTAAAAGGTAGGAAATGTTTGAAGATGGAACAGATGGGTTGAAGATAAATATTAAAAAGGAGGGCTGAGAGGGCAGAGCCCTGGGGGAGACCTTGTTCTTGTTTGTATGGTATTGACATTTGCTGATCAATTCTTACTGCTTGTGTTCTGTCAGATAAGTAAGAGGAAACCATTTTAAGACTGTTTCATTGATCCCTCCTATCTGGTGGAGTCTGGTTAGCATTAATTGGTGATTTACAGTGTCAACAGCTGCGGAAATGTCCAGAAATATGAGGAGAAAGGCTTGCTTAGAATCATCGATTCCACGTGTAAGTGTGTCGATGAGCACTGTGAGTAATGTTTCAACTCCATGATAGGGGCGGAAACCATATTGTTGTTCGTCCAGTGGGGTAGAGGAGTCAAAGTGGTCCTGGAGATGGATTTGGAATATTTTTTCTATTAGTTTTACCATGAATGGGAGGCTTGATATGAGTCTGTAGAAAGTGGGGGAGTTTTTGTCAGAGGCGTTGTTTTTCACACTGAACACACTACTAAGACACTTATCCACTCTTTACTCACCTCCTGTCTAGACTATTGTAACCTACTCCTTGCTGGTCTCCTGCTGAATCATCTCTCTCCCCTTCAATCTGTTCAACACTCTGCTGCGTGGCTTATTTTCCACCAGCCTCATCATGCTCATATAACCCCTCTTCTCAAGACACTTCATTGGCTCCCTGTCCGTTTCTGCATCCATTTCAAATTTCTCCTGCAAATCAATATGCAAAGTAGAAATTAGTTAGAAAGTGTTCTCAAATCGAATTCTATGAATCATCTATAGAACCCACATGTTAAGCAATAACCAAAAGAAAACTCAATATTATACTGACTTCATCAGTGCATAAAGCAAGCTCAGAAAATTGATGACATTTAATATTTTAATGTATGTTCAGTATGGGTCCGATTCTGACATGCTAATAGTGGGGCTGTATGTCCCAGTGAAATGTCCAGCCCTACTAAACTCTGTGACCATATGCTGGTTCAAGTGCTCCCCGCACATGGAGAGCGCTGGACAGGGATGGGATGGGGTGGAGGTTGGGCAGAGACACCCGGAAGTACAGGGTTGATTCAGGTCATGGTCCAGTGCATCCGGTGAGCGGATGATGACCGTGCTATCTATTCCACCTTGGAGATGGAATAAGGCACGGCGATGGTGGCGATAGGGCCCAGCAGCCCCGCAGCAGCACAGGAGCTGCAGCAGGCGATTTCCCTCTGCCCGATCCCGGCCCTGGCAGGCCCCACCATGGGTCAGGCTGCGGGGAAAGGCAGGTTTGCGGGCTGGCAGGCTGTTGGCACTGCTGGGCATCTCAGTGCCATGGCGAGGGCACACCAACAGGAGTATAGGGCAGGCTGGATGGGGTGTCTGTAGGATGTCCTGCACCATGGAATAGGAGCAACGCCGGGCCATCTGGGTGCTCGATTCTGTAGCCGTGGGAACATCTAGCTCCCGCAGTTGCAGGATCGGGTACTAATTTGGTCCGTCTATTACTTGGCCGCCCAGACGGTCTGCATGTGCCCTGTTCTTTGTAAACTCAATGTTGCCTGTATGCATTGCAGTATGTTTTGTTCAATGTACACCGCGCTGATTTTAATAGCGCGGTATAGAAGAAATGTTAAATAAATAAATAAATAAATCACAGAATTGGGCGCCACGCCTTTTATACATTTTTACATTTTGTGTTTTTAAGATATAATTTCTGAGGAAGGCACATTCCAAAACATGGTCATGTTATCCTCTCGGTGATTTGAAATGTCCTATCTATCTCTTCACATGAAAAGTGTGGGAACCTCTGAGCAACTCCATAGAATATCTAAATATCATATACTATGTGGTCATTGTGTGAACCCAGCAAATTCTGTTCTCATCATTATTAGCTTTCCATATTCACTAATACACGGTTAATATCTCTTGTTTATATCCAGCAGTTACTGAGACCATCCTGGAAGAGAAGAAAAAGGAAAATAAAAAAGAACATCTTGTAGAAAGAGTTAAAATCCTAAGAAATTCAAGAAATGTCCCTGCAAATATTTTCTGTGGGACTGAGAGGAACAATACAAGGAATTGTCAGCAGGAATCAGAGAAGGAGCAGAGAGACTCTGCAGGAGACTCACCGGATGGAGTCACTGAGTGTGAGAGAAGTGACAGGAAGCTCACAGACATCCCTGAGCCCCAGAGACACCTGAGAGCAGAGAGAACCTTCCAAAATAGTAACAGTGACCAAATGACTTTCACTCCTCACCAAGGAGAGAGGAAAGGGACGAAATCCTTTCTGTGTGATGCCTGTGGAAAAAGCTTTAATAGGAAATATCAGTTATTATTGCACCAGAAAACCCACACTAGAGAGAGACGCTTTTCATGCTGTCAGTATGACAGATGTTTCAAACAGAAGGTAAATCTGAAATTATATGAGAGAATTCATGCTGAAGTTAAACCATTTCCATGTATTGAATTTAACAAAAGGTTCTGTCATAAGGAATCACTAATTACACACCAAAAGACTGGAAAAAGTAGTGAATATGTGAAATCTTGCAACATCAAGCAGTTCACAAAACAGAACCAGAAAATAAACATAGAAGAGAGAAATTTGTCATCTTCAGCATTTGCGAACATATTTACGGGTCTATCAGACATGAAAATTCATCAAGGGAGACACACTGGAGAGAAACCTTTCACTTGTTCTGAGCGTGATAGCAGCTTCATTTATTTGTCACAACTGAAAACCCACCAACTGATCCACAGCAGAAAGAAACCCTTTACATATGCTGAGTGTTGTAAAAACTTCAAGAGCATGTCATATTTGAAAATCAATCAAATGATTCACTGCGGAAAAAAACCCTTTACACCTTCTGAGTGTGGTAAAAACTTCTGTAGATTGTCAAAACTGAAAACCCACCAAATAATCCACAGCAGAAAGAAAACCTTTATATGTACTGAGTGTAATAAAAGTTTTTATCAATTATTGACTCTAAAATGGCATCAAAAGATCCACAGCAGAAACATTTTGAAACTGCAAATCCACCAAATGATCCAAAGCAGGAAAAAACATTTTATATGTACTGAGTGTAATAAAAGTTTCACTCGCTCATCAAATCTGAAAAATCATCAAATGATGCACAGCGGAAAGAAACCCTTTACATGCACTGAATGTAATAAAAGTTTTAATCAGTCATCCGATCTAAAAAGGCATCAAATGATGCACAGCGGAGAGAAACCTTTTTCCTGCACCGAGTGTAATAAAAGTTTCAAAAGGTCATCACATCTGAAAAATCATCAAATGATGCACAGCGGAAAGAAACCCTTTACATGCACTGAGTGTAATAAAAGTTTTAATCAGTCATCTGATCTAAAAAAGCATCAAATGATGCACAGTGGAGAGAAACCTTTTTCCTGCACTGAGTGTAATAAAAGTTTCAATCGGTCATCACATCTGAAAAGTCATCAAATGATACACAGCAGAAAGAAACCTTTTACTTGCACTGAGTGTAATAAACATTTCTGTCAGTCATCCGAACTAAAAAAGCATCAAATTCTGCACAGCGCAGAGAAACCCTTTACATGCACTGAGTGTAATAAAAGTTTCAATCGGTCATCATATCTGAAAAGTCATCAAATAATACACAGCGGAAAGAAACCTTTTACATGCAGTGAGTGTAATAAAAGTTTCAATTGGTTATCAAATCTGAAAAAGCATGCAGTAATACACAGCGGAAAGAAACCTTTTACATGCAGTGAGTGTAATAAAAGTTTCAGTTGGTTATCAAATCTGAAAAAGCATGCAATAATACACAGTGGAGAGAAACCTTTTACATGCACTGAGTGTAATAAGTTTCAATCGGTCATCATATCTGAAAAGGCATCAAATGATACACAGCGGACATAAACCTTTTACATGCACTGAGTGTAATAAAAGTTTCAATTGTTCATCTGGTCTGAAAAAGCATCAAATAATACACAGTGGAAAGAAACCTTTTACATATACTGAGTGTAATACAAGTTTTAATCGGTCATCTACTCTGAAAATACACAGCAGAAAGCAAGCAGAAAGGCTCTCTTTGCCACAATGCAAGAACTATGCTGAGCATTAGCAGTAAATCAAGAACCTGAGATCGTACTCCACATAACCTGACTTAGAAGTGAGTTTCATGACTGTCATTGTGTGCACTAAACTCACCCATTTGGAGAAAGAAACCTTTTAGATGCACTGAGTGTAATAATAGTTTCTAACAGTCATCACATCTAAAAAGGCATCAAATTATACATAGAGGAAAGACATGAATCACCATGAATTCAATTACAAAAATCAGTGTGTGCCAAGACTGTATATCCCTAGAGCTGAAGGAGGCTAGGCCTCATAGAGATTGATTACACATACTGAGCTACTATCATAGGCAGACTGTATATCCCTAGAGCTGAAGGAGGCTAGGCCTCATGGAGATTGATTACACATACTGAGCTACAATCATAGGCAGACTGTATATCCCTAGAGCTGAAGGAGGCTAGGCCTCATAGAGATTGATTACACATACAGAGCTACTATCATAGGCAGACTGTATATCCCTAGAGCTGAAGGAGGCTAGGCTTCATAGAGATTGATTACACATACTGAGCTACTATCATAGGCAGACTGTATATCCCTAGAGCTGAAGGAGGCTAGGCTTCATAGAGATTGATTACACATACTGAGCTACTATCATAGGCAGACTGTATATCCCTAGAGCTGAAGGAGGCTAGGCCTCATGGAGATTGATTACACATACTGAGCTACAATCATAGGCAGACTGTATATCCCTAGAGCTGAAGGAGGCTAGGCCTCATAGAGATTGATTACACATACTGAGCTACTATCATAGGCAGACTGTATATCCCTAGAGCTGAAGGAGGCTAGGCCTCATGGAGATTGATTACACATACTGAGCTACTATCATAGGCAGACTGTATATCCCTAGAGCTGAAGGAGGCTAGGCCTCATGGAGATTGATTACACATACTGAGCTACAATCATAGGCAGACTGTATATCCCTAGAGCTGAAGGAGGCTAGGCCTCATAGAGATTGATTACACATACTGAGCTACTATCATAGGCAGACTGTATATCCCTAGAGCTGAAGGAGGCTAGGCCTCATAGAGATTGATTACACATACTGAGCTACTATCATAGGCAGACTGTATATCCCTAGAGCTGAAGGAGGCTAGGCCTCATAGAGATTGATTACACATACTGAGCTACTATCATAGGCAGATTGTATATCCCTAGAGCTGAAGGAGGCTAGGCCTCATAGAGATTGATTACACATACTGAGCTACTATCATAGGCAGACTGTATATCCCTAGAGCTGAAGGAGGCTAGGCTTCATAGAGATTGATTACACATACTGAGCTACTATCATAGGCAGACTGTATATCCCTAGAGCTGAAGGAGGCTAGGCTTCATAGAGATTGATTACACATACTAAGCTACTATCATAGGCAGACTGTATATCCCTAGAGCTGAAGGAGGCTAGGCCTCATAGAGATTGATTACACATACTGAGCTACTATCATAGGCAGACTGTATATCCCTAGAGCTGAAGGAGGCTAGGCCTCATGGAGATTGATTACACATACTGAGCTACTATCATAGGCAGACTGTATATCCCTAGAGCTGAAGGAGGCTAGGCTTCATAGAGATTGATTACACATACTAAGCTACTATCATAGGCAGACTGTATATCCCTAGAGCTGAAGGAGGCTAGGCCTCATAGAGATTGATTACACATACTGAGCTACTATCATAGGCCTTCAGACCTACCTAACTGCATCATCAGATGCAAATGCACAAAAAGTGCTGAAATATGAAAGTAAACATCCGGAATCTGTCACCATCATCAAACTTGGACATGCGTTCCGATGACTGGAAGGAATGATCAACAATCCACAAGCATACACAGGGAAAGAAGTAACAGAATTTGCAACACAATAGGAAAAATCTCTACAGAGAACAAGATTAACAAACAAGGAAAAACAAGTGGCAAAGCACAAATACAATGGGAAATACTGAATGTTTCTCCAGGAACTCTTTATCGATCAAGAAAGGACACATGAATGGTTATGGAGAGGTGAACTGAAACTGAAGGATGAGAGGTTGATAGTTGCAGCCAAGGATAGCGGATTATGGACAAGATAGTTTACAGTGAGCATTGAAAAAAATGGCAAAACAGACATATGTCACTTCTGGAAACAGTGACTCACCTCATAGCTGGCTGTGAAGTTCTAATGGCTGAAAATTTCTATACAGAAAGACACAATAAAGTAGCATGTCTCTTCCTTTGGAAACTTCATAAACACTATTTATTTATTTTATTTTATTTTATTTTATCTATTTCGACAGTTTTGTATACCACCTTATCCTTCAATCAAAGTGGTCACAACACAATTGGGGGAGGGGATATGAGACATACAGTAGTATTTACAGGGAACTATAACATCACTGTGCCTGAATGGGTCATAATGCCAGTGCCTAAGAGAATCACAGAGAATGAGGAGGTTATGATCATCTGAGATACTCCCATTCTGACTGATAAAAAGCTGGATATAGTGGTAAAGGAAAAAAACCACCAGAACTGCACTGATTATAGAGGTGTCAGTTCCAAGAGACTACTCTGTGAATTGCTTTGAGAGGGAGAAGATCCTGAAATACCAGGAAATGCACTCAGAGATCACGAAAATGTGGCAGAAAGATACAGTTATTTCCCATCGTATTGGGTGCCACAGGCTTAATTAAGAGGAACTTCCAAGCACACTTTGATAAACTACCCATACACATAACATCTTATGAACTCCAGAGGGAGGCTCTCTTTGGTATGATGCAAGTATTACATGGAGCATTAGCAGTAAATTTGAGAAACTGAGATCATACTCCACATACCCTGGCTTAGAAGTGAGATTCATGACTGTCATGCTATGCACAAAACTCAACCATTTGGAGAAGTTGCCCTCGGAATAAAACAGAAAAGAAAGCTATCAAAATAGACTAGACAGAACCTAAAACAGTTCTACAGTGAACGGCAAAAGAGCATAAATAAGATAAAAACAACATCAATCAAAGCTGAAACATAAACCTATGAGGACCTATACAGCAGAGTCAAGAAGTAGAGTGGTTACCATACATACAGGAACATTTAGAAAATCAAACATCAAAATTATGGAATGGCCTGTGTAACAACAAAAGATCTGGGAAGCAAGTTAAACCCCAAACTGGAAGAGCTCTGGCACAGATTGAGTGACCAACTTTTGGCTCAAGCAGTTAACATCACTCCAACAAGATCACCCCTGATACGGTCCAATGTTTTCCCCCCAGCTACCACCCTTCTTCCCCCAGATTTCTCCTCCTTATCTCCCGACACCCAAGCATCCACATGGTTTTCCTCCCTCTTCTCCGCCTTTGATTCTATTGCCCCCCTTTGCCCCCGCCTAGCAAAGCATCGTATCTCACAACCCTGGTTTCATTCCGGTCTCCGCCTCCTTCGCTCTAAACTCCGCAGGCTGAACGCCATTGGCGTAAGAACCCCTCCCCAACTACCCTGTCTTCTTTTATAGCTCATCATGCCTTCTACCGTTCCCAGACTCTCCTTGCAAAACGCACATTTATTTCCAATGCCATCACTTATGCCCCAAATCAGACCCGCCACCTCTACTCTACACTCCGGTCTCTCACCTCCCTTCATCCCGATTCCTCTTCTGCACCTACCCATCCTACCCCAGCCCCTCCTCTGCTAGCCTCTACTTTCAGTGCAAAAGTCACTTCTCTAAGAGCGTCCTTGCCGGCCTGTCCTCCACCTATTTCCTCCCCACCCCCTACAGCTTCCCCCCCCCCTTTGTCCCACCTCTCCCACACATGGTCATCATTCGCACTAACCACATCAGCTGAAATTCATAAACTCATTTCTACCTCTAACAAGACTTTCTGCCCCCTCGATCCCATCCCATCTTCATGGTTACTTACACCCTCTCTCTCCTTCCTTCCCTCTATCCTTTCCATATTAAACAATAGTCTCTCCACAGGAATTTTCCCCCACCCCTGGAAACATTCTCTAATCCGCCCAATCCTCAAGAAATCCTCCCTTGACCCGCATGACCCAACCCATTACCGCCCCGTCTCACACCTTCCATTCCTCTCTAAGCTCCTTGAAAAGATCGTCTTTGCACAACTTTCGCATCATCTCGATTCCACCAATTACCTTCACCCCCGTCAATCAGGCTTCCGTCCAGGTCACAGTGTTGAAACCATCCTCCTTGCTTTCACTAATTCCTTGCATGTGGCACATGACCGTGGTGACATCTCGGTAGCGGTAGCACTTGACCTTTCAGCGGCTTTCGACCTGGTCGACCATTCCCTCCTTCTAGCTCGTCTCCGTGAAGCTGGTCTTCATGGCACTTTCTATAGGTGGTTTCATTCTTTTCTCTACGCCCGATCTGCCTCAGTCCTTTCTGCCTCCTCCTCTATACCACCTTCTGCCCCCTTCCCTTTACCCTGTGGGGTCCCCCAGGGTTCTGTCTTGGCTCCTCTTCTGTTTAATCTTTTCTTGGTGCCCCTCACATTAGTCATCCAGCAATTCGGGATCTCTGCTTTGTACTATGCGGACGATATTGTTCTTCTTCACCACACGTCCCCCTCCCCTCCCGATCTCACTCCTTTAAATAGCTGCCTCCCAGCCATCACTCACTGGTTGACCCAGAACTGTCTCCACCTTAAACTTGCTAAGACCACCGCCATCTGGTTCCCTCACGGTCATCCTTCCCCCTCTCTAGCTCTGTCCCTTTCCAGCACTCCCATATCCTTGGTCACTACCTTTCGCTATCTCGGTGTCCCCTTCGACTCGGACCTTACCTTTCACGCTCATATCTCCCACATCACCAAAACCTCTTTCTATTTTCTACGTCAAATTCGCGCCATTCATCCTTTCCTCTCCCCTTCCGCTCTTTCCACTCTACTTCTCTCCCTAGTTATGTCCCGGGTCGACTTTTCTAATTCTATTCTGACCGGCCTGGTGTTCACCGCCTTCAGAGAATCCAAAACACCGCAGCTCGCCTTCTCACTCATTCATCCTCTTATCACCACACAACACCTCTTCTCCTCCATCTACACTGGCTACCCGTTTCCTTTCGCTCCCAATATAAACTACTCACCCTGGTTCATAAAGCCCTACACACCAGTACCCCACAATATCTAGCTGATCTTATTCATTTTCACACCCCCAGACACTCCCCCCCCCCCGCTCGTTCCATTTAAACCGTCTTACCCTTCCCTCCCCTTCCGCTGCCCACCTTTAATCCACTCGCTCCTCAGCTTTTTTCTTCATAGGCCCTGCACTTTGGAACTCCCTTCCCACTTCCCTCCGCTTAGAACCCTGTCACGCAGCATTCAAGCAACAGCTAAAAACCCACCTTTTTTCCCTGGCCTTTAACCTCCCCACCTCCTCTTCCCCCTCGCAGCTCTACTCTGCCTCCTCGGCTGTTCCTTACCCCACTCTGCTTTTATAAATTGTAAATTTCTTTTCCTTTCCGGCTCTGTGCCTTGCTTTTATTGGTTTTACTTATTGTACACCGCTTTGATTTTACTGAAGGGCGGTTAATCAAGTTTTAATAAACATAAACATATGGCATACTGTAAAAACCAACTGATCAAGCAGCCAAACTTAACACCACAATAGTAACCATAGGAAGAGCATTTCTCCTTCCAAAGGTGGGCCTATGTAAGATTCCCAAAAATTACAGACCACTAACTTGTTTACGTACAATCTATAAGCTGTTCACTACAATAGATGTAGGCAGGGCAATAAGAGGGAGTATATGGACCAATTAATGTTGAATAAGGCCGTCACGGCCCATGCTAAAAAAAAAGCAGGAATCTCAGTATAGCATGGATTGATTATAAGAAAACTTTTGACATGCCCCACACTCTTGGATAATAAATTGCCTTGAAATGTACAAAATAAATCCTGGTTTGATAGAGTACAGTAAATTCACCATGTGGCAAATCACACTTTTTGAAGCATGAAGATGGTCAGTACTTCATTCCTAACATTAAGATCCAGTGAGGAACATTTCAGGGACATTCTCTGTCACCACTTCTGGTTTGTATAGCATGTAATTCAATGAGTACTCTCATCAAATCTTTAGGATACGGACTTAGCCTGAATCCTCGAGAAGGTAACAACCCAGATGTACTATCCTATTTACTATTTGTAGACTACCTGAAGCCCTGCAGTTTCAGTGACTCCAATTAGCAGAGCAACATTGTGTGATGAAAAGCTTTTCTTTTGGAAAAACTTAGAGAAGCTAGTAAAGTAATCAGAAAAGCAAAGATTCAAAAAGAGGAGGAAATAGCCAGTGCAATAAATGGGGGGGATAAGACATTTTTCAGGTATGTTAGTGAGAAGATGAAGGGCAAAAGTGGTATTGTCGAACTCTAGGGTGAAGGGGAGGAATATGTAGAAGCTGATTTGGATAAAGTAGAATTGCTTAACAAATATTTTGGTTCTGTGTTCACAGATGAAGAACTAGGAGCAGGACCTCAGAAAACACCCACAAAGAGGAACAAAAGCAAGGGGCATAAGAACATAAGATATGCCATACTGGGTCAGACCAAGGTCCATCAAGCCCAGTATCCTGTTTCCAACAGTGGCCAATCTAGGTCATACGTACTTAGCAGTTTCCCCAAAAGACACAGGTTCCGCAATGCTTGTACTGGGTCAAGCATTGATATCCTGGGTCCCTTCTTAATAATGGTTTATGGACCTTTCCTCCAGGACCTTGTCCAAACCTTTTTTAAACCCAGCTACACTAACAGCCTTTACTACATCCTCCGGTAACAAATTCCAGAGTTTGATTACACGTTGAGTGAAGAAATATTTTCTTTTATTAGTTTTAAATAGTTTACCCTGTAGCTTCATTGCATGTCCCCTAGTCTTTCTATATTCTGATAACGTAAACAATCGATCTACGTTTACCCGTTCCACGCCATTCATTCATTTATAGACTTCTATCATATCTCCCCTCAGCCATCTCTTTTCCAGGTTAAAGAGCCCTAACCTTTTTAGCCTTTCTTCATAGGAGTATCCTTCCATCCCCTTTACCATTTTGGTAGCTCTTCTCTGAACCTTTTCTAATAACGCTATATCCTTTTTAAGATATGGCGACCAGAATTGCCCACAATATTCAAGGTGCGGTCTCACCATGGAACAATATAGAGGCATTATAATATCTTTTGTTTTATTTTCCATTCCTTTCCTTATGATACCTAGCATTCTATTTGCTCTCTTGGCTGATGCTGCACACTGGGCCGAGGGTTTTAACATGGTATCCACATAAACGCCTAAATCTTTTTCCTGGGTGGTGGTTCCTAATGTAGAACCTTGCATCGTGTAACCATAGTTTGGGTTGTTCTTCCCTAGGTGCATAACTTTGCACTTGTCCACATTAAATTTCATCTGCCATTTTGATGCCCAGTCTTCCAATTTATCAAGACCCTCTTGCAATTTTCCACAATCCTCTTGGGTTTTAACAACTTTAAATAGTTCTGTGTCATCTGTAAATTTGATAACCTCACTCGTTATTCCACTTTCCAGGTCATTTATGAATATGTCAAAAAGCAGCGGACCCAGCACAAATCCCTGGGGTACACCACTATTCACCTTTCTCCATTGGGAAAATTGGCCATTTAGCCCAACCCTCTGCTTTCTATCTTTTAACCAGTTCTTGATCCACAGTAGTACACTGCCTCCTATCCCATGACTTTTTAATTTTGCCAAAAGTCTCTGATGAGGGACCTTGTCAAAGGCTTTCTGAAAGTCCAGATACACCACTTCAACCGACTCATCTTTGTCCACCTGTTTATTCACACTTTCCAAAAAAACATAATAGATTAGTAAGACAAGATCTTCCTTGTCTAAAACCATGTTAGCTGTCTCCCATTAAGCCATGACTATCTACATGATGAGTAATTTTATTCTTTATGATGGTTTCTACCATTTTTCCCAGTACTGACGTGAGGCTCACCGGTCTGTAGTTTCCCGGATCACCCCTGGAACCCTTTATAAAAATTGGCGTTACATTGGCGATCCTCCAATCTTCAGGTATTACAGATGATTTTAATGAAAATTCACAGATTACTAATAGCAGGTCTGCAGTCTCATATTTCAGTTCTTTTAACACCCTTGGATGTATACCATTCGGCACAGGTGATTTGCTACTCTTCAGTTTATCTAATAGTTGTAATACATCTTCCCGATGTATCGATATTTCCTTCAATTCTTCCACACCTTTAAATACCACTTCAGTCATGAGTTACATCTCTACATCTTCCTCCGTAAAGACCGAAGCAAAGAATTCATTCAGTCTCTCCGCTATCGCCTTGTCGCCTCTTAGTGCCCCTTTAACTCCTCTATCATCTAATGGACCAACTGACTCTCAGGTTTTTTGCTACGAATGTACTTGAAAAAATCTTTATTTCGCGTTTTTGCTTCCGCAGCAAGCTTCTTCTCAAATTCTCCCTTTGCCTGCTTTATCAATGCCTTGCATTTGACTTGCCAGTGCTTGTGCTGTTTCCAGGTTTCGTCGTTTGGCTCATTTTCCATTTCCTGAAAGATGTATTTTTGGCAACAACAGCCTCTCTGACCTCACCTTTAAACCATGCTGGCAGTTTTTTGGACTTCCTTCCACCTTTCTTAAAGCGTGGAATACATCTGGTCTGGGCTTTCAAGATAGTATTTTTCAACAACACCCAAGCTTGATGTAAGTCTTTAACCTTTGCAACTGCTCCTTTTAGTCTTTTTCTAACTATTTTCCTCATTTTATCATAGTTTCCCTTTCGAAAGTTAAAAGGTAGTACTGTGGATTTCCTTACTATCCCTCCTCCACTAATTAAATCAAAGGTGATCATGCTATGATCACTATTGCCAAGTGGCCCCAACACCCTTATCTCTTTGCACTAGATCTGGTGTTCCACTAAGGACTAGGTCTAATATGGCTTCCCCTCTGGTTGGTTCATGAACCAGCTGCTCCAAGAAGCAGTCATTTATGTCATCTAGGAACTTTATCTCCCTAGCATGTCCTGCCGTGACACTGACCCAGTCGATACCGAGGTAATTTAAATCACCCATTATTATTACTGAGCTATAACTTTTGTTAGCTTCCTTGATTTCTTTGAGCATTTCATCATCCATTTGTTCATTCTGGCCAGGCGGTCGATAGTATACCCTCACTGCCATCGCCTTCCCCTTTTTACATGGAATTTCAATCCATAGAGATTCTACAGCAAATTTTGTTTCCTGCAAAACTTTAATCCTTTCTGACTCAATGCCCTCTAACATACAGCGCAACTCCTCCACCAATTTGATCAGCTCTATCATTACGATATAGTTTGTATCCAGGTATCACAGTGTCCCACTGGTTGTCCTCCTTCCACCATGTCTCTGATATTCCAATCATATCTAACCTCTCATTTAATGCTATATATTCTAACTCTCCCATCTTATTTTTTAGACTTCTAGCATTTGCATACAAGCATTTTAGAGACTGTATTTTATTCATATTAGTTTGGCTGTTGGTAGACATGGGTAATTTGGGATATTTAAGCTCTGTCTGCTCCATACTCGAGGGCATTTGGGCTACTTTACTCTTTTTTGGAACACTTATTAAAAGAGGGCTGCTACACAGTACCCTGTCCTGTGCTGCTGAGGTAAGCTATACTCTTGTTTGATTTTAAATTTTAAATTATAGCTCTTTGCTGCTGCTAGGCTCTAACTTATTATGAAATTTAAACTACAAGCTCTTTGCTGGGTATGATATGTAACCAGAAAGTTCTCTTCTGTGTTTTAAATTTAAACTTAAACTGCTGGTACTAGGCCCTGACTGATTTAACAAAAAATAGTGGGTTCCCAGATTAATTAGCTTTAATACAAAGAATTCCTTACAGAAAATTCCCAGAAGTATATACTCACAATTGCAGATCTCTCTCCAGAAGTAACAGTCCCCTTTTGTAGTCCTGCAAGACTGAAGATCACAGAGCTCTGGTTGAGCTATTTATGCCTGTGCTGCTGAGGTAAGCTGTGACTAACTTCCTGGGTGATTACCAGTCCTTGCTTGGATAGGAGTCTTTCAAAATGGCCTTTTGTCCTGCCACCTGGTGTTAACACCTATTGAAAAAGGTTTCACAGGTCTCTTGCCCCCTAGGTAGAAGGCCTCTTTGTAAAGGTCTCTAGAATACTTTATTTGCTCTTCAAAGAGTACTGACCCTGTTTTGCCTTTTGTGCTAATCTATATTCTTATTTAAATTATAGCTCTTTGCTGCTGCTAGGCTCTAACTTATTATGAAATTGAAACTACAAATTCTCTGCTGGGTTCTAAATTTAACCAGAAAGCTCTCTTCTGTGTTTTAACTTTAAACTAAAAGTACTTTGCTGATGCTAGGCCCTGAATGACTATTAAATTTAAACTACAAGCTCTCTGCTGGGTTCCAAATTAAACCAGAAAGCTCTCTTCTGTGTTTTAAATTTAAACTAAAAGTACTTTGATACTAGGTCCTGAGAGACTATTAAATTTAAACTACAAGCTCTCTGCTGGGTATGAAATGTAACCAGAAAGTTCTCTTCTGTGTTTTAAACGTAAACTTAAACTGCTGCTACTAGGCCCTGACTGATTTAACAAAAAATAGTGGGTTCACAGATTAATTAGCTTTAATACAAAGAATTCCTTACACAAAATTCCCAGAAGTATATACTCACAATTGCAGATCTCTCTCCAGAAGTAACAGTCCCCTTTTGTAGTCCTGCAAGACTGCAAAAGGGGACATCTTGAACAATTTTCAGAAGACTGTGTTCGTGATAAACTAGCTAAGTTTAAAGTAGACAAAGTGATGGGACCTGATGGGATACACCCTAGAATACCAGGGGAACTTGGGGACAGTCTAGCAGCTCCACTGACTGACCTTTTCAATGCCTCCTTGGAGTCGGGAGTGGTACCAAAGTATTGGAGAAAGGCACATGTTGTCCCTTTACACAAAGTGGAAGTAAGGATGTGATTGAAAACTACAGGCTGGTTAGTTTAACTTTGGTGGTAAGTAAATTATTGGAAATGCTACTGAAAGAGAAAATAGAGAGGTTTCTGGAGTCCAGCAGATTACAGGATCAGTGGCAGCATGGATTCACCAGAAGCAGGTCTTGTCAGACAAATCTGATTGATTTCTTTGACTGGGTGACCAGGGAGTTGGACCAAGGAAGAGCCCTAGATGTGGTGTATTTAGATTTCAGTAAAGCCTTTGACACCGTTCCTCAGAGGCGACTTATAAACAAACTGAGCAACCTAAGGATGGACCATAAAGTTACTGCTTGGGTTAGAAATTAGTTGAGTGGGAGGCAACAAAGGGTACACATAAATGGAGCTCACTCTGAGGAGAAGGAGGTTACCAGTGGTGTGCCCCAGGGATCTGTCTTTGCTCCAATTCTTTTTAACATCTCTGTTAGTGATATAGCAGAAGGGCTGTTGGGTAAGATTTGCCTCTTTGCGGATGATGCGAAAATCTGCAATAGAGTAGACACCCAGGAATGTATAGATAACATGAGGAGGGATCTAGCTAAGCTTGAAGAATGGTCTAGAATTTGGCAGCTGAGATTTAATGTTAAAAAATGCAAGGTCATACATCTGCGCTGCAGCAATCCAAGGGAGCAATATAGTATAGGCAGGGTTGGGCAATTCCAGCCCTCGTGCACCACAATCCAGCCTGGTTTTCATAATGTCCCTAATGAATATTCATGGACCTATTTCCATACAATGGAAGGCAATGGATGCAAATAGATCTCATGAATTTTCCTTAGGGACATCATGAAAACCAGGCTGGATTGTGGGGCACGAGGGCCGGAATTGCCCACCCCTGGTATAGGGGGTGAATTACTTTTGTCCACTAAATAAGAGCAGGACCTAGGTGTGATTGTGTCTGATGACCTTAAAGTAGCTAAACAAGTAGAAAAGGTGATGGTAAAAGGATGCTTGGATACATAGGGAGAGGAATGGCCAGCAGAATAAAGGAGGTGATAGTGTCTCTGTATAAGGTTTTGGTGCAACCTCATTTGGAGTATTGTGTGCAATTCTGGAGACCGCTCCTTCAGAAGGATATAAACAGGCTGGAGTCCGTACAGAGGGTGGCTACTAAAATGGTTTGTGGTCTTCATTATAAAGCATATGAGGACAAACTTAGGGATCCTAATATGTACACCTTAGAGGAAAGGTGGGATAGAGGTGATATGATTGAGACGTTTAAATACCTCCATGGCATAAATGCACAGGAGGAGAGCCTCTTTCGTTTGAAAGCAAGCTCTGCTACAAGGGGACTTGGGATAAGGGTGAAAGGGGATAGATTCAGGAGAGATATGAGGAAATATTTCTTTACGGAAAGAGTGGTGGATTCTTGGAATAGTCTTCCAGTGGAGGTGGTAGAGATGAGGACAGTATCTGAATTCAAAGAAGTATGGGACAAACATAGAGGATCTCTAAAGGAAAAATGAGGAATGTTGTAGGGGTTGATATGGAAGGACAGACTAGACTGGCCATGTGGTCTTTTTCTGTTGTCATGTTTCTAGTTACTGAGGTGGCTCCAGCTCCTCCCAGCAGATCCCCAGTTGCCTCTACTAGGATCAGTCACCACATTTATTGCTGGCTCTTTGTATGATCTCCTGACCCTCTCTGCGTGCTTGGTGATGGCAACTACAATGGTGCAGCTCTGGCTGTGACTCAGACACTGGAATGCAGATGCAGCTTCCAAGGTGCACCTCACTAAGCTCCCGTTTAGGGGGAGGCTTCCTTTCGATGAGGATCTGGAGAGGCTTGTCAAGGATCTAGGGGAGGTCAAACCAAGCACCTTCCAGAAGATTGGCCGAGATCTACTTCTCGTTGCCCCGCATCTACATTCTCTGCCTCCTTGGTCTACAAGGGGAGCTTCCAGGAGGCCTGAAGTTACCACCCAGGCAAGCCCGGGGGTTCCTCAAACAAATCTGGTGGCCGACATCAGTCCTTTCAGGGCGTCCACCGCAATAGAGGTAATGACTCCACCTCCAAGTTTGCTAGACCCTCACAGCTCCTCCCATTGATGGGCCTGGGATCCATTCCTGGGTGCCGTGTATAGGAGGATGACTGAGGCATTTTTCCTGCAAATGGGCTCAGATAACTTCAGACAAGTGGGTGCTCAACGTGATTTTGAGGGGTTATGCTCTCAACTTTGCTGCGCTCATCCCCAGCAAATTTTTGATTCCCCCATGCTGGTCCTTTGCCAAATGGATGGCTGTGTCTCTCACCCTACAGCGTCCACTGCAGCTCCGGGCTGTTCATATGGTCCCTTTAGGTGAGCGTGGTGTTGGCCATTATTCCATCTATTTTCTCTCGCTTCTCTGCATCTGGCCGAAGCCTATTTCTACATTCCAATTTGCAGGGACCACCAGCTGTAGCTGCGTTTCATGGTCTTCGGCAAACATTATCAGCTCCAGGTACTGCCCTTTGGCCTCGCCACGGCCCCTGGGTCATGGTTGTCGTTGCAGTGGTGCTACGGTGTCAAGGCATCCATGTCCATTCATATCTCAACGACTGGCTCATCCGGGTCAAGTCGCTTACAGAGATGCAGACAGCAGTAGAGCATGTTGTCCCCTTTGTGGGCAAGCTAGGATGGGTGATAAATCATGCCAAGAGTCACCTTTGCCCAATGCAGGCACTAGACTTCCTGGGAGCTTGTTTCAATACAGCATCTGACCAAGTCTCTCTTACCCAGGACTGGTTTTGGAAGCTATGTGCTCAACTGCACGCTTTTCAGAGCAGTCCGATTCCGACAGCCTGGGACTACCTGCAGGTGCTTGGCACCATGGCAGCCATCCTCGAGGTTGTAGATAAATATGCTACTGGCTGTTTCTTCCCTTCCCATTTTTGAGTAAGGATGCCCAACAGTCAACAGTGACAAAAAGGTGGAAGGGTTTGTGCAGTGAGGGTAAAGCCAGGACTGGGGCTTCTCCAAGCTTTGCTTTTAGCTCTCTTACTAACTCCTGCGCCTCTTCTTTCGAGATTAAGTTGTTACATTCTTTTTCTAACAGCTTCAAGTATAATCCTTTAGTCTTTTGGGCATATGAGTCTATCCATAACCTACAGTATCCGGCTAATCCCAGGAACTTCCTTAGTTCCTTTTTTGTCTTTGGAAGTGGTAAATCTGCAATTCCTTTTATTCTCCCTGGACTGATTCTCCTTTTTCCTTCACTAATCAGATGTCAAAGGTATTTTACTTCTTTCTCTACAAATTGTAATTTGGTTTTGGAAACTCGGAACCCCTGACTTCCCAGAAACTCCAATAGGGCTCTGGTAGCTTCACTGACTTGAGTTTCCTTTTCTCCTGATATTAAAAGATCATCTACATATTGCAAAAGAGTCACACCAGATGGTGTAGAAAACTTTTCTAATACCTGTTCCAGTACTTGCCCAAACAAGTTGGGTGATTCTGTAAACCCTTGGGGTAACACTGTCCACCGGAATTGTCATTTCCGGCCAGTATCGGTGTCTTCCCACTCAAAGCAAACATGTTCCTACTAGTTGGATCTAAGGGACAGGTCCAAAATGCATCCTTCAAATTTATAACACTAAACCACTTATGCTCATGGGGTATTTTAATCAGTATTGTGTAGGGGTTCGGCACCACTGGGTGCTTTACCCATACTATTTGGTTCAGCTTCCTTAAGTCCTGTACTAACCTATAATCACTTTACCCTCCATTGCCTTGGATGAAAAGGCTGGCAATCTACTTCTGGTAATACATTGCCAAGAAAACCCAGAGGTAGCTGGGTCGCTATGAGTCAACACTGACTTGATGGCACTAAAAAAAAAAAAAAAAAACCCTATATGATCCATCTGGTTTTCTTACTGGCGAGATGGGAGTGTTAAATGGGGACATTCATGGTTCTAATAGTGCATCCTGAAGTAAGCTTTTTTATAACAGGCTGGAGACCCTTGCGGCCTTCCAAGGAAATGGGATATTGTTTTTGGCGCACTATCTCGCCCTTCATTCTTAATTCTATCTTTAGGCGTGGAATATCCAGTCCTCCCCTGTTTCCTTCCCTTGCCCATACTACAGGGTCTATTTGGCTTTCTTCCTCCTCAGTGAGGAGAGCCATTCCTACAACAATTTGGTCATTTTTTACCTTCATTTCTAAGTTTAACTGTGTAATCATATCCCTTCCTAAAAGATTACTCCCTGCCTCTGGAATGTACAGCAAATGTCCCTCTATCTCTTCTTTGTCTATTTTTAACAGTGTCAGTTCAAATATTGAAACTAGAAATCCCTTTCCCTTCACTCCCGAAACTGTAAGTTTTTGATTTGATAACTTCATTCCTTTTGGTACATAATTTAAAGAACTTTGGGCAGCCCCTGTGTCTACTAAAAATACTTCTTCTTCTTCCTTTGGCCCCACCTTCACATTTATCAAGGGTTCTTGGTGGGACCTTAGAGTAAGAAACCTCTGACACCCCTAATCTTCATCAAAATTCATCTGTGGTAATATTTCTTCTTCTCGCTTTAATTCAGGACACTCTCTCTTGAAGTGACCTATTTTCCCACAGTGATAACATCCTGCCTGCGCTTGGGGCTTGGACCGAGAATTACCAGTCCAGTATTCTGGCCACCCTTGCCCTGTACTCCTGTTAACCCATCCTCTCTTTTCACATACACTTTCTGTGCTTCTCTCAGCAGATCCTCTAGTGGTTTATCATTCCAACCGTCTGTCTTTTCAAGGTTTTTTTCTTATGTCTGGCCAGGACTTGGTCACAATATGTACCTTTAGTAGTCCTTTGGCTACCTCGTTGTCTACACTTATTCCTGAGAATTTTCTCATCTGGTCTTTTAGTCTCTGCAGGAAAGCAGAAGGTGTTTCTTCCTTTTCCTGATGTACTTCAAGAACCTTGTTAAATTTCTGGGATCTTGGGGTTGCTTCCTTGATACCCTTGATAACTAAATTCCTGAGATCTTTCATATAGGTTCAGTGGTCTGAGTTCAAATTATCCCAGGCGGGATCAGTGCTAGGAAATTTTTGTTCCGGTCCGACCGCATCGGTTCCGGCTGGGTGCTCCTTTTCCCATTCCCTCATACCTGCCCTCCTAATTATGCCCCGCTCTTCTCCTGAAAATAGGATATTCAATATGGATATCATTTCTCCCCATGCATATATATTTGGACCCAGAAAATGATCAATCTGTTTGGCTAAACCAATGGGGTCCTCTACCAAAGACTTCATTTCCTTTTTAAAGTTTCTTACCTTTGCACTGGTAAGAGGGGCATTTACAAATCCCACCTCTTTTGGACCCATGGGCACCTCCCGAAGGGGACACTCAACGACCTCAGGGGGATCTTCATAATCCTCATCACTACTGCTTCCCTGAGTCCTTGTTTCCTTCCCCTGCCTGCAACCTTTCTCAGTCCTGTTTTTAAAAGGAAGGTTCTTAAGATTTTCCTGGCAGCCCTTTAATTCTCTGGGGACTTTCTTTTTGACTTCCGGGGCAGAGTCTGTGGAACTGGAAGGTTCCTCAGGTCCTGCCCCTAAAGTTCCCTGCCTAGGAGTGTCTGTCTCCTGGTTCTGGGATTCAGTTCTGACTGAGGGGGGGCATTTATAGGTGGGACAACTGGGGTCGTGGCTGGGGGATTATATGGAGGAGGGAGGTGTTGGAGAGGATCCCATGGATTCATTGTCTCCTGGGAATCCTCATCTATCTTAATGACTTTAGCCGGGAAGAGACACACTCCCGGACTTCCCACCCAGCAGGATGCATAATCTGACTCTTCTTGGTTAAATGGCGCTTTGATAGAATTAACATACAAATTTAAGGTCTGGCACAGCCATTCTTCATCTGCCTCAAACTTTGGCCAGAATACTGCTGGGGGCTTTATGCTTTCTTCTGTCCATGTAAAGCAACAATATTTTATCATTTTTGCCTTATTCTTGTGTTTAGTTCTGTCATTATCTTTCCAGTATCTTAACATTCTTCCTAATGGACTGTGTCAGACGGCTGCCTGGGTGAGAATCTTCACAGTCTTGGCAAGTGCATATATCTATATGATTTGCAAGGTATTGTGGGCAATGTAGTTCATTCACACCAGACACAGCTGCTGACAATAATTTAGTTGTGCTCTTGGGTAAAGCCAATAAGATTTTATTTATGGGGTTATTTCTCCCAACACAGATATGCTTGGTAGCACATAAATAAATCAGGTAACTTGCTTTCAGTGTTAACTTGGAAAAACAAAGTCAAAATCAAAATCAGGAAAACAACAAATGAAAAGCCACAAAACAAGAAACAAACTGTTCTTTTCAGGTTAACTTCTGATTGCTTCCCACATAGATTCAGAAGTGATTCTCTCCTAGCTCACAAGCAATTAGGTAAGGCTTAATTGCTAGCAGTCACCAGCTGAAATCCCTTAGCTGGCTTGCTTTCTACTGTGTGGGTCAAATCCTGCTTCAGGAGCTTTTCTGAGTAGATTAAAGAACATATTTGTATTTCTTTGTGATGGTTGCTGTACTTTATAACAGAAAGTTACCAACGGAGTTTAGATAGAGAACAGTCCATATAAACAGGATCTTCATCTGCTATTATTCCCCCTTGTTCAACAAGCATGGGTTCAATATCATGGATTGGCACAGATGAATCTCTCAATGGAGCACTTTCAGGAGAATACTTGTTTCCCTGCTGTCTTTCAAGGTTATAGCTAGGGCATAGATCAGTGTTCATACCTGAGCTTCCATTGCTGTTAGAGTTCCTCTCTATATAGCCTGGCCAGTATGTAGTCCAGTTCTTATGTCCAGCCTTCCAATCCAGATCCCTGGACACTGGATCTCTCTTCACATACCTTCTGGCATAGGTCTTAGGGTCCCTTCCACGTGCAGCCGTCTCCCTCACAGGTAGCCTCTGGTGATTCCTAGCTCTGCAGCACCATTCCTCTGGCTTTCCCCAGTCCAATGGTGTATGCTGGCCCTTGGAATACCTCCCAGTATACGTACTGCTTTGGACTCTTCTAGACCTCTCAAAAGCTTTTCTCTTCCTTCTTCCAAAGGGTCTCTTTCCCTCTCTGTCCGTCCGGTTTGGCTTCTGCTTCTGATGATCCTTCAGATGAAACTGATGATCCTTCTCTGGATATCCAAGGTGATCATGAAGATGCTCATCTGTAGAATAAACTCTACTCTTATTCTGCCTAGATGAGAGCTCCTCCCTAACACAGCGCAGCTGTGCTGAATCAGGCCCTGCCCTTTGAGATGAGTGCTTAGGGATTACCTCATAGCCCTCCTGATTGAACACACGTTTCCCCACTTCAGCTCCTCTAATGGCTGTTGAAAACCTGGTGCATTCTGGGACTGGTAGTCTTTTATGGCAAAATTCTGTTTTCTTATTTCTACCAGAACTGACAGGTTGCTTGTTCAGAGTCACTTCACCTTTTCTATAGCTCCTTCCTGAGCTATGATAAGCTTCCTTATCACATACCCCCCTGCTTAAGTTATTACGGACTGGTGTCACTGGTGAAACTTCTTCTCTACAGTCCGTAATACGGGAAAGGGCATCCGCATTCTTGTGTAACTTCCCAGCACGATGTTCAACTTGAAAATCAAATGCCTGTAAGGCCATGTACCAGCGTGTCAACCTGGCATTGTGGGCCATGTACCAGCGTGTCAACCACATAAGTGGGGCATGGTCCTTGACCAACTGGAACTTTCTCCCTGTAAGGTAAAACCTTAACGCCTCCACTGACCACTTGATAGCTAAACATTCTTTTTCTATTGTGGAATACTTTTTTTCAGCCGGTGACAACTTCCTGCTCAGGTACATCACAGGATGCTCCTCCCCATCATGACACTGGGATAGAACCGCTCCTAGCCCTACATCCGATGCATCCGTTTGAACCAGAAAGGGTTTCTTGAAGTCCACCCCTTTCAGTACCGGTCCTGTACACAATTTTCCTTTTATGACTGAAAACGTTTTTTCAGCTTCAGGTGTCCACTTTAGCTGGTTTGGACAATTCTTCCGCAGCATATCCGTGAAAATTGCACTTTTCTCTGCAAATTGCGGTATAAATCTGCGGTAGTATCCAATAAGTCCTAAGAAACTTCTTAGTTGTTTCTTTGTTGTTGGAGAAGGAAAATTCCTGATGCTATCTACTTTACTCATTAGAGGTTTAATTTTTCCTCTTCCCACTAGGTGGCCCAGGTATTTTACCTCCCTATTTGCAAAGGCACACTTCTTCGGGTTTAAAGTGATTCCCGCTTGCTTCATGGAGCACAAGACTGCCCTGATCCTCTTCAGATGCTCCGCCCAGGTGTTACTATGGATTATGACATCATCCATATATGCAAAAGCATAATTTTGGTGGGGTCAAAGTACCTGATCCACTAACCTTTGGCAGGTAGCCGCTGCTCCGTGCAGTCCGAAAGGCATCCTCTTGAACTGGAAAAGGCCAACGGGGGTGCTGAACGCAGTCTTTGGCTTCGACTCCCTGGTGAGAGGGATTTGCCAATATCCTTTTGTCATATCAAGGGTGGTTAAGTATTGAGCCTGTCCCAGCTGGTCCAACAGCTCTTCAATTCTTGGCATTGGATATGCATCAAAAACTGATATGGCGTTTACCTGCCGGAAGTCAATACAAAATCTTAAAGATCCATCAGGCTTCGGCACCAGGACTATGGGGCTATTCCAGGGACTCTTTGACTCCTCTATTACTCCCATGTCCAACATCTCCTGGACTTGTGCCACTACTTCCTGTCTCTTGGCTTCAGGCAAGCGGTATGGCCTTTGACGAACTAATTTCCCAGGTGGAGTTATTATTTCATGGGCAACCAAATGTGTCTCCCCAGGTATGGGTGTCAACACATCTGGGAATTCTTTAAGCAATTTCTTAATTTCTTCCTGTTGTACCACTGTCAGGTCCTCACCTATTTGGGGCTATGATTTTTCTTTACAATCAGATACCTGGGGTCCCAAATCTTCCTCTTCATTCACCTCCCTCTCTCGGGCACAGGTGGCAGCTAGGCTTTTAACCCCTTTGACATCAGTAGAACCAAAGCCTTTGGTTCCACGTTCAGAATTCTCCAGGGATGTGACCTCCTCCACAGGTGGAAAACCCAGCCTCTCACAGATCAATTGGGCAATTCTGTCTCCTGTCTTCACGTGATAATCATTCTGTCCAAAATTAAACAACAGAACTTTAATATTGCCCCTGTAATCGGGATCAATTACTCCCGCACCCACATCGATGAAATATTTAAGGGCTAATCCGGACCTTGGGGCTACTCTCCCATAGCATCCAATAGGTATTTCCACTTGGAGACCGGTGTCAACCAGGGCTCTCCCTTGGCTAGGTACAGTCACATTTTCTATGCTGCACAGGTCAAACCCAGCAGCTTGAGGGGTTGCCCGCTTAGGAGCTTGGGCCTTCTCTGTGACCCTATGGTACTTTAGGACGAATGTCTGCTTTGGGGTAGCTTGGTCTTCTGGACGCTTAACCATCTTTTTAGCTGGGGTCTGAGGACTTCCAAATAAAGGCCCGGGAGCTATTACCATTAAACCTTCTCCCTCCTTCTTTCCTAGTCCTTCCACTAGACCCTGCTTAAATCTTGGCCAGTCTCTTCCTAGAACCAAATCAAAGGGTAGCCTAGGCACCACTGCTAACAGGACTTCCTCTTGTTCCCCCAGGCACTTAACCTTCAGCCTATAGGTGGGATATATGGAGTGGAGGAGTGGCCTAGTGGTTGGGGCAAGGTACTTCAGGCCGGAAGGTCGGGGGTTCAAATCTCACTAGAGGACAGCAACCTTGGGCCGGAAGGACTGGGGTTTCTAGTCCCACAGGTGCTCCTTGTGGTCTTGGGCAAGCCACTTAACCCTCCATAGCCCATGTTCCCTGTAAAATAATTATCTCCAAGTTATAATGCCCTGTTCAATGTAATTTCCGTTTGTTCAATGTAAACCGCACTGATGCAAAATAGCGCGGTATATAAGAGAATGAAAATAAATAAATAAATAAATAATATGATGTTGCAGCACCATGAATGCATCTGATGTGAACTTGGCTTTCAGGGGTTCTAGGCACAAATCCTTCTTGGGCTTCTATCCTCTTCCAAAGCCTTTTTGACATCATACTCTGGTCTGCCCCAGAGTCTAACAAAGCATTTGTGGTAACTCCTTGCACATCAGCCATCAAAAGAAATCCTTCTTTGGGCTGTTTTAAATCCACACCCATTAAACTAGTGTGTGTCTGGCATCCCTTTTCTAAATGTCCCCATTTTCCACACTTGAATCATTTCTTTCTATTCCACTGTGTCATCTGGTTTGATACAGTACATTCATTTTCAGAAACATTTTTAATTATTTTCTTTTCTGATACAGCACATCTTGCTTCAGCATCAATCTTCAGAGGGCCACCCATTCTATGGCAAGCCTGCGTGGCTTCCAAGAATCTCTCTGCTAGCATGGTTGCCTCTCCCAGATTTTGGCAATTTTGCTGTATAAGGAAAGTGTGCAAATCTTTAGGCACCCCAGACATAAATTGTTCAAGCATTATAATATCTAATAACATTTCTACCGTCTTTTGCTCAGGCTCCAACCATTTTACAGCTAAACCTCTGATTCTCTGACTCAGAGCCCTGGGTGTTTCACCCACTCTCAATGTAGTAGCTCTAAACATTCGCCTATACTCTGAAATAGACAACCCTAGGCGATCTCTAATAGCAGCCTTTACATCCTTATAATTCAAAGCCTGGGCTGCTGGCATTGCTCTATAAGCTGCAAGTGCCTCTCCAGTTAATGAGGCTACCAGCCTTACTGCCCACTGGGTCTCTGGCCATGCTAATGCTTGTGCCACTCTTTCAAAAGACTCTAGAAAATCATCAACATTATCATCTGGAGTTAGCTTCCCAAAACTAAATGCCCCAATCCCTTGATTGAGTCCCACACTGTCCACATGTGGTGTACCAGTATTTACTGCTGGTCTTGCATCTGTTCCACTTTGGTTCTGCAGCTGAACTAGGGCTTGCACCAGATCAAGCACTGGCTTCTGCTGGTCCATTAAGGCTTTCATAGCAGTGTCCTGTGCTTGCTGCGATAGCTCCTGTTGCCTGCTAAACTGGGCTGCCATCCAGCTAGCCATCTCCCTCGGATCCATCTTGATCCCTGCAAGAAACAAAGAAAAAAAAAAAAACAAAGTGCACCACCTTCCAAACAGGTGTGGTTTTTTTTCTACTTTTTTTTTTTTTTCAATTACCCCTGTGCTTACTCCCATCCACCACTAGACATGCCCAGGTACTTATTACCTTGTCTCAGTGATGAATCCAGCTCTGCACAGGGTCTTTTCCTCCTGGGACATCCACTTCTCCTCCAAAGTGCAGTTGAGGGAAAATCTTTTTTTCCAGCTTTAAACTTGAACTTTAGTTGTAATCCTCAGCAAGTAAATCCCTTTTGTGCAAAAGCAATCCGAAAAACTACGCCATTTGTCAGACGGCTGCCTGGGTGAGAATCTTCACAGTCTTGGCAAGTGCATATATCTATATGATTTGCAAGGTATTGTGGGCATTGTAGTTCATTCACACCAGACACAGCTGCTGACAATAATTTAGTTGTGCTCTTGGGTAAAGCCAATAAGATTTTATTTATGGGGTTATTTCTCCCAACACAGATATGCTTGGTAGCACATAAATAAATCAGGTAACTTGCTTTCAGTGTTAACTTGGAAAAACAAAGTCAAAATCAAAATCAGGAAAACAACAAATGAAAAGCCACAAAACAAGAAACAAACTGTTCTTTTCAGGTTAACTTCTGATTGCTTCCCACATAGATTCAGAAGTGATTCTCTCCTAGCTCACAAGCAATTAGGTAAGGCTTAATTGCTAGCAGTCACCAGCTGAAATCCCTTAGCTGGCTTGCTTTCTACTGTGTGGGTCAAATCCTGCTTCAGGAGCTTTTCTGAGTAGATTAAAGAACATATTTGTATTTCTTTGTGATGGTTGCTGTACTTTATAACAGAAAGTTACCAACGGAGTTTAGATAGAGAACAGTCCATATAAACAGGATCTTCATCTGCTATTATTCCCCCTTGTTCAACAAGCATGGGTTCAATATCATGGATTGGCACAGATGAATCTCTCAATGGAGCACTTTCAGGAGAATACTTGTTTCCCTGCTGTCTTTCAAGGTTATAGCTAGGGCATAGATCAGTGTTCATACCTGAGCTTCCATTGCTGTTAGAGTTCCTCTCTATATAGCCTGGCCAGTATGTAGTCCAGTTCTTATGTCCAGCCTTCCAATCCAGATCCCTGGACACTGGATCTCTCTTCACATACCTTCTGGCATAGGTCTTAGGGTCCCTTCCACGTGCAGCCGTCTCCCTCACAGGTAGCCTCTGGTGATTCCTAACTCTGCAGCACCATTCCTCTGGCTTTCCCCAGTCCAATGGTGTATGCTGGCCCTTGGAATACCTCCCAGTATACATACTGCTTTGGACTCTTCTAGACCTCTCAAAGGCTTTTCTCTTCCGTCTTCCAAAGGGTCTCTTTCCCTCTCTGTCCGTCCGGTTTGGCTTCTGCTTCTGATGATCCTTCAGATGAAACTGATGATCCTTCTCTGGATATCCAAGGTGATCATGAAGATGCTCATCTGTAGAATAAACTCTACTCTTATTCTGCCTAGATGAGAGCTCCTCCCTAACACAGCGCAGCTGTGCTGAATCAGGCCCTGCCCTTTGAGATGAGTGCTTAGGGATTACCTCATAGCCCTCCTGATTGAACACATGTTTCCCCACTTCAGCTCCTCTAATGGCTGTTGGAAACCTGGTGCATTCTGGGACTGGTAGTCTTTTATGGCAAAATTCTGTTTTCTTATTTCTACCAGAACTGACGGGTTGCTTGTTCAGAGTCACTTCACCTTTTCTATAGCTCCTTCCTGAGCTATGATAAGCTTCCTTATCACAACTGTCTAGAGGGATGTTCCCGGGGCCTGTACTTCCAGCCCCATCCTTACTCGAGTTTCTCTTAGAGCCTTTATTTCCCATCGAGACTTTCTGTCACCAGTGTGTCTGTCACTTTGTCTCTCTCTGGCCGCACTCCTCGTGGATGTGTCGGAACCGCGGATTAAGACTCCACACTCACTTCGTGTCCAGGACACATCTCACACGCACACCACTCTGTCCCGATACCCAGCCACCAAGTTAATACTTCACAGTCTTATTTCTTACCTTGGTCCGTGCACGGAATTGCTTGGTTGGCGTGCATGTGCTCACTATACCTGGTCTGGTTCACTGAGTCTGTATTGCTTTCACCAGTCTCCGGATTCTGTTGTCAGTACAGTGGTGGAGTCCGCCGTCATCAACACGAGGCCGTTGAACTCAACGGGACACGTCCCCCCATCCTCAGCGGTGTTGGCCCCCTCCAGTGATGACATGATCCCGGGACGAGCACCCAATCTGTAATAAACAACAATAATTTTTTGTCACAATAACAGACACTTCAATGAAACCAAAGTTTCTTTTATTTATTTATTATTCAATCTTGCAAGATGGGTGGCCACAATTTGTTATCCGTGACCACACTTTGTCATATGAACAGTTCCATATTTATTACATTCATTCTTCTACAAATTCCTCCCCTAATATTCTATTGGTGTAAGTATTTCTAATTTCCTATCTATTAGTGATTGTTATTTAGGTCATGTGAATCTCCACCTCCATTTACTTCTCTTGATCCCTGCCCCTTTTACCCCTCTCCCTTTTTTTTACCTTATTCCTTTTATGGTTATGTTAACCGTCTTATGGTTTCTCAGAGATCCCCCCCCCCCTTCCCTTGTGCCCATGGCCTGTTTTTCCCTGTTTTTCCGAGTTCTTTTCTTTCTCTGTATTTAGCATTTTTTTTGTGTCAGCATGTTTTAGTGTTCTTGTTCTTGAGTTTCTAGGTTTTATGTGCAATAACCTGGAAGCTAAGGGAGGGGTGTATGGGGGAAACCTAAGTTTTGCAAGACCAAGAAAAACATCTTTATTTTGTACAGCACAAGAAAATGGAATATGTGAACCAATGTGTTAGTGCAAGCAAACAACATCTTACAGATTTCTAATTCTATTCTATGTTTTGCATATATTTTGTAAAAACAACACATTTAAAAACTTTAAAAACATTTCTAACACAAAATCCCCTCTGGATACATTTTATGATGCAGCCTACAATGAATCTCTATGTAACCTATTGGAGAGTGAAATATGCTGATGTCATAAGAGGGCATTATGACAGCAGAATACTGGCAAGAGAAAGTGTCTCTCTCTCACCAGGAGATTCATTTGTTTGTTTCCAAACACTGAGGAGTTTGAAGAGAGCAAACATAAACAATGGAAACCCTAAAGCAGGGGTTCTCAAACTTGCCTCACAGACAATTGGGTTTTCAGGATATCCACAATGAATATGCATGAGAGAGATTTGTATATGCTGCCTCCATTGTATGGAAACCTCTCTCATACATATTCATTGTGGATATCCTTAAAGATCAACTGGCTGGGTAGGCCCCAGGACAAGTTTGGGAACCCCTAAAGAGTAAGAAGACAGGAAGCTCAACTGATATCATCAGTGCACAAGCATGATCTGGAAGCGATGCCTGGTCAAGTTGATCACCTGAATCAAAGGCAGTTGCACTGTGTTGTGGCAGGCTATGGCCTAGTATGGCCTGCTACTATGAAAGGCCTGTAAGTTAGGCCTGGATTCTAACCCCCATTAGGGTTGCCAACTGGCCGGTTTTCAGCCGGCCTGGCCGGTTTTTCCATGGCCAGGCCGGCTGCCGGCGCAGAGGTAAAACCGGCCCTTGAAAAGCCGTTTTTTTGCTCTGGCCGCAAGATCGGGAGCAGCCAGAGCAAAAAACCGGCTTTTCTCCCAACCCGTCCAAAAAAAAACCCCTTCCCTGGGGCGGCCCACACACTGGAGGGCTTCAGAGGGAGCCGGGGAAGCCCGCGCGAGGCCCCAGCTCCCTCTGTACAGCCCCAGCGTGAAGAGCCTTTTCCTTCACGCTGGCGGCTGTTTCTGTAAAGCCGCGATTGCTGGGAAAGGTTAAAGGCAATGCCTTTTAACCTTTCCCAGCATTCGCGGCTTCACAGAAACAGCCGCCAGCGTGAAGGAAAAGGCTCTTCACGCTGGCGGCTGTACAGAGGGAGCCGGGGCCTCGCGCGGGCTTCCCCGGCTCCCTCTAAAGCCTCAGACAGCCGCGGTGCTGGTCGGGGGGGAGGGGAGGCCAAGGACTGCATGGGCTGTGATGGGGGGAGGGGACCTGGACTGGAAAAGGGCTATGGGTGGGGGGGACTTGGATTGGAAAGAAATGGGCTGTGATGGGGGGGGGGACCTGGACTGTAAAAGAGCTATGGGGGGGGGGAGGGGACATGGCATGGAAAAGGGTTGCGATGGGGGGGGGGACCTGGAACGGAAAAGGGCAATGTGGGGGGGGGGGACTTGGACTGGAAAGAAATGGGCTGTGATGGGGGGGGGACCTGGACTGTAAAAGGGCTATGGGGGGGGGGGAGGGGACATGGACTGGAAAGGGGTTGTGATGGGGAGGGGGACCTGGACTGGAAAAGGGCTATGGGGGGGGGGAACTTGGACAGGAAATGGGCTAAGGAGGACGGAGGGGCAACATGGACTGGAAATAGGCTGTGATTAGGGGGGCTAGGACTGCAAATGGGCTATGATGGGGGGGACGGACCTGGACTGGAAAAGGGCTATGGGGGGATTTGGACTGGAAATGGGTTGTGAAGGGGGGGGACCTGGACCGGAAAATAGCTATGGGGGGGGGGGGCATTGGACTGGAAAGAAATGGGCTGTGATGGGGAGGGGGACCAGCAGTGTAAAAGGGCTAGGGGGGGGTGGGGGAACAAGGAAGGGAAATGGGTTTTTATTGGGAGGGGGACCTGGACTGGAAAAGGGCTATGGGGGGGACATGGACTGGAAATGGGTTGTGATGGGGAGGGGGACCTGGACTGGAAAAGGGCTATGGGGGGGGGGGAACTTGGACTGGAAACGGGCTATGGTGGAGGGAGGGGGAACTTGGACTGGAAATAGGCTGTGATTAGGGGGGCTAGGACTGCAAATGGACTGTGATGGTGGGGGGGGCTAGGACTGCAAATGGGCTGTGATGGTGCGGGGGGACTCAGACTGCAAATGGGATGTGATGGTGGGGGGGCCTAGGACTGGAAATAGGCTGTGATGGGGGACTTGAACTGGAAATGGGCTGTGATTGGGGGGGGAGCTAGGACTGGAAATGGTCTGTGATGTGAGGGCTAGCACTGGAAATGGGCTGATGAAGAGCTGGAACAGGACTGGAAATGGGCTGATGTGGGGCATGGGAGAATGGGACTAGTAGGGAGTGGATACTGGGTGGGTCTAGGACTATAAGGGAACTGATTTTGGGGGAGGACTAGAATGGATGGGGAATGAGAATGGGGAGGGGAAAAAATATTTTGTGTGGAAGAAAAGTCTATGATGGGCTGGGTATTGGGAGAGTAAGAGGGGCTTGAGAATGGAAGGGTGAAATTTAAATGGATGATAAAGGAATAAGGAAAGAATTGGGGGAAAGAGAAAAAGGGAAACAATCAGTATGTTAAAGCAGAAATAGAGAGAGAATGGAAAAGAGAAGGAAGGACAAATGGATAGCTCGCAGAAGACACAAAGAAACCAAAAGAAAGTGACTGGAGCAATTGCAACTGAAAAATAAAATGCCCAAACAGAAGGTAGAAAAATGCTTTTTATTTTGAATTTATTAACTGGAATATGTCTGGTCTGGGAAGTGTGTATTGCTAACATCTTTGCGTTTTTCTTTAGTGCAAGAGGAAATGACTTTATAGTTTTATTTCTCCAGTGTTGTACATTTCATGTTTGGATTTTGGGGTTCCCAGTTTAATTATTATCTGACCAAGGAAGTTAGCCTACACGTATCCTCGGTAATTTTTGTGGGTGGGGCTGGGGGTGGGGCAGGGGTGGGACTAGGGGCGGAGAATGGGTGGAGCATGGCGAGCCACAGGTGTTGGGTTTTTCTCGGTGAAAAAGTTGGTAACCCTAACCCCCATTATAGCTAGAAAAAAAACAAAAATCAGTGAAAAATGAGAAAACTGTTTTAAACTGCTTAATAAGAAGTTTTACATGAATTCATAAATCTTTCATTATTCTCTTGTGTGCAAAAGAAAGAAATGTTTCAATACATGCATTCCTGAAGCTAGGGATAACTTTGCAGTAGAGAAGTATCAAAATCAAGAACTGCACCATTGTTAGAACAATCCTAAGGGAGGGGGCTGGTTGCTAGGCCCCGGAGGGATTTCTAATTGGACAGGTGCAGGGGGAGTTGGAACCAATGAGAAGTTTGCATGTATCGAGCTAGAACCAATAGAAAATTCTCATGTGTCAAACTGAAAAAGAGGTATAAATGGTTATGTCTTTGTAAAAACTTTGCTCAGTTCCTTTTGAAGCTTTGACTGACTGGGCCTGTGCACAATAAACTGGCTTGGATCCTGTCAATTGACTCCTGGATTTATTCATTGATTACACTTTGCTGCAGCAGTGTCAGAGCCAGAAGAGTCTCCCAGAACCACCCAGTACATTAAATGGAGCAGCCTGGCCAGCTTTGCCCCCAAAACTGTAACAAGAGTCTTCCAGGACCATTTGTCAGCAGCTGCCCAGACAGAATTTGCCACCTTGGCTTCATTTCTCTTCCAGGGGGACTCATAATCGTTGGCTGAACATGTAGTCAGTAGGTTCTTTTCATCTCTACAGTGCAGAGGAGCTTTTCCTTCCTAAAACTGTATTTTCCAACTCCATTAAGAATAATGATCTCTCTCTCCATGTATGTATTAGGCATTTCAGGATAGTTTGGACATTTGTTTTGGTATCTAAAAGTGTGCTCAAATTGCTTATACATATATATATATACCTATGAATGTATGTGTGCACAATAATTTATAGGTGTACAAAAGCCATAGTGTGCACTCCTGCAGAATGCTTGGTGAGTTACTTTGCCTGATAGAGGAGTTTATTTTTATACATTCTCTTATATACTGTGCTATTCTGCATCAGTGTGGTTTACATTGAACAAACTGAAATTACATTGAACAGGGCATTATAACTTGGAGATAACTATTTTACAGGGAACATGGGCTATGGAGGGTTAAGTGGCTTGCCCAAGACCACAAGGAGCACCTGTGGGACTAGAAACCCCAGTCCTTCCAGCCCAAGGTTGCTGTCCTCTAGTGGGATTTGAACTCCTGACCTTCTAGCCTGAAGTACCTTGCCCCAACCACTAGGCCACTCCTCCACTCCAGATCTGGATAGGTGAGGGGGTGTGTATGGATGGGAGATGGGGCGATCATTTATATAACAGCACAAGACACAAAGCATTGCGCAGACACATTGGGCCCTTTTACTAGAGGGCGCTAGTGACAACACGTGTTCTGGCACATGTCGATGCTGAATGAGCATTGGAACACGTGTTGCCGGCTAGCGCGGGGCCATGACAGCATGGGATGATGTCTGCGCTGTCTAATTTGAGTTAAAGTGATGGGTACGGTTAGGGACAGACAGTGGGCGTGGTTTTCTCTGCGATGTTACTGTGGGGTTCACACCATGAGCCAACTGCATTAACAAGGGATCACCTAACGGCACTTCCGTAGGGGCACCCACCCTAACATCGCATGTGCTATGGGACAGAACTCTGCGCTAACAGCCAGGGAAATGCGTTCTATACCCCTGACAGTTTACGCGGCGCAGTTGACCCTTATGCAGCTTTGTTTCAGCACTTTTGCAATTATCACGTCCTTTAGTAAAAGGGCCCCATAGAAGAGACAGTTCCTGCTCCATAGAGCTTACAAATGAAATAAAAAAGCAGAATGATGAGAGACCTCATCTATGATCCTAAGTGGCTTATAGATTTGTAGATAATACTTTCAGTGCAGTAAGACTGTAAATCCATAGCTGAACAGCTCAATGTGTGCAATGAACCAAAATAGTTGTGGACTGAACTCAACCAAATGATTTTTGGCTTCCCGAGAGAACATAAGAAATGCTATACTGGGTCAGACCAAGCTCCATCAAGCACAGTATCCTGTTTCCAACAGTGAGCATTCCAGGTCACAGGTACTGGCAGATTCCCAAAAGGCACATAGGTTCCAAGGTGCTTGTCTTGGGGCAAGCAGTGGATTCCCTGGGTCCTCTTTAATAATGGTTTATGGACCTTTCCTCCAGGAACTTGTCTAAACCTTTTTTAAACCTAGCTATACTAACAGCTTTTAACACATCCTCTGGTAACAAATTCCAGAGTTTGATTACATGTTGAGTGAAAAAATATTTTTTCTTATTAGTCTTAAATGGGTTAAACTGTAGCTTCATTAGATATACAGGAGTCTCTGAATGTTCCACAAGCTCTTGAAAAATATGTTCTTACTGCCTCGGATGAGGTATTGTCTTAAATATGCCCTAATGCCCTCTGGCTATAGTTTCCAGTCTTACCCAGTGCTCAGAAGTGAGCATCAACTGATAATAAAATGTCAGAGATTAGACAGACCTGCCATTCAAGATCCACATTTAGACCCCACCATGCCACAGAACTCAGACACCCAATGTGGTTATAACTGGGACAATAGAAACTCCCTGATGCCTCTTCTTCTGGCATCAGTAGTGAGACATGGTGAGGTTTTTTGATATTTTCATTTGTTTTCTTCTGTTGTATTTTATATGCTGTGTAATGCAAGTTCCACATCTCCCAAGTACCAGGTCACCAGTGTGATTAGAAATTTCCCCCAGCACCAGGGGGTTTCCTGCCTTTTATTTTCTGCGGCTTCCTCCTCCCTGCACTATGTGGTTCTCTGTGAGTGTGATACGTGTGGTGCAGGAACTCCTACGTTGGTCTCTGGGTATTAAGTCTTAGAGGACCAGCGCAGAATTTCCTGCACCAAGTAGCTCACCCTTGCCAAAGTGCTGGAAGAAGGAGTTCTTTGTATATCAGAGCAACTGGATCTAGAGTAAAGGTAACAAATCATTATGTTAGGAATTAGATAATAATAATAAAAAAGACTGATGTGGTTTCACAAAGAAGTGGCTGAGAATGGAAGAGTAAATAGATTAACATTCAAATCTGCAAGGACCCAAGATAGCAGAAGAGTTGTTTCACGCTGCTCATCCTGGACTGATACTTTTTCTTCTAAAATCCCTGAAATGTTTGTCTGATGGGGAAGTGTAAGGGAAAGTGTGGCTACTCCTGGCAAAAGCTGCCCTTACTCCTACAGGCACTTGTTCATTGAGCAGTGACAGCTTCTACTCCACAGGGCTCAGAAGAGGTTTCACTGGGGCCTCTGTCAAGGAAAGGCTTGCTGCCGGGGGTTTCCTGGCCTTGATGTTACCCTTATCCTGGAGCACACTAAACTACTACTAGTGCTACTAAGCAGTTAGTGGAGTGGTCTAGTGGTTGGGGAAAGGTACTTCAGCCCAGAGGATTGGAGGTTCAAATCCCACTAGAGCAGCGGTTCTCAACCTGTGGGTCACGACCCCAACGGGGGTCGCCACAGGATTTAGCGGGGGTCGCTTAGCCTCCACCAAGTTTAAAAAAAAAAATTAAGATGTGCACAAGTTGCTGCCGAGTCCGCTTCTCGGCAGCAGCAAACTCACCGCCGCCTGCCGTGGCTCCCTGCCTCTTAGGGAACCGCGGCTGTACTTGTAAAATCGTTGCGGAGCCCTTCCTGTCTCGACGGGCTCCGTGCAGCATTGTCCCGCCTCCAAAGGAAGTGGTAAACAACTTCCTTTGGCGGCGGGACAATGCTGCCTGGAGCCCATCGAGCCAGGAAGGGCTCCGCAATGATTTTACAGGTACAGCCGCGGTTCCCTAAGAGGCAGAGAGCCGCGGCTGCATTAGAAGGGAGGCAGACAACCTACAACACGGCTGACATCGACAGAGGGGGGCTGACATGGAGGGAGAGGGGGGCTGACATGGTCAGATGGAAGGATGGGGGCTGACATGGAGGGAGGGGGGGCTGACATGGACAGATGGAAGGATGGGGCTGACATGGAGGGAGGGAGGGAGGGAGGGGGCTGATATGGATGGATGGATGGATGGAGGGAGGGGGCTGACATGGACAGATGGAAGGATGGGGGCTGACAGGGAGGGGGGCTGACATGGACAGATGGAAGGATGGGGCTGACATGGAGGGATGGAGGGAGGGGGCTGATAGGGAGGGAGGGAGGGGGCTGATATGGACAGATGGAAGGATGGGGGCTGACAGGGAGGGAGGGATGGGGGCTGACAGGGAGGGAGGGAGGGAGGGAGGGAGGGAGGGGGCTGACAGGGAGGGAGGGGGCTGGGAGGGAGGGAGGGATGGGGGCTGGGAGGGAGGGAGGGATGGGGGCTGATATGGATGGATGGAGGGAGGGAGGGATGGAGGGAGGAAGGGGGGCTGACATGGAAGGATGGAAGGATGGGGGCTGACATGGAGGGAGGGAGGGGGCTGACAGGGAGGGAGGGATGGGGGCTGATATGGATGGAGGGAGGGAGGGAGGGAGGGAGGGAGGGAGGGGGCTGACAGGGAGGGAGGGAGGGATGGGGGCTGATATGGATGGATGGAGGGAGGGAGGGAGGGAGGGAGGGAGGGGGGCTGACATGGACGGATGGAAGGATGGGGGCTGACATGGAGGGATGGATGGAGGGAGGGGGGCTGACATGGATGGATGGAAGGATGGGGGCTGACATGGAGGGAGGGAGGGAGGGAGGGAGGGGGCTGATATAGATCTATGGAGTGAGGGGGGCTGACATGGAGGGAGTAGGCTGGCATGGACAAAGGGGAGAGACATGGGGACATACTGGACAGACGGGATAAATGCTGGACAGAGGCGAGAGACAGTGCGGGTTAGGATTATAATGGGCTGATGGGGGTGCTAGCACTGGTAATGGGCAGATGGGGGGGGCTACGAATGGTAATGGGTTGATTAGGGAAGGCTAGGACTGGGAATGGACTTATCAAGGGGGGGTAGGACTGGTAATGGACTGATGGGGGTCTAGCATTGGAAATGAGCTGATCAGTGAGGTTAGGACTGGAAATGGGCTGATTAGGGGAGCCTAGCACTGGTAATGGGGTTGAGGGGGGGACTAGCACTGGAAATGAGCTGATGGGGGGTAGGACTGGTATTGGGCTGATTAGGGGGGGGGTAGGACTGGTAATGGGGTTGAGGGGGATTAGCACTAGAAGTGAGCTGATTAGGGGGCTTTGACTGGGAATGGGCTGATTGTGGGGAGGGGAGGATAGAGCTGCTGACCCTGGAAGAAAACTGGGGGCTAAGGCTACAAGTGGGCTGATACAAGGGGATGGGAGCATGGAACTGAAAGGGAGTGGATCTGAGAGGGGCTGCCATGGTATTTGTACTAGAAGGGACTGATCAGTGGGGAAGGAGGGGGACTGGAAGGGAATGGACACCAGTGGCAGTCATGGGAATGCAAGTTGACATTGGAAGGTACTGGGAGTGAGGACTGGAAAGGGGCTGATACTGGGGAGGGTTACTGGGACTGGAAATAGGCTGATGGAAAGAAGTGAAGAAAACAAAAGAGATAAGAACTGGCAGATGGACCATAGACCACAGAAAGAGAGCTAAGAGAAGACAGGAAAGCAGAAGCCTCAGATCGGGACCAGCATGATCAGAGAATAAATTGGTCAGACAACAAAGGTAGAAAAAATAATTTTATTTCATATTAGTGATTTGACTACAAAATCATCATAATTTTGAAATCAAATATTGTTACTTGTTGTTTTGATTATTTAAATAAGTATTTTATAAATAAAAACATATTGCAAAGGCCTATAATATATTAATAATTCAACAAATGATTACAGCGACAATGCGTTAACGGTAAAGGAAGAGAGACGCATTTGATTTTATCATTGGGGGTCACCACAAGTTGACCAACGGTAAAAGGGGTCACGGTACAAAAAAGGTTGAGAACCACTGCACTAGAGGACAGCAAGCTTGGGCCAGAAGGACTGGGGTTTCTAGTCCCACAGGTGCTCCTTGTGGTCTCAGGCAAGCCACTTAACCCTCCATAGCCCATGTTCCCTGTAAAATAGCTATCTCCAAGTTATAATGCCCTGTTCAATGTAATTTCAGTTTGTTCAATGTAAACCACCTTGATATCATGAAAGGTGGTATATAAGAAATGTAAAATAAATAAATAGATAGTGCTACAGAACATATGCCTTACTCAACAGATACACAAAAGAGACAGGCCCTACTCCCTGACACCTACAGTCTGGTGAAGAAAGACAGGCCAGATAAATAGGTGTTTGGTGTGAATCAGGGATAATATTTGAAGTCTGAAGGGTACCTGAATTTAGTTTGACAGACCTTCTTTATCTAATTGGGTAAATCTATGAAATGTGGAATTTGTGCTGTAAAAACAGTCCATGTAAGAAAAGAAGGAAATGGGGTAGGGGAGATTACCAGCTAGAGCTCTTTGGGTCAGCTTTCATCTTGCAAATGCACCGACTGACAACTCCACAGGAGTAGCAGTGCTGCTGATGGGAGGGGGCAGTTTGGCCAGCAGTAGGGGAAGCTTCTGACTGCAGGCGATGCCCCCTAAAAAGTGCAGCAAGCCATGAGTTATGAGTGAGGTGTGTGAGTTGATCTTTGACCACAATGTTAAGATCCAGCAGACTTGCGACTCTATCTTGATAAACATTTTTATTCATTATAAATTGTCTTTCTTGAATAGACAAGTAACAAGAACTATCTGTCATGTATGTCTACAGCACTGTGTACATCTAATAACATTCTAGGAATGATAAATAGCAGAAGCGGTAAATTCCTGAATTTATACATCTTCCAAGATATTTAATAGGAACACACTGAATTACAACTACTTCTATCACATAGATAAATCTTTACCATTTACCAAACTGCTGTGAATTGATAACGCGTGACTCTAATGATTCCCTGAAAGATGATTGGCTGCCTCTGTTCTGGGCGGGGCAGTGGGAGCTCTTCAGACATACATCTTTCCTGCTGTCTTTTTATATCCTTTTCCTTCACATTATGAGTCATTGCTGATCTCTTCTGTTCACTGTGCAGTCTTGTTCTTTCTCCTCCCACCATGCTGTTAACCTTTCTTTCCCTTTTAGCACATTCCTATCCATCCTACCATCTTCCTCCTCTAAAATCAGCCCTGCCTCCCCCCACCCTCCACACCATTAGTCCAGTCAGCCAGGTTCCCAGTTCCTATCCCAACAAGCCTAGTTAGTCATCCTGCAGTCCAGCCCTTATGCCAGCTTCAAATTCAGCATCAGTGACTGCAATGCTGAAACAGGAACTGCCTCTCCTCTGTACTGTGGCTTTTCTTCTGCTAATCTATGGCTTTTCTTCTTTGGAGAGCCACCTCAGCCATGTGTGTAGGGCAATAGGAAGTGCCCAACATATCATCTTCGTAATTTTTTTATAAGTGTCTATATTAGTTAAGCTGGTTTTTATTTACTGATGAATTGAAAAAGTGTTTTCCTTCCCTGTGGGTGGAATATCAAAAAGGAGGCTTGCCGTGATCTCCAGAGTTCATGTGAAAAATCCCCTCTGGATACGTTTTATGATGCAGCCTACAATGAATCTCCATGTAACCTAGAGAGAGTGAAAGGTGCTGATGTCATAAGAGGGCATTATGACAGCAGAATCCTGGCAGGAGAAAGTGTCTCTCTCTCACCACAGAGATTCATTTGTTTATTTCCAAACACTGAGGAGTTTAAAGAAGGCAAAGATAAACAATGGAAACCCAAAAAATAGCGGTTCTCAAACTTGCCTCCCAGCTAGTCGGATTTTCCGGATATCCATAATGAACATGCATGAGAGAGATTCGCATACACTGCCTCCATCGTATGCAATCTTTTTATACATATTCATAGTGGATATTTGGAAAACCCAATTGGCTAGGAAGAATCCAGGACAGGTTTGGAAACCCCTGCTCTAAAGAGTAAGAGCACTGGAAGCTCATCTGATATCACCAGTGCACAAGCAGGAGCTGGAAGCGATGCCTGGTTGGGTTGATCACCCAAATCAAAGGCAGCTGCACTATGCCAGAGCCAGTAGAGCCTCTCAGAACTACCCAGTACATGAACTGGAGCAGCCTGGTCAGCTTTGCTCCTAAAACTGTAGCAGGAGTCTCACAGGACCATTTGTTAACAGCTGTCCAAACAGAGTCTGCCATCTTGGCTTCATTTCTCTTCCAACAGAACTCATAATCATTGGCTGGCTATTTAGTCAGTGGGTTTCATCCATCTCTGTGTCCCTGTACCCGGCCTTTCTCCTTCTATCCTGACTTCCCATCTAATATAGATCTGTGGCAGCCCTGAGCACCAGCATCAGCATGAAACAAGTCTGAGGTAGCCTGAAGAGCACCTGACATCTGCTCCTTGCCAGACCCGATCTGGATGGTGCTACACTGCAGAGGAGCTTTTCCTTCCTAAAACTGTATTTTCCAGTGCCATTAAAAATAATGATCTCTCTCTCCATATATGTATTAAGCATTTCAGGATGGTTTGGACATTCATTTTGGTGTCTAAAAAATAAAAGTGTGCTCAAATTGCTTGTGCATATATATACCTATGTGTGCACAATTAATTTGTTTGTGTACAAAAGCCATAGTGTGCACTTCCATAGGATGCTTGGTGAGATACTTTGCCTGCGTAGGTGAGGGGGTGTGTATGGGTGGGGGATGGAGAGGTCATTTATATAACAGCACAAGACATACAAAGTGCTGTGCAGACACTTAGGGGCCCTTTTATTAGAGGACGCTGTCAACACGTGTTCTGGCACATGTCAATGCTCAATGCACATTGTGACACATGTTGCCAGCTAGAGCACGGCCATGACAACATGGGATGATGTCCGCCGTAACCATCTAACTTGAGTTAAGGTCGCGAGTAGGGATAAGGCCAGAGAGTGGGTGCGGTTTGCTCTGCGAAGTCAGCATGGGGTTCACACCACATGCAAACTGCATTAGCAAGGAATCACCTAATGCCACTTCAGTAGATAGCATTGGGGGCACCTGCCCTAACACCACACGTGATATGGGACAAGGCTCTGCGCTAACAGCCAGGGAAATGCCTTTGACAGTTGTCACAAAGTTACGCCAGCAGTGCCCAGGGAGGTAAACAAAAGTGAGCAAAAGAGCAAGAAAAATGACAGCTCAGCTTCACAAATGAGAAAGGGTTGCCAGGAGCAACCAGAGAAAACACATTCACATGGTGTTAGGGAACGCCCAAGCAGAGACGGAGCTCAAAGCTCATCAGAGAATAGGAAGCAGCTGCAGGGGGGCGGAGCCCGGGCTAACACTGAGCACAATATAGTGAGGACTCACTCACAAACAGAGAGCATAGACGAGAGCTCAGACGAGAGGACAGGTGGGAGCACCGATGGGAGAATTCAGCAGAGAACACGAGAAGGAACACTTGAGAGAGCTGTGAGGACAGTGCCAAGGAAAAGCTACAGAGAGGCAGAGGTTGGTGATTTGCAGAGAGGCTGTGAGGAACAGCAAGGCATATCTTACCAGTACCCTGTGGAGCATGGCAATGAGGCCATAAGGAAGGGCAGTCCTACAGCTAAGGTTGCTAGTTGTAAACAGTTTAACTCCAAACAAGCAGAAGGGAAGAAGATTTCTTACCCTGAGGCACATTTCCTGGAGGCAGATAAAGCTGTGGGAGAAGGAGAAAAGAACGGGGCTATCCACGTCACAGAAAGCAGGAAGCTCTAGGCATGGAAGAGAGACGTATTCTCCCTAAGAGATGGGACTTAGAGCACCCAGACTTCGTGTGCACATATGAGGAGCTATGCAGAGCCCAGGAAGAGGAATACAAACAATATGGTAATTACCCACCAGCCACGAGGGTAGTGGAGGAAGGGAACCTGTTCACTCCTCGGCAGGGACAGTTTGATTCAGAGGGCATTTCTGAGCTAGAAGCACTATCCGATGAAGGAGAAATGCAACTGGAATTCCCTGAAGAGAATTCACAAGATACAGACATGGATTGTACTTACACTGTGTCCGATTGTGTTTATTCTTTGTGCTGAAGCAGCCAGAAGGGCTAATTGAAGAAACAGCTGTGAAGGTTTCACGTGAGTGAAAAAACTGTTTCTGTTGTTTTGCTGTTGAGTTAAATGCTGAAGAAAGCTTATATTTTTGTTCCAGTATTTTTCCTTTGTTTGATGTCAGACGTATGGTCTGTAATACCTTTGTTCCATAGTTTTTGAATCCACCCCGGACGGGGAATAAAACCTAAGTTAACCTTACACTCAGCCTCAACTACACTTATTGGTCTAAGGTACAACTACGGGAACCAGAAGGCTTAGCTACTGCCTTCCCGGGGACGTAACTGCCAGTAAAGCATTGCCCCATTAAGCAGCTCAAGCACCTCTCAGCCTCTGGGCCGGCTAGTGGGTCACACAGTTAACATGGCGGAACTGCCCCTAATACAGTTTCGTTTCAGCACTTAGGTGCATCACTATCACGTTCCATAGAAGAGACAGTTCCTGCTCCATAGAGCTTACAAATGAAATTAAAAGCAAAATTATGTGCGACCTCATCTGTGATCGTACGTGGTTTAAAGATTTGTAGATAATATCTTCAGTGCAGTAGGACTGTAAATCCATAGCTGAACAGTTCAACGTGTACAATGAATGATATAGTATTGTAAACCGCTCTAATGCCTTTTGGCCTGAGCGGTATATCAAATCTCAATAAACATAAACATAATAATTAAAAATAGTTGAGGACTGAATTCAATCAAATGATTTTTGGCTTCCAGAGGGAGCATAAGAAATGCCAAACTGGGTAAGGCCAATGCCCATCAAGCCCAGTATCCTGTTTCCAACAGTGGACAATCCAGGGCACAAGTACCTATTAGGTTCCCAAAAAGACACATAGGTTCCAAAATGCTTGTATTGGGGCAAGCAGTGGATTTCTTGGGTCCTCTTTAATAATGGCTATGGACCTTTCTGCCAGGAACTTGTCCAAGTCTTTTTTAAACCCAGCTACACTAATAGCTTTTACCACATCCTCTGGTAACAAATTCCAGAGTTTGATTATGTGTTGACTGATAGAATAATTTCTCTTATTAGTCTTAAATGGGTTAAACAATGGCTTCATTAGATATTCAGGAGTCTCTGAATGTTCCACAAGCTCTTGAAAAATATGTTCTTACTACCTCGAATGAGATATGCCCCTAATGCCCTCTGGTTACTGTTTCCAGTCTTACCCGGTGCTCGGAAGTGAGCACCAGCTGATAAGGAAATGTCACAGATTGGAGAAAGACCTGACACTCAAGAACCAGATTTAGACCTGATCATGCCACAGAACTCAGACACCCAAGGACTGGGACAATAGTAACTCCCCAATGCCTCTTCTTCTGGCATCAGTAGTGAGACATGGTGAGGTTTTTTGATATTTTCATTTGTTTTCTTCTGCTGTATTTTAAATGCTGTGTAATGCAAGTTCCACAAATCCCAAGTGCCAGGTCACAAATGTGAGTAGAAATTTTCCCCAGCACCAGGGATTTTCCTGCCTTTTATTTTCTGTGGCTTCCTCCTCTCTGCACCATGTGGTTCTCTATAAGTGTGATCCGTGTGCTGCAGGAACTCCGGCGCTGGTCTTGGGATCTCAAGTCTTATAGGACCAGCGCAGAATTTCCTGCACCAAGTGGCTCACCCTTGCCAAAGTGCTGGAAGAAGGAGTTCTTTGTATAGCAGAGCAACAGGATCTATAGTAAAGTTCATAAAACATCATGTTAGGAATTAGATAATAATAAGAAAAACAGACTGATGTGGTTTCACAAAGAAGTGGCTGAGAATGGAAGGGTAAAGAGATTAACATTCAAATACGCAAGGACCCAAGATAGCAGGAGTTGTTGTTTCACGCTGTTCATACTGGACTGATTCTTTTTCTTCTAAATTCCCTGAAATGCTTGTCTGATGGGAAAGTGTAAGGGAAAGTGCAGCTACTCCCGGCAGAAGCTGCCCTTACTCGACTCCTCCTATAAACAATTTGATTCATCGAGCAGTGGCAGCTTCTACTTCGCAGGGCTCTGAAGATATGTTGTTGGGGCTTCTGGAAAGGGAAGGCATGCTGCCTGAGGTTTCCTGACCTTGATGTTACCTTTAGCCTGGAGCACTGTAATCTACTACTAGTGCTACAAAGCAGTTATATAGTGGTACAGAACGCATGCCTTGCTAAACTGATACACAAAAGAGACAGTCCCTACTCCCTGAAGCTTACAGTCTACTGAAGAAAGGCCAGTTAAATAGGTGTTTGGTGTGAGTCAGGAATGAGATTTGAACTCTGAAAGTTTATGGAATTTAGTTTGAGACCTTCTTTATCTAAATCTGTGATATGCGGAATTTGTGCTGTAAAAACAGTCCATGTAAGAAAAGCAGGAAATGGGATAGAGGATTACCAGCCAGGGCTCTTTGGGGCAGCTTTCATCTTGCAAACGCACCAGCTGACAATTTTATTTTTATTTATTTATTTATTACAAGTTCTTATATACCGCACTATTCGGCATCAGCGCGGTTTACATTATAACATAAAGACCATAACAACAAGCTGTTTGGTTTACATCGAACAGGAGTGCCAACTTGGAGAACCGGGTTAAACTATATACATGAGATATTTACATAGAACAGAATAGAGTCATAGTAATATAAAGCACGGAAGGGTGGTTTAAAGAGTGTGTCACTTCTTTTGGTTCAATTGCTGGTAGGGTAGTATTGAAGGAAGAGGTGGTATTTGAGTGCCTTCCTGAACTGTGGTAGGACAGTAATGGCCCTTATGTCGGAGGGTAGAGCGTTCCAGCATTTGGGGGCATATAAACTGAAAGCTCTGTTTGAGGTTGTCATGTTGCACTTTGTTGATGCCTTCGAGGTTGTTAGTAGGTTTACGGCTGTTGCTCTTCTGGATCTGTTGGGGGGTACAGTGTGAATCAGATCTGTGAGTGAGGAGGATGAGATACCCTTGATTGCCTTGAATGATAGGACTAGGGTTTTAAAGATGATCCTCCCATGGATGGGGAGCCAGTGAAGCTGTTTAAGAATGGGAGTTACGTGGTCGCTTCTGGATGCTCCGTAGAGGACTCTTGCTGCGGCATTCATGGCCATCTGTAAAGGGCTAAGAGTGGATTGAGGGAGACCTTGTAAGATGGCATTTGCAAAGTCGAAGTGTGGCAGGATTAGCGCTTGGTATATGGTCCGGAAGTCGTCCGGGTCCAACAGGGAGCGTATATGCCTGAGAGAGCGGATTTTGAAGTATACCGCTTTGACTATGTTATTTATGTGATGTTTCATATCCAGACGTTGGTCACAGGAGTAGTAGTGCTGCTGATGGGAGGGGGCCGTTTGGCACAGCAGTAGGGAAAACGTATGGCTGTGGGTGATGCCTCCTAAAAAGTGCAGCAAGAGGTGAATTATGGGTGAGGTGTGTGAGTTGATCTTTGACCGCAATGTTAAGATGTAGTGGACTTATATCTCTTTCTTAGTAAACATTTTTATTCACTGTAAATTGTCTTTCTTGAATAGGCACATAGCAGAAACCATCTGTCCTGGGTATGTCTATGGCATTGCACTCATCTAGTAACACTCTAGGGATGATAAATAGCAGAAGTGGAACATGTAAAATTCAGGAATTTACCAGGATCTTTAATAGGAACACACTGAGTTATACCTACTTCTTCCACATGAGATCATTCTTTACGATTTACCAAACTGCTATGAATTGATAACGTGTGGTACTTGTGATTCCCTGAAAGATGATTGGCTGCCTCTGTTCTGGGTGGGGCAGTGGGAGCTCTTCAGATGTACATCTTTCCCACTGTCTTTTTATATCCTTTCCCTCCCCATTATGAGCCGTTGCTGTTCTCTTCCATGCATTGTGTAGTAATTCGCAGGATAGGATGGAGGCACTGCTCAGACAATGTTTGTGATTCTCATGATCTGTAAACTTAAAGTTAACACTTTGAGCCAGATTCTATAACAAAACACCTAAAGTATAAAGTCCATGAAGGGGCATATTTTAAGGTTATTTTATTAAGGCAACATAGGCTCCCATCCACCTTTATAAAATAGACCCTAAGGACTAGCCCTGATAGTACACAAATGCATGCACGCACACTTACACCTGCCCCGATCCTACTGTAAATGCATGAGGAATTCTGCACGTGTACCCATGTATTGTATAAAATATACTTGTACACTGCAACCCTGCTCAGCTTGACCCAAACTTCACCCTTGGGGAATGCCTACATGTAATGTACCTACAAGAACAGGTAGCCTTGTAGGTCTGCATACTTACATACATGTATATAGCTGCACAATTATATAAAAGGCCTTTTCTTTATGTAAATCAGCCCCTCTTTGTGGACTATGTCACAATCTCTATAAATGGCCTTGGAAAGTTACAGCATTACAAACTTCGGTGAATAGCCTCCCACTGGCTGGAGCTCATGTAGGGGTATATTCAAGTTAGAGTGTGAGAGGCAGGAGACATTTTTGCCTTGCTTGAGAAAGATCTTCAGCCATGATGCTAGTGTCAGACAAACATACGGATTTCCAAGGCACAACATATCACAGCTCATAAAGACAGATGCTATCCTAAGCCTTTTTTAAATATCTATTTGCATTTACACACTGCATTTTCAATCTAAAAAGAGCTGCCCAAAGTGACTTATAAAAGATAACTCTCATATAATTCAAAAGTCAACACATTTGGGATTCCTCACTCCTGAGGGTGGTGTGTAACAAATGATAAAAGCAGGTAGAGTCAACAATCTTTATTACATACATGTAGTTCAGAACATGGAATAACACAGCTCTGACTCACCTCTGTGATTTCTCCACTAATACATCAATTTTGTAATGCTCGTGCACAAAGCTGTTGAGCATCTGATATTCACCATGACTTTGTTGAAAGTGCAAGTCGTGGTCGTGAGGCCAAATGGAGAACCTTGAACTGAAAATGCCCCATGGGCACAGCAAGAACTTCTCTGCTTCAGCTTTGTTTGGTGATATTTTAACATAATCCCTTTCCTCATTGTCTTTGGAGTCTGTAATCCATTCAGTTACTCTTCCACGAGTGATTCCGTTTTTCCCTTTGCAGGTGGTAAGTTTTCTTCTGGCATTGTGTCCTCATTGGTTAAATTTTGGGGGTATAATTTTCATTACACAATACTGAATTCAATTGACTTCTGTAAGGTTATGCATTTTATGAACTCGGTCATGTTCCTAATCAGATACTTTACTTTGGGTATCAAGTTTAGCTTAGGTCCCCTTCCATCTCCAGGACTACAGCCCAAGTATCCATCTCCACATATTCCAGAAGCTCAGCTCCGAGTCCTTCCATCTTCTGGACTCTGTTCCTTGGTCTGTCTTACATCATGTTTCACCTCCTCTGTTGCCCCCTTACCATTCATCGGTTTCTGTATCCGGCCAGTTACCTCATCCTATTTCTCCGGCTGTTCTGGCATCTTTCTTCTGGTTCCTCTCTGCACTTTCTCTCTCATCCTTCAATTGTTCTGAGATGTTGTCACTTGCATACTTCTCTCATTTTATTTGTCTAATTTGAGAACTTATCTGTGGATCATTGGGTTATTTTGTATTGATTTGCTCTTGCTTCCAATTTTTGAACCTTCTGGATTTAAATTTAGAACCTGTGTTCTCAAAATAGCAGAACCTTATTGCCTTTTAAACGTCAAAAGTCCATATAACTGTAATTTGCCCTCTTAAGTTTTTCATTAGCCTCTTTGTTCTCTGTCCTGAGAGTAGGTTTCTGAAAAGGTTTTCCATGTCCAATAGATGCACCAGAGATCAGACACATTGCTGGTTAACCAGCATCCCAGGCAATCTATAGGCTGCCCATTCTAAATTCTGACTCAATCCACAGTTAGCAGGGATCCATGTCCAGTAATGAAGAAGCTTAATGTAATCTTCAAACTACTACTGTTTCTGCAGCAATGGAAGAAGATATTGACTCCCCATTTCTGGACAAAATGGATTAGAACTACAGGACATCCCCCATCACATTCACTCCTTCTGAAGTCACCATGGGAAGGTACTCAAACAGATTTGGTAAGAGATATGGACTCCCTTCAGATATACACCGGTTCCCCTTGGGGTAATTTTTCCAAATGGGATAGTTTTCTGCATACCAAGACCTAGTAACATAGTAAATGATGGCAGATAAAGACCAGTATGGTCCATCAAGTCTGCCCAGTAAGATGGCAAGAGTAGATGCACTTGCCGCTCTGTGCAGGCCACTCCTCCCCATGTCTTTGTTTTTGTTTAGGGGTGAATCCACCGCTCCATGTTGTTGTTGTTAAGTGCTGTCGAGCCGGAGTCGACTCATGGCGACCCTCTGGATAGCTGTCCTAAATTGTGCTCGGTCTTCAGTCAGGCGGCTCATTGTTGACAGACTGGTACTCGTAGCTGCTGTTATTGTATCGATCCATCTCAATGCTGGCCTTTCTCTTTTGCGTTGACCTTCTATCTTGCCAAGCATGATGTCTTTCTCTAATGATCTCTCTCTTCGCATGATGTGTCCAGCGCATGAAAGTCAAAGTCTTGTCATCTGAACTTCTAAAGAAAGCTTAGGTTTGATCTCCTCTAGTACTGACTGGTTTGTTCTTCGGGCAGTCCATGGTATACACAGTATTCGCCGCCAGCACCATAATTCAAAGGCATCAATTTTCTTCCTGTCTGTCTTTTTCACTGTTCAGCTTTCACATCCATATGATGTTATTGAAAATACCAAGGCTTGAACAAGTTGAATCTTTGTATAGAGAGAGACATCTCTGCTCTTGAGATTCTTGTCTAGGTCTTTCATAGCCATTCTGCCAAGAGCAATGCATCGTCGGATCTCTTGACTGCTTGTTGCTTCTTTTTTGAAATTTGATCCAAGTAGGTTAAAGTTGTTCACAATTTCAATTTCTTCTCCTTCAACGATGAACCTGTTGATTATGCCAGTTGTCATGATCTTTGTCTTCTTTACATTAAGGTGCAGGCTCCCATACGGCTGATGTATAAGTCTCACACTTATGTAATGATCTATTTTTCTTATATGCATATTTCCTGATGCCTCCTTTCAAAATTGTAGTGCTATACTGATTAGTAAGTAGTAGTAATTTGTCAAGGTATGCTCGGAAATTCCTCTTAATCAAGCCTGTGGTACCTAACTTGATGGGAAAAAGCTCAGTCTCTTTCTGCCACATTTTCTTTGTCTCTGACTGCGTTTCTTGGTACTTGAAGATCTTCTCCCTCTCAACGTGATTCAGAGAATGGTCACGTGGAACTGATACTTCTATAATCAATGCAATTCTGGGGTGTTCTTCTCATTTACCAATAGGTCCGGCTTCCTTCATCCAGCTTCTTATATGTTGGAATGGGAGCAATCCAGGTGATCATAACTTCTTCATTCTCCATAATTCTCCTAGGGTCATGCTCCCAGTACTTTACCAGTATACTGATGCTGTAGTGTTTACATTTCACTGATATGAGGCCCCATTTTTTGATCATGGCCACGGAACTTTCTTCCTCTCAGGGGGTTGGTAGTAAAGATCTTGTGGTGGGCCAAAATCAGGCTGTTTTTGCTTTTTCCGAAGCTCAGATTTCTGCAATAGTTCAGCGACCGGCTCTGTTTGATGACTCAGAGTTCTCTTTGTTTTCTGGTTCCTTTACTGAGTATCTGGATTTAAGTAAAAAGCTCGTTCGTGTTCGCCTCCATGAGGCCACTATGGTTCAATATCTTAAATCCATGATGAGCCCTCGGGGCCTTCGGGTCTTGAAACCGCCAAAGATGTTCATGGATGATTTGGATTTTTATACCAAGTGGAATAGCATCCTAAACAAATGTAGCATGGATTTGATAGCTTTGTTAGGGGACAGATTAAATGCAGAGTCTATCAAACTGAAACAAGAAGTTAAATTATTGGATGATAATTTACGTTCAAAAGTCACTAAGGACCGCTTCAAATCTCAAATGGAGGACATACAATTGCAGTTAGATCAATATTATGATTATAAGAAATCTGTTAAAATCAAGAAGTTCAACAGAGATAAAAAAGATTATGAACTTGACCAAGTATATACTTGGATGAAGAAGGGAGAGGTTGGTAAAAAACAAGTGTCGTTTGACTCTTTTGCTATTTCGTCAGATGACTCGGAATATGGGGGACGTTCTGGTTCTTCTTCTCCTTCAAACCAGCGTTCTGAGCAGGATTTTCAACGCGGCCGTTACCGGAGTCAGGGTCGAGGTCGTCGATGGAATCACAGGACCAATCATCAACCAGACCAGTCGTGGCACCCTCCAGGAACCAATTCAGGGTCCGGTCACACGGAACCGTTCCAAACAACAATAGTTAACATTTCAGGGTTTTCATTTACTTTGGATCAACAGTCCCTTTTGAATTTGGGGCTCTCTTATGTTCCGGTGTTTCACTATGACTCATTCTGTATGCGGGTGGCCTTACATCGTTTCTTCAGAAAATTGCTGGTCACCCACCTTTGTGCCACTCATAATATGGGCACGGATATGTCGGTGGTTCGTGCACCTTCTAAATGGATGCCGTCGGGTGCTGTGGATTCCTTCATTCAGACATAGCAAACTTTGGTTCTTCATGATTTAGCAGCCCTAGAAGGGTCAGGTATGAAGTCTAATTATCATAATTTGTCTACAGCTCAGTGGCAAGCTTTGCGGGAGTTACGTTCCAATCAACAATTGGTCATTCGAAGGGCTGATAAGGGTGGAGCGACAGTAGTGCAATCATATGATCAATATCGATTACATCTTTTGGATCAGTTGGCTAATGGGGATTTTTATACGTTGCTTTCTGAAAATCCGTTTCCGTCACTGCATTCTGAAATTAAAGCACTTCTACATCAGGCATTGGGTGCTACTTGGATTACCAAGAGAGAATATAATTTTTTGGTTACCAAACATCCGATTATTCCCATCATTTATACGGTTCCTAAAATTCACAAATCGCTCGTGACGCCTCTGGGCAGACCAATAGTCTCTTGTCGTGGGTCGATGTTGGAACCGCTTTCTAAGTTTTGTGACAAATTTTTACAGCCATTTGCTCAATTGGTGTCATCGTTTTTGAAAGATTCTACTGCATTTATCACAAAACTCCAACAAATCCATGGTGATGTTAGTACATGGTGGTTGGTGTCTTTGGATGTCGCTGCAATGTATACTAACATTGATCAGGACCAAGCCCTTTCGGTTGTCTCCCGCTTAGATCTTGCCCTACCAGACCGTATTCCCCATTCATTTTTCATGGAGTTGTTAACTATGGTGCTTACTAAGAATTTTTTTCAATTTGAACAACGTTTTTATCATCAAACACGGGGTATTGCCATGGGGGCCACAGTAGCTCCGTCTGTGGCTACCTTGTACATGGCAGATTTTGAACAATCTTTAGTTTACCCATCACCATGGTTTGAAAAGATCCATTTATGGGTCCGGTTTTTGGATGACATCTTTTTCCTATGGACTGATACAGAGGATAATTTACAGTTGTTCCTTTATTGGCTCAATTCTTTACGACCAAATTTATCCTTTACTATGCACCATCATTTAAATCAATTGGAATTCCTTGATGTATTGGTCTTCAAGCATTCAGATTCTTTTCACACCACATTATTTAGAAAACCAGTACAACGGAATACGTTACTTAATTTTGCCAGTTTTCATCCTTTGCCTTTGAAGAAGGGCCTTCCGTTTGGCCAATTTCTCAGGATTCGGCGGATATGTTCTGATCTCCCGGAGTTTCTTCGACATGCTCAAGATCTTTCAACACGCCTCGCCCAACGAGGATATCCTAAAAAGGTCATTAAACAAGCCTTTTTAAGAGCGAGATATATCCACAGAGATTGGCTGTTTCCTCCTTATACATCAGGTTCTAACAGTGACCAATCCATTACTGCCTCCAGTGAAGGATTGGTGGCAGTTCTTCCATATATGTCACACACTGAGTCTATAAAAAAGATTTTAACTAAACATTGGCATGTATTACAACTACATCCTTGTTTTAGTGGAAGTTTGAGAGTTGCGCACTCCAGGGGTTCCAATATTCGGGATTATGTGGGACCCACTTCTTCACCTATGGATCAAAGATTTTGTGATACATCTTTGGAATTGGGACATTTCTCGTGCGATTCCTGTAATTTTTGTTCTCAAGCCATAACAGGGAAGGAGTGGCAAGTGCCGAACTCTACTTTTGTCCATACAGCTCGCTGGCATACCACTTGCTCTACGTCTTTTGTTGTATATGTGCTGGTTTGCCCTTGCAATCTTTTATATATTGGGCGTACGGTTCGCCCTGTTAAGATTCGTTTGACAGAGCATGCTTCAAGACTTAGGAATTCCGTTCTTACAGCTCCGATGGTACAGCATAGTTTGGACTTTGGTCATAAATTCACTGATTTTACCTGGAGAGTGCTGGATTTGGCCCCGGAGCACCCGCGAGGGGGGGACCATGAGCATTCTTTGCAGCGACTTGAACAAAAATGGATTTTCACATGGAACACTGTTGAACCTTTGGGCTTGAATAGGGAACTGGACTGGGTCAGTATTCTTTAATTTTGGTTTTTACAATCAACATTTTGTTTTCATTTGGTTTTTTGGGTCCTTGAATTTTTGATCTTTGGGCTTCGGCATAACAGTTTTTTAATCCAACTTATTACTATTGGTCCACCTCGGCTATTTAACTTGCCTATCTGGCTTCTGATCATTTATGAGCATGCGCCGGAGTCTCGGAGAGGAGGAGACGCTGTTGTTCGTTTTCATGGCAGTTTTTTCAGAGCGTTGATACAGGGCGCAAGAAGTTTTGTATTCGCCCGAAACGCAGTACTGTGTCCTTTGATTTCTGCTGCTGATGTTCCTTTTGGACAAGGACTTGGAATTTCATGGTCGCTGTCTGTCTCCCCTGAAAAAGATATACTCGTGGAAAGGGAACAGCGGTTTTGATAAGTACCACGTTTTTTCTTTCTTTAAAATCGTATTGTATTTTTTAATCATTACGTTTGAATTTTTGATGAGGTGACACTTTATTGTGGTGGTTTTACCTCAGTGTTAACCCTTAAGTATATTTTTTCATAGGGTTTATATAAACCGATTAAAATGGAAGTTACAGCTTCAAGAGGTTAGTTTGATCCTCCGGGCTGCCTTCCGACAAAAACATTTTTACACATGGTTCTTTTTGCTCATAATTTTTCACTCTATTTTTGTTTTTGGTACTGATATGAGGAATGGCAGGAGAAGATGGATGAGATGTGCTGCTTTATTCTGCCTTTCTGTATAGAAATGTTTTGCCATCAGAACTTTGCAGCCAGCTATAGAATCTACGTATGTCTGTTTTACTGGTTTTTCAGTGTCCTCTGTAAACCATTCCATCTGTAATCCATTCTCTTGGACTGGAACTATCAATCTCTCATCCTTTGAGTTCATTCCCCTCTCCATAACCATTCTTGTATCCGGTATTGATTGACAAAAGAGTTTCTGGAGTAACACTCCTATTTCCCATAGTGTTTGTGTACTTGCCACTTGTTTTTTTTTTGTTTTGCTAATCTATCCCCCCTCTCCCGATCCACCACTTCACCTTTCAGGCTCATTCTTCAAATAACTTTCCTTTTCTGCTTGGCGTAAACATCCCCATCCCCCGAATAAAGGTGTATATAGAGAATCTCTTCTCCCCCCCTCAAAAGGGACCGTCTCCAGTTTTTCCAAATTTGAAAGGTTAATTTCCATTGTGGATTTTTGGCCTCCTCCCCTCTGGATATCTCAGTCGGGTACCAAATCAACAACTCTTAAGTGTACCTTGCTGCCCACTTCCATTTGCACCCACTGTAGGGCATCTCCCCCATTCCTCCAAGCAAACAGAGCATGTAGTTGTACCGTGGCATAGTAGGGGGCTATACACAGTTCTCCCAGCCACTCCGCTTATACATGGTGGACCGTGCCACCTTGGGGACTTTCCCATTTCATACATATTGCATTATCATATTTTGAAGCATTTTTAATACCCCCCAGGGCACTGCATTGGGCAAGGACACAAATAAAAATAAAATTTGTGGAGTAAACATTCATTTTGACTATGGCTATGCGCCCCAGTCAGGTCAGATGAAGTCCCATCCAAGAAAGAGGTCTCATTTGAGGCTTTCCACCAGCAGTTTATAGTTCCAGGTCTTGAAGGACTAGAAAAAGGGACTGTTACTTCTGAAGAGAGATCTGCAACTGTGAGTATATACTTCTGGTAATTTTCTAAAAGGAATTCTTTGTATTAAAGCTAATTAATCTGTGAACCCACTATTTTTTGTTAAATCAGTCAGGGCGTAGTAGCAGCAGTTTAAGTTTAAATATAAAACACAGAGGAGAACTTTCTGGTTACATTTGATACCCAGCAGAGAGCTTGAAGTTTAAATTTAATAGTCACTCAGGGCCTAGTAACAGCAAAGTACTTTTAGTTTAAATTTAAAACACAGAAGAGAGCTTTCTGGTTACATTTGGAGCCCAGCAGAGAGCTTGTAGTCTAAATTTAATAGTCACTCAGGGCTTGGCATCAGCAAAGTACTTTTAGCTTAAATTTAAAACACAGAAGAGAGCTTTCTGGTTAAATTTAGAACCCAGCAGAGAGCTTGTAGTTTAAATTTCATAAGAAGTTCGAGCCTAGCAGCAGCTAAGAGCTATAATTTAAATCAAATCAGAATTTAGCTTACCTCAGCAGCACAAGACAGGGTACTGTGTAGCAGCCCTCTTTTAAAAAGTGTTATTTCCCTCCCTCCCTCCCCACACCCACCCACCCCTGGGATAATCGTAGCTTTATAGGTACTTACACCTCTTAAACGACAGGAGGTGCTCTCAGGTGAAGCTCATTGCCCAAATCAGTCATACACTAAGGACCTGAGATTAGTTAAGCTTCAGGTGAACAAGGTATATTACACGTATTAGGTACAGTTTTATTAGTATAAATATCCATAGCAACCCTTAGTAAGTAAAGAACTTAGATCTAAACACAAACTTAAAACTAAGATGCAGACAGCAGTCCAGCAGCGGGATGGGGGCTTTCCAGTCTTTTGCATTGAGTGTCACATGTATGATTTTCTCCCAGTTGGTGAGAGGTCTTACGTGTGCACTAGGTGCAAGGAGCTCTTTGCTCTCAGGGAACGAGTCCGTTCTCTAGAGGCTAAAGTAGCAGACTTGGAAAGCATAAGACAGACAGAGAGATACATAGACGAGACCTACAGGGATATAGTCCTGAAGTCCCACCTCCAGTCTGGCAGCATCCCTGTTGCCATGGAGGAGAGACGTCACGTGACAGGAGAGCATCACCTTGGTGTGACAGGAAGTGATCCTGTAACTAGGACCTGTCCTCCAGGTGATGTGAAACCCTCTCGCACCGAGGAAGTTTCTCCAGGGCCATGTGCCCATGAGGGAAGGGTTAGGACAGCTGTTATAGTTGGTGATTCGATCATTAGGCATGTAGATAGCTGGGTGGCTGGTGGACGTGAGGATCGCCTGGTAACATGCCTGCCTGGTGCGAAGGTAGCGGACCTCATGCGCCACCTAGATAAGGTCTTAGATAGTGCCGGGGAGGAGTCTGCTGTCTTGGTACATGTCGGTACCAATGACATAGGAAAATGTGGTAGGGAGGTTCTGGAGGCTAAATTTAGGCTTTTAGGTAGGAAGTTGAAATCCAGAACTTCCAGGGTAGCGTTCTCCGAAATGCTTCCTGTTCCACGCGCAGGACCCAAAAGGCAGGCAGAGCTCCGGAGTCTCAATGCGTGGATGAGACAATAGTGCAGAGACGAGGGTTTTGGATTTGTTAGGAACGGGGGAACATTCTGGGGAAAGGAGGGGCTCTTCCGAAGGGATGGGCTTCACCTTAACCGGGATGGAACCAGGCTGCTGGCATTAACCTTTAAAAAGGAGATAGAGCAGCTTTTAAACTAGATATTAGGGGAAAGCCAACAGTCGCCCAAGAGCTGATGGTTCAGAAGAATGTATCTTTGAAGGATACTACCAAAAGCAGAGAGGTTCCACAAAAGAGTAAAGTAGCCCAAATGCCCTCAAGTATGGAGCAGACTGAGCTTAAAGATCCCAAATTACCCATGTCTAACAATAGCCAAATTAATATGAGTAAAATACATTCTCTGAAATGCTTGTATGCAAATGCTAGAAGTCTAAAAAATAAGATGGGAGAGTTAGAATATATAGCACTAAATGAAAGGTTAGATATGATTGGAATATCAGAGACATGGTGGAAGGAGGACAACCAGTGAGACACTGTGATACCTATGTACAAACTATATTGTAATGATAGAGCTGATCAAATTGGTGGAGGGGTTGCTCTCTATGTTAGAGAGGGCATTGAGTCAGAAAGGATTAAAGTTTTGCAGGAAACAAAATCTGCTGTAGAATCTATATGGATTGAAATTCCATGTAAAAGGGGGAAGGCAATGGCAGTGGGGGTGTACTATCGAGCGCCTTGCCAGAATGACCAAATGGATGATGAAATGCTCAAAGAAATCAAGGAAGCTAACAAAAGTTACAATGCAGTAATAATAATGGGTGATTTCAACTACCCCGGTATCAACTGGGTCAGTGACACATCAGGACCTGCTAGGGAGATAAAGTTCCTAGATGAAATAAATGACTGCTTCTTGGAGCAGCTGGTTCATGAACAGACCAGAGGGGAAGCCATATTAGACCTAGTGGAACACCAGATCTAGTGCAAGAGATAAGGTTGTTGGGCCACTTGGCAATAGTGATCATAGCATGATCGCCTTTGATTTAATTAGTGGAGGAGGGATAGTAAGGAAATCCACAGTACTACCTTTTAACTTTCAAAAGGGAGACTATGATAAAATGAGGAAAACAGTTAAGAAAAAACAAAAAGGAGCAGTTGCAAAGGTTAAAGACGTACATCTGGCTTGGCTGTTGTTGAAAAATACTATCTTGGAAGCCCAGACCAGCTGTATTCCACGCTTTAAGAAAAGTGGAAGGAAGTCCAAAAAACTGCCAGCATGGTTTGAAGGTGAGGTCAGAGAGGCTGTTGTTGCCAAAAAAGCATCTTTCAGGAAATGGAAAAAACAGCCAAACGACGAAACCTGGAAACAGCACAAGCACTGGCAAGTCAAATGCAAGGCATTGATAAGGCAGGCAAAGGGAGAATTTGAGAAGAAGCTTGCTATGGAAGCAAAAACGCGAAGTAAAGACCTTTTCAAGTACATTCGTAGCAAAAAACCTGTGAGAGAGTCAGTTGGTCCATTAGATGATAAAGGGGTTAAAGGAGCACTAAGAGGCGACAAGGCGATAGCGGAGAGATTGAATGAATTCTTTGCTTCAGTCTTTACTGAGGAAGATGTAGGGATGTTACCCATGACTGAAGTGGTATTTAAAGGTGCGGAAGAATTGAAGGAAATATCGTTACATCGGGAAGATGTATTACAACTATTAGATAAACTGAAGAGTAGCAAATCACCTGGGCCGGATGGTATACATCCAAGGGTGTTGAAAGAACTGAAATATGAGATTGCAGACCTGCTATTAGTAATCTGTGAACTATCATTAAAATCATCTCTAATACCTGAAGATTGGAAGATCGCCAATGTAACATCAATTTTTAAAAAGGGTTTGAGGGGTGATCCGGGAAACTACAGACCGGTGAGCATGATGTCAGTACCGGGAAAAATGGTAGAAACCATCATAAAGAATAAAATTACTCAGCATGTAGATAGTCATGACCTAATGGGATCTTTCAATAATAAGGTGCGTTCAATCAAAAACAAAAATGGAAATTCTCGAATGCTTTGTTATTATATATGGCACTCTCGGTTTCCAAAGGTCTCAGTTGTCTTGTAGCTAGGCCTTAAGACTCACGTCTGCCGGCTTAAGCCATGATCACATCAACGACCTTCTATTTAAAGGAAACTGTTGGTTTTTTTCAGCCAGCTATTCTTCAAGTAACGGGATATCCAGTAAAATAAGCTTATACTCGTGCTGTGAATGTATGCACTTGGTTAAATCTATCTGACATCATTAGATTTAAAGATTTAAAACAGCACTTAGCTGAACTTCTTTAGATATCACACTATTCATAGCTTTGGCTATATCCCTGCAGTCATCGATCCCAGGGATATAGTCAAAGCTACGAATAGTTCACCTAAGTGCTGTTTTAAATCTTTAAATCTAATGATGTCAGATAGATTTAACCAAGTGCATACATTCACAGCACGAGTATAAGCTTATTTTACTGGATATCCCGTTACTTGAAGAATAGCTGGCTGAAAAAAAACAACAGTTTCCTTTAAATAGAAGGTCGTTGATGTGATCATGGCTTAAGCCGGCAGACGTGAGTCTTAAGGCCTAGCTACAAGACAACTGAGACCTTTGGAAACCGAGAGTGCCCTATATAATAACAAAGCATTGGAGAATTTCCATTTTTGTTTTTGATTGAACGCACCTTATTATTGAAAGATTTATTACGTTCAGAAATAAGACCACTTTTTACTTGTAGAATGACCTAATGGGAGACAGCCAACATGGCTTTAGACAAGGAAGATCTTGTCTTACTAATCTGTTATGTTTTTTTGAAGGAGTGAATAATCAGGTGGACAAAGGTGAGTCGGTTGATATTGTGTATCTGGACTTTCAGAAAACCTTTGACAAGGTCTCTCATCAGAGACTTTTGGCAAAACTAAAGAGTCATGGGATAGGAGGCAGTGTACTATTGTGGATCAGGAACTGGTTAAAAGATAGAAAGCAGAGGGTAGGGCTAAATGGCCAATTTTCCCAATGGAGAAAGGTGAATAGTGGTGTACCCAGGGATCTGTGCTGGGTACGCTGCTTTTTGACATATTCATAAATGACCTGGAAAGTAGAATAACGAGTGAGGTTGTCAAATTTGCAGATGACACAAAACTATTTAAAGTTGTTAAAACCCAAGAGGATTGTGGAAAATTGCAAGAGGATCTTGATAAATTGGAAGACTGGGCATCAAAATGACAGATGAAATTTAATGTGGACAAGTGCAAGGTTATGCACCTAGGGAAGAACAACCCAAACTATGGTTACACGATGCAAGGTTCCACATTGGGAACCACCACCCAGGAAAAAGATTTAGGCGTCATTGTGGATACCATGTTAAAACCCTTGGCCCAGTGTGCAGCGGCGGCCAAGAGAGCAAATAGAATGCTAGGTATGATAAGGAAAGGAAAGGAAAATAAAACAAAAGATATTATAATGCCTCTATATCGTTCCATGGTGAGACCGCACCTTGAATATTGTGTGCAATTCTGGTCGCCGTATCTTAAAAAGGATATAGCGATTTTAGAAAAGGTTCAGAGAAGAGCCACCAAAATGGTAAAGGGGATGGAAGGATACTCCTATGAAGAAAGGCTAAAACGGTTAGGGCTCTTTAACCTGGAAAAGAGACGGCTGAGGGGAGATATGATAGAAGTCTATAAATTAATGAACGGAGTGGAACGGGTAAACGTAGATCGATTGTTTACCTTATCAGCATATAAAAAGACTAGGGGACATGCAATGAAGCTACAGGGTAAACTATTTAAAACTAATTAAAGAAAATATTTTTTCACTCAACGTGTAATCAAACTCTGGAATTTGTTACCGGAGGATGTACTAAAGGCTGTTAGTGTAGCTGGGTTTAAAAAAGGTTTGGACAAGTTCCTGGAGGAAAGGTCCATAAACCATTATTAAGAAGGGACCCAGGATATCAATGCTTGAACCAATACAAGCATTGTGGAACCTGTGTCCCTTGGGGAAACTGCTAGGTACGTATGACCTAGATTGGCCACTGTTGGAAACAGAATACTGGGCTTGATGGACCTTGGTCTGACCCAGTATGGTATATCTTATGTTCTTATGTTCCAATCCTGAAGGCTCTCGAGCAGGCTGCCTAATTGTATCCCCAGATATCAGAAGTGCTTATTTACCCACTTGATGGGGAAATGCCCCACAGGTGGGTCCTCCAATGCTTTTAGTAAATTAAATATTGCAATCTTGCTCTGATTTAATTTATAGTTCACTACCTCACTGTATCTACCCATCGCTGTCATCAATATTGGCAGTGTGGTAAGGGGCTGTTGTAGGGTAAAAATAATATTGTCTGCGAAAAGGGTGATTTTGGTCCTCTGCCGCCCCCCCCCCCGCCACCTCCACCCCCTGTATGTCTTCTTCCTCTCTAATATACTCTGCGAGGGACTGTATCGCCAAGGCGAATAGAAGTGGTGATAGTGGGCATCCCTGGCATGTCCCTCTCCCCAGAGCAAAACTATCGGAATAACCTCTATTTACTCTGATGCGGGATCTTGGATGGGCATACAGTGCTTTTATCCATTTTAGAAAATTCTTCCCCAGGCCCATTCATTCTAAAACCTGGAACATAAACTGCTACTGTACCTGGTCAAATGCTTGGTCAGCTTCCAATGTAACTAATACTGCTTGCTCTCCTGACCTCTGTAGGTCCCAAGTAATATCTAATAGTTTCTGAATGTTGTCACATCCTTGTCGCCCCATCATAAACCCCGTTTGGTCTTTGTGAGCCAATTTAGGTACTACCCCTTGGAGGTGATTAGCTAGCACCTTGGCCAGTACTTTAGCATTGAGGTTAATTAGAGAGTTTGGCTGATACGATCCACGGACTGTGTTATCCTTGCCCAGTTTAGGTAGGATAGTGATACCCACTTTTTCCATCAACTTCAGGATCTCCTCTCCTTGGAGCACCCCATTAAAAACTTTAGTTAACACCAGGGTAATTTGGTCTTGCATTAAGCGATAAAATTTGCAATGAAGCCATCTAACCCCAGGGTCTTACCCAACTTGAGGATCTTAATGGCTGCTTGGACCTCCTCCTCACTGATTTCCTGTCCTATTCTCTCCTCCTACTCCGCCCCAGCTTCCTTAGATTACAGTCATTCAAAAATGAGACCTCCCTCTCTTTTCCCCCTGATATTTCACTTTATATAGGCTCTCATAATATTCACTAAATACCTGACTAATTTCAGACAGTCAATGTACCTTCCCCCCCCCCCCCCTTGCAGTTCTGAATACCTCCTGTGTAGGCCACCTGCCTTTTGGCTTTCAGCCAGCTAGCCAGAATCTTACCAGACTTATTACCCCCTTCAAAATGTGCTTGCTGCAACACGGCTAACCCATGTACAATTTCTTGAGCCCGCAATCTGCTCAATTCTCACCACAGTTTAATCAATTCTAAGATATTAATTATGGATCACAATCACTCTGTTGCCTCCCCTCTAACTCCACAATGTTTTCTAAAGAGCTTATTTTATTTATTTATTTGCTTTTATATACCGCACATTTTGGAATCAGTGCGGTTTACAAATAACATGAGCAATCAAACATTTTACATAGAACTGGAGATAACAAGAACAAACAGTGGAACAGTTACATGGAACAAATTGAATAGAACAGATTCAAATTTAACTGAAATTTCTGCTTTTCAGAATTACGCCTCTCCCTCTTGGCCTGGGCTGCCATACTGATGAGGTGACCTCTAGTGACAGTCTTCAGCCCCTCCCAAACGGTGCCCATTTCTCCATTCAAATTAAAACAGACGTATTCCTGTATAGTTTTATGTATTTTATTTACCTGTGCTTTCTCATCTAAACGTGAATCATTTAACCTTCAGAATTTAACCCCTTCATCCCGATCTCCAGTGTCAAATGTAACACTAATGGGGGCATGGTCTGTTCAGGTTATCGATCCTGCTCTATGGTCCTAGCCTTAGAAATCCAGCTTCCACTAGCCCAGATCATATCTAATCGACTGTATGTCCCATAAGCATGGGAGTAGAATGTATATTTACGCTACTCTGAATGTCTACATCTCCAAATGTCCACAAACCCAAGATATTCCTTAAATTTTTTCAAACTCTTCCGCTCCTGGCAGCCCCCGCTAGCTTGTCCCTCGCTACTGTCCAAGTGCGGGTTGCTGCTCAAATTATCGTCCCCCCACAAGTTAATCAGGGTCTCCCCTAGCCCCTCCATCTCCTTTAACATCTGCTTATATAACTCCCCCTAATGTTCATTTGGGCTGTAAACACTGATGATCCAAACCTCTTCATCAGTAACCCTTAGCCGCACCCCTACCCACTGCCCCCCTTTATCCCTACATTCTCCCACAATTGCATGTTGACATGTCTCATGAACTAAGATGCTCACACCTCCTTTCCTTGGATTTGCTCTTTGTCCGGCAAGGATCACTACCGGGTAATATCTTGAATATAGTAGGTGCTCCTGCCCCACCCTCAGATGCATTTCTTGGACACATAAGACATCCGCATTAAGACGCCTGCCCTCTCTCTCCAATGTCTTTTATGCCATGTCTGGAGCCCTTTAGAATTCACCGTGGTCACTGTTAGCTGCTTCCTATTCCAGTTTCCTTTATACTTTGATTTATTCCCACCCTGGTCCCCACCTTGCATCCTCTAGCCCCTCCCTCTCCATCCCCTACCCCTGTCCCCTCCCCCGTTTCCCCTCTCCAGCTCTTTCCAAAAGCAAATCCAAAGTAGAGTGTCCTTTACCCTCCCCGATCTTCTGGAAACTTAACCATTTAACTCTGCCCAAATCAGCTCCTCCCTCATGTGGTCTGGTGAGCCTTTACCGACCAATCAGTCTATGCCGTCCTCTTTCACTTAGATCAATCCCCTCAGTCCATTCACAGCTCAATTTTCATCCCATGCGGCCTGCTCCTTAGCTGTCTAATTCAGAACTTTGTCTCCTCAAGATGCTTTACTCGAGTCTCCCACTCCTGATGGGCTACTAGCTCTTGCTGCTGGAAACCAGCATCTTTTAAAGCTCTGAGTGCCTCAGTCATTGTATGCACTCGCCATGTCTTCTCTCCCCGGAGAGCAAGAGTCCAGATGGATACAGCCAGCGATACCACAGTTCAGTGCTCCGGCGAGCTTGAGTGATTGCTTTCAGTGCCCTATGCCACTGCAGAGTCCCTGCTGACAGCTCATCATAGATGGGAGACCAGGTACCCTTGCCAGGTGAAATTCCCAAGTCCCCTCAGTTTTGCCACCAAGCGCTCCTTAAGTTTGTAATCCTTCAAACAAATGATGATGTCTCTATTGATTCTTGGCTGACCCAGTGTTCGGTGTGCTTTGTCCAGCAGTATTTCTCTAGGGGGCTACCTCTTCCCCTCCCTTTTGCAAGGCTTCTCAGCAAACAACTACTACAACTTTTGCACCGTCTTTAAATTTTGAGTCCTCGGTATGCCTCTGAATCACAGGTTGCTTCTCCGGGATCTGTTTTGAGGTCCTCCAGTTTCTATTGCAGTTTGTCCTGCCACTCCTCTCCTTTTCCTATCCAGTTTTCCAATACTTCTTGTTGCTGCTCCAAGTCCTGCAGTCTGTTTTCATGCTCTCCCGCCTGATGCGTCAATTCTGCAAACTCCTCCTTCATTTTCCCGATGAGCTATCCAAGTTCCATCTTAACTGCCCGAACTTCAGTTTTAATTTCATTAAACCATTCCCCGCTGTCCATTTCAGGTGGGGGAAGTGATTAGGGATCGGGAGGGGAGAGTCTTCATTTTCGTGGGCGAGTTGAGCGGGGAGAAAGTAACGATAGTAAATCTGTATGTTTATGTTTATGTTTATGTTTATTGATCATTTGATATATCGCTCAGACCAAAAGGCATTAAAGCGGTTTACAATACTATATCATTTGAGGAAATAGGAAAAGAACGCCATTTGTACGATAGGACAGAGTAGAGGAAGATACAGTTAACAGATAAGAAGAAGAACAAGAACAGCAGGTTACCACGAATGCAGGCAGCATGATCCAGTCCATGATATTAATGTATATCGCCACGGTCCAACGCAGCGTCGGATTTTACAGCCGTTGATTCTGGGCAAGTTCCATTTTGGAAAGAAGTGAGAGGATTATTGGAATGGGCGGTGCAGGGGAAACTCATGTTGGGGGAGATATTAATTTGGCACTGCATCCAGTGCCAAAATATCAGTCCCTATATCCAAATTATCGGTCGCTATATCCTTAAAAAGCATATAGCGTTATTGAAAAAGGTTCAGAGAAGAGCCACCAAAATTGTAAAGGGGATGGAAGGATACTCCTATGAAGAAAGGCTAAAAAGGTTAGGGCTCTTTAACCTGGAAAAGAGACAGCTGAGGGGAGATATGATAGAAGTCTATAAATTAATGAACGGAGTGGAACAGCTAAACGTAGATCGATTGTTTACATTATCAGAATATAGAAAGGCTAGAGGACATGCAATGAAGCTACAGGGTAAACTATTTAAGATTAATAAAAGAAAATATTTTTTCACTCAACGTGTAATCAAACTGTGGAATTTGTTACCGGAGGATGTAGTAAAGGCTGTTAGTGTAGCTGGGTTTAAGAAAGGTTTGGACAATTCCTGGAGGAAAGGTCCATAAACCATTATTAAGAAGGGACCCAGGTTATCAGTGCTTAACCCAGTACAAGCATTGTGGAACCTGTGTCTTTTGGGGAAACTGCTAGGTACGTATGACCTAGATTGGCCACAGTTGGAAACAGGATATTGGGCTTGATGGACCTTGGTCTGACCCAGTATGGCATATCTTATGTTCTTATGTTCAGAATGGGATAGGCAGATTGACGGGTGGGGGGTGAAGGGAAAGCCTGGAGTAGGAGATTATTGAAGGGTATACTTCGGAAGTTCCACATATTAGATGTGTGGTGGGAACATAATAGGGAGGCAAGGGAGTACACCTTTTATTCACCTCCACATAAAACTTATAGTCGGATAGATTACTTGCTGATAGATAAACTGTGGGGGACCAGAGTGCGGGGAGTGGAGATTGGAAATGTTACATGGTCAGATCATGCCCCGACCTGGGTTGACATACCAGGTGGGAATGGAGATGGAGGTATCAGATTTTGGAGGTTGAATGAGAGTCTTCTCCGAAGGGACGAAGTAGTAAAAGACATCAAGAAAAGCTTGCAGGATTATTGGCAGCTGAATGATACCGGAGAAGTGAGGGAGACTAGTGTGTGGGAAGGAATGAAAGCGGTAATCCGGGGGAGGTTGATTATGTGGGCTGCTAAATACAAGAAGGGTAGGAAAGAAAGGGAGGACAAATTGCATGTTGAAATTAAGGAGGCCACAACGCTGTACAATAGGACGGGGTCAGGAAGGCAACTGAAATATTTAAATCAATTGCGCTTGGAGTTAAACAAGTTACAATTAGAAGCCATTGCTTATCAAATGGAGCGAGTGAAACAAAGGTTCTATGAATGGGGGGAAGGGCCGGGAGACTGCTGGCGAGAAAACTTAAAAAGAGGGAGGTAAGGAATGCAATAATAGCAATTAAGGGCCAGGATGGGGCAATTCTGAGGGGCGGAAAGCAAATAGGGGATAGATTTTGCAGTACTATGCAGAGCTGTACTCCCAAAGGGAGGGGGGGGGGAGGGGGAGGGGGAATGGCCCCCATAGGGGAATTTTTAGGATCAGTGGAACTTCCAAAAGTGGGAGAGGATTTGGGGGCCAGTCTAGAGGAACCCATTTCCACAGGGGAAATTGAGAAGGTGATTAAGAAAATGTCACTGGGGAAAACTCCAGGCTTTCGATGGCTTGCCTAATTTGTTTTATAAGACCTTCTGGGAGGACTTGGTGGATTTTCTAGGGAAATTGTATAATGGGATTGTAGGGAAGGAGGGGCACTATCACAGGGAATGTTGACAGCGGGTATAACAGTAATACTAAAGGCAGGGAAGGATCCACTGAACTATGGGTCGTTTCGCCCAATATCGCTATTGAACACAGATGTGAAGATTTTGGCAAAAATACTAGTGAATAGATTGGCTCAGGGAATGCCTACTCTTGTCAACATAGATCAAACAGGGTTTATTAATGGTAGGCCGGCATCGGGCAACATCAAGAGAGTGTTAGAGGTAATTTGGGAGGCACATAGATGCAAGGATAGTACGATGGTGCTGTCTATTGACGCAGAAAAAGTATTTGATAGGGTGGGTTGGGAATATCTCTTTGCAGTAATGGAAAATATTGGGTTTGGGGACAACTATGTCCCCTGGGTGAGAGCTTTGTATGATAGGCCACAGGCGAGGGTACGAATTAATGGTCAGTACTCGGAAGCTTTTTCCCTTCAGAGAGGTACAAGGCAGGGATGCCCCTTATCGCCCTTGCTTTTTGCTTTGGCTATGGAACCTTTGGCACAGAGGATAAGGGAGGAGGAGAGGATTAAGGGGGAATGGGTGGGAGAGAGGCAGCATAAGATATCATTGTTCGCAGATGATATTTTATTAACACTAACGCAGCCAGAGGTGACATTAGGAACAGTCTTAGAAGTGTGAGAACAGTATGGGGAGGTGTCGGGTTTTAAAATAAATATGGAAAAAACAGAGGCACTGAATGTTAACATAGGGGAAGTGGAGATAGGCAGGTTAAAGGAGAGGTATCCCTTTAAATGGGCAAAGAAAGTGATTAAGTATTTAGGGGTATATCTCACGGCACAGCCACAGCTTTTATATGGGGCAAATTACCCCCAATTATGGAAACAGGTGGCCCAGAATTTATGGGGTTGGATGGATATGGAGATTTCCTCGTTGGGCCGTATTGCAGCGGTCAAGATGAATTTAATACCCAGGATGTTATATTACTTTCAGGCTCTCCCTGTGGAGATCCCTGAGAGGCATTTAAGGGAGATTCAAGGGAAAGTATTTCACTTCATATGGAAAAGACGGCCTGCAAGAATAGCACGGGCAGTCTTTTACCAATCTCAGGGGGAAAGGGGATTGGGGGTTCCAGATATCCAGGCCTATTATAGAGCAGCCCAGATTAGGCATTTACTGGACTGGAGAGAGGGAGGGGAAAGGAAAACATTTGTAAATATGGAAGGGGAGGGGAGGAAGGAAGGACCAATTGAGGTCATGCCATGGACTATGGCAAAGGACAGGAGTGGGGGTTTCTTAGAAAACCCCTACACGTGGCATGTTTTAGCCATATGGGATGGAGTGAGAAGAAGGGAAGGAGGGAAGGGGGTATCGAGCTTCTCGGTAATGCAACAACTGTGTTATATGGGAGACTTTACCCCAGGAAGAGAGGGAGGGGTTTATAAACAATGGGAGAGTAAAGGTTTACGATGGTTTTACCAATTTATCGATGGGGGGCAGTGGGTCCCGTTTGCAGATTTACAGGAGGAATATAATTTAGGGCCTGGGCAGTTGTTTCATTATGGCCAAGTGATACATTATTTGAAAGGGAAGTTGGGGAAGGAGGGGTTAGCATGAGAGTTTACTGAACTGGAAGTGATTTGGTAGGGGAAAAAGAGATCTAGGGGGCTAATTACGGCCTTGTATAGGGCAATACAAGAAGGGCAAGGGGAGGAGAAATTGGGTTATATGAGGGCATGGGAAAGGGAGATGGGGAGGAACTTGGAGACTGGTCAATGGAAGGCCATTCTGGAACAGGGTCGTCATTTGACAATTTCCATTGCTGTTTGGGAAAATTGGCACAAAGTGTTCATGAGGTGGTACTATACCCCAGTGCGTTTGAATAAAATGTATCCGACGGCATCAAGGAGTTTCTGGAGGCAGTGTGGAGAGGCGGGCACAATGTATCATATTTGGTGGGAATGCCCACAGATTCAGATATTCTGGGATGAAATTCAGAGGTGGATAAGGCGGGTGGTGGATGAAGAGATAGAGAGGAACCCCGAAGTTTTCTTGTTTGGATGGAGGGAAGGGGGACCGAGGGAGAATAGGAAGCAAATATGAGCATGTCTCAGTGCGGCCAGAGGTGAAATAGCCTATCGGTGGAAGCAGGAGGAGCCGCCGCAGGTGACACACTGTGAAGATCGGTTAAGGCGAATTTACCTAATGGAGAAATTAACAGCATTACGAAAACAAGAAAGGCCCAAGTTTGATAGGGCTTGGCGGAAAGTACTGGTGTACTTGCGGGGGGGGGGGGGGAGGGGAACCGGGGTAGGGTGGATAAGTAGAGCTGTGCGGTTAAAAGTGCCTCACGGGCATTTGTATGGTAGATGAATGCCTTTAACGGGTTTACAGCTTAAGTAGGTTTCTATGCAAATGTTTCAGGGGAGGTTGTGGAGTTACTTAGCAATATTGTTAGTTGAATATAATATATAATAGAGGGGGAAAACTGTACACCAGTTGAATGTTGATGTTTATATGCAAGAGTATTTATGTATGTTACTAGATGCTATGTAAAGTGGAAAAAAAACCCAAACCATTCCTCGCATCTTGGTTTGAGTTATGACCTGAATGGTACCTTCTCCTTTTTCTAAAGTGGCTGTGGGTGTCTCCCATTCCACGCGCTCTGTCTCCTTGGGCTGCTGTGGCCCACTCGTCACCATTTTGTCTCTCTGCTGTCCCCACTTGCACCCGCATATTCTTATTCCTGCAGGTCTGCTGATTTCCACCTCGTTATCTTGCTCCCACTGGCCAGAGTACTTGGAGGCCATGTACAACCCGTTATCGATGCTGCTTGGAAGATGTTTTTACACTGTTGATCAGGAATGGCTTCAGAGCAGAGCACTCAGGCACCCATTGTGCTAGGTGACATCACTTCCTCCCAAGAAGCTTTTCAATACATGGAATTCTACTAATTCTTGGTCATTAGAACTGTAGAGCTTCAGGTCATCTACAAATAGTCAGTGTGATTATTTATATTAATTCTCTTTTATACCATGCTATTCTGCATCAGTGTGGTTTACATTGAACAAACTGAAATTACATTCAACAGGGCATTATAACTTGGAGATAGCTATTTTACAGGGAACATGGGCTATGGAGGGTTAAGTGGCTTGCCCAAGACCACAAGGAGCACCTGTGGGACTTGAAACCCCAGTCCTTCTGGCCCAAGGTTGCTGTCCTCTAGTGGGATTTGAACGCCTGACTTTCTGGCCTGAAGTACCTTGCCCCAAAAACTAGGCCACTCCTCCACTCCATTGGGCCATGGCCATCTTTAGATTTCAGGCTAACTCCATGTCCCAAAGAATTTATGAGAGTACTCATTGGATTGAGCGCCATAAAAAACAGAAGTGGTAACAGGGAATCTTCCCGATCTTGATGTTAGGCATGATGAACTAGCCATCCTTATTCTTCAAAAACAATATGGTTTGCCAGATTTTCATGGTGAATATAATGTACTCTGTCAACCCAGTTTTTATTTCATATGATTCAAATCAATTGTGTGGATGAGTTTTGCACATACCATGATAGTCATGAACCTCACTTCTAAGCCAACGTATGTGGAGTATTATCTCAGTTTCTTAAATTTACTGTTAATTTTTTCCACTGTGGATCAGTTCATCGCTTTTAAGATGCAATGTGATGAGTGAAACCCTTGTTGTACTCAGTAGATGTAAAAGGTTTCTTTCCACTGTGGATCACTTGATGGCGTTTTAGATTAGATGGGTGAGTGAAACTCTTATTGCACTCAGTACACGTAAAAAGTTTCTTTCCACTGTGAATCATTTGATGGCATTGAAGATCCGATGACTGAGTGAAGCTCTTATTAAATTCAGTACACAAAAAAGGTTTCTTTCCACTGTGGATCATTTGATGGCTTTTGAGATGTGATGAGTGAGTGAAAGCCTTATTGCACTCGGTACATATAAAAGATTTTATTCCACTGTGGATCCTTTGATGGCTTTTAAGATGCAATGGCCGAGTGAAACATTTGTTGCACTCAGTACATGTGAAAGGTTTCTTTCCACTGTGGATCATTTGATGGCATTTAAGATTCGATGGGTGAGTGAAACTCTTATTGCACTCAGTGCACGTAAAAAGTTTCTTTCCACTGTTAATCATTTGATGGCTTTTAAAAGTCGATGACTGAGTGAAACTCTTATTGCACTCAGTACACGTAAAAGGTTTTTTTTCACTGTGGATGATTTGATGGTTTTTAAAGATTGAAAAATAACTGAAACTCTTATTGCACTCAATACACGTAAAAGGTTTCTTTCCACTGTGGATCATTTGATGGCGTTGAAGATTCGATGACTGAGTGAAACTCTTATTGCATTCAGTACACGTAAAAGGTTTCTTTCCACTGTGGATCATTTGATGGCTTTTAAGACTCGATGACTGAGTGAAACTCTTATTGCACTCGGTACATGTAAAAGGCTTCTTTCCACTGTGGATCAGAGACGTTTTTCCAGTGTGTGTTCTTTGGTTTGTAATTTATAGTCGCCTATGAGAGAAACCTTTGCTAAATTCAATACAGGGAAGTGGTTTCTCTTCAGCATGAATTCTCTGGTGTATTTTCAAGAAACTTTGTTTGAAATATTTTCCACACAGATCATTTAAACGGTTTCTCCCCATTGTACGTCCTCTGATGCAATAATAAATGATATTTCTTATCAAACCTCTCTCCACAAGTGTCACACAGAAAGGATTTCTTCCCTTTATTCCCTTCCTGGTGACATTTAGAATTCATTTGATCACTGCTGTTATTTTGGAAGGATCCCTCTATGCTCTGGTGTCTCTGGGGCTCAGAGATGTTTGTGAGCTCCCTGTCACTTCTCTCCGACTCAGTGACTGTATCCGGTGAGTCTCCTGCCAGGTCTCTCTGCTCCTTCTCTGATTCCTGGCAGTCCCTTGTGTTTCTCCTCTCAGTTCTATGGGAAATATTCTCAGAGACATTTCCTGATTGTTCCATTTCTACAGGAGGTTCTTCTCGATTCTCCTCCTTCTTCTGTTCCTGTATGGCCTGATTATCTGCAGGATACAAATAGAAGACATTAATGATGCATTAATGACTATGGAATGCTACTAATGATCCAGGAAATGAATTTTCTGGGCTCACACAATAACATCATGGGTTCTGTGATAGTTAGAAAATTCCATGGGATAGCACAGGTGCCTCGAACTATTCATGTGAAGAGTCATTAATAGGAATTTCAGGTGATGTGCATAATTTCAGGGCAGTTGCAAGTGTATTAGGTGCCCTAGGCAAAACTTCAGCACTGCACTCTTTTGCAATAGTCTTTTAGACCCCAAGCCCCCCACCCCCCAAGATTTTGATTACTAATCTCATGTGTTATCAGCTCAACATTATACCTCCAAGAACAATGCAAGAAAAATGCATTTTTGGACATCACATGTTTAAATATTAAACTTTGTTTTGTAAATATATGCATAATGAGCAGCATTTAAAAAAGCCACTTGCAAAGCTAACTAGACTATTTGCATTTTGCCCATTCTTCCTGCAGGTAAAAGCATGCACTGATGACTTTGTGTGGCTATTAGGCTCCATTGCTTTGCTTTGACTGTTATTTATTTACTTAGCAAGGCTTATGTACTGCTTTTCTACAAGTCAAAGTGCTGCACATTAAGGTACTATATATATATATATATATATATATATTTCTCTTGTCCCTGAAGGGCTCACAATCTATGGGGGGTGTTTACTAAATGGCGGTAGCGGACTCTGCGATATTGGAGTTGTGGCTCCATTACTGCCATTTAGTAAACACCCCCTATGTTTTTGTACCTGAGGGTTAAGTGGCTTACCCAAGGCTACAAGGAACACCTTTAGAACTAAAAGCCCCAGTCCTCCCAGCCCAAGGTTGCTGTCTGCTAGGGGGATTTGAGCCCTGGCCCTCTGGTCTGAGATAACTTGCCCCAACCACTAGGCCACTGTGCCGGCTCTTTGCTACTTCCTCCTCCCAGAAGCTGTTGCCCAAGGTGACTGCCTGGTTTGCTGGTAGCTGGCCCGACCTTGTAAACTTCCTTTACTGCCTAGCTTGTCTGACTGGACTAGAGGGCAGATGAGGAATATGAGCCATTTTCTGGATGTAAATCATGCGTAACATGCAGATAAAAAGGATTTTCTCACTACGACTACATCTATAAAACTCCTGATTTGTGGGACAAGTTACACCCGTACAGCCTGTAGATATGTTTAAACTTATCCTAACTGAGCAGAGGCCTCCCTGAACCTGGGTTAGTGAGGGGCTTGCATTTATGCAGATACCTTTGAAAACATATGTATAATTGTGTAAAATAAATCCCAAAAACTGGGTGTGCCAAAGAGCAGCTGTAAAGGTAAGCGCATAAATTCCATGGGGTCATTTTTAAACTGGAAAGATGTGCACACTTTGATTTCATTTTGAATATTTGATGAAATGCACACGGGGAAAACTATGCACATACTGCTTACAGATACACACAGTTATAAAGTTTTCAAGGCTTTTTCCAGGTAGAAATGGTTCTTCTGACAATTAACCACCCTATCATAAGAACCTAAGAACAGAAGAAATGGACTCTTCAACTTGGAATATGATAGAGGTCTTTAAAATAAGTGGAGCAGAGCAGGTAAACATAGATTGGTTGCTTACTCATTCAAAAACTACAAAGATTGGAGGACATGCAACAAAGCTACAATGTAGCACATTTAGGACTAATTGGAGAAAATATTTTTCACTCAATACATAATCAAACTTTGAAATTCATTTTCGGAGGATGGAGTGAAAGCTGTTGGTGTAACTGGGCTTAAAAGAGGTTTGGACAAGTTCCTGGAGGGAAAGTCCATAAACCATTAGTAAAGAGAGCCTGGGATAAGCATCATGGACTTTTTGGGAACCTGAGAGGTACTTGTGACCTATATTAGCCACTGTTGGAAACAGAATACTGGGCTTCATGGACTTTCGGTCTAATCCAGTATAGCATATCAAGTTTTTTATGCTCTTAAAGAGGATATTGTGTAACTAGAAAAAGTTCAGAGATGGGCAAAAAAAATGATAAGGAATGTGGAGCGCCTTCCTTATGAAGCTAAACAGACTAGGACTCTTCAGCTGAATAAGATGAACAAGAGGAGATAGGACAGAAGTTTACAAAATCTTGAGTTGGGTGGAACAGTTACTGTATGTAATCTTTCAAACAACAAATCCCCCCCTTGAAGACATTTCATGAAACCAATGAGAAGCAAATTGAAAACAAATTGTGGAAAGTATATTTTTTTTTCACGCAGCACATAATTAAGCTGTGAAATCTGTTGCCGGAGGATGTGGTCAAGGCGAGTGTCCTGAGCTGAAGAGGTTTTAACCTTAAAAAGCTAGTCCAAAAATGCATTAAGTTATTCCAATAAAAAGGCATCATCTTATTTTCCTTTTCTGTTTCTCCTTTTATTTAATAACCTAGCAAAGAGATTTGGACAAGTTCTTGGAGAAAAAATGCATTAAATATTATTATCTGGGTGGACCTGGGAGAGCCACTGCACACTGGTGAAATTAACCATCAGGATCAGGTGTGCATTATGGGATCTGCTGGGTGCTTGTGACCCAGTTTAGCAACTGGCAGAAACAGGATGTCCTAAATCTAACTCAGCTTGGCATTTCTTATCTGTTTATTTATCTAATGAATATAAAATTGATTCATTCACATTAACCATTTTTTCTCTTGTTAGTCTAATTTTACAAGCATTAATTCTGAAACAAACTGGAATAAACCCCAAAATTAGCCAAAAGAAATTACTCGATAGGAGTGTGCCCCCCTCATTTGAAGGCTTTCTCACTCTCACACTCTTTGAGCCCCTTCCTTCAAGCATTAGAGCCTCAGTATCAGTGCCCAGCCAGTGAGAAGAAATCCGAGCCCAGCTTCCTCTGTACTACCTCCCCCAGCACCAGTCCAGGTGCTGTAAAACCTTGGCACATAGTTTTAGCCATTGAGTGAAGAGCAATTTTCAGCCCAGAGAATTTACCCATATTGCCGCCCCTACGTCTATATCCTTTCAGAGGCTCCAAAGGCAAGCAAATATTTTATGCTGTTTTTCTTTTACATTTGGAAAGCAATATAACATTTAAATCTTTCTAGATTTATACAGTGGATACACCATTAGAAAAGATCTCACTCTTTGCAGTTCACTCTCTGGGATGGTTCAGCCTTGGTATCTCTGCTCATATAGAGCAGCTATGTACCTTGTGACAAGCGAGAAAGAACAGGGTTATACTTTCCTGTGTCAGAGACCGTCAGAAAGGGGAACTGGGCCATCTCACATGAGATAACTCTCAGAGTCATGTATCTGGCTGGAAAAGACAACGTCCTCGCAGACAAACTGAGTCGTGTTCTACAACCACATACCAGAGTGGAGAACCTCTTCCCATCTCCTCTGAACAGGAAAGTTCCCTAAACCTCATCATGCAGCTTCAGGGAACTCTGCTACTTCCCAGCATCAGGACCATGGTCCTCATGGCCTGGATGCTGAGCGGGTAATTGCATGATAATGGGGGGTATTTTAGAAACCACTCATGTGTAAATGGCAGCATTTACATGTAGAGACTGGCACACATGTGTACATGACATTTTACAACAGGAGCTATGTAAACCTGGGGATGCTTAGTATGTTTAGATGTCAAGGGATGTGGCCAGGGCAGGGAGAGAGAGTGCTTCGGCAGGCCTAAAATATAGATGTGGATTCCCCACTTCAAATAGGGAATTGATATCTCTAGGAAAAAGCATAGACGTTGGCATTTATAGTTGCCCCAAAGCACGTATAAGTGCGTACTGGAAGTCCACCATCCCCCAATTACCACTGCCAACATCCAATTCCCTCTGGACCCCTCTTGAGAGGCAACTGCCCTGACCACCTTGGTCAGAATCTCCCCTCCCCCCACCCTTAGATCCAATCTTCCTAGCCAATCTCACTGTGGAAAGAATCACCCACTGGAAGCTCCCCACTCTCCAATCCCAACCCCAGCCTTACTGGGTGTCCCTCATGCAAAGTGGAGCAGTGGAGCAGGAGAACCCCCCAGTCGCTCCTGATCTTGGTACCAGGACTCCCAGATATAATCTCATGGTTTTACTACTAGGGCTAAGGTTGCATTTTCCCCTTATCTAGGGAAGATCAGACAGTCTAAGGGAGTGTCCGAGGGATTCAGATGACAGGGGTACTGGTGTTGCAGGATTGATTGCCTGTCTACAGGAGGAGCAGTAATTTTACAAGCTACTCCCACATGGAGTGGAGGAGTGGCCTAGTGGTTGGGGCAAGGTACTTCAGGCCGGAAGGTCAGGGGTTTAAATCCCACTAGAGGACAGCAACCTTGGGCCGGAAGTAGGGGCGGCCCAAGGGGAGTGCGGGGCCATGTGCGGAGACTCGGTGTGGGGCCTCATTTGCACAAGGGGCCTCATTTGCATAAATATTAACATAATGTTACCATACACTAACTTTTAGTAAACATGCCTCTTAATGAGTGTATGAATAAAGAAAGACTAAAAGACTTCTACATTACTATAATTCAGTGCCAACCGCCAGACACATTAGGAACTACTACAAACACTGCCTATTTAGAACCCATAGCAAACCCGCCGTATCCTAACAGCACTACCAGGACTCATAAAGCACCATACCCTAATTATCAAAAGGAAACGCTGCAAATATTAAACCAATACATTTCAGAGAACAACAATACATGACCTACTGGGGAAAGAGAACAAGTGGCAATGACAAATAGGAATTACATAAACAGAATACCTCAGCTCAGTTACACATGCAGAACATAGACCATCACCAAACAAGGAATCACAATTTAGAAACAGGAAGACAATAATTAAACTGGGAATCCCAAAAGCCAAACTTGGAATGTACAACACTAGAAATAAAACTATACATTAATTTTCTCTTGTACTAAACAAAGCACAGACGTTAATGATGCACATTTCTCAGAGCTGACATATTCTAATTAATAAATTCAAAATAAAGAGATATTTTTCTACCTTTTGTGCATTTTCTTTCAGCTGCAATTGCTCCAGTCACTTTCTTCTGGTTTCTTTGTGTCTTCCGCTAACTCTCCATCGTCTGCTGTCCATTTGTCTTTTCTTCTCTCTTCTAGTTTTTTTCCATTCTCTCTCTACATCTGCTTTAACATACTAATCTTTCTCCTTTTGCTCTTTCCTCATTCCTATTTCATCTACTCAAATTTTACCCCTCCATTCTCAATCCCCACTTACTCTCCCAATATCCGGCCAATTGTAGATTTGTCTTCCCTCCCACACAAAATATTTTTTCCCTCTCCATTTCACTCTCCCAGCTCCATCCTATTCTAATCCTCCCCCAACATCAGCTCCATTCTAGTTCCAGTCCCACCCAGCATCCGCTCCCTTCTAGTCTCCGCATCAGCCCATTTCCAGTCCTAGCCCCCCATCTATTTCCAGTCCCATCCGAGTCCCTCCATCAGCTCATTTCCAATCCCAGCCCCCCATGAGCCCATCAGCCCATGTCTAATCCTAACTCCCCTCCACTCAGCCCATTTCCAATCCAAGCCCCCCATGAGCCTACTTCCAGTTCTAGCCCCTTCATGAGTCCATTTCAATCCAAACCCCCACCACAGCCCATTTCCAATCTTAGCACCTCCCCAACAGCCAATTTCCAGTCCTATTCTAGCCCCTCCATCAGCCCATTTCCTGTCCTAGCTCCCTCCCCCTCACAACCCATTTCCATTCCAAGCCCCCGTCCCCATCAGCTATTTGCAGTTCAAGCCCTCCTTTCACTCAGCCCATTTCCAGTCCTAGCAACCCCCCCAGCCCATTAACAGTCTTAGCCCGCCCAGCCCATTACCAGTCCTAACCCCCCATCAGCCCATTTCCAGTCCTAGCCCCCCCATAGCCCATTACTAGTCCTAACCCCCCCATCAGCCCATTACGTCCTAACCCCCCCATCACCCTATTTCCAGGCCTAGCCCCCCCATCAGCCTATTTCCAGTCTTTGCCCCCCATAGTCCATTACCAGTCCTAACCCCTCCCATAGCCCATTACCAGTCCTAACCCCCATCAGCCCATTTCCAGTCTTAGCCCCCCCCCCATAACCCATTACCAATCCTAAACCTCCCCATCAGCCCACTTCCAGTCTTAGCGTCCCCCATGGCCCATTACTAGTCCTAACCCTCCCCCATCAGCCCACTGATGGGAAATCCCCGGCGGGATTAACAGAGCCGCGAGAAAGGAAACTCTCGCGGCTCTGAAAGAAGCCCGCGTTCGGGGATTCAACGCTAGCCTACGATGCAGGGAGGCTCTGCCGGGCAGGGGGGGCCCCACGGCGGCACTCTTGATGCTGCGGCGGCAGAAGCAGCTGTTTTTTTGTTTTTTTTTTTAAAAACTTGGGATGAAGAAGAATGTTTTTTGCGCGGGGCCCCCTGAAACGCGGGGCCCTGTGCAAAAAACATTCTTGCTCAATGGACGGGCCGGCCCTGGCCGGAAGGACTGGGGTTTCTAGTCCCACAGGTGCTCCTTGTGGTCTTGGGCAAGCCACTTAACCCTCCATAGCCCATGTTCCCTGTAAAATAGTTATCTCCAAGTTATAATGCCCTGTTCAATTTAATTTCAGTTTGTTCAATGTAAACCGCACTGATGCAGAATAGCGCGGTATATAAGAGAATGTAAATAACTAAATAAATAAATATAAATAAATAAATATATAGTATCTGAGGGCTATTTCTATGTTTTTTTGCTCATGTGCAGTTTTCTAAAATCACTGCTCCCACTGGATGTGGAGAGATATACACATGCAGTCCTGCACCGATTCTACAAGAGGCTCTCTATTTGGCACAGCCTCCTGTAAAACACTATGGAGGTCATTCTGAAACATGAATAGCTATTCATGCCAGCTTCAGCCCCCAACTAACTTCCCTGCCGGTTGTGCGGGGAAGTTAGTCAGAGGGGGGGAATGGGCGGCCTGGGGTCAGAGAGTGGGCAGGCAGCGGGCAGTTGCCGGCCCTGGACATACCAGGCCAATTCTAATGTCAGCCCTGTACGTCAAGGGCCGGTGAAATGGCCGGGGAAGTTATTCTACCTCTGAGGTGGAATAACTCCCCTGGATGTTTGTTCTTTTTTTTTTTTTTTAAATTCGGGGTGTGGAAGAGGCTGGGAGGGCCAGGGGACATTCCCCGCAGCCCGACCCTGGACTTTGGAGGCCGGATCGGGGGTAGGACTGTGGGGAATTTGCAGTTTTAGTTGGCGGCAGCATTGCGGCTTTTAAATGGAGCCATGGCGCCTTGACTCCATTTAAATGCCCTGACTGAGTTACTGGGTGCGGTTCTGCACCTGCAGGCTGGACAGAATCGCTGTCCCAGGCTGCACGGGCAGGACTGTTCGCGATTCTGATCTTGAAGGCTAGACGTGCCCGGCGGGATCAGAATCGCGATCCCCTCTGTGCATCCAGTTCACACTGGATGCACAGACGGGATGGACTTGCAGGACAGAATTGGGCCCTATGGTAATTCTCCCGGTCCTGACTTGAACATGCTTATTCCCCTGGGCTCCGATGAATAGCATCACTTACCTGTGAGGACTTATATTTTCCATATGTGAGAATACAGTGTACAGGTAAACAGAGTGCATTACACAGCTGTATACTGTAATATTTCCTATTACCCAGTAAAGTATTTATTATAAGTCACCTGGGTCTGAGTCAGTAACTGCTCTTTCTCGTGATTCCTGAAGATCCCAGACATTCGGCTCTTCCTCTTCTTTAATCCTTGATAATATATCAGGATTGATTCCTTCAAAGCCTGTTTCCAGGAATTAATATGAAAAATGAGTTATGTTTCCCTTATAGTCACTGAAAAATACACAGCAGTAGCTCTCAGGGAGCAGCACATGATGGGGGAGAGGAGGAAAGGTCTACTACTGGCGTCCACACATAAAGCAGAATAATCTGGGGACGTTATTCTTCTTCACTTTGAGTATTCTGGTAGTGGAACAAGTCATATATTTTTATAATAAATAACTTGAATCACTGAAGAAAGGGAGGCTGTGATCGTTTGATATTGACTAAATAGATTTTCAAGAAACTGCACTTTATGTGGTCCCTTGGTATTAACAGTTGATTTAGGAAGCCCCAGTGACTGTCTTGTGGGATGATTGCTGAGCTCTTCGTCACCTTCACCCCTCAGAATCAGATACAAGATTTTACACACCATCACTGTGAGAGTATGAAATTCTATGAGAATTAAAGAGGAGAAACACCTGCTGATGAAAGGGAAATTGTGGCCTAATGAGGGCAGGGTTCAAATTTTACTCTCCCCCATCATTCCTTCTGACTTCAGGGAAGTCCCTTTGGGAGTAATTTTATAACTGCTGACTGTCAGCATACATCAGCATGACATTATGCCTAGCATAGGTGTCATGGCTTTGGCCTGCAGCTCTGACCCCCTGGTGATGTCAGATAGGACGTCTCCAGACTTGATGGGCTTAGTATGCCTGATGAGATTAGTCTGCAAGACAACAGCCCCTCCTTGCTAATCAAGTGATAACAGACTCAAACAGACCAAAGTATGACAAAGGGAGGTGCTGGAGAAATTCACTATAAATACAGAGAAGGACAAAAATATCTTCTCTCTTCCTATTCATCGGACATGAGGCTCTGACACCCACTTCTCTTTACCCCCCCCCCCCCTTGTTCTCTCTTCTCTCTTCCTATTCATCGGACATGAGGCTCTGACACACACTTATTCCCCCCCCTCTCTCTCACACACACATGCACCCACACACAGTCATTCGTATACACTGAAGCAGCTCTGTAACAACCTTATACTTCTGTTCTGTACCTATGTAATAAGCCTTTTTCTATATAAAAACCTTTTTCCAAGCCACACCAGTTTGGTTGTCTTGTTGTGCTACAAACCCTACTGCCGCTGTGAAGTGGACCCAGGACCAACAGGAGAGTAACCGAACGTAGGAAGCGGCGTAAGGTGACACTGACATTAGTGAGAAATGTATGCTTTGTTTTTCAAAAGTATCACTTAAGTGCAAACTCCTCCCTCAGAAATCCCTCCTCAAACAGAAACTTAATTTAGATACATACAAACCAAACAGATGTAACTTTACTCTACAAAGGGGGCACAATCATAGTATATAAAACCCATTTCCACAGTAAAAGCACTGCTTAATCCAAGGAAATAGCTTGGAAAATTACCCTCCCTATCTCCTCTTACCTCAAGTACCCACTTAGATTGTAAGCTCACTGGGGTAGGGACAGAATGTGTCTCAATTATAAAAATGCTGTAAGTTCCCTTGAGCTAAAACTGGAAGGGGTAAACTCGTAGGACATATAGGATGGCCTTATGATCCCTCAGACCTGGATCTCATCCTGCCATCTCTAGACAGTCGGTAGGACTGAGACAGAATCCTGCTCATATCTGCAAGTTCCTGGAGTGGAGAATGTACACAAAAACATCTCCTATTCTTGTGTCTGCTAGAAATACAGATTCAGTCCTTAGCTAGAGAAATCAGGGTCTCATAATTCTCCTTCATCACCTCCCTGTACAACTCTTTTTGTCCTTCATGCAGATACCTCCACTCCTCTTGGGAGAAAGAGACAGCGATGTCCTCAAATGTCACCTGCAGCTGAAACACAAACCAGAAACACTCAGGAGCAAGAGAAGGTGCTCAGAATGCCTTAGATTTCAGCTGGCAAGGATGGTGCTTCAGTGTTACAGTTTCAATTGCAGGGGGCAGCCACAGGCAGGATCTGTGGGACTCCTGTGGAACTGCCTGTCCCTTGTGACTGAAAATGTGACATTGATGCACCATCTCCACCACCAGGAATGTGGGTGCAGGACCCATGCAGCTTAGTGGATGTTTTGGACGTCTGTTCACCTGTGTGTGGTTCTAGAATCCATTTTCCCCTTCGGCTCCCAGGTTTGCTAATATACTATAACTATAAAAACGCCTCAAATACAGGACAAATAGAATATCAAATGTCATTGCCTGGATAAATCAGCGTGTAATAAAACCAGGGCCTGAGCTTTCAAGTCCAACTGCACAAGCCAAAGTAAATGTCCCCTTCCCACACTAGTTAAATCTAAATTTAGCACAGGATTCAGAAATTCAACTGACATTTTCTGGTACATCTGACAGTTTCAAAATTCACCCTGTGTCAAATTTAAAGGAAACATTTATGGGAAGCATTAATGGTGGTACTGTGTGGCCACAGGGAGGTAGATGCTTAGAATGCACTAATGTCATAAAGGAAAGTGAGCACATAATCTCCCTTATGACATAGGTGTACGTGCGTTGGAATGTGTGTGTGTAATAAAGACCTAGATGAGAAAGCAGAAGCCTGTGTAAATATGCAGTAGGACTAAGCAGGATGTCTTCTTTCTCTTTTATTATTCAGTTTACAAATTAAACAAATAGCCCCTTCAGTAAATATTTGGTTACAAGTTTTAAGCTACTACATATAGAATTTTATTATTTACTGGTCTAACTAATTTTGAGCAACTTTGCAAAGCCAGCAGCAATGGTAAGGAAGATATTTGATGAATATAGCAATAAGTCCGTTGATAAACAAATGAGACTTTTTAACTCTAGAGCACAATTTCAATACGTGCATGTCCTAGTTAGCAGTGGAAGAGGTCCAGGCTGAGAGCGTGAGTTTATGGTTCTTCCTTACAGCTTAACTCGACAATATGAAAGTGTGACAGATTTGTACTGTGAGCTCTATAAGAGCACACTGAGTTAAGATACAGAGAGAGCTGTGAGGACATTTTAATAAATTCATTGGTAGATATTTCTCTGTTCTTGGTATTGAGCTACATTTGAAATATTTCAGCTCACTTTTCTGTACTTTTGGCTGATTGGAAACAGAAAGATTTAAACTTTCTTTTTCATTTACAGAAAGATAAAGCTTTTTAAATTATAGTTTGCTCATATTAAGTTAACTCCAGTTAAGTTGATCTACTCAGTTCTATGTACGTTTAAGTTAAATTATTATCTGTAAACCACCTTGGCAATCTGATAAGGTGGTATATAAACCAGTTAAATAAATAATAAATGATTAAAGTTGTTGATGTACAGAGTTATCCCCAATTTATGTCCAAGTTAATTCTCCTGTTCATTGTAAATGCCCTACCAGCATAATACCGTTATATGTAAACCGCGCTGATTTTTAAGAGTGCGGTATATAAGAACAATAAAATAAAATAAATAAATAAATAAATAGTGATCTGAAATTCAAAATCTATCTGCCTTCCTATATTGCTATATACTATTTTTAAATTTAAGCTCTTATTTTCTCAGGGTTCACTCAAAACAAAGTGCAGAAAGGAAAGAAAGAGGCAGAGAGGAAGGAGAATCTAGAGATGAGATGAAGCAGAAAGTGAGGGCATAATAAAGCCAGAGGGGAGAGGAACAAGGAAGAAGAGCCTCAGGGGCTTTTCTGGATTGAGCAGTGTCTGGCACATTTCTTCTGTTTTCTCTATGCAGCGTGTGTGTATCAGAGGGTGGGTGGCATTGCCTGGCACTGCGTCCCTTGCTACCCACCTCCTGCCAGTCTCCTACCTGCTGAGCAGAAAGCCCTGCAGCCATTCTCCTGCCCTTCCCACAGCACCAACTCCAGCCCTGACTCTCTGCAGGGCCCCCTAGGCTGCAGCTTTGCAGGGTCAGAGCTTGCTCTCAATCTCAACTTCTCTCTGGTATTGCAGGATATCAGTACTGACTGAACAGTACAGTAAGCACCACCCCTTCCAGGAGGAGGTGATGTCACAAAGGCTGTCCTACAGCTGAAGGTACGGATGCTGGGAAATGTAGTTTTACTGTGCTCTTTAGCTAAAGGGAGACTGTGAATGGTGAAAAATGCAGTCCTTTAATATTTTAAATAAAAGCTAAATCTTACTGTGGCGAAAAGGAAGAAGGGGAGAGAAGAAAGAAAGTAGAAAATGGAAGGGAGGGGAGAGAGAGACAGAGATCCATCTTCCCCAGAATAAGAGAAAATCAAAGAATGAGCATGAAATACTCTCTATAATCTTGGTGATAAAGAGGTGACTTAGCAACAAAATATATTGTATCCTGCCACCAGGCAAGACATATGAACTGACCCAGAACAAATATGAACCTGTACCAAATTTCTACTTGATTTTACTTTAACCTACTACTACTACCACTACTATTTAGCACTTATATAGCGCTACGCACGCAGTGCTGTACAGAATACATATAAAGTCAGTCCCTGCTCATCACAGCTCACAATCTAGTCAAGACAACACAGAGTAATAGTCAATTCAGGGGAAAAACAGGATATGGCATTTACAATTCGGGGCAAAACAAAATAAGGCATTTACAATTTAGTCATGACAAAGGACGGGAGTCAGGTCAAGACAAAGGCTAAAAGTCATGACAAAGGATGGGAGTCAGGTGAAGACAAAGGCTAAAGTCAGGATCTGAAAGTGACAGTGAAGAGGTGGGTTTTCAACCTGGACTTGAAGAGGGCCAGGGAGGGTACCTGGCATATAGACACAGGTAGGTTGTTCCAGGCGTAGGGTGCAGCAAGGTGGAAGGAGCAAAGTCGGGAGTTAGCGGTACGAGTGAAGGGCCTAGATAGAAGTAATTTGTTAGAAGTTCCCGAGAGGGGATGTAGGGAGAGATAAGAGATGAAAGGTAGTGAGGAGCTGCAGAGTGAATGCATTTATAGGTCAGGAGGTGAAGTTTGAATTGGATGCGGAATTGGATAGGGAGCCAGTGAAGCGACTTGAGAAGAGGAGTAATGTGGGCATGGCGAGGCTGGCGGAAGATTAGTAGAGCAGCATAATTTTGAATAGATTGAAGGGGGAAGGCCTTTCTTCCGAGGCAATGGAGGGTTAAGTGACTTGCCCAAGGCCACAAATGACACTGCCAAGAAAACCCAGGAGCTTCTGGGTCGGCAGGAGTCAGGACTGACTTGAAGGCACACATTGCATTTTTGAAGGGGGAAGAGATGGCTCACAGGGAGACCAGCAAGGAGTAGGTTGCAGTAGTCGAGGCGAGAGGAGATTAAGGAGTGGACAAGCATTTTAGTAGTGTGTTCAGAAAGGAAGGGATGGATTTTGCTAATGTAGAGAAAGAAGCAGTAGGTCTTAGCTATGAGCTGGATATGTGTGGAGAAGGAGAGAGAGGAGTCAACGATAACTCCCAGATTGCAGGCCGAGGAAACAGGAAGGATCATAGAGCCATTCATGGAGACTGAGAAGGGAGGAAGAGGAGGGGCGGAGTTGGGGGGAAAGATAAGGAGTTCAGTCTTGGCCATGTTCAGTTTCAAGAGGCAGTGAGACATCCAGGCAGCGATGTCGATAAAAAAGGCAGAAATCTTGGGGGGCGGAGCCTGATGTCCAGCGGGATGGTCGCATAACGCTGAGGCTCCCGAGAGGCCTACTCAGAATCCTGAATTAACACCGTACATACTTGGAACTTCTACTCTGATCTTGCCGGGGCACATTGGTGAGATGGCGGGGACCAAACCCACGCGCCTGGAATTTGGATCTCCAGCGGCTTCTCACGGCAAACGTTCCAAAACTGAACCCCCGTCCCTGCAAAAGGGGCTGGCCTTGCGCGAGGGCCCCGAAATGCAGCAGGAAATCCTCGCAGAGATTAGAGGGGTCAAAAACCTCGTGCAATCAAACGGTGAAGCACTCCGAGCGCTGCGGGAAGATCTTGGTGTGCTGCAAAGCAAGCTAGAAGGGCTTTCTTCGCGTCAGGACAAAATGGAGAGCATATTGGACTCCCATGCGGCCCGGTTGTCCAAACTCGACAAAGTTGAACGTCAGGTGCGGGCCTTGCAGAAAGAAGTGGAAGATGGCAATAATAGAGCGCGCCGCAACAACATACGACTCGTGGGCATACCGGAGGGAGCGGAATCGGGAGACATGAAAGAGTTTTTACGCAAATCCTCCCTTCCCTGCTCCAAATCACCTTTACCAAAGATTTGGAGGTCGATCGCGCTCATCGTGTACCCACAAGCATAACGCTCAACAGGAAGACCCCGCGGCCTATCATTTTTCGACTTTTGAGATATCAACACGTGGAGCAAATTCTAAGTGCCTCTCGGGCAAAGGGCCATATGGAGTTTGAGAGCCACAAGATCTCCTTCTATCCTGACTTGGCTAAACCCACGGTCGACCGCCGACAGCGCTTTCTGGAATTCCGGCCGAGGCTTCAACAACTACAAGCACGCTATGGCCTGATGTACCCGGCCAAGCTCCGAGTCACGCTTCACAATCAGACAAGCACATTTGAGGACCCTGATCTACTAGCGGAGTTTTTGGATTCCAAAGAAGCCGACTTGATGCGCTGACTTCCAGAATATTCCTGCAAGTATTCTCATATCCGCTGTACCTGCCATATTGGATCTGCCGCAGCCCAGCAAAGAGTCTGGCGAGGGCAGTTTGTTTGCCTTACTTTTGATGATATCTGTGACCCGACTCCATCTACCCACAGTAGCCTCGATGAGTATCAGAGACAGTGTTAATTATGGACTCTGGTGTTTCTTTTCTTTTTTTTTCATGTCTTTCTATTTCCTCTCTAGGGCCTCCTCCCGCAGACATATGGTCGCCATATTCTTTGGGGGTTTTGCTTCTTCTCTAAGATACTTTGGTACATACTTTTCAATATGGGGTGTATTAGCCAGCATACTCGGTGATTATATCATTGTTGCACAGATTCTGATTATGTGTATGTTTTCAAGTGCCCTTACCTAAAATGTCTATTACCGATTGATGGCACCATGTAAGATTTTCTCATTGAACGTAAAAGGAATCAATAATCCGATAAAACGGAAGAAAATCCTAAGTTACCTAAGTCAGGAAGCTGCGGATCTGATTTTTCTCCAAGAAACGCATTTAAATTCGAAGGAAACTCTTAAACTCAATATTAAACCTTACATGGTGGCCGCCTATTCCCCAGCCGTTTCTAAGAAATGTGGGGTTGCCATACTGGTTAGGAAATCTTTGCATGCTACTATTATTGCGACTAGCTCAGATACAGAAGGTAGATGGTCCAGAGTTCACCTCAAGATAGGTAGCCTTGAAGTTACATGTATATGCCTTTACGCTCCTAATGTGGATGACCCTGCCTTTTTTGCTACCATTGCTCAGGTTGCGCAGGCCTCTGCTAATACTTCATTGATAATTGGGGGGGATTTCAATCTAGTCCTTGATCCCCTGATTGACAAACAGCCACCTAGGACAAGTGGTCCCCCCAAGAGTCACACCACGCTTACTCCCGCTACATACTTATAAAGATATTGAGGGCCTTCTCGTCCGTTATCTCTGGCAGGGCAAGCCACCAAGGATAGCTAAACAAAAACTACAGTCTGCAAAGGAAAGAGGGGGTACCAGATTTCCTGATTTTCTTAGATATCATCAAGCCTTCCTACTTAAGCAAGGTGCCCGATGGCTAGATGCCTCAACAGACAGCAGACCAGTTTGGCTTGACATAGAAGAGGAGCTTAGTAGCCCAATTCCGTTGACCCATCTCCCCGGTATGTCCTATCCAGTAGACACCCGCCATCCACCACTGATTGTCGATACTCTTGCGGCCTTTAACACTCTCATTCTGTCACTGGGCCCGAACGTCTGTCCTCAGGACGGACTCCCGCTATGGAATAACCCCAGAATTCAAGTCCTAAATAGAACGATAGCATGGAAACCCTGGTACTCAAGGGGGATCTGGACACCCCAACAGCTTTTCTCTGCAGCTCGTTGGAAAACCTTTTCTGATTTACAAAAGGAATTTGCGTTACCAGCGAAACACTACTTTCAATTGATGCAGCTTCAACACTGCCTCAAAAGTGCTCGAATCATGCCGCCCTCTGCCCTACTGAGGACGGGCTATTAGAGATAGTTCACTCTATTAGTAGTACACATGGGGTAGCCTCTAACTTTTATAAAATATTATGTCAGGGTACAGACACGGCCACTTTTAGAGCCCAACAAGCCTGGGAGCGCGAACTGCAAACCACTTTAACCCCTGTGCAATGGAGCGTTTTCTGGAGCAAAGTAGTGCGGGTTTCCCGGTCTGCCTCTGTTACCCAAACTCTCTTCTTTTTTGCACACAGATGCTTTTATACCCCAGAAAAAAATAGCCAAATGGAACACCACTGCTAGGGACCAGTGTTGGTCTTGCCATACTGCTGTGGGAACCTTCGCTCATGTTATTTATGAATGTCCTCAACTACAGGTTTATTGGGGGCGGGTTTGGGGTTGTATTCAATTTATCTTACACCTTCACGAGCCTCTCTCTTGGAAGATCGTGGGACTCCGCTCTGTGGCGGAGGTCCCCTCTCTTCCTAAGAAGGGTCGCTTTTCTCCTTGATTTCATGCTGGGTATAGCCATATGCTTAATCACAAGGAATTGGAAGGATAGCTCTCGACTTACTGTCAATGAATGGTGGAACATCGTCTGCTTATATAGTAAATATGAGCAGATACCTCGGAGAGCTATTCCCCATGCCCAAACTTACTCTCGCTTGTCTAAATGGCAGATGCTTAATGATTATGTACAATCTGCTCATTGTTCCAACATGCCTGTATAATGTGCACTCATCATGTTTCAGATCACCGTTAGGTTTTGTAACACAATAATGTAAGTACACGCCCGCTTCGGGAATGATTAGTTTTCTAGAGAAGAAGCAGGGGGGAGGGGGGTGGCAGGGGTTTACTTTGGTGTATGTATTACACTTTATGTATCTGTCTTTTAGCTGTATGTCTTCCTTTTCCTTTGTTGTTATAAAACGAAAATAAAGAATTTAAAAAAAAAAAAAAAAGGCAGAAATCTTGGTCTGGATTGCTGGAGGGATATTAGGGGTAGAGAGGTAGATTTGGGAGTCATCAGCATAGAGATGGTACTGAAAGCCATGGGATGAGATAAGCGCACCAAGGGATTGGGTATAGAGAGAGAAAAGGAGCAGACCCAGGACGGATCCCTGGGGTACACCAACATGGAGTGGGGTGGGAGAGGAGGAGGAGCCACCAGCGCATACACTAAAGGAGCGATGAGAGAGGTAGGAGGAGAACCAGGATAGTACAGAGCCCTTGAAACCAAGCGAGGAGAGGGTGTCGAGGAGAGGTTTGTGGTCAACAGTGTCAAAGGCGGCAGAGAGGTTGAGAAGGATGAGGACAGAGTAGAGGCCCTTAGAGTTAGCCAGGAACAAATCGCTGGAGACTTTTGAAAGAGCCGTTTCAGTGGAGTATAAGGGATGGAAGCCGGATTGTAGAGGGTCCAGGAGGGCCTGAGAGGTGAGGAAGTCGAGGCAGAGACGGTGGACTGCACGTTCTAGTAGTTTTGATATGAAGGGAAGGAGGGAGATGGGGCGATAGTTCAAAAGACAGGTGGAATCGCGTGAGGGTTTCTTGAGGAGAGGTGTGACCACGGCATGTTTGAAGTTTACGGGGACAGTTGCAATGGAGAGTGAAAGGTTGAGAATAAGAGAGATGGCAGGGACAACAGTGGGGGAGATGGGGTTCAGGAGGTGGGTGGGGATAGGATCAGAGGAATAGGTGGTGGGTTTGGAGGACGAAAGAAGGAGTGCGGTTTCATCTTCAGAGAGTGTAGGGAAGGAGGAAAGGGTAGCAGAGGAAGTATGGATGGGGGGGGGAGAATTGTGGGAGGGGTAGATGAGGAGGTGGGGAATTGGAGGGTAATCTTGTGGATTTTGTCATGAAAGTAGTCGGCCAGGGTTTGGGCAGAAAGGGAGAGCGGGACAAGGGGCGGGGCGCCTTGAGGAGAGAACTGAGGGTATTAAAGAGGCGGCGAGGATCAGAGGCAAGAGAGTTAGTCAGATAAATGTAGTATTCTTGTTTGGCAAGTGCAATGGCTGACTGGAAGGTGCCAAGCATGAATTTGAAGTGTAGAAGGTCTTCCGGGGAGTGGGATTTGATCCAAGCACGTTTAGCAGAATGGGCACAGGTGCGTAAATAGTGAGCTGTGGTTGAAAGCCAGGGCTGGGGTGCAGAACGTCTAATAAGACGTTTGGTGGGTGGGGCAAGAGTCTCCAGAGCCGAGAAAAGTGCAGCATTATAGGAGGTTACTGCCTCGTTGAGAGATTTGGAGGACATAATGGGGGAAAGAGATGGAGAAATGGTGGAGGGAAAAGTCAAAGGATCAATATTATGAAGGTTTCTAAATATGTCGGAGGAGACAGGATGAGGTTGAGACAGCGGAAGCTGAAGATTAAAGTTTAAAAAGTGATGGTCAGATGATGGAAGGAGTGAGTTACGGAAGTCTGAGGGAAAGAAATTAGAGAAGAGTATCAGGTCAAGGCAGTGGCCGTGCTGGCCGGTGGGGGCACTAGAACAAAGTTGGAGGTCAAATGAGGAGGTGAGGGCGAGGAGCTTTAAAGCATGGGAATCGGAGGGGTTATCGAAGTGAATGTTAAAATTGCCAAGAATAAGAGTGGGGGAAGAGGGATCCAGAAAGACGGAAAGCCAGGAGTCGAAGTCGGTAAGGAAGGTGGATGCGGATTTGTCAGGTGGGCGATAGATAACAGCTACTCGGAGGGGAAGTGGTGAGAAGAGGCGAATGAAGTGGACTTCAAAAGAGAGAAAGGAGTGAGACTGAGGCAGCAGGAGGGGTTGGAATTGGCAAGATGGAGAAAGTAGAAGGCCCACACCACCACCGCGGCCTGTCGAACGAGGTGTATGGGAGAACTGGTAGCCCCCGTGACAGAGAGCAGCAGTAGATGCGGTATCATCTGGGAGGAGCCAGGTCTCAGTTAGGGCGAGAAGATGTAGAGCGTTAGAGATAAAGAGATCATGAGTAAAAGCAAGTTTATTAGAGACTGATTGTGCGTACCATAAGGCACATGAGAACGGGAGAGTGGAGGGGGAAAGAAGAGGGATATGGATGAGGTTGGACAGGTTACGTGAGGATTTCTTTTCAGAGTAAGACAGAGGTCTAAGGGGGTGGTTATGTGAGGATCTCTTGCCAGGGTATGAGTAAGACAGAGATCTAGAGGAGCCAGGGTAAGGGTGGGTATCTCTGGATGAGTGAGCCTTCCATGAGGCAGAGAGGGGGAGTGGAAGGGGAATGAAGGGGGATATTGATGATATTGGACAGGTTACGTGAGGATCCCTTCTTAGAGTGAGACAGAATTCTAAAGGGGCCTGGGTTGGGGTTGTTATCTCTGGATGAGTGAATGACGCATTAGGGAGGGAGAGTGGAAGGGGAAAGGAGTGGGATATGGATGAGATTAGATAAGTTACGTGAGGGACTCTTCTTAGAGTGAGAAAGAAATCGAGGGGGGACAGGGTTGGGGTTGATATTACCTGATGAGAGATGAAGAAGGAGTAGTAGAGAGCGGGGTAAAGAGGAGGCAGTACGGCGGAAGCGAGGGTGCCTTAAGGAGAGAGGGACTGGTTGAATGAGGGGGAGGGGGAGATGAAGCTTAAGAGCAGATGCTAGGATAGAAGACAGAATGGAGGGAGAAGTGAGGAAGGTAGACTCTGAATCTATTCATAGTATATTTTGAATTGTAGGTTTTTATCTGTTCATTATTATTAGTAGTAGTATTTTACTATTACTATGCACAGTCTACTAGATATTAGTGACTGGATTTGTTTCTCTGAGTATCAGACCTTTCCTAATGGTTTGAGATACTTAGGGGCATGTTTACTAAAAGCCGTACAATTGCGTGCCGCACAATAGCGCACGGAAACGCGGCACTCAAACGCTCAGAAACGCTCTTAAACGCCCCGCACAAGTGCGCTTGGGCCCCGCACAATTGCGCGCCGCACTAACGTGCCCCGCACAAGTACCCGGCCCGCAAATGTCCGATAGAGGCGTGGAAAGGCATTCTGAGGGCGGAGGAAGGCTCCCGAGGGGCGGAGAGACGGGGTCAATGGGCGGGGAAGGGGAGGGGAGAGGCTCCCCGCACAGTATCGGGGACGAATTTGCAGGTTAAAAATAGCGCGAGTGAAACACTCACGGTAGAGGGCATTTAAAGGGAAGAGAAACCATTTCCGTCAGCAATGTACAGGGAAACCGGGGAAACCTGCAAAACGTGAGCAGTGTGATACATGTGCACAGAACAAAAGTGCAAATAAAGATAGAAAAAGACCCAAACAAACATATTAAAAATAGGAAGTCAGCTGGGGAACCCTGATATTAATGGGCAAACATAAGAAACACACCCAGGAAAGCTCGAAAGAAATGAAATGAAGTATGGAAGGGGCTACGGAGCGGAGACCCTTCCAAAAACCATTTCCTTTTTTCTGAGCCTTCCTGGGAGTGTTTGCTATGGTTGCCCATTAATATCACGTTTGCCCAGCTTGGTTATATTTATCCCCAGTTCGTCGTGGTCGGTTGAGGGGTTTATTTGCACTTTTGTCACCAGACAAGGTGACTGAGCCCACAGTACAAATGTGCAGAGCAGGGTTTTTGACTCCTTTGGTCAGGTTTCCCACCCCCAGGGACTGCACTATCACTGTGGCCACAGTGTGGTGCAGTAGACAGAGGCAGTACCTCTAGGACCAGAGGGTCACAGGTTCAAATCCAAGCTGGGGCTCCTGCCAACCCAGTCCCCATATTTTACCCACCACTAAACAGAGATAGTAAAGACACTCCTTTATTGCAGAGAACATAAGCATGGTTCACACACCCATTTTGTACCCAACACCGCACACACACACCATAACAATGGGCATTACCAACAGCCGAGTCCCCCAAATGCAGTCCTGGAGTGCCACAACCCAATCAGGTCATATGCTTTTCCAAGATACGGACATGCCAGCATGTTGGCGGTAGGGTACAGGTGGTGGAGGGGGCAGTGGCTGCTAGCCACAGAAGACAGTGGCCGAGCCATGTGCAGGCTGGCACGTCCACTGCAACATAGGCCCTGTCGGATGTACAGTCATGGACTTCCCAGGGAATTCAGCACATCTGTGGCAACACAGTGGTGCAGTGCACACAGACAGTGTGTGCAGGAGCAAAAGGTCACAGGTTCAAAGCCCAGCTGGGGCTACTGCCATTCCTGTCCACATATTTTCCCCACAACTAAACCATGTTAGTAAGGGCAATCCTTTATTGCTGGGGATATACGCATTGGTCATACGCCTATATTTTACACCACCAAGCACAGACACCATGACCAGGGGCATTACCTAGAGCAGAGTCTCACAAATGCAATCCTGGAGGACCACACACCATTCAGGTTCCATGCTGCCACTCATACAAATAACCGTGCTGTATATCTATGCACCACCCCCATGGCATGTAGATGTAGCTCATGCATATTCATGAGGGACAGCAGGAAACCCCAACCAGTGTATTGCAAACCTGGACTGGATTTGGGAACCTCTGCCGTACAGCAGCAGCCAACAGGGACAGACACACCCACACCCACACCCACAGGCCCCATTGGCCAATGCCTCCTGGTGAGGCAGGACATTGGGCCCTGCGTGCATCTCCCAATACCAGCACTTGCATACCTTAGCAATGTCACCCTACACCAGGGTATATGGTACACAGCTCTCAAACGTTTGCTATGAGTACTGGCAGATAGATATCCCTACGTTACGCACAGTCTGCTCTATGAGCTCCATCATAATAATCTATCTGATGTTTGCGGTGTGTGCGTCAGGTCTGGCCCCTGACAGTGTTTACCACCCTAGGGAGGCACCCCCAACGGTATTTAATACCATACCCATGCCTGTACTGTGCCCAGGACTGGTGTGGTGGGCAAGGACTCTGAACCCCTCTATAGTAGCACAATGCTGGCATACGTGTGGGAGTGTGTGTCTGTCTATACAGTGTGTGTTGGCTGCAAACACTGTCCACAGTTTTGGCCTGATGATGTGCATAATGAGCAGCAAGGTACCATGGGTATAGCTCAGACAGGGTGGGCTGGCCAGGATGCATCTGCACAGGGCATAGGGCACTGGCAGGGACATTGTAGTGGCCGTCCACCACCTCCACAGACAGGGTGACCTCTGTATGTGCTGCTGGGCTTTCACTCCACCCTGACTGTGCAGTGATGGCAGCATGGCTAGGCACCCCCATAGTGCTTCATAGCACTTCCCTCATGTGATATATATGGGTCACCTGTTGGGGCCTAGTCACTGATGTATCTGCTTGTGTGTGCTGCCATCCCAGTTGTGGGTGCATGCATTTCCAGTGGGACTAACCAGCAGACTGTTCACAGCTGGTATGTGCCCTGCTGGAGTGCCTTGCAGTGGCTGATGGCTTGATGCAGGGGAATATCAGATAGTGGTGGGGTGCATCTTAGCATATCCAGGCCTACTGTCTGTCTGATATTGTGGTCTGGGTGTGTGTGGGGCTGCTTGGACTGCCCTGTAGGGTGTCTGTTCCCCAACAGGACTGGGGTTGATGGTCCACTCTACTGCCATCATTGCAGGGGGGGGGGGGGTGTATAATGGGGATCTGTTGATAGGAGACCCTGCCTGTTTGCCACCCTCAGCTGGGGGGGGGGGTTGGTGGTACATAGCCCACCTAGGGGTCCGTGGGGGGTCCCCCTGACTGAGACAGACAGAGATATCCAAGGTGTTCCTGCAGAAACTACCTATCTCACAGATTACGACTGTTTTGGAGCTCTGCCATGGAGGGTGCTGTGGACCTGGTCCAGGGCGCCTCATCGCACACTCAGGGTGAGCACAGTTCCCGCACAGTGTGACTGTGTGTAGCTACTCTGTGCAAATTAAACACCCGGTCAGTACCTCCTACCAGGCCAAGGTGCTGTGTGGGTGCACACGGACACGTCCCCCTACCAGGCCGGGGAGCTGTTGGGGTGCATTCCCCATCTTGTGTTCATCTGTGGACAGCTGATTTGCATGTGCAGTGCATCATGGGTATGGGTGGCCTAACCCTATCCTGGTTCCCACAGCAGACTGTCTGTGTGGTGACATGCAGGCTCTCTGCAGCCAGCCAGGGGCTTGCTGGCAGCTATATAGCTGTAGCCCAATGGTTACTTCACTGCCTGTGGAGCCAGCGGTAATGGGTTCGAGCCCACAGTGGGGTTATTTAATAGGGTTGTCCAAAGCTTTTTTTAGATTTAATGTACATATGTTGCTGCCATCAAACACACCCTCAGTGTACTGTACCCATAAGGTGCCTCTGAGGGTGCTTTATAGGGCACCCTATAGGGCACCTTATGGTTGCCATCCATATAAGGTGCACTATACATTATCCTGTGACGCAACATATATGGTGCCCTATAGGGGACATTCAAGGGTGCCTTGGCGGACAGTGAACTTTAACATGTGCCTTATGGGCCGCCTCATGTTAACACGCTTTGTGAGTGCATTTGCTAGTAGTGATAACTGAAATAAAAATAGATTGCCCCCTACAGCACACATCCCCATAATACACACTGCCTCAGTGAGCCTTCTTCATTGGGCACTGTGGGGGATTGAACCCCTGATCTCTGCACCATTGGTCAGTGTCTTAACCATTGTGCTGTGGCTCTGTTCCTATGCTTGGGCATCTGTGCACCGCCTTATGCCACCCAAAATTAACAGTGCACCGCCTTATGCCGCCCAAAATTAATATGCCTCCTAAAGCACTTTTACCCATTACAGTTAATGCCTCAGCCAGCCCTTTTTGTTGTGCACAATGGGGAATTGAACCCATGGCAGCTGCACCCACAGTCAGTGTCTTAACCATTGTACTATGGCTCTGCTCCTTTGTGTGTGCATATCAGGGCGCCACTTAGCCTTCCCACGCACTATTATGCACGGCGCACAATAGCGCGGCGCACAATAGCGCCCAGCGCAAATGTGCGATCGCTTACTCCCGTTTTTTTTCTTTTCTCTGCCTGAACCGCCCACTCCTTATATGGCACAGGCACACTACCGCGGCCCCGCACATTAGGAATGTTTAGTAAACAGACCCCTTAGAGGTCAAACTGTTGTAGGAGATGGGCTGTACTACTATTTGTAGCTGATGGCTGGAAATTTTATTGACACCTAATGTGTTTACATGGTGGTTTCGGTCTTTGGGGATTGTACCCAAGGCGCCAATTACTACTGACACTACTGTTGTCTTTTTCCTTCACAGTCGCCCAGTTTTGATTTTTATATTAGAAGCCTGTCCCTTTGCAGAAGTGATCCCCTTATATCCTTCTCTTCTTGCATTACTGCTACTGCTCATCATTAGCATCGTGCTATGAGGCGTACGCAGTGCTGTACAAAGACATGTAAGAGACAGTCCCTGCTCCACAGAGCTTACAGTCTATTCAAGGGAGACCAACAGAACAAACAGGGGATGAGGCTTTTCTTTAAGGGAAATGATTAAAAACACTTAAGAGTATGAAACAGAATCCAAAAACAGCCTTGAATAGGTGGGATTTTAGCTTGGATTTGAATAGGCTTCTTCTCAAGTAAGTAATCAGGGCTCCAAGGAATGAAGGTAGAGGAAGGGAATTATGTGTAGGGAAGTACTGTTACTTAACAGATTTTTTCTGTGTTCCCCTATTAGCATTTTTGCAGTGATCCTCACTAAACAAATATGCATTAAACATCTAACTTCCTGCTAATCTTTGTCACTTTCTTTCAAATTCACTTTCATTCAGACTGGAGCAAATTCTTTCCTGCAGCTGTTCCATATTAATTTTTACATCAATCATTCACCTTACTTATCAAACAAGTTACCCCTCAAAAGACAGAACTATCATGAGGGTTGACAGAACTTTATTGTTGACTGCTGTTAAAATTCACTTTTAAATCATTTTTTCCTTACATTTTTTTAGGAAACTCTTTAAAATCGAGCAGCTCCTTTAATACATCTCTCTTCTGTCCAGAGCATCAAACTGCTTAGAATAGCTGTCACTTTTGTCCCTGACTCGAGACATCTGATCATCTGCTGCATGGAGACAGAGGTCTGACAGAGGGACTCCTTTACCTGCTGCATTGTCTTTCCAATTTCCCCAGGGGCTTTTTGCTTTGTGCGTAATTCCCTCTGTCTTCCATCACCCCAAACAAGATCTCTTGACATCACTTCTGCCCCTCTATGCCCAAAGCCACACAACAGGGTTTACCCAAGGCTCTTGCTCCTGGTTCTAGCACCCTCAAGTCTCCCATGGTGGCCTGATGCCCTTTGTGACTACCGTTGTCCCCATTTCCATTCTTAGAGCAACAGGAGCTTGTTCAAGATCCCAAATATTGCCGCAACCTCTGCTGCATTCATATTGTCCTAGGCCACAGCTGTTCAATACTCTATGGTCATGACACTCACCTTTCCGGCCCCAGCTGTGAGTCTTCCTGCTCATGGTCTGATATCCTGGACATATGTATCTGCTGCCTCCGGCTCCTTTTCCTCACTGTTACTGCACTGCAGTCAGGAGCGGCCTAAGGGGGGTGCGGGGCCATGTGTGGAGACTAGGTGCGGGGCTTCATTTGCATAATGGGCCTCATTTGCATAAATACTTGCATAACGTTACTGTGGTAGACTCTGGCCTGTAAGTAAGGCCCAGACCCCAACCCCCATAACAAGACTAGAACTGCAAAGAATCAAAGTTATTAGTTTTTTATGATTTCTTCTTGCTTAACTGACCTTGCATTCTCTGAGCTAGAAATGTCCTTGAAGTAGAAATGTATCTAATATCCTAAATGTGCCTTTGTTTGAGTAGACTGAGAAGGTGGAACAGAAAGCAAGAGCCCAAAGAGGGTCCCCGTTTGGACAGGTGTAAGGGGTGTTGGGACCAATAGAAAGTTTGCATGTATCAAACTATAAGAAATGTATATAATTAATTTGCTCCTGTATAACTTTGCTCAGTCACTTTTGGACTCGTTCCTGTCTGGGCCTCTGCACAATAAATGGCTTGGACCCTGTAACGACTCCTGGTTTTATTTGGTTGTTTGCACTCCGCTGCTACATATTCTTGGTGCGTTGGCCGGGAATGTGCGAGTGGGGGATGGTATACAAGTAAATATACCATGACTTACCGCCTCCAGGTTTGGCCCGGTTGGAACCGTGTCTGTCTGACCGCGGGGGAAACCTCAGGCGCCACCAGTCCTCTTGTATCGGAGAGGGTTCGACCTTGCCTCGGTGGACTACTGGGTCCAGCTGGCCAACACCTTCGAACCCGAGGGGAGTCCAGGATCCAACCCATGTACTGGTTTGGTATCGGGGACTGGATCCGGTAAGTAGAAGTTTTCTTTGATATTCAGTCAGTCAGTTTGGGGAATTTTGTATGGTAAAAGAGAGCTTGATCACCTCTCAAGGGCGGTCCTAGTAAGCCTTGCATGAGAATTCGCGAGGCAGAAGCCACCTACCCTATGGTATGGTTAGTCAGTAAGGCCTGGGAATTTGGGAAACACGTTGCTAGCATGTTTTATCTGTGTGTGTGAATGAAAGGTTTTGAAATACAGACCAAGCAAGTGCGGATTCCTGAGTAGCGCAGTTCCTGGCCAGGCGACCGTGCCCAGGTCGCAAAAAGAAGGAAGCGTTTGGTGTTTGTCTATACCTATTTGTTTCTAGGGCTGTGCGGACCCCTTACCCGCAGCCCGAACTCCAGCCCCTACTGTTTGTTGTTGCGCACGTTCGTCATTATGGGAAGGTCGGAGTCCACGCAAACTCCATTGAAATGTATGATCAAGAATTTCAGTAAGGGATTTACCGGAGACTATGGCATTAAAATGTCTCCGTCCCAATTAGGAATGCTTTGTGAAAGGGAGTGGCCCATGCTAGTCACTTCATGGCCCCGAGAGGGCACCTCTGATATTAGTGTAGTCACCTGTGTTCATCAGATTGTATGAAAAATGCACCCTGATCAGTTCCCGTATATAGATTCCTGGTTAAGTATTTGTGAAAAACAGCCATCCTGGGTAAAGCGTTGCTATGAGGAACAGTGTAGAATATTAGTAGCAACTACAAAGGGAACCCGGAAGTCAGGGGAAGAGAAGCGGCCCGTGTATTCTGCCTCAGAGTCCCCAGACATTCTGACCCGTCCACCTCAGTATTCATATAGGCTAGTTCCCACTGCTCCGTCACTCCCGGCAGAGCCTGATGTAGAAGCCCAGTGATCACCACCGCAGCGGCGAAGAGAGTCCCCTCCCCCGATTGATAGCCCCGAGTCCGGCCCGAGTACATCAGGAGGACCATTGTCCTCTGAGGATACTGAAAGCGGAGACTCTCCCGCCAGTTCAGGGTCACTTGCTGCTGATGCCCATACCCGGAAATCGTATGATTTAAGAAGTGCCACTGGCAGGAAGATAGAGGGATGCCTTATGCCTTTGCGTCAGGTACCCGGATTGCCTGTACTAAATGAGCAGGGCCAGATGACATTGGGACCTACCAGCTTAATTTATGTCCCCTTTTCCACTACAGATTTGTTAAATTGGAAAACGCATTATGCCTCCTATACTGAAAAACCTCAAGATTTAACTGAATTAATGTCTAGTATAATGCAAACTCACCAGCCTACCTGGTCCGATTGCTGCCAGCTCCTGTCTACCCTTTTTACTACTGAGGATCGAGTGCGAATTGTGCAAGCAGCTATTCGATGGTTAGAAGAGAATCCCGTAGGAGAGGCAGACGTAAATCCCCATCAAGCAGCTGTCGCAGCTTTCCCAAATGAAGATCCTAGATGGGATCAGAACAGTAAAAGGGGGGCGGCGGCGGCCTTAACTCGTTTTCACCAAGCCCTGTTGCAAGGCCTGAAGAGGGGAGGCCAGAAAGCCATGAATATCGGGAAGGTATCAGAAGTCATCCAGGGTCCAAATGAGAGCCCAGCAGCCTTTCATGAGAGGTTGTCTGAAGCTTATAGACTGTATACCCCATATGATCCAGCAGCCCAGGAGAATTTGCGTATGGTAAAGGCAGCTTTTGTCAGTCAGTCCCAGGGAGATATAAAACGAAAACTACAGAAGATGGATGGATTTGCGGGCATGAATACAGCACAGTTAATGGAAGTTGCTCAGAAAGTGTTTGTGAATCGTGATAATGAGCGTCAAAGAGAAAGTGAATGTAAAATGAAAAAGAAAGCGGATCTTCTTGCTGCTGCTTTAGTTGAACGACGTGGAGGAGGTTTTCCTAACCGAAGGACCAGAGGACGTGGAAGGGGCCGTGAAAATGGCCGGCCCTCACTGGGCGTGAATCAACGCGCCCATTGCAGAGAAGAAGGACATTGGAAAAATGAATGCCTGCACCTTGACTCCGCCTCCCGGAGGGGAGGAGGGAGCACCTGGAGAGCAGGGGGTTGATTCCAGAGTCATGGAGGAATGAGTCGAGCACAGTTCCAACAAGAGAGGGAAGAAGCCATTGAGGGAGTGGCAGTTGTAGAGGGCTACGATATGGATGAAGACTAGGCCAGACCGGGCTCCAAGTTTACCCTGGGTCCCCAGGAGCCTATGGTCAGTTTGAAAGTGGGGGACCAATATATGAACTTTATGGTGGATACGGGAGCCGAGCACTCGGTGGTGGCAAAGCCAGTGGCCCCCCTGTCCTCTTGATCTGTTACTATCGTTGGAGCCACTGGTGCCAGAGCCACTAAGCCTTTCCTGCAGAACCTCATGTGTGAACTAGGGGGACAGAAGATAACACACCAGTTCCTGTATATGCCTGAATGCCCTATTCCACTTTTGGGCCGAGATATGCTTGCCAAGCTCCAGACACAGATATCCTTTGCTGAAGGGGGAGAAATGCAAATGACTGTAAACTCAAAGCCTGCTGGATTGATGGTGTTAACTGTCCCCCGTGAAGAAGAATGGCGGTTCTATAGTGCACCAAGAAGGCTGGTTCCTGTATACCCACCAACATCTTAGCTCCGCCTGAAGTATGGGCAGAGGATAATCCACCAGGCCTAGCAAAGAATATAGCCCCTATCATTGTCACCCTCAAACCCGGAGCGGAACCAGTGCATGTGAAACAGTATCCTCTTCCACGACCAGCCATTGAAGGTATTCACTGCCATCTGATGAAATTGTTGGAGTATGGACTTCTCAAGGAGTGCCAGTCGCCCTAGAATACCCCCTTCCTCCCAGTCAAGAAACCTGGGACGGGAGACTACCGCCCAGTACAGGATTTGAGACGAGTGAATGATGTAGTTGTAACAATACATCCAGTAGTACCAAATCCTTATACTCTCCTGGGACTGATCCCTGCTGAGGCTACTCATTTCACCGTCCTGGACCTGAAAGATTTTTTCTTTTGCATACGCCTCGCCCCCACCAGTCAACTTTTGTTTGCTTTTGAATGGCAAGATCCTACTACCGGAAGGCGAGGTCAACTCACTTGAACTCGATTACCCCAAGGATTTAAGAATTCACCTACCCTCTTCAGTGCTGCTCTCAATCAGGATATTTCAAGCTACTCTGTGGACCCAGGGAAAAGGGTCCTTCTCCAGTATGTAGATGACCTGCTTATAGCAACCGATTCAAAAAGTGAATGTTTGCAGGCCACTAGTGATCTTTTACATCTCTTGAATGAAGCTGGGTACAAAGTCTCAAGAGCAAAGGCTCAGCTGTGTCAAACTGAAGTCAAATATCTAGGATTCCAATTGTCCAGCGGAATTTGACGATTGGGACCAGAACGCAAGGAAGCTGTATGTAGTATTCCCACCCCAACCACCAGGAGGCAAGTGAGAGCCTTTTTAGGAGCTGCAGGTTATTGTCGTATATGGATACCCAACTTTGCACTGATGGCAAAGCCATTGTATCAAGCCACCAAAGGAATGGAGAGGTCACCATTGGAATGGGGACCAGAACAGGATGCAGCATTTCGATCTTTGAAGGCCATCTTGATGTCATCACCAGCTCTGGGTCTGCCAGATATTCAGAAACCTTTTCGCCTATATGTTCATGAGTCACAAGGAAATGCTTTGGGAGTGTTAACTCAATCTCTTGGATCTTGGCAGCGACCAGTAGCTTATTTATCAAAGCAATTGGACACTGTTGCAAAAGGCTGGCCCCCTTGTTGCAGCCACAGCCCTCCTAGTGAGCGAAGCTGACAAACTCACCTTGGGACAAAATCTTTGTGTTATTGTACCACACTCGGTATTGACCCTTATGGAACACAAAGGAAATTATTGGTTCACAAATTCACGGATGTTGAAGTATCAGAGCATGCTGTGTGAAAATCCCCGACTGCAGTTGATGATTAGTCAAGCTCTGAATCCTGCTACGTTGTTACCAATTGGTCCTGGCCCTCCTGATCATGATTGTTTGGAAATTATGGACACTGTGTTCTCGGGTCGTCCGGATCTGACAGATGTTCCTTTGGAGAACCCTGAGCGGACTTTCTTTGTGGATGGAAGTAGTCTCATCATCAATGGACATCGTTGCGCTGGGTATGCGCTGGGTATGCGGTGGTGACCCTGGACCTGGTAGTTGAGTCCTCAGCTCTGGCCCCGGGGACTTCAGCACAGAAATCTGAGCTCATAGCCCTCACTAAGGCACTGATATTAGGAAAAGGGCTCCACATAAATGTGTACACAGACTCTAAATATGCTTTTACCATGTTACATGCTCATGGAGCCCTGTACAGAGAACGAGGGTTGATAACCTCAGGGGGCAAGTCCATTAAGTATGGCCCAGAGATATTGACACTACTAGATGCTGTGTGGGCCCCCAAGCAAGTTGCAGTTATGCATTGTCGAGGTCATCAGGCAGGAGAAGGAGAAGTTTCACAAGGGAATAGGTTTGCCGATGCCATTGCTCGAAAAGCAGCCACAACTGGACAAGTTTTGGCCCAAGATACCTCAGTCCAGGCAGCTTTATTCCCTGTGCCCCTCAGTCTATGGGCTCCACGATACACCACCAGAGAGTTAGACTATTTTTGTGAGAAGGAAGGGGGTGTGCTAACAGAGAAGGGCTGGATAGTGCTGCCACCTCCAGAGGTAGCCCACCTCCAGGTCCCACTGTAATTCCTGAAGCGTTAGGTCCAGCCTTTGTTCATGCTTTCCACCAGGCCACACATTATGGGAAAACTGCCATGGAGAAAGCTCTCAAACCCCATTTCTGTATCCCATTATTAGGACCCCTGTCTGCCTCAGTAGCTCGTCAATGCCTAACATGTGCCAAGAACAATGCCAAGCAAGGTCCTAATCCACCCCCAAGAGTTCAATCAGTAGGAGTTACTCCCATGAGTAATATTCAGGTGGACTTTACTGAAATGCCACGAACAAATGGATATCATTACCTGTTGGTCTTAGTTTGTACCTTTTCTGGGTGGGTAGAAGCTTTCCCCACCAGAATTGAGAAAGCCAGAGAAGTCACCAAAATTCTGCTCCATGAGATCATTCCCCGATTTGGGATACCATTAACTATAGGATCAGACAATGGGCCCTCCTTTGTATCTCAGGTGACTCAGCAGTTAGCACGAGCCCTACAAGTACAGTGGAAATTACATACAGCCTACAGACCCCAGAGTTCAGGAAAAGTAAAGCGTATGAATCGAACTTTAAAATCTCAGTTGTCTAAACTTTGTCAAGAAGCTCACCTGAAATGGCCCCAGGTTCTTCCTATAGCCCTCCTCAGAATACGCTCAACCCCTACCAAGTCATTAGGAGTTTCCCCTTTTGAGATTCTGTATGGGCGACCTCCGCCTATTGTTCAAGGAATAAAAGGGGATATGAAACAGATTGGATCTGAAATTACTAGCCAAGAACTATTGGCTCTAGGTTCTGTTTTGCAGAGTCTTCATACGTGGGTACAAGACCAGCTGCCTATCAATTTGACAGAACCACTGCATTCCTTCAAGCCTGGAGTCTCGGTGTGGGTCAAAGACTGGAGAAAGACACCGTTAGCACCACATTGGAAGGGATCATATGTTGTCATCCTGTCAACCCCTACAGCAGTTAAAGTTGTGGAACTCGAACCTTGGATCCATCACAGTCGAGTAAAGCCAGCAGCAGCTCCTGAAGTTGGTCATTGGACTTCAGTAAATGACCCTGAAACCCCATTGCGGCTCACTTTGCGATGACAACCACTACTGTAAGAGACTGTAAGAATCTACAGCCCTACTCCTGCCACATGTCGTTGAAGCTGGCAGATTAATGTACGGCAGAAGCTTGATGATCTACAACCCTACTCCTGTCACACGTCGTGGAAGCTGACAGGTCTACGTACGGTGGAAGCTGGGAAAAGAAGACTTCAAGTTCGGAGTTCCCAACTTTTAAACCAATCCTCCAGAGACTGTGATCATGATGTTTTCTTATTATTGCTTCATTCTTGCGGTAGCCCTGGGGTCCCTTGGAACGACTTTTGCCTTACCCCCCTGTGCAGCCTGTATAACTACTACCCGAACTGGGATAAGGATTACTCAAACTTTACTCTATCATTCTTACTACACTTGTACTGGTGTAGTTAGCCGATGTGTGTATAATGGTACAGAGTTAAATATCTGTACAAAAGGAAAAAGTAAGACCTGTTTCAGCCCTCGGCAGAACCCCTCTTATTATGTTCTAGAGTTGCGATGGAATGATGAGGATGGGGCCCTCATAAATGCTACACGCCAACTTTCCGACCCCACAAGACCTGCTCCCCTATACCTTGATGCTTGTGATGTTATTAACAGAAATGATTATTACAAATGTGGGTCTTGGGAGCAAGCCTACTATCGTGATGATAAATATATGTGTCCTGAAGGAGCATATGGTGGGGGATATGTTCTGGGGTACACTCCCCATCCACTTATTGTAAACTTTCTAAAGATGATTACTTCTGTCCAAAGTGGGAATGTGTGTACTATGCTACTTGGGCTGGTGGCCCTACAGGGCAAGATGGGGATAATCGCAAAGCCAATTTAGAAAGACTACCACTGCTCGAGCCCCAGAAGTGTAAGACAGGTGCCTGTAATCCCTTACGGCTCCTCATTCTTAACCCCAGCCAGTGGAAACAGGGGTTCAGATTTGGCTTGCGTATAGCAGGGGGTGGAACTGACCCTGGAACCTTTATATATATACAGCTCAATACTAAGACCCATGTTTCCTCGCCTTATCGAATACATCATACCTTTTATGAGGCCATGCAGGCGAAGTTTGAAATCCCCCATACTTCCCAGAACTTATTCATTGAACTAGCTGGAGCTGTAGCATCCAGTCTCCATATTTCTGATTGTTTCTTTTGTGGGGGGACTAAGATGGGAGACCAATGGCCTTGGGAAGCCCAGGAATTAAACTACTCCATCCCATATAATCAAACTGATTTGCATAAAACCACTAGTGAATGGGTATTAGCTAACCCTATTGTTGGACGTCTGTGTTTTGTCCGCACCAGACCACAGTTCACTATGCAGGTTGGACAGCTGGTCTGCCTAAGCCAGAGGTTTTACAATGCTACTACTAAGAAGTCCTGGTGGTCAGGTGTACAAGCTCCTGAACCTTCCAACCCTTTAGTCATTTTTCCTAATCTTGCTAAAATATGGACTAATCTTGTCTCTCACAATACCTGGCAAGCCCCACCTGGACTTTATTGGATTTGTGGAACCCGAGCATATGCCAAACTCCCTAACAACTGGGGAGGGGCGTGTGTATTGGGAACAATACAACCTTTCTTCTTTCTTTTGCCCATTTCCCATGGGGAACAATTAGGCTTTCCTGTGTACAAAAGTCGACAAAAGCGAGACACTCTAAAAATAGGCCAATGGGACAATTGGTATGGTGATGAGTGGCCACCTGAGAGAATCATTTCATACTATGGACCAGCCACTTGGGCACAAGATGGCACCTGGGGATACCGCACTCCTGTTTATATGCTGAATCGAATTATACGTTTACAAGCTGTTGTTGAAATAATAACCAATGAAACTAGCAAAGCACTAACTCTTTTAGCCAAGCAAAGCACCCGAATGCGTACAGCTATCTATCAGAATCGCTTAGCACTAGATTATTTGTTAGCAGCTGAAGGCGGAGTGTGTGGAAAATTGAATTTAACTAACTGTTGTTTACAAATTGATAATGAAGGTCAAGTAGTTGAAGAAATAGCTGAACATATGCGTAAGCAAGCGTATGTGCCAGTCCAGACGTGGCATGGCCTGGAACTCAATGGATGGTTTGGCTCTGTGTTTTCAGGACTGGGCGGCCTGAAAACTCTTGTGTTTATTGTATTATTAATATTAGCTATGTGCTTGTTTCTCCCATTCTCCTACCCCTTTGCTTGCGAATGATAACCTCAGTTATTGATAGCACTGTAGAACGGAAGACAGCGACAAAAATATTAGCTATGTGGCAGTATTACCCTATACCCCAAGATGATGCTTTTACACGAGTATAATATGTGATTTATTTCTCACCCTTTCTAACTTGTGGGTGAGAATAATCAAAGGGGGGAATTGGTAGGCTCTGGCCTGTAAGTAAGGCCCAGACCCCAACCCCCATAACAAGACTAGAACTGCAAAGAATCAAAGTTATTAGTTTTTTATGATTTCTTCTTGCTTAACTGACCTTGCATTCTCTGAGCTAGAAATGTCCTTGAAGTAGAAATGTATCTAATATCCTAAATGTGCCTTTGTTTGAGTAGACTTAGAAGGGGGAACAGAGAGCAAGAGCCCAAAGAGGGTCCCCGATTGGACAGGTGTAAGGGGTGTTGGGACCAATAGAAAGTTTGCATGTATCAAACTGTAAGAAATGTATATAATGAATTTGCTCCTGTATAACTTTGCTCAGTCACTTTTGGACTCGTTCCTGTCTGGGCCTGTGCACAATAAATGGCTTGGACCCTGTAACGACTCCTGATTTTATTTGGTTGTTTGCACTCCCCTGCTACATTACCATACACTAACTTTTAGTAAACATGCCTCTTAATGAGTGTCTGGATAAAGAAAGACTAAAAGATTTCTACATTACTATAATCCAGTGCCAACTGCCAGGCACATTAGGAACTACTACAAACACTGCCCATTTGGAACCCATAGCAAACCCGCCGTATCATAACAGCACTACCAGGACTCACAAAGCACCAGACCCTACCTATCAAAAGGCAACACTGCAAATATTAAACCAATACATTTCAGAGAATAACAATACATGACCTTCTGGGAAAAGAGAACAAGTGACAATGTCAAATAGGAATTACATAAACAGTGTTACACATGCAGAACATAGACCATCACCAAACAAGAAATCACAATTTTGAAACAGGAAGACAATAATTAAAATGGGAACCCCAAAAGCCAACTTGGAATGTACAACAACACTGTAGAAATAAAACTATAAATTAATTTCCTCTTGTACTAAACAAAGCATAGACGTTAATGATGCACATTTCCCAGAGCTGACATATTCCAGTTAATAAATTCAAAATAAAGAGATATTTTTCTACCTTTTGTGCATTTTTTTTCAGTTGCAATTGCTCCAGCCACTTTCTTCTGGTTTCTTCATGTCTTCTGCTAACTCTCTGTCATCTGCTGTCCATCTGTCCTTTCTTCTAGGTTTTTTTTTTCCATTCTCTCTCTTTTCATCTGCTTTAACATACTAATCTTTCTCCTTTTGCTCTTTCCTCATTCCTATTTAATCCACTCAAATTTTCCCCCTCCATCCTCAATCCCCACATACTCTCCCAATACCCGGCCAATTGTAGATTTTAAAGCAGGGCCCTGTGCAAAAAACATTCTCGCTCAATGGACGGGCTGGCCCTGACTGCAGTCTCAACCTTCACAGTCCTTCCAGGTTCCTGGTGAGCTGACAAGGTTAAGGCCTGTCACCCAGCAGACCTGGTTGAGAGAAAGGAAAGTGTTTTAAAAGAAGAAAAAAATACATATAAGCCGCAATATCTGGAGGAACCAGGTAGAGGGAGCCAGAGGGACTCCAGAGTGACTGTAGAACCACGCCCCACTGAGCATGATGTAATGCCAGCCAGCTTCCAATCCAGGAACATAGAAGGACTTCTTAAGGAGGCTGTGGAAGACAGGAAGCAGAGCGGAGGTGGCAAGAGCGGAGGTGGCAAGAGCGGCAAGAGCAGCAGATGGAAAGGCAGCTGTGAAGACAGTTGGAGAGACGGCTGGAGAGGAAACAGCAAGAGTGAATGCAGCAGGACAGTGTGCAGCAGGAAGCAAGGCAAGACAGAGGAAAGGTCAGAATGCAAACCTGAATATTCCCTTGCCAAAAGATCACCTAAAGTGAAAGGTGATTGTCTGAGAGCTAAGGAGGAACCTGAGAAGGTCTCAGCTCACAGAGAGGTAAAAGCTGTTTGTCCAGAGTGGCCAAGGCATTACTGCAGTTGTTGTCCAGAATCCACAGGGTCACAGCAGGAAGCCCTAAGCCGTACTAAACAGTCCAGCCAAAGGAGAGACTGGTGTAGGCCTCAACCTTCGCTGGGATCCAAGAAGCCAAGTTCCCAAGGTAAAGCTTTTATTGAGGCAAGCTATAGAAAAAGCTTATATGATAAGAAAAGCTTGAATAACAAATGTTTGTATAAGACTGCCACAAAAGCTCCAAGGAGAGAGGATTTTCCTCCTTATAAAATAGCACAGAGCCAACGCCCGAAGTGTTACCCAGAACATTGGGCTGTGCTGGAAAAGCTATACACAGAACCTGAGTATACCATACCTGAACCCAGGGACTCAGAGTCCGAGGCGTCCACCTCAGAGCCAATGCAAGTGGACCTGGAAAGTGAAACTTCAGATAGCGAAATGGAATGTACATATTGTACTAGCGGAAGCCTGGAGTCTGTGCCAGACTTGTGAGGTGTAGGAGTTATTGCCTAGAAGATTACTGTTTGAATAAACCCCAGTGCTACTGTGAAAATAACAGTTTTTCTTTAAGCTTTGTGTTTTACTTTTTCTTTCCTGAATGAAGGACATTTGCGTTTGTTGTTGTTAGCCAATCCTTTGAACCCTAGCGTAAAGGGAAATAAAAGCCTTTATTTTCCCTCCATTTGTGCATTTTGATTCTTTGGAGATTAAGCCAGGAAACAAATAGGGCTAAGAGCCAACTGGCGTCAGGATTACTGGCCAATCTCCTCCCCACAATTTTTATGTCCGAGTGCTGCCTTATACGCCAGGGTAGTGCTCGCGACAGGCCACAGTCTCATTCTTTACTCTGTGCTTCCCAGCTAGGCATGTACAGGGCCCTAAACCCCTGTTTTAATTAAAAAAAAACTGTAGGGAGTTTTTAATATTCATCACAATTGCACACAAATCAATTGTGTGGCTACTTCCAGCAGCACTACATCCATCTCCACTAGGCCCAGCAGTGTTGTCCTTGGCTGAAATATGCACTGCCTGTGGGATCTTCTGAGAATGTCTCGAGCCCGGCTGCCCAGTCTTCCTTTCTCCTATGTCACTGTCATGGTCTCTTTTGTCTCCAATTTGTCTTTCTTATTTTTCTTCAGCCCTTCTTCTAGCTCTAAGCCACTAGACTGTGGCTTCTGGTTCCCACAATGGTTGCCCAAATATCACCAATCAAAGAATTACTTAGACAGCAGTTGCTTTATCTACAAAGACTTTTATTTCCAGCATCATGCAGAACAGCAAGGTCTGTCTATAGAAATGGCAGACAGTACTTTCTTTCTCTGTGAAGGGGAAGAAAATACTGCCCGCCCTTCCCCTAAAATAACCACCTTATATACATTTCTCCGTGTCTCAAATGTCTACTTCATCTGTTTCAAATTAATTCCAGTGAATCCATCATACATTCTTAAGTGTCAGCAGGGCCCTGCAACACTTTTCCCAGGGGAGAATCTCTTTACATGTGTACATCTGGACCTATCTGGACCTGCACTTAGACCTGCTTATTTATACATGGCCTATGACCTCTATACATCTGGACATGCTTTTAGGTCTATTTATCTATGCATGGCCTGTGACCTCTTCCCCTTCCTGTATTTTTCCTTCTTCTTGGCACTAATTGAAACCAGGCAGAGAGTATTTTGTGCTCATTTGTTTGAATTCTTTGCTTGACCTGTAATTTCTTGTTAGGCCCATTATTCTGCATACTTCTATCCAGAATATGGTTTCCCAGAATCCTCCATAACAGTCCGCATCCATTATCTTATGGCAAGCATATACTCTCATACAGCTATTGTCTTCATGTCTGTCTTCTTGTCTTCTGTGCCATCCATCCTCCTGTGTAGTTTCACCAGGCAAGAGTTCAGTCATATAAAGCCAATATATACATATATAAGCAGACCCAAGGCAGACTTTAAATCAAATTTCCCAACAAGAGGCAGAAAAACAAGAAAAAATACAAGTTGGAGCTAGTGCAAGCAAAGAAATTGTCATAAAACCTTCCCCAAAACTAGCCACATCAAAACGAGCTAGCTTTTCATTCCTCCTCAGACCACGAGCTAAACTCCAAATATTAGAAAACCACATTTGGTAATAGCTAATACCTTCACCTTCACTGGATTTAAATGAACAGCAAGCTAATATCAATTCATTTATTTATATACAGTTTTTTGTGTGCTAAACTCTTATGTGGGTAGGACACCGTGTCAGAGCTTTTTTTGCTTATTCTTTTGTGGCAAGTTTTTTATTTTCTCTGGCCAAGTTAGCTAGTTCTAGGAGGGAGATTAAAAGACAATATAGGACTTAATTTCCCACAATTCCAGGATCCTCCTCTGAGATCACAGCAATCTACTATCCGCCCCATTCCTAAATCTACCTCATCCAACAGTATCGACCCTTCAACATACCGCCCAATATCCAGCCTCCCATTCCTAGCTAAAATAACTGAAAAATTGTTCAGAGACAGCTCCAAGATCACGTTGATGAATTTTCCCCACTAGATCCCCACCAGCATGGATTCCGTCCACAACATGGCGTTGAGACACTACTAATACACTTATTCAATAACATAACCAAAGGAATAGACAATAAAAGACAGGGCTTCCTATTAATATTTATCGATATATCATCAGCATTCGACACAGTTTCCCATCACATCCTATTAAAGCGCCTAATGGAAATTGGACTACAAGATACCACAAGAAAATGGTTCCAATCATACCTTGAAGATAGACAGCAGAGAATAAAATCTGGGAACCTCATCTCAAATCCCTTCAAGACTACACAAAACATTTAAAATATTTAACAAACACAAGATACAATACGCCATATATGCTGATGACATAATTGCATATATCCCTATCCAACTAGACTCCCCAGACTATACCACTATATCAACCTGCATTCAAGAAATAACCACCTGGCTAGCCAACAACAACCTAAACATCAACATAAAAAACTGAAGTAAATATCATCACCAGAGACTCCAAATTCATTCCTCCAACTGCTATCAACATATCCAATACACTGATTACAATAAAAGATGAAGTCAGATACCTAAGAGTGATTCTAGACAAGCAACTCACCCTACAACCACATATCAACAAGTTATCTAGAATGGCCTTCTTCAAACTCGCAACACTCCGGAGACTAAAACCCCTCCTCAATAAAGAACATTTCCGTACAGTATACCAAGCAATCATTACACCTCTGCTGGACTACTGTAATATATTATTCCAAGGTCTGCCTAAACAAACCACCTGTCCCCTACAATTAGTCCAGAACACTGCTGCCCGCATTATTACAAGCACCTCAATACAAGACCATATAACTCCAATACGACAAGATCTGCACTGGCTACCAATCTCTGCATGCGCAAAATATAAATCAGCGCTCACCATCCTCAAAATTAAAAACAACATCTCAGCAGGAATACTACAAGAACTCATTGGAACCAAAACAAGCAAAAGACCAGACAGAAACAGCACCAAGAACAATATACCAACACCTACTATATTCACAAGAACAAACAAATCCACATCCACGCAAGCCATCTCTCTAGCTGCCCCTGCAATCTGGAATGTCCTCCCAGATAATCTAAAATCAACAACAGATATAAAAGAATTCCGGAAGCTACTTAAAACCACCCTATTCATTGAACAATTCAATGAAGACCACCAATCAAGCCTAACCACCCCACAAAAAGACTTGTCTCTTTTGAAATAAGGCAAGACACATCAGACACTATCATCATACCCAGTGCCTTTGCTAAAACAAGAAAAGAAACTTCAAGAAGAGCACTATCCCTGGCCACTCACGCGCGCTGGAACTCACTTCCCAACAACATCAGATCAACAAAAGAACTCACAGACGTCTGAAAGATGCTAAAATCTACACTCTTCACGGAACACTACTATAGCATCAAAGGAACTGTCCAAACAAAATGTTAAAAAAAATGTAAATGCAATTGTAAACATAAATGTAAATATGTAATAAAATCTAAATAGTTCTTGTACATAGCTCATACTGTATATAGCTCACCACACAATCAACCTCCTCACATCACTCACGCCTTGATTTTTCACTGCATGCTCACACCCACACACCCAGCCACTTGATTTGTTTGCTGTGTTATTGATTTCTTTGCTGTGTAATCTGCTTTGATTTCAGGATAAAGCGGTATATAAATCCTTTTAAATAAATAAAATAAATCACTTACTTCTGGAAGGGACGGGCCTGGTTGTACTGTACTGTGCTGAGTTCAGGCATGACCAGAGAGAAGCTGAGTACCTGCACGGATCTGGCAAGACTCAAAATTGCCATCGAAGAAGAGATCCAGGGCTGGAGCTGGTGCTGTGGGGAAGGGCTAGAAAATGGCTGCAGGATTTTCTGCTCAGCAGGTAGGAGACTGGCAGGAGGTGGGCAGCAGGGGAGGCAGTACCAGACAATGCCTTCCAGCATTTGAGACACACGGTCAGGGGTGGCTCTATCTTGAGGCGGAGTGAGGCGGTGGCCTCAGACGGTAAACGTTTGGGGGCGGCAAAAATGCCCCTAAAAGAGCCGCCTCACTCCGCCTTCAGTTTTAAACAAAAATAAACCCCTCCGTTCCACTACCCCTCCTTCCGTCCGCGAAGCTCTGTTCCGCTCCCCTTCCTGCAGCCCGTATCAGCTCCATTATGCTGTTTTCCCTCCCCCAAGCAGCTGCCATAGTGGCAATTTAAATGAAAAAGAAAGAGATGCAGATCCTTCCGGCCCTTTGGAACCCCTGAAACTGCATCCCGCCCTCAAACAGAAGTGACACTAGAGCGCGGGACACAGTTTCAGAGGTTCCAAAGGGGAGGAAGGGGAGCGGAACAGAGCTTCGTGGACAGCAGGAGGGGGAGCAGAACAGAGGGGGGTTTTTTTTCATTTAAATTACCACTATGGCAGCCAGGGGCAGTTCCTCCATTAGGCACGCTCGACGCCGGCACTGCTCCACATCTGTTTTTAATTTTAGATTTTAGTCTCTGGCCTGCCTCTGATTTCCCGCGTGGGAAGGCAGAGGCAGGGCAGAGGCGGAAAAGTCTAAAATTAAAACAGAGCCGGAGTGCCACAGGCGTCGGACAAATCAGCCTGAGCGCTTGCATCTGGAAGCGATCAGGCTGATTTGTGTGGCAGCGGCAGTGGCACTCTGGTTGTTTTAATTTTAGATTTTGCTGCCTCTGCCTTCCCTCCACTTTTCTTTCTTGCAAGCATTTCTTGATGAAAAAAACGCGGTGGGCAGGCAGAGGCAGCAAAATCTAAAATTAAAACAGCCGGAGTGCCCCTGCCGCCGCCGGATGAGAGGTGCAGGTGGAGGGAATGGGGACAGGAGGTGGACAACAAGGAGTGATAATGGTGAGTGACAGGGGGGGACAAAGGGGGAGATGGGGGACATGCTGGACAAAGGGGGAGGCAGGGGACATGCTGGACAAAGGGGGAGGCAGGGTACATGATACCGAACAAAGGGGGAGATGGCAGGGACATGATGCCAGACAAAGGGGGAGATGGGGGACATGCTGGACAAAGGGGAAGGCAGGGGACATGCTGGACAAAGGGGGAGGCAGGGGACATGATGACGGACAAAGGGGAAGATGGCAGGGGACATGCTGATCAAATGGGGAGACGGGGGACCAATGTTCCCTCTAATTTTCTGTAGGCTGTGTGCGCACAAAATATCAGCTGTGCAGCTTTTGAAGGAAGGTTAAATTTTTGTGCGCCACATAACGACACTCGGAGTTATATACTTTAAAATTTGACTACACGTCAGAATACAGTATGTACACCACATTGATTTTAATCAAATTAAATGAAAATAGACGATTACTAAATGAAGCGGGAAATTTCTAGTAATTACAATCATAACTTTTAGATTTTAAGACGTCTGTGTTTTCTATCAGAATCAGAACTGTAATTTTTGTGCGCTCTGTTGTAAAGTATGTGCGCTCACTCGGCGAGGTGTGTGCGTGCGCACACGTGCACAGCTTAGAGGGAACAGTGCGGGGGACATGATGCCAGACAAAGGGGGAGATGGCAGGGACATGCTGGACAAACGGAGGAGACAGGGGGATAAGAAGTAGACAAAGGGGAGAGGCAGGGGGCAAATGCTGGACAAAGGGGAGAGACGGGGACACACTGGACAGACAGGGGAGAAATGTTGGACAAAGGGGAGAGACAGTGCAGGTTAGGATTATAATGGTCTGATAAGAACATAAGAACATAAGATATGCCATACTGGGTCAGACCAAGGTCCATCAAGCCCAGTATTCTGTTTCCAACAGTGGCCAATCTAGGTCATATGTACCTAGCAGTTTCCCCAAGAGACACAAGTTCCACAATGCTTGTACTGGGTCAAGCATTGATATCGTCGGTCACTTCTTAATAATGGTTTATGGACCTTTCCTCCAGGAACTTGTCCAAACCTTTTTTAAACCCAGCTACACTAACAGCCTTTACTACATCCTCCGGTAACAAATTCCAGAGTTTGATTACACGTTGAGTGAAAAAATATTTTCTTTTATTAGTCTTAAATAGTTTACCCTGTAGCTTCATTGCATGTCCCCTAGTCTTTCTATATTCTGATAAGGTAAACAATCGATCTACGTTTACCCGTTCCACTCCGTTCATTAATTTATAGACTTCTATCATATCTCCCCTCAGCCGTCTCTTTTCCAGGTTAAAGAGCCCTAACCTTTTTAGCCTTTCTTCATAGGAGTATCCTTCCATCCCCTTTACCATTTTGGTGGCTCTTCTCTGTACCTTTTCTAAAATCGCTATATCCTTTTTAAGATATGGTGACCAGAATTGCACACAATATTCAAGGTGCGGTCTCACCATGGAACGATATAGAGGCATTATAAGGGGGCTATCACTGGAAATGGGCAGATCGGGGCGGGGGGGGGGGTGGGGGGGGGACTAGGACTGGTAATGGGTTGATTAGGGAAGGCTAGGACTGGGAATGGACTGATTGAGTGGGGAGCCGGGACTGGTAATGGGCTCATTAGGGGGGCTAGCACTGGAAATGAGCTGATTAGAGGAGTCTAGGACTGGTAATGGTCTGATGGACTGGGGAAGGACTGGTAATGGAGGGCTAGCATTGGAAATGAGCTGATCGGGGGGGCTAGGACTGGAAATGGGCTAATTAGGTGAGGCTAGCACTGGTAATGGGGTTGAGGGGGGGGGGTCTAGCACTGGAAGTGAACTGATTGGGGGGATTCAACTGGGAATGGGCTGATGGTAGGGAGGGGAGGATAGAGCTGCTGGTCCTGGAAGAAAACTGGGGGCTAGGGCTACAAATGGGCTGATGCGGGGGGATGGGAGAATGGGACTGGAAGGGAGTGGAAGCTGAGAGGGGCTGCCATGGTATTTGTACTAGAAGGGACTGGTCAGTGGGGAAGGAGGGGGACTGGAAGGGAATGGACACCAGTAACAGTCATGGGAATGCAAGATGACATTGGAAGGTATTGGGAGGGAGGACTGGAAAGGGACTGATACTGGGAAGGGTTAATGGGACTGGAAATAGGCTAATGGAAAGAAGTGAAGAAAACAAAAGAAGCAAAAAGAAATGACAGATGGACCATAGACCACAAAAAGAGAACTAAGAAAAGACAGGGAAGCAGAAGCCTCAGATCGGGACCAGCATGATCAGAGAATAAAATGGTCAGACAACAAAGGTAGAAAAAATATTTTTATTTATTTATTTATTTATTTTTAGTGATTGGACTTTGTGTTATCTTTATATTTAACACTGTATGGGGGAACTGCCTATTTATCTGATGTTGCACTGCTTGAAGAGCCTGGCTTCTTGGGGTTTCAGTTTAAATTTTGTCTACATATTTTTATTTTTTACTTTAGATTGTAAGTCACTTATTCTGTACTTGGTGAAGGTCTGTGTTCCGAGCCAGTGACTGTGCCCAGGTGTTCTATTAATATAGAGTTTGTACATAAAGATCTATACTGTACTGTTGTAATTTGACATGTTCAGCTTTTCAAATAGGTGTATGGATGTTTCAGGGCACACTGTAGTATTTACAGTGACGGGTTTTTTTGGTGAGCTCCTTATGTGATTTTTGGAAGTTGGTGCTGATATGGTATGGTATGGTAGATTTGCTCTGTAGATAATCAGTGACTTTGTTGTAGAGTTTTGTATAAGTTCACAATATGCCTGGTACTGGAAAATGTTTGTTGTTGTTAGTGAGATGATCAGAATCAGAATTTTTTTTTTTTTTTAAGATATTGAGTTCTGTGGGTGAATGTCCTGGTTCTGCCCTGCAACCACTGTTGAAGGGGGTTCTGTGGATGCAAAATATATAAATCTATGTTGAAAAAGAAAAAGGCAATAACCAAAATGCAGTTTGTTGTTGCTGTTAAGTGCCGTCGAGTCGGAGTCGACTCATGGCGACCCTCTGGATAGCTATCCTAAATTGTGTTCGGTCTTCAGTCAGGCGGCTCATTGTTGACAGACTGGTACTGGTAGCTGCTGTTATTGTATCGATGCATATCATTGCTGGCCTTCCTCTTTTGCGTTGACCTTCTATCTTGCCAAGCATGATGTCTTTCTCTAATGATCTCTCTCTTCGCATGATGTGTCCAAAGTATGAAAGTTGAAGTCTTGTCATCTAAGCTTCTAAAGAAAGCTTAGGTTTGATCTCCTCTAGTTCCGACTGTTTTTTTTCTTCGGGCAGTCCATGGTATACACAGTATTCGCTGCCAGCACCATAATTCAAAGGCATAAATTTTCTTCCTGTCTATCTTTTTCACTGTCCAGCTTTCACATCCATATGATGTTATTGAAAATACCATGGCTTGAACAAGTCAAATCTTTGTATGGAGAGAGACATCTCTGCTCTTGAGAATCTTAACTAGGTCTTTCATAGCCATTCTGCCAAGAGCAATGCGTCGTCTGATTTCTTGGCTGCTTGTTGCTTCTTTATTGATAGTTGATCCAAGTAGGTTAAAGTTGTTCACAATTTCAATTTCTTCTCCTTCATTGAGGAACCTGTTGATTATGCCAGTTGTCATGATCTTTGTCTTCTTTACATTAAGGTGCAAGCCCATTTTGAGACTATGTTCTTTGATTGTGAGAAGCAAATGTTTCAGATCATCTTCACTTTCAGCCAGTAATGTAGTATCATCAGCATAGCGAAGGTTGTTCATGAGTCTTCAACCAATCTTCACACCTCTGTTGTCTTCATACAATCCTGCTTCTCTGATGATTTGTTCTGCATATAAATTAAACAGGTAGGGGGAAAGTATGCAGCCTTGTCTTACACCTTTGCTTATTTTAAACCATTCTGTTTCTCCTAGTTCCGTTCGAACTGTTGCTTCTTGATCAATGTACAGATTGCGCAAGAGTACGATCAGGTGTTCTGGTATACCCATGCTTCTTAATGTGGCCCAGAGTTTCTCACGGTTTACATAGTCAAAAGCTTTGCTATAGTCGATAAAGCACAAATAGATATCCTTTTGGTATTCTTTAGTCTTTTCAAGGATCCATCTCACATCCGCAATGATGTCTCTCGTTCCTCGCCCTTTCCTGAACCCTGCTTGCACTTCAGGTAGTTCTTGTTCCAGGTATGGTTGTAGTCTCTTTTGAATAATCTTCAGTAGAATCTTGCTGGCATGTGGGATCAGAGCGATTGCGAGATAATTTCCACTGTCAGTTGGATCACCTTTCTTTAATATTGGTATAAATACAGATCTTTTCCAGTCAGTTGGCCATGATGTTGTCTTCCATATTTCTTGGCAGAGCCTTGTAAGTACGGTAACAGCTGCATCAGATTGCTGTAATACCTCTATGGGAATGCTATCAATGCCTGGTGCTTTGTTCTTTGATAAGGCTTTCAATGCTGCTTCAACTTCTTCTTTCATCACCAATGGTTCCAGATCATAAGGTACAGGTTGAAACAGCTGTTGGTCCACTTGATCTTTATCATATAAAAACTCTGTATATTCCTTCCATCTTTTCTTGATCTTCTCAGCATCATTCAGCATAGAACCTTGAGCATCTTGTAACATTCCAATTTGAGGCTGAAACTTTTTCTTTAACTCTCGTAGCTTTAGGAAAGCCGATCTTGTTCTTCCTCTAATAGTTTCTGCTTCTATTTCCTTGCATGCGCCATTGTAGTACTTTTCCTTGTCCTGTCTTGCTGCATGTTGGAAATCGCTATTGAGTTCTGTGATTGTCTTTCTTTCTCCTCTGGCTTTAGCTTCTCTGCGTTTCTGGACAATTTTCAGAGTTTCTTCCGCCATCCATTTTGGCCATTTTTTCTTTTTCACCTTTTGTAGAGACTTCTCGCTTTCTTCCAACACAACCTTCTTGGTGTCCTTCCATAACTCTTCTGGAGCTCTGTCATTTGTATCTAAAGAAATGTAACACCAATTTTTAAAAAGGGTTCCAGGGGTGATCCGGTAAACTACAGACCGGTGAGCCTGACGTCAGTACCGGGAAAAATGGTAGAAACCATCATAAAGGATAAAATTACTCAGCATGTAGATAGTCATGGCCTAATGGGAGACAGCCAACATGGCTTTAGACAAGGAAGATGTTGTCTTACTAATCTGTTATGTTTTTTTGAAGGAGTGAATAAACAGGTGGACAAAGGTGAGTCGGTTGATATAGTGTATCTGGACTTTCAGAAAGCCTTTGACAAGGTCCCTCATCAGAGACTTTTGGCAAAACTAAAGAGTCATGGGATAGCAGGCAGTGTACTATTGTGGATCAGGAACTGGTTAAAAGATAGAAAGAAGAAGGTAGGGCTAAATGGCCAATTTTCCCAATGGAGAAAGGTGAATAGTGGTGTACCCCAGGGATCTGTGCTGGGTCCGCTGCTTTTTGACATATTCATAAATGACCTGGAAAGTGGAAAAATGAGTGAGGTTATTAAATTTGCAGATGACACAAAACTATTTAAAGTTGTTAAAACTCAAGAGGATTGTGGAAAATTGCAAGAGGATCTTGATAAATTGGAAGATTGGGCATAAAAATGACAGATGAAATTTAATGTGGACAAGTGCAAAGTTATGCACCTAGGGAAGAACAACCCAAACTATGGGTACACGATGCAAGGTTCCACATTAGGAACCACCACCCAGGAAAAAGATTTAGGCGTCATTGTGGATGCCATGTTAAAATCCTCCATGGTTGTGTAAACACAAAACGTTATGGCCTCAAATTTTGAACGAACAAACTGTGTCTTATGAAAAAAACTCGTTCACTATTAACAATATATAGGTCAGAGGTAATGTCATCTTCCTCAAAGGTCTCAGTTTAAAATGAGCATTGCCATAAAGACTCACGTCTATAAATGGCTACCTCTGACCTATATATTGTTAATAGTGAACGAGTTTTTTTCATAAGACACATGTTAAAATCCTCGGCCCAGTTGCAGCGGCAGCCAAGAGAGCAAATAGAATGCTAGGTATCATAAGGAAAGAATGGAAAATAAAACAAAGGATATTATAATGCCTCTGTATTGTTCCATGGTACGACCACACCTTGAATATTGTGTGCAATTCTGGTCGCTGTATCTTAAAAAGGATATAGCATTATTAGAAAAGGTACAGAGAAGAGCCACCAAAATAATAAAGGGGATGGAAGGCTACTTCTATGTAGAGAGGCTACAAAGGTTAGGGCTCCTCAACCTGGAAAAGAGACGGCTGAGGGGAGATATGATACAGGTCTATAAATTAATGAATGTAGTGTAACGGGTAAACGTAGATCGATTGTTTACACTATCAGAATATAGAAAGACTAGGGGACATGTAATGAAGCTACAGGACAAATAAGAGAAAATATTTTTTCACTCAACGTGTAATCAAACTCTGGAATTTGTTACCGGAGGATGTAGTAAGAGCTGTTAGGGTAGCTGGGTTTAAAAAAGGTTCGAACAAGTTTCTGGAGGAAAGGTCCATAAACCATTATTAAAAAGGGACCCAGGATATCAATGCTTGACCCAATACAAGCATTGTGGAACCTGTGTCTTTTGGGGATACTGCTAGGTACGTATGACCTAGATTGGCCACTGTTGGAAACAGGATACTGGGCTTGATGGACCTTGGTCTGACCAAGTATGGCATATCTTATGTTCTTATTTATTGATTTGTTTAACTGTTCTTTTATACCACTTTGTATTGGGTCAAAGCACTGTACATTTAATGATGGCTACAAAGTTGTTACAAGAAACAATGAGAACTTATGAACAGCAACAAAACTTATTTTATATGAGATAAACTATAGTACAGTGGAACGCGTCGTATGTATAGCGAACAGCAACAGAATAGATATGTGCATGTCTGAGCAGCAGACAGGCTTGGGGTGGGTGGGAGGGATGCAAAGGGGGATGGCTTTTGGGAGAGGGGGACAGAGGGACAGGAAGAGTTAATGTGATGGGTCCAAAGTACTCCCTGAATAGGATGGTCTAGAGGTTTTTCAGTGATATTTTTGCATTTTTCTGGTAGAGAGTTCCAGAGGTTTGGTGCATGTAGTGTGATTGCAGTCATGCATACATATTGGCTGCTTTTGATATTCTCATGTGGTATGGTCAGTTGTTGTTGTTAAGTGCCGTCGAGTCGGAGTCGACTCATGGCGACCCTCTGGATAGTTATTCTAAACTGTGTTCGGTCTTCAGTCAGGCGGCTCATTGTTGACAGACTGGTACCCGTAGCTGCTGTTATTGTATCGATCCATCTCATTGCTGGCCTTCCTCTTTTGCGTTGACCTTCTATCTTGCCAAGCATGATGTCTTTCTCTAATGATCTCTCTCTTCGCATGATGTGTCCAAAGTATGAAAGTCGAAGTCTTGTCATCTGAGCTTCTAAAGAAAGCTTAGGTTTGATCTCCTCTAGTACCGACTGGTTTGTTCTTCGGGCAGTCCATGGTATACACTGTATTCGCCGCCAGCACCATAATTCAAAGGCATCAATTTTCTTCCTGTCTGTCTTTTTCACTGTCCAGCTTTCACATCCATATGATGTTATTGAAAATACCATGGCTTGAACAAGTCGAATCTTTGTATGGAGAGAGACATCTCTGCTCTTGAGAATCTTATCTAGGTCTTTCATAGCCATTCTGCCAAGAGCAATGCGTCGTTTGATTTCTTGACTGCTTGTTGCTTCTTTATTGATAGTTGATCCAAGTAGGTTTAAGTTGTTCACAATTTCAATTTCTTCTCCTTCAACGATGAACCTGTTGATTATGCCAGTTCTCATGATCTTTGTCTTCTTTACATTAAGGTGCAGGCCCATTTTGAGACTATGTTCTTTGACCGTGAGAAGCAAATGTTTCAGATCATCTCTACTTTCAGCCAGTAATGTAGTATCATCAGCATAGCGAAGGTTGTTGATGAGTCTTCCACCAATCTTCACACCTCTGTTGTCTTCATACAATCCTGCTTCTCTGATGATTTGTTCTGCATATAAATTAAACAGGTAGGAGGAAGGTATGCAGCCTTGTCTTACACCTTTGCTTATTTTAAACCGTTCTGTTTCTCCTTGTTCTGTTCGAACTGTTGCTTCTTGATCAATGTACAGATTGCACAAGAGAACGATCAGGTGTTCTCCAGGACCAAGCAGGAAGTCAGTCCTCACTTATGGGTGACGTCGGTGCCGACAGAGCCCTCGCGGAGCAATTTTCCCCAGCTTTCGAAGAAAGCCTTTGGGAATTGCAGCGCGCATGCGCGGTCCCATTCCCGCTCAAGGGTGCCATCTTGCTCAGTCTTCTTTTTTCCGCGGAGCCCTACAGACATAGTTTGTGATCGCTGCAGAAAAGTTGATTTTTTGTTTTATTTTTTCTCGGTTCGACGCCGTGTCCTTTTCCCGCCCGGCCTCGATACCTCCTGTATCGAGTCCGGTCACATTCTTCGGTTTTTTTCGTCGTAACTGGCGTTCCTGCCACTTTTTCTTCTTTTTCCCTGGCAGCACGGTCTTTTGACCTCGCAGGGGCCCTTTTTCCCCCGATGGCTGCCAGTGGTTTTAAAAAGTGTGATCGCTGTACCAGACTCATGTCTCTTACCGACACACATGACTGCTGCCTCCGTTGCCTCGGACCCAATCATGACTCGGTGAATTGTGGTCCGTGCAACAAAATGTCCTCGAAGGCGTTGAGGAGTCGGCAGTCACAAAAGGATCGAATCTTCTCTGACTCCGCGTCCGGTCGGGCCCGGACCTTGTCAGAGGCTTTGACATCTCGGGACTCCGGCCCCGAGCATCGTCGGAGCTCCTCTGAGCGGGGGTCTCCCGCCCGGGAACACCGTCGGAGGAAGAAACCCGCGAGGGCGGCGCCGGAGGACGCTCCTGATTCCTCGGGGGCCAGGTCGCATAGCCCCATCAGCCGCCCCGGGTCTTCGGAGGCGGAACGGCCTTCGAAGCATCCTCGTCTCGAAGTGGAGACTCCTGGACACGTGAGTACTGTTGTCCTCATGGACTCACCTCCGAGGGACACGACGTCAGGCCCGACGCCGTCGGGGCCCGAGTCGGTGGCTGCTGGGTCTTCTGAGTTTGGTCTCAGATTGACGGCCCTGTGGCTGACCCCCCGATTGAAAACCGGCTGGATAGACTGGCATCCAAACTCTCTGTCTGATCAGAGTTCTGCTGAGTACTGCTACCTTACTGTTTTACTGTTTTGGCTAGTTCTGTACTCTGTATCTGGAAATCCTGGTAATTCTGTAAACCTGTAGCGGCATGATCACCCGCAACGAGCAGTCCGAATAGGGGTCCTAGTGGCCCTGAAACCATTGCTCGTCCTGTCTGTATCTGGTATCTGGTAAATCTGGTAGGAATGGGGGGGGGGGCGCTTGCGAGTACCGGTAAATAACTGCAGTATAAATTTAACTTTGCCACCTCGGGCCCCTTAAAGGTATTTAAAGTGCAGCGCTGCCAAAGCTATTTTAAAAATTGCCAAAATATTAGTACTTAACCCCCTTAAGTGTGCCTTTCAAGAATAATTGCGCTGATCGCAATTCTCCGATGATCGGGGTGATTTATTTAGAGCCTTTGCCCCATGTGCTCCTAGTGTTGGGGGCTCTTTTTGTGTTGCTGGGGTTTCTTTTGTGTTGCCATGTGCTTTAGTGTTGGGGGTTTCTTTTGTGCTAGTGATCCTGGAGCTCCATCCAGTGGACATTAGAAAATAGCTAGCTATATTTCTCGTTACTATTATCCTCATGGTAAAAGTTAAATCCTATGCTAGTGTGTGTAATGTGTAATGTGTATTTGTAACGTATTCGCTGCTGAGATGTCTCTGTTTTCTGTTTTCCCTCTTTCTTTTTCCCTTTGTGGTCCTGTGTGTTTTGTGCAACCAAACTCTGCCTGTTACCTGGATTATATTGTATATTGTATTCCCAGAAGTGAGATTAGAAAATTTACACTGAACATTGCATTCCTAGAATTGAGATTAGAAGATTTGCACTGTAAATTGTGATTTTGCAAATTGTGATTAGAGCATGGGGTCCGGAGGCTAAATTGTAGTGAAGGAGTATCCGGACCAGCTTCCCTATATAGATTCATGGCTGGTCCATATAGTTAATGTGCTGTTATGTAGAAACTGTTAGAGTGTCTCTGTAAATGTTAGAGTGTCTCTGTATTTAGTTGTGACATTAGGGAAAGAAAGTGTTTGTCCAGACATTAGGTCTTTATATTTCAGGATTGATTGGTGTATCAGTAAAAGGTGAAGTTATTAACAAATCGCCCCTGTGTCCCCAAACAGTGAAAAACACCAGGTCTACTGATTGCAGGGAAAGGGATAGTTTAGAAAATGTTTAAAAAAGAAATCCAAGAAGGGGATAGATAATGAAAAAGGGACTGTTCCCTGTAAATGAAAGGGGGGTGGGGTTTGCTGTATGTAGACTGTAGTACTGGTATAGCAGTGAAGGAAGACAATTGCTTTATTTAATGCATATCCAGTTTCATTGCTATGTTTCATGCATAGTTAATAGTCAGGGAGCCAGGCTTTTGATCACACCTCTCAGCAGTGAGTAAGGGGTGGTTGAAAACTGCTGAGATAGTTTGTATAGCTATAGAAAGATACTGGAAGGAGTTCCTTCTTCTAGCAGATGAATGGAGGCCCATTAGAGAGTGAAGGAAGACAATTGCTTTATTTAATGCATATCCAGTTTCATTGCTATGTTTCATGCATAGTCAATAGTCAGGAGGCCAGGTTTTTGATCACACCTCTCTGCAGTGAGTAAGGGGTGGTTGAAAACTGCTGAGATAGTTTGCATAGCTATAGAAAGATACTGGGAGGAGTTCCTTCTTCTAGCAGATAAATGGAGGCCCATTAGAGAGGACAAAAGAAAAAAAATCACCTAGGAGTCTTTCTCCTAGCAAACAAAGACCCCAATTCACCTAGCCACACCTAGTCTCCAAACAATCCTCTTGTCATCAATTTTGATTGTAGAGTTTTAAGCTTCTGGAACCATGGGGGGTGCCTCCTTTGAGCATCCTCAAATGTCTGACCAGCATCTTGATTATGTAAGGCTGGAAGCAAACAAAGGCTGAAGAAGGACTGTCAAATTACTGTTAGCAATATCTGTAGGGCAAAGCTGATGTGTGAAAATTAGCTGCAACACATTTGTTACAACTTAAAAAAAGGGGAGAGAAAATCCTTATAAGATTATGAAGAAATGAAGATTTTTTTACTTGTCTTTTTAAAGCCTGAATTTTATCTCTGGTACATATATTTGGTTTTGACTGCACATACAAAATTAAGCAAGTAATACTTCTGCATGATATGCCATCTTTGACATTTTATTCTGCAGACAGTAAATGCTGTTTTGATGATTGCATTCTTTCCTGCTTGGTACATTAAACTGCCTTGATCAACTGTATTCATTTTTCTGATACTACAATGATATTGCATTCCAGGTATCCACCAACCTTTTTATGGAAAAGTATCAGTTTCATGCTTGTTTTGAACTGTAGGATTCAAGGTAATTACTTTGCCTTGTTAAGCACTATGCTGACAAATGATGAACAGAACAGTAACATCATAGACGCATTGGTGTCCAGAGAAAAAGTGTACCTTGTTTTGAGGGTTTTCAGTTTCAGGAGTACAGTATATTATAGCACTGTGAGAAATGGAATAGTTCTTACCTGCAAAGGAATCTCCAATGGTAAAGAGACAGAGAGACAAAGAGTTTATCAAACTGAGAGACATAGTTGATACCATATGAGATAGTTATGATCTTAAGTAAATATGGATGAAATTAAGTTTGTATCATTGTGAAATCTAATCCAGCATATTTAGTTTTTTTTTCATTCAATATTGGTGCTGCTTTTCTGAATAAGGCCTGGAGCCATGTCACCAATTGCAATCCAGAGAGTCCAGCAGAGAAAATTGGCCAGAGTCCAGATGGAACAGACCATCCCAAGAACTCAGAACTACCCACCGCTAAAATGTGTGAAGGAGTCCCTATCTGGATCAGTGTGTCACAATGAAAAAGGGCCGGGATGTTTGCCTATGAGAATGGGAGGTTCAAATTTTGAGATAAACAGAACTTAAACTTCAGAGAGGGGTGGAGCACACTGTGAGGTCCTGGGGAACTGCTGAGAGGCAGGAAAAAGGACTATTGGACTGACTGGGGGGTTTTGGGGGCTTCTGTGAATGATTGTATTGTTATCCTTTTAATATTGTTTTCTTAGAAAGTAACTGAAATCTACAAGCCATTTCGGCTTCAGCAACTGCAATACCCACACCAGCTCAAGTTTTTGCTGTACTATTCTCAGAGCTTTCTTTATCACATTATTAAGCACTGCTGCTTTTGACATACTTTCATGTTATGTGTTTTCAATATTATTGACCAGCTGCAAGAAAATGATGTTACAATGTATGTTGTCTCTAGGGAACAGTACCAGAAGCTGCTTTTCTGATGACCCCTATCTGTCTCAAATGGTTGCTTGTCCATTGCCCTTAGTGGGATTACCTTTGCCCCATTCACAAGAAAAGAAAAGAAAAATTGGGAATGAAGGGAAATTGGCTGATAGGTATGTCTAGTATGGCTGCATCCTTGCCTGAGGCTGTAATACATTATGATGGCACGGAAAAAAGCATGTGGGCTAAGAAAATGAGTACCCAGAGCCCAGCACAACAAGAGTAAAGCCAGGGGGAACCATACTCTGAGCAGAAGTGCACAGAAAATGGACCCAGCTAAGAAAAGACAGCCCAGGCCTGAACAGATTGAACAGGCCTGAGCAAGCTGGGCAAGCCTGGACAAGTTAAACAGGCCAAACAAAGCTGGTGATACAAAGTACTCATATGCCCTGAAGACTACAGTTCCAGTGATTAATGAAGCAAAGGGAATGGCAGGGTGCAGCCAGAATGACTCAACACTAGCAAGAATAAAAGCCATTAATATGCTGATAAGGGTGGATCCCAGGGAAAGAGCCTTTGCCCCAAAGGAAAGAGGCCTCTGCAGACGTTTTGCACACGGCCCTCCTTTGTCCCAAAGGAAAGAGGCCTCTGCAGGCCCTGCAACCTTTTACAGTCAGAACAGCAACTTTTGCACACGGAACAAAAACGTTTGTGCAGGAGTTGCTGTAGAGGGTATAGGGTATGTGTTGTTTTAAACTCACTGATGCAAGTGTTTCCATTGAACACTCTATCCAAGACCTAAGTGATCTAGTTAATCATATTACTGACACGTCCATGGGTCCTGGGTGGTTTATGAAGTGGTTCAGTTGGCTAGGGGGACTAAAAATCCCAGTGGTAGGGGTTCTTTTTATTTTACTGCTATGTGCCATTCTGCCATGTTGTATCCCCATTCTTTACCGCTTCATTACCACCACCCTTGATACCCTGGTAGAACGCAAGGCGGTTACCACTGTCATGGCCCTGACCCAATACACCCCTCTGCGGCTTGCCTCCAGTAATACTGCCCTCTACCGCCCCTAGCGGTTGAGGTCTCACTTAAAAAGGGGGGAGTGAGGCAACCATAAGGTTTAGCTGTGGATAACCCTTCCCCCACTCCAGGTCTAAGCACAATACCCTTACATAAGTGATCAGCTTGCTAAGAGGAGACATAAAGATTTCAGCAGGCATCCTTCCCCCACTCCAGGTTTGAGCACAATATCCCCTTGCCCAGAAATCAGCAGACCAGAGCACACCGGTTTGGACAGGTCACCCAGGTACCTCCCCAGGGGCTGCTGATTGGTGGACAGGAAATATCTGAGACAAATGGGATTGTAGAATGAGTTTAAAATTGTACTGTATATAAGGCATTGTAGGACGTCCCTCGGGGCTCAGATTTTTGTGGAGATTGCTGGTTTCTCTATCTGGGCCTGTGCGCACATTAAAAGTTCCTGTTTGCATTCCAGCCTGTCTGTGAGTTTTCCTTCTGTGGGTGAGTGATTGAATAAGAGCTTTTCACAGCGTTTGCTATAACACAGTCACCCATGACTATCAGGATATCCTGTTTGCATGTTCTGTCAATTTCAGCTTGTACTTGTTCATAGAACTCTTCAATTTCATTCTCTTCTGCAGCTGTTGTTAGGGCATATACTTGAATTATAGTTGTGTTGATAGGCAATCCTCGTAGACGAATAGAGATTAAGCGTTCGCTGACTGCATTATATTTCATTACAGTTCTTGCAAGTTTCTTCTTTATTATAAATGCAACACCATTTCTTCTTTGTCTTTCATTTCCAGAATAGTAGACCATGTGATCATCTGATGCAAAGTGCCCGATGCCAGACCATTTCAGTTCGTTAACACCCAACAGATCAAGTTGTAAACGTTCCATTTCATTCTTGACCACCTCCAACTTCCCTTGGTTCATGCTTCGTACGTTCCATGTTCCAATGTGTAAGACATCTTTACAGCTTCTGACTCTCATTTCATGCGCAGCTACATCAGCAGTCAGACTTCCCGAGGGCTTTGATCCAACCACATCATAAATGCTGGCTTTACTCTGAAAAGTCTTCAGCTCTTCCCCAGTAGCTAGTTGAGTGCCTTCCGACCTGGGGGTCTCATCTTCCAGCACCATAGCACAATTTGTTTTGTTGTAACTATCCATTGGGTTTTCATGGCAAGATACAGAAGTAGATTGCCGGGCCTTTCTTCCGCGCAGTTTAAGTTCGGTGTTGTTGCCGTTGTCACAAAAATGTGATCCTCCGCCGTCAACACCATCCCATTCTGCTGCTGCCCAGATGGGTGGTTTGTCTTGGTCTGGCACCTCAGCTGAGACCTGTCCATCTTGGGAGACCCTGCCAGTAGTTAAACTACCGATAGTTTAGCTCTCAGCATCACTGATGCACACAAGCCCTCACAGCACGACAAGCTGCAAACCAAGTGAGAGGGTATGGTCAGTATGGGTCCAATATTTCCATTGATGGCTACACACGAGTACAGCATCTAACTGTTGGTGCTGATCTTAACCCTGGATATTCAATGCCGGGGATCATATGTGGCTCCAGCATTAAGGACATAAACATTACTGGGTCAGACAAAGGTCCATAAAGCCCAGTATCCTATTTCCAACAGTGGCCAATCTAGGTCACAAGAATATAGCAGTTTCCCCAAAAAACACAGGTTCCATAATGCTTGTATTGGGGCAACCAGTGGCTTTCCTGGGTCCCCTTTAAGCATGGTTTATGGACCTTGCCTCCTGGAACTTCTCCAACCCTTTTTTAAACCCAGCTACACTAACAACTTTTATAACAGCCTCTAGTAGACAAATTCCAGAGTTTGGTTATGTGTTGAGTGAAACAAATATTTTCTCTTATTAGTTTTATATAGGTTACACTGTAGCTTCATTGCATGTGCATTGCATGCTCTACGCCCCAATTACAACCACAAACCCAACAAATACGCATCTATCAGCATGCTTCTCCGAAGTGTCTGACTGCTTACAAGAAAACAACCTATCCATAAACATAAAGAAAACTGAGGCCCTCATAGTGACAAAAGATCCAGACTTCACCCCCCCCCCCTCCACACACCTCATCTTAGGAACCACACACATTCAAATACAGCCACAAATAAGATATCTAGGCATAATCATTGACCAAGCTCTAACCCTCAAGCAACAAATTACTAAAACCCCCGGAAATATATTCCACAAAGTGAAAACAGTGCAACGACTCAGACCCCTCCTCGAACCTCAAGACTTCAGGACGGTAATGCAAGCTATGACACTCCCACATCTGGATTACTGCAACATAATCTACCATGGACTGCCAGCCACACAGACCAACCCCCTCCGAACTGCATTGAACACCACAGCAAGAATCATTCGGAGAGCAAAGAAAAGCGACCACATCACCCCAATTCTAAGAGACCTACACATACTTCCCTTCGAAGCAAGAACTAAATACAAATCCATCCTACTCACCCACAAAGCCATCCACCAAACACAGAACAACCAGCTTCACACCCTGTTGACTCATCCAACCCACGGCAAAACAACCAGACAGGCCTCCAACAACTACCTCACCATCCCTCACAAAAGAACCAAATGCTCTCAACGGACATGCAACCGAGCCTTTGAACTTTATGCTCCGTCCCTATGGAATTCTCTACCAAGACACCTCAGAAACAATAACGACCTCCTCTCATTCAGAAAACAGCTAAAAACCATCCTGTTCTAAGACTATTTCTAAACAACTCCCACCAAAGAATGCACCAACCCCTGACTTCACCCACCATGAACCTCTGATCGAAAACTGCACTATACTGTCCATGTCTAAAGTCTGTCTTATGTCCTAATCATCAGTGTTTGTTACCTACCTGGTGATGGCCCCACCCTTATACTTAATTATCCCCACCCTTATATGTAACACCGCTTTGACCCGGTGAAAAGCGGGATATAAATACAGTTAAATAAATAAATGTGCCCTAGTCTTTCTATATTCTGATGATGTAAACAATCGATCTACGTTTACCCGTTCCACTACATTCATTAATTTATAGACCTCTATCATATCTTCCCTCAGCCATCTTTTTTCTGGGTTTAAGAGCCCCAACATTTTTTTCCTCTCTTCTTAGGGGTATCCTTCCATCCTCTTTACCATTTTGGTGGCTCTTCTCTGTACCTTTTCTAGTAATGCTATATTCTTTTTAAGATACGGTGAACAGAACTGCATACAATATTCAAGGTGTGATCGCACCATGGAACGATACAGAGGCATTATAATATCTTTGTTTTATTTTCCATTCCTTTCCTTATGATATCTAACATTCTATTTGCTCTCTTGGCCACCGCTGCACACTGGGCAGAGGGTTTTAACATGTTATCTATGATGACACCTAAATCTTTTTCTTGGGTGGTGTTTCCTAATGTGAAACCTTGCATCGTGTAACCATAGTTTAGGTTGTTCTTTCCTAGGTGCATACGTTTTCACTTGTCATCATTAGATTTCATCTGCCATTTGAGCATCCAGTCTTTGTATTTATCAAGGTCCTCTTGCTATTGTTCACAATCCTCCTGAGTTTTTACAGCTTTGAATAATTTTGTTTTATTTGCAAATTTGATTATCTCACTCATTATTTCCTTTTGTAGGTCATTTATGAATATGTTAATAAGCAGCAGACCCACCACATATCCATGGGGTACCCCACTATTCACCTTTCTCCATTGGGAAAATTGGCCATTTAGCCCTACCTTCTGCTTTCTATCTTTTAACCAGTTCCTGATCCACAATAGTACACTTCCTCCTATCCAATGACTTTTTCATTTCACCAAAGGTCTCTCATGAGGGACCTTGACAAAGGCTTTCTGAAAATCCAGATACACTACATTGACCAACCCACCTTTGTCTACCTGTTTATTCACACATTCATAAAACCATAACAAATTAGTAAGACATGACATTCCTTGGCTAAAGCCATGTTGACTGTCTCCCATTAAACCCTGACTATCTACATGTTTGGTCATTTTGTTCTTTTTTTTTATAATGGTGGAGGAGTAACCTAGTGGTTAGAGCAGCTGCCTTCTACCCAGAAAATCAACAGTTCAATTTCCACTAACACTCATTGTGACCTTGGGCAAGTTGCTTTATCCTCCGTTGTCTTGGAAGAAAAGGCTGGCAATGTACTTCCAGTGATACATTGCCAAGAAAACCCAGAGGTAGCTGGGTGGCTATGATTCAACACTGATGTAATTTTATTTATTTATTTATTTTATACACATTTATATACCGCATCTTCCAGAGTTCAGTTGCGGTTTACAGTGAACAACAATTAACAAAGCAAGTTTGTTTTACAAGGAACGTCATATTATAAGTATAATGATTAACAGAATATATTTTACAAGGAACGTCATATTATAAATATAATGATAAACAAAACAGTATATGTATTAAGGAACGAAGTAATTAACTAACTAGACAGGATATATTGTCTAAACAATGTGAGACAATACAGAACAGAATAAACTATATACAATTATATATATGTATATATATCTATGGAAGTGAAAGGACATAAGATGTGGGATCATCAAAAGAGTTTAACTAAGTGTGCTATCTGTGTGAATTGAAGGGTTTTTATTTGAAGCAGTCCGATACCAGTTTAGCCTTTATCTAAAGCGGGTGAGGGATTGTCTATGTTGTTATAGTGTTTGGTGAATAGATAAGTTTTCAATTTTTTTGCGGAGTTTCATGTTATCAGGTATTGTTCGTAACTCCTCTGGGAGGGAATTCCAGATAGTTGGGGCTATGTGAGAAAAGGCTCTGTTTGTTGATTTATGAGCTCTTGTGTAATCTTTTGGAATTTTTAGTTTGTTTAATTGTCCTTTTCTGTGTGTAGGCTTAGATGGTTCTTTGTGTATTAAGTTACATTTTTTTGTGATGGCACAAAAAATGGTTTATACCATTTTTCCTGGTACTGATGTCAGGCTCACCAGTCTGTAGTTTACCGGATCACCCCTGAAAGCCTTTTTAAAAATTGGTGTTACATTGGTCATCCTCCAGTCTTCAGTTATTTCATATGATTGTAATGATAGTTCACAGATTACTAATAGTATGTCTGCAATCTCATATTTCAGTTCTTTCAACACCCTTGGATGTATACCATCTGGTCCAGTTGATTAGCTGCTCTTCAGTTTATCAATAGTTGTAATACAAGTTCCTGGTTTATCAATATTTCTTTCAATTCTTCTGCTGCATCAGCCTTAAATACCATTTTAGTCATGGGTAACTTCCCTGCATCTTCCTCGGTAGATACCGAAGCAAAACATTAATTCAGTCTATTTCATTCAGAATATCACTGAATATCCGTGGACGCCGTACTGCCTCATGGAATTGCATGCTTTCCAGTTAGCTCCTGCAGCAAAAAGATAGGGATTGTCATCACTTCTGCTCCTTTCCAGAACTCCCACAACACTCCCTGATGCTAAGAGGTTAGCATCAGAGCATGCAAGGGAGAAGATGGGATATTCAGCAGCACTAACTGTGTAAATGCTTTTTGAATATCAGCCCTATGTTTTGGTTGCGTTTAGTAGAGTTTGTAGATGGGAGGAGGATTGGTTGTTGATGATTTTGAAAGTTAAGAATGGTATTTAGTATCTGATGTGGCTTTGCAGGGGAAGCTAATGGAGCTGTCGCAGGATAGGGATTATGTGGTCATATTTTGGGGCTCCTTGAATGATGCATGCAGCTGTATGTAATGCAATATGTAGTGGGAGCAGTGTTGAATTTTTGAGCTATGTTAAATTGAGTTACAGTAATCAAAGTGTGGCGAGATGGCCTGGAATGCCGTACAGAAGTCCAGAGGTTCCAGTAGGGGGTGAAGGTGTTGCAGGGTTCAGATTTTGTGGTAGGTTGTCCTCATTGTGTTGTTTATGTGTGGTGTCAGTATTAGTTGTTGCTCCAGGGTGTTACTTAGATACTAGACCTCTGTCCGGACTTTCACATCAATCTCACTTATTGTCAGGGAAGGGGGTGGGTGGAATGTGTCATCCTTGGTGATGCAGAATATTTTGGGGGGTTTTGTGATTAACTGTCAATGAGTTTCTTACCAGTGATTGAGTGATGTCTGTGAAGCAGCTTGATATCCCTTCGTATATGGTTTTGTTGGTGTTGAAAGGTGCGTACCTCCATTGCCTCAGAAAAATCCAAGTTATAAATGCCCATATTTAGTGTACATTACCAAGTTTAAATTACAATGTAAACTGCTTTGATTGAAATGAAAAGTGGCATAAAAAATGGTGAAATAAAAAAAAATCAATCATATCATATGCATAGATGTGGAAGTATGTGTTATGGGCACTGATAATGGGGCATAGTGGCTGAAGAGAAGTGGCTTGAGGGAGGCCTTGGGTTTGAGGGAAGGACGATGAGTTGTTGATGCCCATTTTCAGTTGCCGTTGTCCCTGAAATATGTAGGAGTGCAACAATTTTAGTACTTCATTTTGTATTCCTTGAAGGAGGATGCTGTGATAGACGGCGTCAAAGGCAGCTGATATGTCAAACAATATAAAGATTTATCCTTGGTGTGGTTTCCTGCCACTCCTGCCCCTCCAACAGAACATTGAATCAGAGGGGGCAGGAGTGGCAAGCCATGAGCATGTTGGCACAGGCACTTCAAAGCCCGCTCTGGCCATCATGGTTCATGCTGCAGAGGGGTGAATCGGGCCACATGAAGACTGGAGCCAAGGTTGGAGGACTCAGGCAAGCTCCCTGTGAGTGGGAATGGTCAGACTGAGAGTTCCTCTCAGGAGGACATGGCTGGTCACAAAAGCACAGGAGACTTGGCCATTTTATGTTTATTCACTTGATATACTGCTTGTTCAATAAAATCATAGTGGTTTCTAACAATAGAAAAAATACAGAAGGTGCCAATGGCCAGAAATGGAAAAGAAGTTACAATATGCGATAGGATAGCAAGCAGTACATTCATACCACAAGAGAGAAGAGAGATAGGAAGTTGGTAGAGCAGTGTCACATAGAGGGGGAGGGGAGATCAAAAGCAGAGGAGAAGAGGCGAGTTTTCAGGTTTTTCTTTAAGGTGGAGAGGTGTTGTTCAAGCCTGAGGGTGGTGGGTAAGGAGTTCCCAAGGGCAGGACCAATGAAGAAAAAAGCAGAGGAGCGGGTGGACTGTGAGTGAGCATGAGAGGGAGAGGGGAGATGAAGGCGATTGATGTGCCGGGCCTGGAGTGAGCGACTGGGAGTGTGAAATTGAATAAGGTCAGCCAGGTACTGAGGTGAGTGAGTGTGGAGGACTTGGTGCACCAGCGAGAGGAGTTTGTAATGAGTATGGAAAGCAATGGGGAGCCAGTGGAGATGAATGAGAAGAGGGGTGACATGATCCCGACGTGAGGAGTGTGAGATAAGCAGCTCGTCTTATCGGTGTAGATGGTGAGTTGTGAATTAGGAAGGCCAATCAACACAGAATTACAAAAATTCATGCGTGACATAACCAGTGAGAGAAGGAGATTAGTAAGAGCCTGTGGGGTGAGAAAAGGTCGAATGGCATGAACTTGGGGTAGGAAGAAAAAAGAAGTCTTAGTAACATGAGAAATGTGATCCTGAAAGGAAAGGTCCGAATGAAAAAGAATACCCAGATAACAGAAACAAGAAACTAAGGGGACAGACAAGCCAGAGAGAGAGGGTGACAGAGAGGGGGAAGGACTGCCGTAAGTGAACCAGAGAGCGAGAGTCTTTGTTAAATTCAGATGTAGATAGTGATTGTCGAGCCAATCGGTGACAGCAGAAAGACAGGAGTTGAGGGGGCAAAGATCGGGATGTAGAGGAGAGGTGTGATAAAGAAGAAGTAGATCATCACTGTAATAGAAGGCAGAAATTCCATATTGTTGTACCAGAAGAGCTAGTGGAGTCAGAAAGATATTAAAGAGAAGGGGAGCTAATACCGAGCCTTGAGGTACATCACAGAGGAAAGGAAAAGGCTCAGAGGA